>JAUIMM010000343.1:1832500-2432500 GCA_031769625.1 Taudactylus pleione | reverse complement strand
GCGCTCCTTGGGCCTGACCCAGCTGCGAAAATATGGTAATGCCTGCCATAGCTCAGCCGGCATAAAGACGCCCACTGCTGCTTTCTTACATCTGTCTAACCTCACCCTTTTGCGTAAACATCGGTACCATCGACGCACATCAGCCATCCACGCAGCATTTACAGCAGGTCTGACCAGCCGCAGAAACTGCAAGTCTCCTTGTACAGAGAAAGCTCTTGTGCTGCGTATGCAATCAAGGGTGGCTAATTTATGCATGCCCATGAAACGGCATTGAAAAGGGCAGGCACCTCTGCGTTTTTCTGACCACCCGTTACCACCTCCAAATGCTGACAGCCTGTCATTCACTTTGCGATGAATTCCTATGTGTGTGCGTCGCTGCGCATGTGCAATGGGGCTCGTACGCATGTGCAATGGCAAACAATCGCTCAACTGCATCCGTAATCGCTATTGCATAGGCTGCAGAATCAGGCCCCCGTGGTGATTTTCTCAGAGCTCATTAAGCTGCATGTTCTCTGCTCTCCATAGCCACATCCAGGGGCAGGCTGTTGCTGTGATGTGCAGAGGGGAAAATCCTGTGCACAAGTATACACTCTAAAGAAGTCCAACCTCCTTTACATTTAGTATCACCTCTGTCAATCAAATGCATTTTTTTTCCATTGTTGTCTTAAAATAATGCTCAGTTTAGACTTACATTATTCATGAAGATCTGGGTACATAAAGACTGTGGGGGGAAACATATCAATCCTTCTACAGAGTGGAGCAATTGGCCATAGCCACCAATTAACTTCAATCTAGCATTTATCAAGTGCATTCTATAAAATGATAGTAAAAAGCTCATTGGTTGCTATAGACAATTTCTCCAGGTTTGATACATTCCCCCGTGTGTATATGACAGGTGGCACCTTCGTATGTGTAAAGCGTATTGTTACATTCCTCTGTGTGCGTTTGGTAATGCGATTTTCCACCAATGTGCATCATGGTGGAGCAAAACTCGTCCCATTAAAGTATAGAAATGTCCTCTAATTTGTAAATGAGAAGCAATCACTACTAAATGTTATTGTGTAAATAAGTGTGTGGAGAGCTGGCGCTACAAGCTAGATAAAGAATACCTCCCAACTGAATTAGGTGTATGACAGGTGCCTGGGCAGTTAGAACATTTGCCCTGACTTCTGGGAATGTTGGCAGGTACAGTAGGTATTGATCACAGCTGTTCTGCACTCCATTCACAATAATGTTACTCTTACCTGGTCCAAGTTTAGACGTTTGTGTAAATTTAAAAAATATATATTTTACAGTAGTAAATAAAAAAATTATTGCATGGAATGGCTGTATCCCATGCAATCATTTTTTTTATTTACTACTGTAAAATATATATATTTTTAAAATTTAGACAAACGTCTAAACTTGGACCAGGTAAGAATAACATTATTTCCCCTAATATATTTGTAGACTTGTGAAACGCGTTGAAAGTATGGTGGTAGTAGTTGGCCCAGGTAAAACAGCCTGAGGGTAAGAATGTGTAAACCTAACCTGCAAACATCTGTCAGATACTTATGTATCCATTTTATACCTAAAACTACAGATTTATAATATATATTCTGCAGTCAAAATCAGACAGTATAATAATAATTCATTAATACTGTGGCAATCCTGTGCTAATCAGATGCGTTTCATGATCATTGACACCTCAGTTCACATCACAATGCAGGTTAATCATCAGTGCGGTATAACCAAATTACTTTCACAGAACGTATCAACGTCTTCATGTGTTTCTTTCTGTAATGCATTTGGATGCAAGACCTTTTTCAAGGAAATGCTCTGCACAGAAAGACAAATAACAGCCATTAGCGTGAAATAAATATTTATTATCTGGTGATGAAGTCTCTGGTGCTTTCGGTTCATGGGGTTTAAGTAACAGAAATCAGCAATGAGATTGGAGACCTGGAGCGTATTATCCAATCATGTCTGGTATTTAAGGTGAGTCTGCTTGTCTGACTGGAGATCTGGGTCATCTGATATCAGCCCTTTTCCATGATTTTTTTTTTTATGAACGAGCAACAAAAATAATGTATTCCACATGATGGGTAATGGTTATAAAACACGATGCCGGAGGAGAACATTGGCAAATCTGTGCTGAAAATGTCTCATTGTAAGGAGCAACATATTTATGAAAATTTCCAAGGTCATTTATTTGCTACTTTACAGGTACTGATGTTAACAGTGACCAATACTAGTTTGTGTGAGTTGTTGCAACATGTTTATATATATATATATATATTGATAAAATGAACACTGGCGCGCAAATTTTAAGTTCGTTATGTGAATGGAGTCATATATTGTTGAAAAAAATGGTGATACTTTGTGAAAAAAACACCTGATAATAACAGGTGGCAGCAGTCTTCTAGTGGTCTGTGTGGCAACGGGAAGATGGGTGCTGAAAAATAAGAGACGTGCGCCTAATAGTGTAGTATTTAGAGTAAAGCAATCTGTGCTCAAAGTAAATATTGTGCATACCAAAAATGAAATGTTTAAAAGCTGATCTGATGTCCAGGTAACACTCCCATGGTCAGGAAGCACGTGATGCCAATGTGTTCCGGATATTAGCCTAAGGGATGATAACCACTTGAATAAACCTTAAAGAGAGGACTTAAAACAAGCCCATGAACGCAATATGGTGTAGTATTTTCTTATGCAAACATGATGGACAGTGGACATACATAAATCTGCATACCAATATATAGTGCATATAAGAGTGTCACTCCTTCCTGTTTCCAGTGTTTCAAAGACCAACTTCCAGCTTCACAAACCAGGTATATCAGGCCTCAGGCAATAAAAATGGAGAAAAGTCTCCGTAAACGATCATTTATATATATATATATATATATATATATATATAAGTCCCTGGTTTAGGGGTCTGCCAGTTCATGCGGCCTAATATCTTTAACCACTGGACAGTTTATGATGGGCTGAAACAGCAAGAGACAGTCAGAGCCAATCAGAGATAGCAATGTGCCCTGTTGCTTAGCAGCAGCATAGAGAGAGGAGGGAGTCAGGGACTGAGCAGGGTCATGTCTGAGGCAGATGGAGAGAGAGCCTCCAATGACCCCATGAAGATGCCCTGATGCAAACACAGTAGCCAGTAAGTAGCCGTGGGAGGGATAGCTGTCAGGAATTAAAAATATTTTTTTAAAAATTGGAATGGCATCAAATGATTTCCATTCAATGGTGACAAAAATTGATCCTTCACCATCATCTAGTAAAAACATTACCATCAGAACAAAAATATTGATGGTTAGTAACCATCGGAATCTGATGTCCATACCTACGCTGAACCTGTTGGTGAACTCTGGCCGCCACTCCTCCACCAAGAAGTGCTCCCTGTCCAGTGTAATGTTCCCGCTCAGCCACATGCCCTCGGTGAACAGGAGGCACCTCCCGTGGAAGTCAGCATTGTTCTTGGACTGGGGCACTATGGCAAGGAAGCTCAATAGGAAGCCCAGGAAATACAGGGTACATTGTGCAAAGAGTACATTACTCAATAACATGTTCGGTTTGCTGGGGAGGGGTGTGCATGGAGGCTGTGGAAATATGCACAGGTGCCCCAGCCCCACAGACATACTGCTGATAATGCTTAGGGTAGCTGCAATACAACCAGGCTGGGGCCTGGCCTGTGGTATGTGCTGGGAAGGGCAGAAGGATCATGGATGAGACATTATCCTCCTGCCCTTCCCAGCACATCCCACTGGCCAGGCCCCAGCTAGTTGCAGGGTAGCAGCAGTGGGGGTTGTGGTGACAGGGGGGCAGTAATGAGAAGCAGGGGACCGTGGTAACATGGCGTTGGCTGTTATGAGATGTAGGGGGCTTTGGGTGAGATCAAATTGATCCAGTGCAAAGCTGGGGCGGGTTGCTAGTTTAGAAAAAACACAACAGCAAAATAAATTCAGCCAGGAGCACCCATTAATTACATTAGTATTACAAATTAATATGTAGGGGTGGCCATTGAACATTGATGGTTAGCAACAGTCGATGGTTTGCTATGAATGGAAGAGATTTAATAGCTTTCTGCCATTGATGGAAGCCCCTTGTGTGATGGTTTGTGTTTTCTCACCTGACGCAAGGGGAATGAAGCCTACCCCCTCCCATTCCCAATAAGTCACTAAGCCCTTCCCACTTCCCACTTCTGCCAAATTGGTCATGGAGCAGGGATGTCGATGGCCATTCCTATAAACATGCAGGTGCTCTCCAATGTTCTGTGTATCCACACTCTCTCATGCCACAGACATACATGAGATACAGACATACAGTAGCACAGATACACATAGAAAGAGGCTGAGAATAGCACCCAATCAGTATGAATATGAGCAGATATGAATTAGAGATGCATGCCAACTGCATGCAATGACGATATTCACACAGTTGGCTAATTTAGGAAGTACTGCCTGTAGCGAAAATGCATATTTTGCATCCGCATGGGCATAACTGCGCAGGATATGTTATTGGTATAAACATGGAACTTGCCCTTTTTTTTACTTTATATGTAATGTCCATTGTATGTGGATAGGTGACAAAACTCCTCTGAACTAATTCCCTTTTGAAGATAAGCAAATAAGGTCATAGGAAGGTCTGTCTTCCTGGGCCAGCCATAAACTGTCTGGATGTTTAGGGCATCAAGAAAAATGTTCGTGCGACATCAAGCCAGGTGCTTGATAACCTGTCATTAAGAGCTCTGTGTTCTGTGTAGGGTCAGTGGGCCTGATTCAGACCCGCTCGCAAGCGGGTCGATGATGCCCAAGTGCGCATGCGCACAACGGAAGTGGCTCCGTCGTGCTCATGCGCGAGACCCGAATAATGACGGCCAAGCCATCATTATGGGCCTCGCACCAAACGGGGTGTGCTGTCGATGGTGATTGACAGCACGCCCCCTTTGGTGGGTGTGCTGGGGGCGTGGCTGCCCAGACGGAGGCGTTCCCATGGGAATGCCTACTGTCTGGGGCTGGCCCCACTGACATCACTAGTGATGTCAGTGGGAGTGCTTTTGGCTCTGATAGAGCCAAAAGCACTCCAGGGCTTGCGGCAGCGAGACCCTACCACAAGGGTCTCGTCGCAAGCCCAATGGTCATGATGGTCTTGACCATCGCGACCATCATGTTGGCCACTTGCTATAGCTGTGGGTGGTCTGCGAGTGGCCAGACGGCCGCTCCAAAAAGTAGGAGGGATGGCCCTGATTCAGAGCGAGCGCTCTGTCAGAGTGTCCGGCTCTGAATCAGGGCCAGAGATTAAAGACGGGGGTCTGGTTATAACCCCACAGGGGGTCAGGCTTACAGGATAATGAGAGACAGACTGACCAGCAAGGTGTCAAATCTCTCTCCTAACTTCTGAGCTCCAAACGGGAGGAAGTGAGCAGTTACCTAACCCCTGCTCCTATGACCTGGAAACCCAGAGGCTTTAGCCAGCTGGACAACCCTCTCTGAGCTGACAAGGGTTAAAATCACCCCAGGGAGGGGGGTTGGGGTGTGCCTGAAAGACAGGCATAAATATGTGATTCACCTATAGTTTGTTGTTCATTCTGGTAGAGGCTATCGACAAGGTACAGATGATCCGAAGCTCTCCAGTGGGACTGCCTCAACCCCGGTCCACTTAAATCAAATGTGTGGTTCGTTTCTCCAAATTTGTTATTTTCTTCTTTTATTTTTTGGAAATTGTGAGTAATTTGTGTGAACCACTTTATTGTAACATTATTATATCTTGTATTTTTTTGTAACTAAGCTTTGAAGATTTTCTTGAAATAAAACATTAATTCTAGGTCTGGAACAGTGTTTTTATGACCCAAGGCCTCATATGGCTCATGTTACCTATTTTTACTAAATGTGCATAATTGCATGGCAGATAAGAGCAAAGGCTTACCCTGCATTTAGCGCTAAATTTCCCCTTTGCTCGTGGCAGTTACCAGGTTTATTTAACCACACCTGCTGAGATAACTTGTAAAAGTCACGGGCGGCAATTCTCAGATTGGCGTATCTGGAGAGATCGGTCGGCGGTCTGTGACACTGCCCATGTGTCCAAGACACAAAGCGCATGTGTTCCAATGGTTACTGCAGAGTGAATATAGATGCCAAAGCAATAGGGGGGGTGGTTATGCAGACGTGGGCGTGTCGCTGACAGGTGGATCCAGAAATTTGGGCCAGTTTTTCACTTTTTCATCTATAGATTTGTTTAGAACAGCTAAAAGAACTCTGTGTTCTTCAAGGTTCCATAATACAGATTCAGATCTTAATTTAGGGTAGCATGTCTCCAAACGGGATGTAGTTATGAGACCACCGGTCTCAATCCCAACAGCGGAATCCCAGCGCCGCAATGCCGAGGACGCCAGCCCGAACAGAGGTAAGTCCAGGGTGCCCTTAGCGTTAGCCACAGGGGGAGAGGGTTAGGATTGGGGGGGATTAGGGTTAGGCACCCCTAGGGGGGAGGGTTAGGGTTAGGCACCCCCGGGGGGGGGGGTTAGGGTTAGGCACCACTAAGGGATGGTTAGGGTTAGGGGGGCACAGGGGAGGGTTAGGGTACTTACCTGCCCCAGTTGGGATCATCACAAGGTGGGGCTGCAGCATAGTCCAAAATTCAAATAGGGGAGCCACATCAACTGCCACCCCAAACGCTGCCAAACATCACTAGCCAGGACTCACAGACAGTTGGTGTGACTCCCCTATTTGAATTTTGGACTATGACGCAGCCCCACCTCTGGAGCTGCCACTGCTCATTACAGCCATGAGGCCACAGTATCTTGTGTAACTATTTGTTTGGAACACAAGGAAACCATACCTAGACCCCTATTTACTAACGAGTTTTATCACCAACGAGTGATACATTTCACTGTGTATGATAAATGGTGCTCCAGCCAATCAGCTCCCAACTGTCATTTTTCTAACAGTTGACAGGAGCTGATTGGCTGGAGCACCATTTATCATACACAGTGACATTTATCACTCGTTTTGGTGATAAAACTCGTTAGTAAATGTGGCCCTTAGACAGCAGTCAATGCAGAAGGGGCAATCTTATTCATCTATTTGTACGCACAATAAGGAACCTTTTAGGTTTTATTTACAGATAGTCAGACTTGGAAAACACAATTTGCAGTATCCAATTCCTTCTATACCAAAGCTTCCCTTTGTATTTGGTACACATAGGGGGGATTATCAAAGTGTGTCAAAGACAGTTTTTGTTCTCCAAGGAAAATACTGTATGTTAATATTATCATAACAGCCAAGATAAAACACTCCAACTCTGAATGCCTCTTGACTTGCACAAATAAGCGTGTCCAATTTGTTCCTTCAATTGCTTTTATATCTATTCTCAGAAAACTCAAATATTCTGGCATGGTTCCAAAAATGTTGTACAAATAGACCTCTTTTGTGCAATGAGAGGCTTCTAGACTGATGGAAGTGTCTTTGGTATAGTCCATGCCTGCAGCTTAATCCTGAGGTTCTCTAGTGTTTGTTATCACTGCAAAGAAATTTGGACTAACCAGGACCATCTGCTTAATGCCTTCATTTCAATCCCCAGGATAGGTAGTTTGTCATACTGGTGAAATGTCCATTTCAAAAGAGCAGCCAAGTGGGGCTTATCTGAAATATGACATGATACACTGATAAGGATAAACTATTAGCTTAAAGATGTCCTGACATCACATGTTGCATTTCCAGTTAACTGATTTCTGCAATAGGGAGATTAAAACACAGTAAACAAATATTAGTTTATAATAATAGCATTACTCCAAATGTAAGTATCTATAAAAAATCCATAAAAGCCCGTTACCTTCTAAAGAGAGTATTTACTAATAGAACACATCTAATACAATGAAAATATCTAAAGTAAATAATTGTGGATGCATATCTACTGCACATTTGACAAAAATTGTTTCCATTCATAAGTAAGCTCTTAAATTTTTCATTTTTATCGAAAGGCAAAATCATGTGGGACTCATTTCAACTCTTCAAGCAGCACTGCTCTTAATAAGTCAATTTATCAAGCCGATGCTATGGAAAATCTCAGATATGCCACATTTGGCAGAGTGTAATTATCACACTGTGAAAGGAAGATAATGTCTGACATATGTAAATGATAAGAGGCATCGCTAAAAAAAAAAATCTTCTCAGCATGCAATTCTCTATCAATGTAATAATATAAACGGTTTCAGCAGGAACCCAGACATAAATATTCCTTTTTTTGATTCAGTATGATGGTATAAATTCATGTTTATTAACTATAAGAAGTCTAACTGAACCATGCAACCAGCTACAGTACAGTATGTTACAAGTAGACAAACTTGTGGCTCTCCAGCAATTCTGGATCTACATGTCCACAACAGGTCACTTACACCCGATCAAATGTGCTCAGGAAACTGGTACCAGTGATGTTAGTTCTCTTCTAACCCATAGCAAAAATAACAACAGATATTTGATATCATTAGTCTAAGACAGTGATTCCCAACCACGGTCCTCAAGGCACACTAACAGCCCTGGTTTTAGTGATATCCATGCTTAAGCACAGATGGTTAAATCAAAATAGCTGAGGTACTAATTAAGTCACCTGTACCCAGCTATGGCTAACCTTAAAACCAGGACTGTTAGTGTGCCTTGAGGACCGTGATTGGGAACCCCTGGTCTAAGAGGTCAACGAGACTGATCAAAGCTAATGAAAATGGCTAACATTGGAAGCATATGCTTCTTGGTGAAGCCAAACAAGCATTGTGTGAATTTGCAGGAGAGCTTGGGTGATGTTCCCACAGTATCCAATGAAATGTCAATTTGTCTTAGAAAAGCTGTATTACAATTTCCACTCATAGTAATAATTAGGATTGTTAATAAAAAAGGGTATTTTGCAGAATAAACACTCCAGTTCCACTCCCATTTGAAATTTGCATATACCCAAGTATTTGTTAATGCTTTTTTCTCATCCTCCTTGTGGCTGAAATACAGCATTTACAATGTAGGGTTTTGTCTGGGACACTGCACTGTCTCCGTCCTCAGTGCACACAGTAAGCTGAGGAAGCAGTCTCTAGGACCTGCCACAGCTCAGTAAGACATTTAACCTCTGACATGCATGCAATCTCTGCATGTCTTTCTCCCTGGTATTCCTGCCAACTAGATGTGACTCCAAGACTATCCAACATACTAGCTGTGTTACAAACACTGGAAGTACATTATATCACCACCACTATAGTGTGTGGGCATATATACGCTGGTGCATTTACCACTCAGACCCCTGGTGCACTACAAAGGCCGGCTCCAGGTTGCTTCTATATACTAAAGTTATACCTGCCATTTCACTGTGTCTTATGCTTGTTGTTCTATCTGGTTCAATAAACGCAAGAACTGGTTAAGCTGTATCACGTGTGGGTTAACTGCTACCCACACCAAACAACTGAGCAACACAGTCAACAACATATATACTTTGGCCATCCTGGTGAGTCTGAGGGACTACCACATCCAGTAAGATAGTGGTTTTACTGGCCAAGGCAGGACTCTGACACCTGGTGGACTAGTGGTGCCTCTTAAATAAGGAAGGTGCCCAGAGGCCTTCCCAGATTTGGAAGGGAAACCACAGGTGGAATGTATGTATTCCCATGTGGTGTATTGCCGACCAGCCTGCTCCTCAACCACATCCTCCCCTTGACTCACTGTAAAATCTTGCCTCTTATCGGTAACAGGCGATACGAGAAAGCTCTTTTTCAAAAGATCTCATCATTGTTCCAGGACTACTTCTTCCCTGTCCTTCTTGTACTGGCCTATTCCAGCCATTGGCATCTTCTCCTGTTGCTTGCACAGTTTCTTTGATTCTTCAACATAGGATCTCTTTCGTCCTTGACTGCAGTGCTTCTCTTCTCATTTTGTCGTCTGCTTTATTCTTTCTGTCGGTGTCTCATCTAAACTTTGGTCTGAAGTCTTCTTGCTTCTTTTTTTAGGAGCTTTTCTCCTCTACCAACTTGCCATTGGACTGATATGATTCTGGTCATGATGACTAATATAAGCTGCTGTGTGATGTACAGTATGATGTGGCGACCTGCAACTGATCGCCAGCAGTGCCAAATGTTTTTGATTACCAAACGCATTTCATCTAGTGATTGGACTTTGTCAAAGACTGGTTTCGAGGTCTCCTGTAATGTTTTTTTTATAGATAAAACTTTCTGACGATTCTCAGTAGTAGTGACTAGTTCTGAATGATCCAAAGGAAAAAGAAAAAAACAAAAACCCCAAAAAAACCTTCAAACATACTGTACTTGCCTACTTTTGGAAACTAGTTTCAGGAAGATTCTAGGTGGTCCGACATTTCGCACGGCACACCGCTGAGGGGGCATATCATTCTCCATCTAAAGGGTGTGTCTACTGACACTCAGGGTGGGTGTCCAGCAGTGGCAAGTGGAAAGTAAATGACTAAGGGGCTCTGGAAAGTGATAAACTGGAGAACAGGCTCCACAGGTCAAAGTTCTGCCCATTGTACACCAACGGGAGGTCCGACCAGGACCTTAACTCCTAGTATTTCTTCTAGGATCCAATGTTACCACTCTGTTAAGTTTTCGTCCAAATCCACTCAGAGGAAGGCTCAGAACAGGCCAGTTGTGCTTAGCGTACATCAACAGGAGGTTCGACTAGGACCCTAACCTCCCTAAAGCCTGGCCAGGATCCAACTGGAGCAACTCACATTGGTTTCATCCCAATCGGTGTGTAGGTGTGTCTTCAAGTTATAACATTTTATTATGTGATCTCATCCAAATGCATCCAGTGGAAGGCAGAGAACAGACTCCTTGGGTCAAATTTCTGCCTGGAGCACTCTGCCATAAGGTCCGACCAGGACCCCAACCACTCCATTAGGATCCCAGGCCAATTGACACCTTTGTGAAATTTTCATTCAAATCCATCCAGTGGAAGGCCTAGAACAGGTTCCCTGGGTCAAAGTTCTGCCCAGCATATACCAATGGGAGTCAATGAGAAACAACTATAGCAGCGCTAAAATAAAAAAGGAAAAACACATTTAATAATGCAAATCAAGTTAAAACTCATTACATAATCCACTGAACAATGTCCATGTTTGAATATAAGCACATATGATGATCAGTAATAGACTAGGGGTGAGCGGGTTCGGATTTCTGAAATCCGAGCCCCCTCGATCCGAGGCCGTCCCGCCTGACTCGGATCTGAAATCAAGGCGAAACGTCATCATCCCGCCTTCCGGGTCTCACGGGTTTTGGATTCTATATAAGGTACACGCGTCGGCGCCATTTTCTCACTCGGCTGTGGACAGTGAAGAGGGAGGGTGGGAGTTAGGGCTGGCTGGGCTGTGTAGTGTAGTGTAGTGCAGTGTAGTGTTGTGCTGTGCTTTGCTGTGCTGTGCTGTGCTGCTGTTGTCCATAGGGTCTGTGTCCACTCCTCCAAATCCATAGGGGCTGGCTGTGTTGTGCTGTGCAGCTGTTGTCCATAGGGGCTGTGTCCACTCCTCCAAAGTCCATAGGGGCCGGCTGGACTATGTTGTGCAGTCAGTTGTCCATAGAGGCTGTGTCCACTCCAAAGTCCTGTGCAGTGTCCCAGTCCTAAAGGGGTGCTGTAGTGTTGTCCAGGGGGTGCTTTCTGTGTTTGTATATTGTGTTTTTGTGTTTGTGAATTGTGTGCGCAGTAGCCGCACGTGCATCAACAAAGTAGCGCCAAGCGTGCGCCTGTGTCATAAGTAGAGGGTCGGCTGGCTCGTCTGATAAAGGGTGGTGTAACCCCCAAAGTGCACTCCAAACAAAATAAAAAATTATTTTCTGTGTTTGTGAATTGTGTGCACTGTGGCTGCACGTGCATCAACAAAGGAGCAGCGCCAAGCATGCGCCTGTGTCCCAAAAGTAAAGGGCCGGCTGGCTTGTCCATTAAAGGTTGCTGTAACCCTCAAAGTGCACTCCAAAAAAATAAAAATATATATTTTTTGTGTTTGTGAATTGTGTGCGCAGTAGCCGCACGTGCATCAACAAAGTAGCGCCAAGCGTGCGCCTGTGTCATAAGTAAAGGGCCGGCTAGCTCATCTGTTAAAGGGTGGTGTAACTCCCAAAGTGCACTCCAAACAAAATAAAAAAATATTTTATGTGTTTGTGAATTGTGTGCACTGTACATGCATCCTCAGAAGCAGCAGCGCCAAGCATGCGTCTTTCTGTTAAAGGGTGGTGTAACCCCCAAAGTGCGCTCCAACAAAAATAAAACATTTTCTTCTGTGTTTGTGAATTGTCTGCACTGTACGTGCATCCTCAAAACAGCTGCACCAAGCGTGCGTCTAACTGTTAAAGGGTGGTGTAAGCCCCAAAGTGCACTCCAACAAAAATGAAACATTTTCTTCTGTGTTTGTGAATTGTCTGCACTGTACGTGCATCCTCAAAACAGCTGTGCCAAGCGTGCGTCTGTGTGTTAAAGCGTGGTGTAACTCCACAAAAAAAATATATATTTTTTTTTCTGTCTTTGTGAATTGTGTGCACTGTAGCTGCACGTGCATCAACAAAGGAGCAGCGCCAAGAGTGCGCCTGTGTCCCATAAGTAAAGAGCCAGCTGGCTCATTTCTTAAAGGGTGGTGTAACCCACAAAGTGCACTAGTCTCCAACAAAAATAAAAAAATATTTTCTGTGTTTGTGTGCGCCTTAGCCGCACGTATATATCAATATAACATAACTGGAGGACCAAACTTTCTCCGATAAAAATAAAATAGGGAAAGATCAAGAACCACTTCCTCCTAGTGCTGAAGCTGCTGCCACTAGTCATGGCATAGACGATAACATGCCATCAACGTCGTCTGCCAAGGCCGATGCCCAATGTCATAGTAGAGGGCACATACAATCCCAAATGACAAAGTTCAGGAAAACGACCTTAAAAATAACATTTAAATCATCTGAGGAGAAATGTAAACTTGCCAATATGCCATTTACGACACGGAGTGGCAAGGAACGGCTAAGGTCTTTCCCTATGTTCATGACTAGTGGTTCAGCTTCACATGACGATGGAAGCCCTCCTCCCGCTAAAAAAATCAAACGAGTTAAGCTGGCAAAAGCACAGCGAAGAACTGTGCATTCTAAGAACATATCACAAATCCCCAAGGAGAGTCCAAGTGTGGTGGCGGTTGCAATGCCTGACCTTCCCAGCACTGGACGGGAAGAGGTGGCTCTTTCCACCATTTGCACGCCCCCTGCAAGTGCTGAAAGGAGCACCCACAGTCCACTTGCTGATATGCAAATTGAAGATGTCACTGTTGAAGTACAACAGGATGAGGATACTGTTGTAGCTGGCGCTGAGGAGGAAGTTGGCGAGGAGGATTCTGATGGTGATGTGGTTTGTTTAAATCAGGCTCCAGGGGAGACAGTTGTTGTCCGTGGGATGAAAAAGCCCATCACGGTCATGCCTGGGCAGAAGACCAAACATTCCACCTCTTTGGTCTGGCAATATTTCTATCCAAATCCGGACAACAACTGTCTTGCCATATGTACCATATATAAAGGTGAAATAAGTAGGGGTAGCGACGTTAACCACCTAGGAACATCCTCCCTTATACGGCACCTGCAGCGCGTTCATAAAAAGTTACTGTCAAGTTCAGAAACTTTGTATAAGACCGTAAGCAGTCCAGGGACACCTAAATCCCGTTGTCCTGTTGTATCCAAGCGCCTGCAAACCACACCATCAACTCCCTCCTCATGAATTTCCTCCTTAGTCAGGATCGGAAGTAGTCCTGCAGGCCATGTCACTGGCATGACTGACTCTCCTATACTGGATTCCTCCAGAGGATCCTGCATTGCTACGCCTACTGCTGCCGCTGCAGCTGTTGCTGCTGCTGGGAGTCGTTCATCATCCCAGAGAGGAAGTAGGAACACCACTACTTTTACTAAACAATTGACCCTCCAACAGTCCTTAGCGAGGAGGATGAAGTACGACAGCAGTCATCCTGAAGCAAAACATATAACTGAGGCCTTGACTGCTATGTTGGTGTTAGACGTGCGTCCGGTATCCGCCATTGGTGCAGTGGGATTTAGACAATTGATGGAGGTAGTGTGTCCCCGGTTCTAAATCCCGTCTAGATTCCACTTCACTAGGCAGGCGATACCGAGACTGTACAGAAACGTCAGAAAAAGTGTCCTCAGTGTCCTGAAAAATGCAGTTGTACCCAATGTCCACTTAACCACGGACATGTGGACAAGTGGAACAGGGCAGACTAAGGACTATGTGACTGTGACAGATCACTGGGTAGATGTATCACCTTACGCAGCAACAACAGCAGCGTCACCAGTAGCAGCATCTCAGAAACACCAGCTCGTTCCAAGGCAGGCTACGCTGTGTATCACCGGTTTCAGTAAGAGGCACACCACCGACAACCTCTTAGAGAAACCGAGGGAAGTCATCGCCCAGTGGCTTACCCCACTTAGACACTCCTGGGGATTTGTGATATCTGACTTTCGCCAATCAGCGACTGCGTGCCGAAGACTGGAGCGCCAGCAAACACTCTTGAACCTGCCCCGCCATCACCTGAAGCAAGAGGTTGTGACGCGGTGGAACTCAACCCTCTATATGCTTCAGAGGATGGAGGAGCAGCTAAAGGCCATTCAAGCCTATACATCCACCTATGACATAGGCAAAGGAGGGGGTATGCACCTGACTCAAGTGCAGTGGAGAATGATTTCCATGTTGTGCAAGGTTCTCCAGCCCTTCGAACTTGCCACACGTGAAGTCAGTTCAGACACTGCCAGCTTGAGTCAGGTTATTCCCCTCATCAGGCTTTTGCAGAAGCAGCTGGAGAAAGTGAAGGAGGAGCTAAGACGGAGCGATTCCGCTCGGCATGTGGGACTTGTGGATGAAGCCCTTCATTCGCTTTGCCAGGATTCCAGGGTGGTCAATCTGTTGAAGTCAGACCACTACATTTTGGCCACCATGCTCGATCCTAGGTTTAAAGCCTATGTGGTGTGTCTCTTTCCGGCCAACACAAGCCTGCAGAGGTGCAAAGACCTGCTGGTGAAAACACTGTCAGCTGAAGTGGAACGTTACACGTCAACAGCTCCTTCTTCATTTTCTCCGGCAACTGGGGCTGCCAGGAAAAAACTTAGGTATCCTAAGCAACCCGCTGGCGGTGATGCAGGGCAGGCAGGACCAAGTTTGGACATCTGGTCCGGACTGAAGGACCTGGCAACAATTTCTAACATGTCTACTGTCACTGCATATGATACTGTCACCACTGACAGAATGGTGGAGGAATTATTTTCTGTGTTTGTGAATTGTGTGCGCAGTAGCCGCACGTGCATCATCAAAGTAGTGCCAAGCGTGCGCCTGTGTCATAAGTAAAGGGCCGGCTGGCTTGTTCGTTAAAGGGTGCTGTAACCCCCAAAGTGCACTCCAAACAAAATAAAAAATTCTTCTTTTTTTTTCTGTCTTTGTGAAATGTGTGGGCTGTAGCCGCACCTGCATCCTCAAAGCAGCAGCGACAAGCGTGCATCTGTCTGTTAAAGGGTGGTGTAACCCTCAAAGTGCGCTCCACAAAAATCAAAAATTCTTTTTTTTTCTGTCTTTGTGAAATGTGTGGGCTGTAGCCACACCTGCATCCTCAAAGCAGCAGCGACAAGCGTGTGTCTGTCTGTTAAAAGGTGGTGTAACCCTCAAAGTGCGCTCCACAAAAAATATATATATATTTTTTTCTGTCTTTGTGAATTGTGTGGGCTGTAGCCGCACCTGCATCCTCAAAGCAGCAGCGACAAGCGTGCGTCTGTCTCTTAAAGGATTACATCGGTGATAGCATCCAAGTAGGCATGTCAGACAGTCCGTACCTGTACTGGCAGGAAAAAGAGGCAATTTGGAGGCCCCTGTACAAACTGGCTCTATTTTACCTGAGTTGCCCCCCCTCCAGTGTGTACTCCGAAAGAGTGTTTAGTGCAGCCGGGAACCTTGTCAGCGAAAGGCGTAGGAGGTTGCTTCCACAAAATGTGGAGAAGATGATGTTCATAAAAATGAATTATCAACTCTTCCAGGGAGACCAGCCTCCAGAACGTACAGAGGGACCTGTGATGGTGGATTCCAGCGAGGACGAATTAATACTCTGTGATACACTGAAGAGGGTGAGGAATCGGTGGATGAGGAGGATGAGGACGACATCTTGCCTCCGTAGAGCCAGTTTGTGCAGGGACAGATTAATTGCCAGCTTGTTTTGTGGGGTCCAAACGAACCAATAATTTCAGCCACAGTCATGTGGCAGACCCTGGCGCTGAAATGATTGGTTTGTTAAAGTGTGCATGTCCTGTTTATACAACATAAGAATGGGTGGGAGGGCCCAAGGACAATTCCATCTTACACCTCTTTTTTTTCTTTGCATTATGTACTGTTTGGGGACATCCTGTCTGCCACTGCAGTGTCACTCCTAGATGGGCCACGTGTTTGTGCCGCCCACTCGTGTTGCTTAGCATAGTCATCCAGCTACCTCGGTGCAACCTTTTGGACATAAAAACACTATTGTGAGGTGTTCAGAATAGACTGGAAATTAGTGGAAATTAAGGTTATTGAGGTTAATAATAGCATAGGAGCATAAAAACCCACAAATTCTGTGATTTTAGCTGTTTTTATGCTTTTTTTAAAAAAAAATACAGATCCAAAACACAAAACCCAGAACCCAAAACACGGAAGGGTGGTTTTGGCAAAACCAATCCAGATCCAAAACACGAAGAAAGATCCAGATCCAAAACCAAAACACAAAACACGAAAAGTGGCCGGTGCAAACCCCTATAATAGACATGCATGTCACAATTTAAAGCTCTTTAAGCCAAAGAAGACACCCTTTATAGGCACAGTCTGTTACGCACCAGACCAAGTTCAATACATACTTAGAACTCCAGTGCGAAAGTTAGATATATATTACCAGTTCGTCGTATTCACCAGCATGCGGTTAGGCTTGTGATGGTTTAAATTAAAAAAGTCCCAGGTATCCAGAGGTATTTTCTGGTTGCGCTGTAGTTGATGGCTACATCTGGGTGATTTCAAAGGTGGACCAAGTCCCACGTATTGACTTCACGCCTCCAGGCGGTCCATGATGACGCTGTTTCCAGTGCACACTGGTGAGTCATGACAATAATGGACCTAGTCCCACTGTGAGATTCCATAGGTCCCGCACTTGGAAAGATGATTGAAAATACAAGCTGTAACTGGTATTCACAACTGGATGCTTTCAATTCCACCTCAACCCCCTAGTATGTCTTCTGGGATCCAATATTACCACTCTGTGTAGTTTTCGTCCAAATCCATCCAATGGAAGGTTCAGAAAAGGCTCCCTGAGTATGAACAGACTCCCTGGGTCAAAGTTCTGAATGTATTGTCCTCCCTAGTTACTAATAGAACACAGGGGAAGGGAACTAGAGTAGTAGTTTCCAATCAGAAGCCTTCCTGCTGACATGGTCATGTGACTGCAGCAGTCACACTATATGGAGGGCTTCTGGCTGCTGGTGTTCCAGCCAAGTTCAACATCCAACAGCACTACAGGAAAATAAGGTAAGTAAATGTTTAATGTGGGCACTAATCTGGTGTGTAGTGGGGGCATGTTGGCGTGTAGGTAGGGGGTATGTAAAATGTGCAGGAGGGGGCATGTAGTTCTTGTACAGGAGGGGGTATGTGTGGTGTGCAGAGGGACATGTTGTTGTGCAAGAGGGGGCATGTGTGATGTGCAGGAGGGGGGCATGTTGTTATGCAGGGGGTGGTCAGTGTCATGTTGCGCAGGGAGAGCATGATAGTATGCAGGGGAGAAAATATGAAGGGGAAATGCTGGTGTCATGGGGGGCATGTTGGGGTTCAGTGGGTAATGTGTGCAGGGGGCATACTGAAAATTGTTTGTGAAATACTGGTACCACTAAAGGTCACTACTATCACCATATTCAAAGGGGGGAGGAGCTCTGTAGCATACACTTGCTTTGGGCACCATGGCTCCACGCTACATTTCTGGGTAAACCACTTTGTAATGATTCTGTATATCATCTGTTTACTGAATGTCAGTCTATAGTTTTATTGCATACAGATGTGTCCTCATATATTTTTCCTTTTTGTGTTATATGGCTAAGACGAATAACACACTGAGTAGTGATTCCCAGTCTTCGTAGTTTTTCCATGAATTAATCGTAGAAAAGTTGGTTATTGTGACCTAGGCACTTTATGATTGCTCTTGTGGTTGGTCTTGGGGTTGCCAAGTTGACTTGTCTTGTGTCTCATGCGATATCATCTGTGTAGTGGATGGATAACTCCAGAACCAAGCTGAGAATAATGTCCTGCAGTTGGTCAGGTTCAGTGTCCTGCTGCAGAGGTTCCATTGTTGCAGAGACATGTGATGGCCTTGTAAATGTAAACATATGTTTACGTTAAATCTTGTTTACATCTCTGACCTCATCACCCCCTTCACTTTCACGATCAACCTTCTTCGCTCAAAAAATGCATGTCACCTCTCCTGCCAATTGTTTACTTCCTCCCACTCCAGCTTCCAAGAGTTTGCCCGTGCTTCTCCCTACCTTTGGAACTCTCTCCTTCTGCCTATCAGACTCTCCACCTCTCTACAAATCTTCAGACGGGCTCTCAAGACCCACTACTTCATCAAAGCCTTCCAGCTCTCATCCTAACCCACTGCTACTTGCTCCTTCCTCCCTGTCTACCCCATCTGTGACACACCTGTTGTTTGTCTGCCCCACCTCTTTAAAATGTAAACTCTCCCTCTTGTGCTACTCCTTACTTATACTGTCATCTACCCCCAGTGTCGGACTGGGGCATGAAGGGCCCACCAGGGAAATGTAATGGAAGGGGCCCGCTGAAGGGGCGTGACCAGCCAATTGGTAGGTGTGGTCATTAACCGGTGGGGTGTGGCCAAAGAGCTTTAGGAAATTAGAGATAAAAATATTATGAATGGAGGCCAGTTTATTGCAGACAGATCTAGCAATTCAGAAAGTGCCCAAAAATGTTGGAGAGGGAAGTGGGGAGATGTAGCAGGATTACTGGCAACCAAGAGAAGTAATGGGGTTAGTAGGAATAGGATGTAGGAGGAAGATTTATAGGTGAGGGGAGTATTATGGAAAGAGTAGGTAGGTGAGGGAATGTTACTAAGGGTAGCAAAAGATCTTGAGAAATTTGTACCAGAGAGGAGTAAGGTGGAGACAAGTGGGTGAGGTGAAGAATGAGCTAGTTAGGGGGAGGTGGAGGAGGAGGGAATGTGCAGAGGAAGCAATTTGCAAAGTAAAGGGACATAAACAGAAATATGAATTAGATGTATGGCTAACATACCTGTGCTGCCATTCTACAGAGAGAGCATTTAGGGCCTGATTTGGGGAGGAACACTATGCCGATGCCGGACACAGTTGAGCGATTTTATTTTTTTTTACTGTGTACTCCTTCCGATACAGAGTTGCAGTAGTGATTTGAGATGCACGGACGCAGAAGTGTACTGAAAATGGATTGGGCATTCCTTGGCGGTGACAGGGAGGTGGATGGTCAGATAGATGGAGGTGGTCCGTCTTATGGCCGTGTTATGGGTGTGTCCTGGGCATGTTGCTGAAATGGTTCTGTACACAGACATACTTAGGGCCTGATTCAGCAAGGATCACAACTGCAAACGCGGCTGTGATTACGCACGCAGTCTCACTGTGATGATACGCTAATCCATTGCTATGCAGTCGCAGCACAACATAAGGACGCCCACCATACCTTACACACATGCGTAATGTTTAGCAAGACTGCGAAACCTCCCACAAATAGCACTTCCTGTCAGTCACTCTGCGATGAGTCTGTGTAGTCACTGCGATCGCATATGCATGCACAGAACTCAACAATCGGCCAATTGTGGGTGCAATCGCAGTTGTGATCCTTGCTGAATCAGTCCCCTAGTCGCTCAAATTGGAGCCCATACTTAGACAGAGATTCTGCGCATAGCATGGGGCTGGTGCAAGTTGCTATGCGCCAAGATGCACCAAAATAATATTGCAGTGTTTAGGGACACACAAAATGAGTGTCCCTGTCCTTGCACAGTCATACACATAGGTATACACCAGGAGAAGGGCTTGTAGCGGCATTAGCATAAAGACATAGACGTGTGGCTGGCAAAAAACGCTGCGTCTGACTCAGAATCAGCCACTCATCTTAAGTAATATCCCTGCCATATGTGAAGATCTTGGTCACTAAGATAACAGTATAAATATCTTACTCCTGGCATGCACAGAGTCTGCACCAGAAGTTTTCCTCACAACCCCCTACTCACCCCTGGTGGCAGAAGTCTCAAGTCCATTGTGATAGTGAATTTAGATCTTCAATTACCATTATTGTGCCTGGTCAGCTTTGCCCTCCATAGACATGACTCTCCTTCAGAAGCTCGGTCAGATTTCCCCACTGCTGCTGACACGGTAGTGGATAGATCCTCTTCCGTAGATGGACTCTTACGTCATTAGTTACTGTCCAACGTCATTCCTTACTATCAACATGAACATGGAGGGGGAATATAAACCTGTGGCGAGCGAAGTGAGCCCACAACGTCCTTTAATTATAGAGCTCAGCTCTCTCACTGTAAAGGAGTCTGGGGACAAAGGGCAGAAGCTGACAGGCAATCTGAGAGAGGGGGCAAGGGGCAATTGAACATCATTATTAGGTTGAGTGCAGCAGGGATCTCTGATCCTCACAGAACTGCTCCCGGTGTTAGGCTCCGCTCTCGTTGCTGAGCTGCTCTATAGCAGCATTAGGCAGGGATCTGGGACAAGGTGCAGGTATTGGAAGGCAATGTCTAGTACTAGTCGTGGCAGGGCAAGAGGCACTTTCACAGGCTGGCCAGCAACCCCTCCCGATCACGGCTCAATAAGTCCCACCCCATCCCGAAAAGCGGCGTGACCTGAAATCAGTGGGGTCCATCAGGGAAATACTCAAATCCCCGGTAGCCCAGTCCGAGCCTGTCTACTCCTCACTCGGGTGCCTAACACCAGGTTGCTTATGCCCTGTTGCTTATTTGAGTCTTATAATCACTAATGCAGCAATGTATTATTATTATTATCATTTATTTATATGGCGCCACAAATGTCTCGCAGCGCCTTACAAAGTACATAAACAAGTTGTAGACAAGCGACTTACAGAACAATACAGGACCAGGACATGGATAATATATATTGCTACATTAGTGACCATAACACCCAGATAAGCAACAGAGCATAAGCAGCCAAGTGTTAGGTGCCCTAGTGGTGAGTAAGAAGTAGATGAAACTAAAGTAGGGAGAAATACAACAGGTTAGAGGGCCCTGCTCATAAGAGCTTACATTCTAAAAGGGAGGGGAAGACAAACAGGGGTGACACAGATGGGGAGGAAGGTGTATGTATCAGGGAGTTAGAATGACAGCTATATAAAGTTATAGTCCTGCATTGTATTGTACCGTAAGTCACTTGTTGCTTGTTCACTTATGTCTATGTACTTTGTAAGGCGCTGCAGAACACTTGTGGTGCCATATAAATAAATAATAATAATAATAATAATGTAACATAGAAAATGTAAGCAAAAGGCATGCCCATTGTTCTGCAAGGTCATGTATAGTATATTTCAGATAGATTCCCAGCATTAATTCCTCAGTGATCACACCTAGTACTCTGGTAAAGTTGACAGACAGAGGCTTAATTACAATAATCAATGGTAAAGTTGAGTTAGGGGGTTTGAATACAACAATCAAATAATCACAGCAGTTGTTTTCATTAAAAGCACAACCACCACTGAGTCATGACTACAGTCATGGCATTGGACAGAGGTGGCAGGGCCCATAATGACACCACTTGTACCTCCTCTCCAAGATGTCACTAAGGGGTCCTCCAAAACCTGTGTAAGTATGCTGGTGATTTTAATGCTGTTGCCTTGTCTCATGCATTTGCTTTTGTTGGCAGGTGTAATGTAGAACAGAAATTAAGCATTTTTATTTGTTTAAAATGATATTGGGATTAAGGACCTTGGCGCAAATGCAGTCGCAGCTGCGATCCCAATATGCCAATGTCGCAGCCACTGGAAATTGTATTAAGACGCCCACTGGTGACATCGCAAATCAGCGTATAAGGAGGCAACCATCCTACACACATTGATAGATCATCATTCTTCAGAGTAACCTTATGGTCGCGTAGAGTGGCCGACAGAACTAAGAAGCCGTAGCCTTAACAACTGTGTATGGGATCGCAATGGTCGACTGTGACAGTAACCCGAAACGGTTTCGACATGCCTGCGTTTGAGTCACCACACCCCTTCTCCCCTATTACCGCCCACGGTCCCTGACTATGAATCACTTTACAAATTAAACCGCTTTGCGACCGCCATCGTAAGATCATTGATTTTGTCAGTGATGACCTGATAAGTGGAAAGAATAGTTGTGGGAGGGGAAGTGGGGGTTACTTGTGATTCATGTCACCTAGATGCAGCACTTCAGATTCATCACAGTTTACTTTATAGCCAGCGAACAGACTGAATCGATTGATAATTTTAAGGATAGCCAGTATTGAACCTGTGGGACGAGTTACCAAAAAGAGCATGTCTTCTGCGCAAAAGGCGAGTTTACATTCTATGGAACCAAGCAGAAATCTGGACACTGTCTTAGAGCTACAGTGAGCAGCTCTAGAGCTAGTGCAGTCCTGTCTTCTACCCCTCTGTATATGGAAAGGTAAGGAGAGTTAAGCACTGGCCAAAACTTTGGTATAGGGGTTCTGGTATAAAAGACTGTAACAAAAGTCCAAAGGTCTCGAAAGGGTGATCCCATGTGACCGTGTCAAAAAAAGTTTCTGCATCTAATGACAGCAGGACCCCAGGGGCCGGTTCTCCGGACAATTGAAATTGTTTCATGAGCGTCAGAACCTTGCGGATATATTCGTCATGGAGTGCTGCCCCCAAACAAAGCCAGTCTGATGTTCATGAACTAGATATGGGACAATAAATTTCAGCCTATCAGCCAGTAATTTAGTGAGAATTTTTAATTTGTAAAATTCTCCGCTGAGTCCATCAGGACCCTAGGCCTTAGCCAGTTTTAATTAGGTAAAATAACTCTCCCTACCTCATCTTCAGTTACGGGGCCTTGGCCGGTTTTAATGAGGTAATAACTCTCCCTACCTCATCTTCAGTTACGGGTCCATGGCCGGTTTTAATGAGGTAATAACCCTCCCTACCTCATCTTCAGTTACGGGCCTTGACCTGTTTCAATGAGGTAATAACCCTCCCTACCTCATCTTCAGTTATGGGGGCTAGCAAATAGATAATTTGGGGTAATTCCATGGAGCTCCATAAATCACGTTTGTTGGAGATGGATATAGAATTTAGTATAGAAGTTTGTGAGTATTTGTATAATGCTAGATCCATCTACATTTAGCTATCCATCTGTATCTCTCAAGATGTTAGCCAGCAGACATTGACCTTGAAGTATATGAGAAAGCAATCGGCTGGATTTGTTTCCGTATCGGTAGAAATGTTATTATTTATTTATTAACAGTTTCTTTTATAGCGCAGCATATTCTGTAGCGCTTTACAATTGAAAAACAACATAAGTAGAACAAAACTGGGTAGTAACAGACAGACATAAAGGTAAGAGGACCCTGCTCGCAAGCTTACAATCTATAGGCATTTAGAGGCTTCTTGTGATAATATAGAGTTAAATAGGGTTTTCTTTTGATGGTATAGTCGTTTATGCTTCTGGGTTAGGCATTGTTGGAATAATCGGTAGGCTTTGGAGTAGGGGTGAGCGGGTTCGGATTTCTGAAATCCGAACCCCCCCGAGCCCCCCCGATCCGAGGCAGATCCGAGACAGGCTCGACTTTTCCCGCCTGACTCGGATCTGAAATCGAGGTAAAACGTCATCATCCCGCCTTCCGGGTCTCGCGGGTTTTGGACCCTATACAAGGTACCCGCGTCGGCGCCATTTTCTCACTCGGCTGTGGACAGTGAAGAGGGAGGGTGGGAGTTAGGGCTGGCTGGGCAGTGTAGTGTAGTGCAGTGTAGTGTAGTGTTGTGCTGTGCTATGCTGCTGTTGTCCATAAGGGCTGTGTACACTCCTCCAAAGTCCATAGGGGCTGGCTGTGTTGTGCTGTGCTGCTGTTGTCCATAGGGGCTGTGTCCACTCCTCCAAAGTCTATAGGGGCTGGCTGTGTTGTGCTGTGCTGCTGTTGTCCATAGGGGCTGTGTCCACTCCTCCAAAGTCCATAGGGGCTGGCTGGACTGTGTTGTGCAGTCAGTTGTCCATAGGGGCTGTGTCCACTCCAAAGTCCTGTGCAGAGTCCCAGTCCTAAAGGGGTGCTGTAGTGTTGTCCAGGGGGTGCTCTGTCCATCAGGGGTGCTCCCCCCAAGTGCAAAAAAAAATAAAATATTTTCTGTGTTTGTGAATTGTGTGCGCAGTAGCCGCACGTGTATCAACAAAGTAGTGCCAAGCGTGCGCCTGTGTCATAAGTTAAGGGCCGGCTGGCTTGACCGTTAAAGGGTGCTGTAACCCCCAAAGGGCACTCCAAACAAAATAAAAAAAATATATTTTTTTGTGTTTGTGAATTGTGTCATCAGTAGCCGCACGTGCATCAACAAAGTAGTGCCAAGCGTGCGGCTGTGTCATAAGTAAAGGGCCGGCTGGCTTGACCGTTAAAGGGTGCTGTAACCCCCAAAGTACACTCCAAACAAAATAAAAAAATATTTTCTGTGTTTGTGAATTGTGTGCGCAGTAGCCGCACGTGCATCAACAAAGTAGTGCCAAGCGTGCGCCTGTGTCATAAGTAAACGGCCGGCTGGCTTGACCGTTAAAGGGTGCTGTAACCCCCAAAGGGCACTCCAAACAAAATAAAAAAATATATTTTTTTGTGTTTGTGAATTTTGTGCGCAGTAGCCGCACGTGAATCAACAAAGTAGTGCCAAGCGTGCGCCTGTGTCCCATAAATAAAGGGCCAGCTGGATTGACCGCTAAAGGGTGCTGTAACCCCCAAAGGGCACTCCAAACAAAATTAAAAAAATGTTTCTGTGTTTGTGAATTGTGTGCACTGTGGCTGCATGTGCATCAACAAAGGAGCAGCGCCAAGCGTGCGCCTGTGTCCCATAAGTAAAGGGCCGGCTGGCTCATTTCTTAAAGGGTGGTGTAACCCACAAAGTGCACTAGTCTCCAACAAAAATAAAAAATTATTTTCTGTGTTTGTGTGCGCCTTAGCCGCACGTATATATCAATATAACATAAATGGAGGACCAAACTTTCTCCGATAAAAATAAAATAGGGAAAGATCAAGAACCACTTCCTCCTAGTGCTGAAGCTGCTGCCACTAGTCATGACATAGACGATAACATGCCATCAACGTCGTCTGCCAAGGCCGATGCCCAATGTCATAGTAGAGGGCACATACAATCCCAAATGACAAAGTTCAGGAAAATGACCTTAAAAAAAACATTTAAATCATCTGAAGAGAAACGTAAACTTGCCAATATGCCATTTATGACACGGAGTGGCAAGGAACGGCTAAGGTCTTTCCCTATGTTCATGACTAGTGGTTCAGCTTCACATGATGATGGAAGCCCTCCTCCCGCTAAAAAAATCAAACGAGTTAAGCTGGCAAAAGCACAGCGAAGAACTGTGCGTTCTAAGAAGATATCACAAATCCCCAAGGAGAGTCCAAGTGTGGTGGCGGTTGCGATGCCTGACCTTCCCAGCACTGGACGGGAAGAGGTGGCTCTTTCCACCATTTGCACGCCCCCTGCAAGTGCTGAAAGGAGCACCCACAGTCCACTTGCTGATATGCAAATTGAAGATGTCATTGTTGAAGTACAACAGGATGAGGATACTGTTGTAGCTGGCGCTGAGGAGGAAGTTGGCGAGGAGGATTCTGATGGTGATGTGGTTTGTTTAAATCAGGCTCCGGGGGAGACAGTTGTTGTCCGTGGGATGAAAAAGCCCATCACGGTCATGCCTGGGCAGAAGACCAAACATTCCACCTCTTTGGTCTGGCAATATTTCTATCCAAATCCGGACAACAACTGTCTTGCCATATGTACCATATGTAAAGGTGAAATAAGTAGGGGTAGGGACGTTAACCACCTAGGAACATCCTCCCTTATACGGCACCTGCAGCGCGTTCATAAAAAGTTACTGTCAAGTTCAGAAACTTTGGCTAAGACCGTAAGCAGTCCAGGGACACCTAAATCCCTTTTTCCTGTTTTATCCAAGGAATCGGTGGATGAGGAGGATGAGGACGACATCTTGCCTCCGTAGAGCCAGTTTGTGCAGGGACACATTAATTGCCAGCTTGTTTTGTGGGGGCCCAAACGAACCAATCATTTCAGCCACAGTCATGTGGCAGACCCTGGTGCTGAAATGATTGGTTTGTTAAAGTGTGCATGTCCTATTTATACAACCATAAGGGTGGGTGGGAGGGCCCAAGGACAATTCCATCTTGCACCTCTTTTTTTTCTTTGCAGTATGTACTGTTTGGGGCCTAGTTTTCAAACTGCCATCCTGTCTGCCACTGCAGTGTCACTCCTAGATGGGCCACGTGTTTGTGCCGCCCACTCGTGTCGCTTAGCATAGTCATCCTGCTACCTCGGTGCAACCTTTTAGCTATAAAAACAATATTGTGAGGTGTGAGGTGTTCAGAATAGACTGGAAATGAGTGGAAATGAAGGTTATTGAGGTTAATAATTGAATAGGAGCATAAAAACCCACACATTCTGTGATTTTAGCTGTTTTTATGCTTTTTTTAAAAAAAATACAGATCCAAAATGCAAAACCCAGAACCCAAAACACGGAAGGGTGGTTTTGGCAAAACCAATCCAGACCCAAAACACGGAAGGGTGGTTTTGGCAAAACCAATCCAGATCCAAAACACGAAGAAAGATCCAGATCCAAAACCAAAACACAAAACATGAAAAGTGGCCGGTGCACACCCCTACTTTGGAGAGAGTCTGATTGCATAAATGAGAATTGGACTTATTGTAGCTACTGAAATAAGAGATGACTTGAGGACTGTTTTCGCTGCCTGCCAGAATAAAATCAGATCAGATTGATGTTTTGCATTGTTATGTGTGTAATTCTGCCACATAGTGTGTGTAATTTTGTAATTCTGCCACATAGGGCTCTATTTACTACAATCCGCATATTGAATGCGGATTGTAGTGTGATATTACCGAGTGAATTCGCATTGCGAATTCAGGCAATATCACAGGGATTTACTATAAATCCCTTGCAGGGACAGAGCTTGCGATAAAGCTCTGTCCCTGCGGATCCCATCCGCACTCTAGTCGCGGTATTTTTAGAAAAAATACCGTGACTAAGAGCCCGCGCATGCGCCGACCGACCACCGCTACTACCCCCCACCGACGCTAAGCCCCGCCCCTGGTGCTAAGCCCCGCCCCCGCGATCGCGGACCCCCGCGACCACCCCTCCCCCCCGCGACCCCCCCCTCCCTTCATTACACTTACCTGCATCCTCCTGGCCTCCGGTGATCTTCTCCGGGCTTCCCGATCAGGTGATCTCCCATACTGCACTGGGGCCCGATCACCTGATGACCGGGCCCCAGTGTACTATGGGAGACCAGCTGACCGGAGAGGAGCCATCACCGGAGACCCGATCACCGGTCTCTGGATTCAGGTAAGTAAAAAAAAAAATGTTTAATTTTTTTTTTCTTTTTTTTACAGTAATCAGCTTGCGGTCTGCTTAGACCACACAGCTGATTACTGGTACCGGCTCCCGCCTCTGCTCTCCCCGCTAGAGCAGAGTGGGAGCCCGGTAACCGGGGGAGACCCTGGATAACGCCACCTCCAGGTGGCGTTATTATCACAGGGCTTCCCCCGGTATTTTTTTACAATTTATTTTTAGTAACTGTGGTCGGATCACATTTCCCATTACAATTATGGGAAATGCGATCTGCTTTACTAAAAATAAGTGATACTGGGGGTTGGAGTAGAATTTTACTAATTCTACTCCAATTGTCCTGTAATAACTACAGGTGAAACTAAAATAATGTGAAAAGGGTGTGAAAACACCCTTTTTCACTTTATTTTAGTAAAAATAATGTTAGTAAATAGAGCCCATAGTGAGCAGGGAAGAGCAGATTTTTTAGAGGTTGAAAAGTACATGGGGAACCTCCATTGCTTATTAGGACGTTGGGCAATAATATTTTAAAATGTGAACCAGACCAGTGCATGGTGTGAGAGAGCTGTGTGCTCGATATCTATATGGCTAATTGTTGAAATTAACATTGAGAAAATTAAAAGGTAATCCAGGTGAGAGAGAGAGCCATGAGCTGCTGACAAACACATATACGTGATGTTGGATTCCTAGAAGACAACACTTTTAAGCAAGGCCATATGGGGCCTTGCTTAACAAGGATAGGGATAATAATTTCCAGGCATCCAGCAAATGGGCAATCCAACCAAGGACCATGGAAAATTAAGACTATATATAGAGAGGACACTGCCAGGGGAATATGAATGCCTAAATACTTAAAATGGTAATGTGTAATAAGGAATTGGCCAATAGCAGTAGTATGCAGAGCAGGGTCATTACACCTCCACGGAGGCAGTAATTCCGATTTATGCAAATTAATCTTATAGCCAGCAAAAGATCCAAACTGTGACAACAGAGAAAATAGAGCAGGGATTGAGGAAATAGGATCAGACACAAAGAGCAGCATGTCATCTGCAAATATGGATACTGTAAATTCTAATGAACCAATACTAATCCCCCAAAGTCTGACAATTCATGTAAAACGATTGCAAGTGGCTCCAAGGTTATGACGAATAGTAAAGGGGACAGGGACAGCCATAGTGAGTCCCTCTATGTACTAAAGATAAAGAGGACAGATACCCATGATATTTGTATTTACCCAACAAATCGCTAGGTGTTATATATGTTGGTTTTGGAGTCTTAACTTGTAAAATCTGTAAGCGATTACATTTCCTCTTTAGAGTTGTCACATTACTGTACATTTCTTTGCTCTCATTAGTAATAAGACGATGAAGCAACCTGGTGAGGTGTCACAAGAATTTTCCGAAATAGAACACATCGAAAGATTTCTCTGCTTTTAATTTAGTCTTTGCATAAAATTAAAAGCAAAACTCTTTAGACATTTTTAGGTATCTGACCACAACTTGCAGCAGCCAATTTCAAGCTTTTTTTTACCTGTTTGATTATTAGCCATTATTTCTGGAAATCTAGTAAGTAAGGCAGCTAGATGACCATTAAAAAACTACACATCACATAGCTCTGTGCCATCCAAAGTTTTCAGGAGGTATAACAAATACATAAAAGTATGCTGTTTGAAGCCAGGATATATAAGAAAGAAACATATGTCATACAATAGAAGCCCACAAGGGAACAAGAGGCCACCACCAAACCTTGAAGAAACGCGGATGACTCACAGACCACCAACTAGTCTACCTTAATCCATCTGCTCCTACAAGTTTTTCCTAATGTCCGTCACGGACTTAATTTCATGCTTTTTCCCATACTGTTCCTTCACCGTTATAATTCTTTGGAAGGAGAGTGACTTGTATATGGTTCTATATGATATATAAGGAGATGGAGCTCAGAGATTGGCTGGAATGTTATCCAGGAGTTAAATGCGAGATTAAGGCAATGACTCCAATGTTCAACTAACCAGGAAAATCCAAATTTAGATGTCAAATGCTACTGACAAATAAAATTAAAAGCAGTGATTGTGGAAATATAAGAAAACCTTGTTGCTAGGTACCAGGTTTTACTGGATAAATAAAGTTTACAAATCAGGCTTTCTGGCAATGTCTGTGTAACTCATCAGATGGATAATTGGTTGTAGGAATATACTGAATTGCTATAAGTCTCAATATGCCATAGCTTTCCTACGTGAGCCACAAGTTGAGTTTATTGCTGCCAAGGCTACTGTCAGATTATAAGATAGCTTCACGGATATTAGCATTACATCTGGTATATCATTAATAAAGAGTTCTCAATGAATATAACATATGTTTCCTTGTGCAACTCGTGCCTTGGCCTTAAATTATCTCTAACCAAAATGCAGAATTGAAAACACACAGAAAGTATTTCAAAACTCATAGTGGTATTTATAGTAAGATAAACGACCTGCAAGTACAAGTAATTCAAGAAGAAAATGTAATAATAAAAACAACGCGACAAATGTAGACATCAAACAAATCTTAAAAATTGTTGCAGGTAACTAAAAGACACAACAATGATGAATAACATAGAGACAGCATACTACATCAGAACGGTCCATCTGGTCTGCTCATAAAATACAACTAATTTAACTTAAGAGTTCACCCAAAATGTTTGTACTATGCCTAAAGGAAGCCTGCTAAGGAGGTTAGCGGCCAATTGCCCCTGGGCCTACTCATAGGCTTCCTTCAGAGCTACACAAGCTAAGGATCCATGCAGCAATCCTAAACTTTTCTCAGTGGGGAAGTGATGAGTTTGTGGTGGGATCGAGGCAGGATCAGGGTTTAGAAACCGATGGACATAGACGTTGGATTGAGTTTAGATGGTGAAAACAACCTTTAGTAAAATTAGTGGTTTTGAGCTGTGATGCCCATTTGTTGCCTCTTGGTAAAGTAACACCTGAGACTATTTCCTAGTTTTGTTTTGTAAATCTTTATCACCAGTGCAACCTGATGACTGCGTCTTTAGTTGCTTTTCCAGTTGGATGCATGATGCATCACGTCAACTAATATTGTCACTCCTTACTGTAGGGCAGTAAGGAGTGACTGTTAATTCCTGTTTGGTTTGGAGATGCTCTTCGCAGTGCCGTAACAGGGCACATCTGTGCCCTGTGCTGGCCAGGCCCGCTGAGGGGTATCATGACGTCATGCCTGCCTGGAGCATCCTCTGGGGGTACTTGTCTGTCTCTACATATCTTAGTACACTTTGTATGGTTTGTGGCTGCATCTCCCAAGAGCTCAAATTAGGCGTGCACAATGGCAAAGAAAGGGTAGACCAACTAGACACATGGGTGCATAATAAAACAAAAGTTACTTGGGCTGCACATCGAGTGCGTGTAGCAAACAATGTGTTTTTCTTTTTGGTACTGTCTGGAGATCAGAGCAAACAAATGTTAGAACTTGAGGCGATAGATTTGTTCAGATGTCCGGAGGTGTTGAAAAATCAAAACATTTTAGAGTTCTGCTAGCAACAGTGGTAGAGAGTATATTGGGGCAAAATACTGTTTCCATAGCACAAGTTGGCTGACATTTGCAATTGCAACCTAATCCAATCTAAGTAATGGCAAAATGACCCTGCGGCTAATTCTGAATCAGACACATCTGCTGCTGCAGTTCCGTATGGCAGCGGCAGCCTGCTTATTCGTTTATGCTAATGTGAGGATCCGCCTTTGTATTCTAAATATCTGTGCGACTGCATGTGGAAGCCTATCCTGCCCACTGTGCTTACATCTGCATCTGTAGCCACCATCGTTAGTATCGGGACACACCTGCCCCATGCTGGGTGCAGAAGATCCCTCAGAAACAGGCTTCCTATCTCTGCCCACACACCACAAATTAGCACAGAAGTCAGCTTACACTCCTGTGATACATCCGTGAGATGAATCTGTTCTGTGCAGTCACATGGTTGCTGCCAAGTTCCCCCCAGAAATGTCCATTTCATGGGACTGTATGGTCCGTCGACCTACGGATCAATCCATACGCACTAGAAATCTCTGTCCATGTGCTGCTACCTGATCTGGCGCATGTACAATCGCTGATATCCAATAGATACATGCGACTTGCACGTGACTCAGCATCAGCCCACTATTTGGTATATTTAGTCTTCAAATATGCCAATTCGCAGCTACTTTGGGCGCTGAATTTAAAGCGACAATAGTAATAAATGCTTTGTCAGGCTTGTTTTGCAATTATTTATATTGTCATTTTAAATCCAGTGGTCAAAGCCTCTGAACCACTGTTTAGTTTAGTAAACAAACCCCTATACTATATGTCTTTTACATTTAGATATGTAAATATCAAATTTTCCCTAAAATGGACCATTTTCTTTTTCCAGCATAATTAACAGACCTCACATAATCCATCCATTTTAGATCTAGAAATCACATTACAGTACATCATGTCATATACTAAGAGGGGTATTCAATATGAAACGTTAACTTCACTGTCGAAGTTAACGTTTCATATCGGAGTTTTTACCTGCGTTAAAGTATCGGGCGCGCTCTCGCTTATACCCGTATTCAATATAAAATTAACGAAAACGGGAAACTCCGAAGTTGGATTTGCGTAAAGTTACGAATTTTTCCTTAAAAAATTGTAAGACCCCCCTAAAGTAGTAAAAACATGGGGGATCACTATGGGTACCCCTGTTTTAGCCTTTAATTGAAAGTCGGGGATTTAAATAGCCGCAGCAGGTGTTTTTTTTCCGACATTGAAGAAGTGATGCAGAAGAGCACTTAGGTTATTTTTTTAATTTTTTTAAGTGGTCCCATCAAATTTGGGGTACATGAAAATGGGTACTAGCATATTTTTATGTCCCTAAAGTAAGTTTTTAAAAATTCTGCATTTGTGCACCTGCCGCTATAATTCTATTCTAGAAAACATCTGCCGCATACTTGCAGAATAGCCCTGAACCTATTTCCCTATTGTTAAACAATTTTTTCCTTTTTTTTTTTTTCACCCCAATTTTTAAATTAATTTTTTGGGGTGTCCCTTTTTTTTTTTTTAAGTTTTTTTGACACAGTTCTTTTTTAAATGTCAGTCCCAGGGGTGCAGGCTATTTTTTTTAAGCCTGCACCCCTAAACCCCAATTCTGCACTTTTTTTCGACACCTATTCAATGGTGAAAAGTTATCCCCGTTTTTTATCAAAGACTTTTCAAAACTGCGATAAGTCTTTGAAATTGAATACGGTGTAAAAGTAAAACCTGCGATAATAACGTCATACCTCCGATATTAAAGCAAAAACTATGTTATCGCACCCATATTGAATACCCCTGTAAGACATTTTCATAGGAATAAATATGACTATGCGTGTGCCAGGGGTAAAAGTGGGCCGACACGGGGCAGAACTGCTTTCCGTCACTTCTGTTTCGCCTCCTCTGACCCACCTCAGCCCGGCGCCGCAGGGAGGCTCCATGTGCTGGGCGCCCACAGAGATTTTATTACTAGCGGGCGTCTGGCTCCCTCCCCGCAGCACCAGCAGCAGCCAGAGGCTGAAGCTCACTCTTCAGTTCCGGCTTCTGGCTCCCCCACGACACTATGGGAGAGACGCTAAGATGTTTCCCTCATAGTTTGGAGGAGCAGCCAGGTGGACCGGAGGCAGCGGACGCAGTAGCGGGGCGTAAGGTAAGTATTGTATTTGTGGGTTTTTTTGTAAGCAGTTTCACTATTGGGGGCATAACTTCTGGGGGCATTTACTTGGGAGCATTACAATTGGGGGCACTACTACTGGGTGCATTACTACAGGGGGCATTACTATTGAAGGCACTACTACAGGGGCATTACTATTGGGGGCATTACTACAGTGCACCACTCCTGGGGGCACTGCATAAGGGACACCACTACTGGGGGCACTGCATAAGGGGCACCACTACTGGGGGCACTGCATAAGGGGCACTACCACTGTGGGCACTGCATAAGGGGCACTACTGCTACTGGGGGAACTGCATAAGGGACACCACTCCTGGGGGCACTGTATAAGGGGCACCACTATTGGGGGATCTGAATAAGGGGCACCACTCCTGGGGGCACTGTATAAGGGGCACCACTATTGGGGGATCTGAATAAGGGGCACCACTCCTGGGGGCACTGCATAAGGGGCACCACTCCTGGGGACACTGCATAAGGGGCACCACTCCTGGGGGCACTAAAGAAGGGGCACCACTCCTGGGGGCACTGAATAAGGGGCACTAGCACTGTGGGAACTGCATAAGGGGCACCACTACTGGGGGCACTACTACTGGGATCACTGAATAAGGGCCACTACCACTGTGGGCACTGCATAAGAGGCACTACCACTACTAGGGGCACTGTATAAGGGGCACCACTACTGGGGGCATTGCATAAGTGGCACCACTATTGGGGGCACTGAATAAGGGGCACTATCACTGTGGGCACTGCATAAGTGGCACTACCACTGTGGGCACTGCATAAGGGGCACTACCACTACTGAGGGCACTGTATAAGTGTCACTACCGCTACTGGGGGCACTGTATAAGGGGCACTACCACTACTTGGGGCACTGCATAAGGGGCACTACCACTGTGGACACAGCATAAGGGGCACTACCACTACTGGGGAAACTGCATAAGGGGTACCACTCCTGGGGGCACTTCATAAGGGGCACCACTACTGGGGGCACTGAATAAGGGGCACCACTACTGGGGGCACTGCATAAGGGGCACCACTCTTGGGGACACTGCATAAGGGGCACTACCACTACTGTGGGCTCTGCATAAGTGTCACTACTGCTCCTGGGGGCACTGTATAAGGGACACTACCACTATTTGGGGCACTGCATAAAGGGCACTACCACTGTGGGCACTGCATAAGGGGCACTACCACTGTGGACACAGCATAAGGGACACTACCACTACTGGGGAAACTGCATAAGGGGTACCACTCCTGGGGGCACTGCATAAGGGGCACCACTCCTGGGGACATTGCATAAGGGGCACTACCACTACTGTGGGCTCTGCATAAGTGTCACTACCGCTACTGGGGGCACTGTATAAGGGACACTACCACTACTTGGGGCACTGCATAAAGGGCACTACCACTGTGGGCACTGCATAAGGGGCACTACCACTACTGGGGAAACTGCATAAGGGGTACCACTCCTGGGGGCACTGCATAAGGGGCACCACTCCTGGGGACATTGCATAAGGGGCACTACCACTACTGTGGGCTCTGCATTAGGGGCACCACTACTGGGGGCACTGAATAAGAGGCACCACTGCTGGGGGCACTGAATAAGGGGCACTACCACTGGGGGCACTGCATAAGGGGCACCACTACTGGGGGCACTGCATAAGAGGCACCACTACAATGGGCATTGAATAAGGGGCACTTTTGCTGTGGGCATTATGTGTAAGGGGCACTACTGCTGTGGGCATTGCATAAGGGTCACTACTACTGTGGGCATTGTGTATTAGGGGCACTACTACGGTGGGCATTGTGTATAAGTGGCACAAATGTGGGCATTATGTAAAAGGGGCACTGCTGTGTGTCATACATGAGTAAGGGACAGTACTATGTGGTGTAATGTGGATCGGGTGAATCAAGATTGTGCTACTGTGTGCCGTAATTTGAATTGGGGATTCTATTGTGTGACCACGCCCTTTCTTTTGAGACCATGCCCCTTTTTTGCGCAGCACAACTGCGATGCACGCTGTCCCTTTTTTTAAAAAAAACACATAGGGGGGAGAAGAGTTCCACCACTTCTCTAGGACCACTTTAAGCACTGGCGTGTACACTAATATTATATCTAATATGTGACTAAATGCAGCTGATGTGGAGAGAGGGGATCCGTTCCATGCAGTGTGATGTACAGTTTATCCATCCTCTATAGCTCTTGATCATTTTCATACCTCCAATGTAGGACGCATATTCTATTTTGGTTTATGTTAATATGATATGTCATTTTCTATTTATCTGTAAAGTCAGAGACTACTGCCAAATCCCCTAGCCGGTGTAAAGAACAATTTCCCCCTTTCAAAAGTTCCACACAAGCATGCGACAGCCATATAAAGCTATGACTGTAAAGACTAAAATATTCATACTTTCAGTTGAGAATGTGACAACAAAATGTATGAATGCAAAAGTGGTAAGGCTTCCAGAGCCGAGGTCTGTGTTGGCAGCCATTAGGGAACAGCTGTAAAGTCCATACATTTTTTTGAGCTTCTACTATAGTGAAATTTGTTAACATTTTGCAAAACTTTACTTCATATGTTTAGAGCAAATATTTGCTCTCCAGACATTTCAGATGTTATTCTATGTCACAGCAGGATGTAACACATCATAATTTTGGATTAAACAGTAAGAATGCTAGTTGCGGCTCGGAACAGCAGTTGTGGACTGTTGATACGATTAACACTTGATTGTTGATTTTTCCATCAGCGAGAAGTCAGCCCAGAATGAGTTTCATTCATTTAATTTTGATGTAAACAATCTTCTAGGTCCTAAATCCTTAAATGACCTTCTCGTTTTTTACTAAACATATATATTCAATGACCATCTTCAACCATTATGGTCAAGCTGTAATTACCAACATTGTTTTGCATGGTGGTATTGCGCTGTTGAAAGATATTAGTCTGTCTTGAGCCAAAACCCTGTTGGTTTAATAAACAGATGTGGCTGATATCAGGGTGAGGTAAAACTAGCAGAAATATTTATTACTAGAGCTGTGACCATTAACTCTTTCCAGAATGATCAGAAATTATAAGATAACCAAATAAATTCCGATATTTGAAATAGGACTTCAGTACCTGGAATTGCCTGTATAATGCTCAGAAATACACTGCTGCTGCCATTTAACATATAAATTACAGGATAATAAATATTATTCATCTCTGTAATTATTGAAACCATCAGGACATCCCATAGTGTTACCTTTGGTTACAAATGTTTTGTATTGCAAATGGAAGCCTTGACTGTTGTGCAGTGCCTAAGAAGGGGAAGCAATCGGGAAGCCGACTGCCTATATACCGGCAGCCGGCTTCCCGACTGTCTTATCCCGGCATGGGTGAAATGCCAGGCATCTAGATGTAGACGCCCGCATTTCCCCGACGCCGGGAGACCGGAGCCCAGCATCACGATCGTAGTGATGCCGGGCGCCGCGAGCGGACAGCCGCGGGGGTGAGGGTTAGGTTTAGGGCTCCCGGGAGGGTTAGGGTTAGGCACCCCCCGGGAGGGTTAGGGTTAGGCTAGGGGGAGGGAGGGTTAGGGTTAGGCACCACCGGGGGGGACTTAGGGTTAGGCACCCCCCCCGGGGGACTTAGGTATAGGTAGCGGGGAAAGGGGTGGTTAGTGTTAGGCACTTAGAGGGGGGATTAGGGTTAGGCACTTGGGGGGGAAGTTAGGGTTAGGCACTCCTAAGGAGGGTTAGGGTTAGGGGGGTTAGGTTAGTGGATACTTACCTATCCACGATCGGGATTTCCAGCGCTGTCGGGCTTCTGCTGCGTCGCACTCTGCTCCTGTCGGGCTGCCGCTGACGGGAATCGGACGGCATTTCATACCCATTCCCTAAGAAGATACTAAATATGCTGGATGAAGGTTGTACACTGGTAGCAAAAAGGCAGAGGAGCTGATAGCTGCACACTTGTTGCAAAGAGTCATATTAAGGTGAGAGTTGAATACTGGTTGCAATGAGTCACAGCAGGTCATGATTGCACACTGGCATAAGGAGTCAAATGAGCCGAGAATTGCACACAGACTGCAAAAGAGCCACATGAGCTGGAGATTGCATAATGGTTGTAAAGAATAAAGATGGGCACCCACCAGTACAATCACACTTTCAATGTGATGTTTCGATTGACTATACTCCTGTACGGAAGTCCCAACACGGTGCCGATACGTGCGTACACACCTTTACAATCACACTTGTGACCTTTTAATCCCTGGATGTAGACATACCAAAAAAAATTATTGTACCAGCGTACACACTCTCCCAATTCCGGGCTGCACTCGCAGCAGGTGTACCAATAATTACCATAATGGGCTGCAAAGGGGAATGATTACAGAATAAAAACCAACCTCCAGGAAGAAGACAGCACCATTTTCTACATGAGTGCTGAGGTTTGAATATATATAAAGGTTGGCTAAGCTGGATATTTTGGCAATGGTTGTAAAATAGTTGTACTGTTAATTAACTGTACAAGTAGCGATGTTGCAGTAAACAGAGTTTTCCACAAGTAACAAAGCTTTGCAAAAAAAAAATCCAGGAAATGCAATTTTGGATTGCATGGTTCACCAATAACTTGGCCACAATGGCTGGGAGAGCCAGAGCTTTAAAAGCTCATAGATGGAACCGCAGGAATCCCAGATTCAGCAGCAAATCTGGTTATTTAAAGGTACTGATTGCCAATATTCAGGTTGGATCGCCAGGCTGCGGACGCATGCAATGCTTGCATTCTACGCAAGCTTACCACTGCAATCGGGTATGCGAACGAAGCGGACATGCAGCAGCACAAATAAATTATTGCCAGGAAGCACCGTTTGGGGGTGGAGAGGTGGGGTGGTCGAAAGAATGAAGGCGTGACTGTGCGGCGGAATGCAGTTATGGGGGCGTGCATAATTGAGCCCCTTTGATGGCATTCGTAGCCAGAGGTCTAGATGGCGACAGGAAGTTTCACAGACTGTGAGTCATGGTCAACTCAACCACAACTGTGCATATGGGTCCGATGTTATTGATGTTTTCACTGACTTGCGGATGTATGTAATGGGAAATGGGAGGCTTTATACAGTGGTGGGCGTCTTGGTATAGTGCTACTATTGCACTGCGATCGAATTCATTTGCATATTTTTACAGTGAGCGGGTGTGTGCGATTGCAGACTTGTGATTCGTGCTGAGGGCCTGATTCAGACCCGCTCGCGAGCGCACGGTGGCCCAGTGCGCATGCACACGATGGAGCGGGCTACGTCAGGGGCATTCGCGAGACCCGGATAGCGACGGGCAAACCGTCGCTCCGGGTCTCGTACCAAAGGGGGAAGCTGTCGATGTTGAGTGACAGCACGCCACCTTTGGTGGGCGGGCCGGGGGCATGGCTGCCCAGACAGAGGCGTTCCCATGGGAACGCCTACCGTCTGGGGCCGGCCCCACTGACATCACAAGTGATGTCAGTGGGAGAGCTTTCGGCTCTGTTTGAGCCGAAAGCTCTCTTGGGCTTGCGGCAACGAGACCCTACCACAAGGGTCTTGTCGCAAGCCCGATGGTCACGATGGTCTTGACCATCACGACCATCTTCCTGGCCACTCGCTATAGCTGTGGGTGGTCACCCACAGCTATGCGAGTGGCCAGGAGGCCGCTCTAAAAAAACAGAAGGCCGGCCCTGATTCAGAGCGAGCGCTCTGTCAGAGCGTCCGGCTCTGAATCAGGCCCTGAATCAGGTCCTTAGTTCACAGAGACCATGCCTACAATATATTAAAGTGTGGTTTTGCCTATACACTGATTTTTCAGCAGTTTTCACCATGGCAGTTTACCATTTTTTATAAGGTAGGAATTCATGTAATGTATCAGATTTACCAAATCACTGGAAACCAAATGACTTGCCACAAAAAAGAGGTGGTTGTGTGAAGTTGTGATCTGTTAAATTGATCAAATCACAGGCCATTGACCTATGTTGAACAATGATGACTACAACAAAAAAGGGGTTCTAAATGTGTCTTGGCTATCTGGCTTTAGTGGGAATTATTTTGGTGGGTGTTCGCAAATCTTTACCTTAAGTATTTTGGAGGAGTGGAGTAGGAAGAAGGAGTAGGGGCACACAGGTTCTGTAGACTTCTTATTTTTAGAACGCAGTTCGCCCTCTATTTCCCTTTGTATCAAGAGGTTAAACAAATGTTTAGCCTCAAATCACAGTACTCCTGCTATGAGCAGGTGAGTGTTGATTTGGAGCCTTTAACATCAAGCGCCATGTAGTGTCTGCGCTGTACAAAGTTTTATGTGTTTCATGGCGAATGGTCTGTTCTAATCTGTGTCCTCACAAGTGCTAACCTTTTTTTTTATTTTGTGTAAAACATAGAAAAACAGCAGTGCATAGAAATAAAAAAATCATACATACATATCTTGCATAATTCGTTCAATGGAAACAAAAAACAAGAAAAAAAAGAGAAAAGGAAAGACAAAACCACAGGGCCAAATGTATTTCACATAGCAAAATTTACACTAATATACCAACAGTCATCAGCAAAATGTAATAAACACACAATTAATTGTCTTCCTGAAAAGTAGTAAATACAAATGAACCGATTCCTACCTTTCTTTCAAATAGACACTGCTGAAATATATTGTATAAAATTACAATATCACACATATAATAGCAAAAAATAAATAAAATACAAACGAAAACAATAAGAAATGCCACACTCAGTGTATATTTGTGGGGAGAACAAATATTATAAACATAAACTATAAATTTTAGTTTTCACACTATATACTACTGTATATCTAAGGTCGAGAGGGTGCAAATTTCGACTCCATCTATCTTATCCAGATGCGGTTAAATTTATTCTCTGCCTTACGGGCAAGATACAAATACTGCTCATGGTCCACAGTTAAATTAACTAAAGAAACCCACTCTTTAAAGTCTGGCCCAATAGGAGCCAACCATGATCTAGCCAAGCAGACATTTGCAAGTGCACATACATTATTAGCATATTGAGTGCTATAATGGTCCAGCTCATCATCTCCTCTAGCACCTATGCTACAAAACCTTGGTGTAAGCAGGGGTAGGCAGGGAAGGCAGAGCCTCCCCTGTCATACTCCTGAAATTTGATATAAAAATGATTAGAATAATACATAGATATTTATAACTTATAAACATCTTCTTTGTTTATTGTAATCAATTTTATAATTAACACTCATCAACTTTGTGGAGTTCCCTGGGAATGCATGGAGACGAGAGATGAGGCAGCAACAGCTTAGCCTTGCTTCTGTATAGTCAGGCGCTGCTTGCAGAGCTGGGGGCAGGGCCACACCATGGGCACAGAAAGAGTGCTAATAGAGACATGCTTCTGAGTATGGGGTGCGTGCCTTGAGCACTGATAGACACCTTGGATGCGTCATGTGACCAGGAAGTGCACTGACGTGTTTAGAGATCGGAGCTCGGTCAGTATATGCTAGAGAAGACACAGTGATGCAGGTAGGAGAATCAATGGACACTGAAGTTTAGTGTAGTGAGGTGAGAGTTACAGTGAGTAGGGGGTGAGACAAGCTCCTAACACTCAGACCCATCTCTATGTGTGCCTCCCCAGCGATTGACCTCACATAGCTGCTTCCAATTCATCATCAATAATGGTACCAACCATAGATTCCCAACAACTACGCAAATTAGAAAGGGCTTCACTATGATGATAGGACTACATAAAGGAGTAGACTAAAGACAATGATTTCACAGGTCACAAAGTTTATAAAGATTATGCAGTATTTGTCTCTCAATTGAGTAAAGGATTTCAAAACTGCATTGGAGTACAGTATAACTGCCTTACTGTACCAATGCCCCTCTTATCCCAAACCTGTCTTATGGATAGGGAGCCCAGTTCAGAGAATTGTCACGGATACCACAAAGGGGTATCCGGGTCAATGGGGACTATACCTAGAATAAGTAACAAGTGCTAGCCTTTACACAGGTGACATTTTTTAAAGTGTTAGTGCACTTAAAACTGTTGCATACATATATCTGCTTCCCAGCTCCTGTACAGTAGGTCATACAGTGGCCTGTTGGACTATTCATGCCTTTACTATAAATTACAAACATAATGGTCTGACACCACCTCAGCACAAAGACTTACAGCACTTGCCACTGCTTTCAGCCACCTGTATTCAGATTTGGCAGCATCTATACAGCAGCACTGCCCCTATACATCTGCTTATGAAAGTAGCCATTATCACTATCAGTGTCCATTTGCACCAGCATATACTCGCCTCTGATTGGCCCGCAGTTCCATCTACACACCTACGATGTACCCACGGAACACCAATCCTATGTGGGAACAGCCCGTTGTTGCCCAGCTACATCCTCTCAGTCACAAGTGAATAATTAAGCTGATTAAGCTGATTCAGAGATACACGTAAACCCGATGTAGGGCTGTGCTAACAGTGTACAATTCTAAATCAGGCCCTGTGAGTGCTGTGGCAGGCTGTCCTAGTTCATTCTATAAGTCCTTTATCCTGTGCCAGTCATCCCTCTATGTGTAGTGTGAGAGAATGTGGATGCTAGAGGAATGGCAACTGGGTAATAAATCATTACATTGAAAATGTAGCTTGTTTTATATGTTTCACATGTCTTAACTGCAATGTATGCAAATGAAATATAAGATTTAATATGATTGTTGGTCCCCATTGACTAATGACATCTCCATACCTCCTAACTGTCCCGCTTCTGGCGGAACAGTCCCACCGTCCCACCCGCAGGCTTCATCTTCCCTGTAATGTACAGCCACAATATGCACTCCTGATTCATGCAGCTAACACAGTGGTTCTCAAACTCGGTCCTCAGGACCACACACAAGGCCTGATTCAACAGTGCATGCAAGTGCACTGCTGAACTCAGATTCTCGATTATTGGGAATCTGCGAGTGCGCATGACCCATTCTGCAAGCGTGCAAGTGTGCAGAATGGGTCCTGCTAAAACGCACGCAAGCCCTTGAATCATACTCACCAACTCTCCCTCATTGTCAGGGAGACTCCCTAAAATAGTAGCAATCTCCCTGATTGCACCTTACCCCATTATGAAAAAAAATGAAATAAAAAAAACAGAGATATACAGCCAGGTGCATAAATATTGGGACATTGACAGAATTTTCATATTTTGGCCTCGATTCACCACCACAATGGATTTGAAATGAAACAAACAAGATGTGCTTTAACTGCAGACTTTCAGATTTAATTTGAGGGTAATTACATCCAAATCAGGTGAACTGTGTAGGAATTACAATGGTTTCTATATGTGACTCCCACTTTTTAAGGGACCAAAAGTAATGGGACTATCAACTCAAAAGCTATTTCATGAACAGGTGTGGGCTATTCCCTCGTTATTTCATTATCAATTAAGCAGGTAAAAGGTCTGGAGTTGATTCTAGGTGTGACATTTGCATTTGGAATCAGTTGCTGTCGACTCTCAATATGAGATCCAAAGAGGTGTCACTATCAGTGAAACAAGCCATCATTAGGCTGAAAAATCAAAACAAACCCATCAGAGAGATAGCAAAAACATTAGGTGTGGCCAAATCAACTGTTTGGAACATTCTTGAAAATAAAGAATGCATCGGAGAGCTCAGCAACACCAAAAGACCTGGAAGACCACGGAAAACAACTGTGGTGGATGACAGAAGAATTATTTCCCTGGTGAAGAAAAACACCTTCACAACAGTTGGCCAAATCAAGAACACTCTCCAGGAGGTAGGTGTATATGTGTCAAAGTCAACAATCAAGAGAAGACTTCACAAGAGTGAATATAGAGGGTTCACCACAAGATATAAACCATTGGTGAGCCACAAAAACAGGAAGACCAGATTAGAGTTTGCCAAACAACAACTAAAAAAACCATTACAGTTCTGGAACAACATCCTATGGACAGATGAGACAAAGATTAAATTGTACCAGAGTGATGGGAAGAGAAGAGTATGGAGAAGGAAAGGGACTGCTCATGATCCAAAACATACCACCTCATCAGTGAAACATGGTGGTCCTAATGTCATGGCGTGGGCATGTATGGCTGCCAATGGAACTGGTTCCCTTGTATTTATTGATGATGTGAGTGCTGACAAAAGCAGCAGAATGAATTTTGAAGTGTTTCGGGCAATATTATATGCTCATATTCAGTCAAATGCTTCAGAACTCATTGGACGGCGCTTCACAGTGCAGATGGACAATGACCCGAAGCATACTGCAAAAGCAACCAAAGACTTTTTTAAGGCTAAAAAGTGGAATGTTATGCAATGGCCAAGTCAATCCCCTGACCTGAATCCGATTGAGCATGCATTTCACTTGATGAAGACAAAACTGAAGCGAAAATGCCCCAAGAACAAGCAGGAACTGAAGACATTTGCAGTAGAGGCCTGGCAGAGCATCAGCAGGGATGAAACCCAGCGTCTGGCGATGTCTATGCGTTCCATTCAGGCTGTAATTGCCTGCAAAGGATTTGCAACAAAGTATTAAAAAGTGAAAGTCAGATTTAGGATTGTTTAGTTTGTCCCATCACTTTTGACCCATTAAAAAGTGGCAGGCACATATAGAAACCATTGTAATTCCTACACCGTTCACCTGATTTGGATGTTATTACCCTCAAATTAAATCTGAAAGTCTGCAGTTAAAGCACATCTTGTTTGTTTAATTTCAAAGCCATTGTGGTGGTGAATAGAGGTCAAAATATGAAAATTCTGTCAATGTCAAAATATTTATGCACCTGATTGTATATACATTAAAATGGGATAAGTATCATATCCCTGCATTGGTTATTAGTAGGGGTGTGCACAGGCCACTTTTCGTGTTTTGCGTTTTGGTTCTGGATCTGGAACTTTCTTCGTGTTTTGGATCTGGATTGGTTTTGACAAAACCACCCTTCCGTGTTTTGGGATCTAGGTTTTGTGTTTTGTATATGTATTTTTTTTAAAAAAACCATAAAAACAGCTAAAATCACAGAATTTGTGGCTTTTTCTGCTCCTATGCTATTATTAACCTCAATAACCTTAATTTCCCCTCATTTCCAGTCTATTCTGAACACCTCACACCGAACAATAGTGTTTTTATGTCCAAAAGGTTGCACCGAGGTAGCTGGATGACTATGCTAAGCGATACAAGTGGGCGGCACAAACACGTGGCCCATCTAGGAGTGACACTGCAGTGGCAGACAGGATGGCAGTTTGAAAAACTAGGCCCCAAACAGTACATAATGCAAAGAAGAAAAAAAAGAGGTGCAAGATGGAATTTTCCTTGGGCCCTCCGACCCTTATGTTGTATAAACAGGACATGCACACTTTAACAAACCAATCATTTCAGCGCCAGGGTCTGCCACATGACTGTGGCTGAAATGATTGGTTTGTTTAGGCCCCACAAAAGAAAGCTGACAATTAATGTGTCCCTGCACAAACTGGCTCTACGGAGGCAAGATGTCGTCCTCATCTTCCTCATCCACTGATTCCCCATCCTCTTCAGTGTTGTGTACATCCTGATCCTCACAGAGTATTAATTCGTCTCCGTTGGAATCCACCACCACAGGTCCCTCTGTACGTTCTGGAGGCTGGTCTCCCTGGAAGAGTTGATAATTCATTTTGATGAACATCATCTTCTCCACATTTTGTGGAAGCAACCTTCCACGCCTTTCGCTGACAAGGTTCCCGGCTGCACTAAACACTCTTTCGGGGTACACACTGGAGGGAGGCAACTCAGGTAAAATAGAGCCAGTTTGTACAGGGGCCTCCAAATTGTCTCTTTTTCCTGCCAGTACAGGAACGTACTGTCTGACATGCCTACTTGGATGCTGTCACCGATGTAATCCTCTACCATTCTGTCAGTGGTGACAGTATCATATGCAGTGACAGTAGATATGTCAGAAATTGTTGCCAGGTCCTTCAGTCCGGACCAGATGTCCGGACTTGGTCCTGCCTGCCCTGCAACACCGCCAGCGGGTTGCTTAGGATACCTAAGTTGTTTCCTGGCAGCCCCAGTTGCTGGAGAAAATGAAGAAGGAGCTGTTGAAGTGTCACGTTCCGCTTCAGCTGACAGTGTTTTCACCAGCAGGTCTTTGCACCTCTGCAGGCTTGTGTCGGCCAGAAAGAGACACACCACATAGGCTTTAAACCTAGGATCGAGCACGGTGGCCAAAATGTAGTGGTCTGATTTCAACAGATTGACTACCCTCGAATCCTGGCTAAGCGAATGAAGGGCTTCAACCACAAGTCCCACATGCCGAGCGGAATTGCTCCGTCTTAGCTCCTCCTTCACTTTCTCCAGCTGCTTCTGCAAAAGCCTGATGAGGGGAATGACCTGACTCAAGCTGGCAGTGTCTGAACTGACTTCATGTGTGGCAAGTTCGAAGGGCTGGAGAACCTTGCACAACACGGAAATCATTCTCCACTGCGCTTGAGTCAGGTGCATACCCCCTCCTTTGCCTATGTCATAGGTGGATGTATAGGCTTGAATGGCCTTTTGCTGCTCCTCCATCCTCTGAAGCATATAGAGGGTTGAGTTCCACCGTGTCACAACCTCTTGCTTCAGGTGATGGCGGGGCAAGTTCAAGAGTGTTTGCTGGCGCTCCAGTCTTCGGCACACAGTCGCTGAATGGCGAAAGTGGCAGAAATTTTTCGGGCCACCCAAAGCGTCTCCTGCACGCCCCTGTCGCTTTTCAGAAAATTCTGCACCACCAAGTTTATTGTGTGAGCAAAACATGGGACGTGCTGGAATTTGCCCAGATGTAATGCCCGCACAATATTGGTGGCGTTGTCAGATATCACAAATCCCCAGGAGTATCTAAATGGGGTAAGCCACTGGCCGATGATTTCCCTCAGTTTCTCTAAGAGGTTGTCGGTGGTGTGCCTCTTACTGAAACCGGTGATACACAGCATAGCCTGCCTTGGAATGAGCTGGCGTTTCTGAGATGCTGCTACTGGTGACGCTGGTCTTTAGTCTGCCCTGTTCCACTTGTCCACATGTCCGTGGTTAAGTGGACATTGGGTACAACTGCATTTTTCAGGACACTGAAGACACTTTTTCTGATGTTTCTGTACAGTCTCGGTATCGCCTGCCTAGTGAAGTGGAATCTAGATGGGATTTGGAACCGGGGACACACTACCTCCATCAATTGTCTATATCCCACTGCACTAATGGTGGATACCGGACGCACGTCTAACACCAACATAGCAGTCAAGGCCTCAGTTATCCGTTTTGCTTCAGGATGACTGCTGTCGTACTTTATCCTCCTCGCTAAGGACTGTTGGAGGGTCAATTGTTTAGTAAAAGTAGTGGTGTTCCTACTTCCTCTCTGGGATTATGAACGACTCCCAGCAGCAACAGCAGCAGCGGCAGCAGTAGGCGTAGCAATGCAGGATCCTCCGGAGGAATCCCGGATAGGAGAGTCAGTCATGCCAGTGACATGGCCTGCAGGACTACTTCCGATCCTGACTAAGGAGGAAATTGACGAGGAGGGAGTTGACGGTGTGGTTTGCAGGCGCTTGGATACAACAGGACAAAGGGATTTAGGTGTCCCTGGACTGCTTACGGTCTTAGCCAAAGTTTCTGAACTTGACAGTAACTTTTTATGAACGCGCTGCAGGTGACGTATAATGGAGGATGTTCCTAGGTGGTTAACGTCCCTACCCCTACTTTTTTCACCTTTACATATGGTACATATGGCAAGACAGTTGTTGTCCGGATTTGAATAGAAATGTTGCCAGACCAAAGAGGTGGAATGTTTGATCTTCTGCCCAGGCATGACCGTGATGGGCTTTTTCATCCCACGGACAACAACTTTCTCCCCCGGAGCCTGATTTAAACAAACCACATCACCATCAGAATCCTCCTCGCCAACTTCCTCCTCAGCGCCAGCTACACCAGTATCATCATCCTGTTGTACTTCAACAGTGACATCTTCAATTTGCATATCAGCAAGTGGACTGTGGGTGCTCCTTTCCGCACTTGCAGAGGACATGCAAATGGTGGAAAGAGCCACCTCTTCCTGTCCAGTGCTGGGAAGGTCAGGCATTGCAACCGCCACCACACTTGGACTCTCCTTGGGGATTTGTGATATCTTCTTAGAACGCAAAGTTCTTCGCTGTGCTTTTGCCAGCTTAACTCGTTTGATTTTTTTTAGCGGGAGGAGGGCTTCCATCGTAATGTAAAGCTGAACCACTAGTCATGAACATAGGGAAAGACCTTAGCCGTTCCTTGCCACTCCGTGTCGTAAATGGCATATGGGCAAGTTTACGTTTCTCCTCAGATGATTTAAATATTTTTTTTTAAGGTCATTTTCCTGAACTTTGTATTTTGGGTATGTATATGCCCTCTACTATGACATTGGGCATCGGCCTTGGCAGACGACCTTGATGGCATGTTATCGTCTATGTCATGACTAGTGGCAGCAGCTTCAGCACTAGGAGGAAGTGGTTCTTGATCTTTCCCTATTTTATTTTTATTGGGGAAAGTTTGGTCCTCCAATTATGTTATATTGATATATACGTGCGGCTAAGGCACACACAAACACAGAAAATTATTTTTTATTTTTGTTGGAGACTAGTGCACTTTGTGGGTTACATCACCCTTTAAGAAATGAGCCAGCCGGCTCTTTACTTATGGGACACAGGTGCATGCTTGGCGCTGCTCCTTTGTTGATGAACGTGCAGCTACAGTGCACACAATTCACAAAGACAGAAAAAAAATATTTTTTATTTTTTGAGGAGCGCACTTTGAGGGTTACACCACCCTTTAACAGATAGATGCACGTTGGCGCTGCTGCTTTGAGGATGCACGTACAGTGCACACAATTCACAAACACAGAAGAAAATGTTTTTTTTTGTTGGGGTGCACTTTGGGGGTTACACCACCCTTTAACAGACAGACGCACGCTTGGCGCTCAAGCTTTGAGGATGCACGTACAGTGCAGACAATTCGCAAACACAGAAGAAAATGTTTTTATTTTGTTTGGAGTACACTTTGGGGGTTACACCACCCTTTAACAGATGAGCCAGCCGGCCCTTTACTTATGACACAGGCGCACGCTTGGCGCTACTTTGTTGATGCACGTGCGGCCACAGTGCACACAATTCACAAACACAGAAAATATTTTTTTATTTTGGAGTGCACTTTGGGGGTTACAGCACCCTTTAACGTTTAAGCCAGCTGGCCCTTTACTTATGACACAGGCACACGCTTGGCGCTACTTTGATGATGCACGTGAGGCCACAGTGCATACAATTCACCAACACAGAAATTTATTTTTTATTTTGTTTGGAGTGCACTTTGGGGGTTACAGCACCCTTTAATGGACAAGCCAGCAGGCCCTTTACTTATGGGACACAGGTGCACGCTTGGCACTGCTCCTTTGTTGATGCACGTGCAGCCACAGTGCACACAATTCACAAACACAGAAAATAATTTTTTATTTTCTTTGGAGTGCACTTTGGGGGTTACACCACCCTTTAACAGACGAGCCAGCCGGCCCTTTACTTATGACACAGGCGCACGCTTGGTGCTACTTTGTTGATGCACGTGCGGACACAGTGCACACAATGCACAAACACAAAAAAAATTTTTTTATTTTGTTTGGAGTGCACTTTGGGGGTTACCCCACCCTTTAACAGATGAGCCTGCCGGCCCTTTACTTATGACACAGGCGCACGCTTGGTGCTACTTTGTTGTTGCACGTGCGGCCATAGTGCACACAATTCACAAACACAGAAAATATTTTTTTATTTGGAGTGCACTTTGGGGGTTACAGCTCCCTTTAACGGTCAAGCCAGCCGGCCCTTTACTTATGACACAGGCGCACGCTTGGCGCTACTTTGTTGATGCACATGCGGCTACTGCGCACACAATTCACAAACACAAAAAAAAAATAATAATTATTTTTTGGAGTGCACTTTGGGGGAGCACTCCTGATGCACAGATCGCCCCCTGGACAACACTACAGCACCCCTCTAGGACTACAGCCTTTATGGGACACTGCACAAAACACTCCAGCCAGCCCCTATAGACATTGGAGTGGACACAGCCCCTATGGACAACTGACTGCACAACACAGCCCAGCCAGCCCCTATGGGCAACAGCAGCACAACACAGCCCAGTCAGCCCCAATGGACTGAGTGGACACAGCCCCTATGGACAACAGCAGCACAACACAGCCCAGCCAGCCCTAACTCCCACCCTCCCTCTTCACTGTAGACAGCCGGAGTGAGCAATGGCGCCGACGCGGGGACCTTTTATAGAATCCAAAACCCGCTAGATCCGGAAGGCGGGTTGATGACGTTTTGCCTCGATTTCAAATCCGAGTCAGGCGGGAAAAGTCGAGCCTGACTCGGATACGACTCGGATCGGGGGGCTCGAAGGGGTTCGGATATCAGAAATCCGAACCTGCTCATCCCTAGTTATAAGGCACAAAGGGCCTGATTCAGAGCCGGACGCTCTGACAGAGTGCTCGCTCTGAATCAGGGCCGTCCTTTTGATTTTTTAGAGCAGTCTCCAGGCCGCTCGCTATAGCTGTGGGTGGTCACCCACAGCTATAGCGAGCGGCCAGGAAGATGGTCGTGATGGTCAAGACCACCGCGACCATTGGGCTTGCGACGAGACCCTTGTGGTAGGGTCTTGTTGCCGCAAGCCCCAGAGTGCTTTCGGCTCTGTTGTTGTGATGTCAGTGGGGCCGGCCCCAGACGGTAGGCATTGCCATGGGAACGCCTCAGTCTGGGCAGCCATGCCCCCGGCCCACCCACCAAAGGGGGCGTGCTGTCACTCAACATCGACAGCACGCCCCCTTTGGTACGAGACCCGGAGCGACGTTTTACCCATTGCTATCCGGGTCTCGTGCATGCGCACAATGGAGCCGGCTCCATCGTGCGCATGCGCACTGGGCCACCATCGACCCGCTTGCGAGTGCATAGTGCTCGTGAGCGGGTCTGAATCAGGCCCAATGATCTCTATGGCTACATGCAATTTCTGGAAAGTGTCAGTGTGTTTCCATCAAGACGTTGATCTTACTAACTGCTTTGGGGCTCATTTACATTTGGATGTGTCAGTTTTATGGCACGCCTCTCAGATGTAGCAGTATTTGCCCGCTTTACCGCTGCGCTCGTAGGTGTTACTTTCACAGTCACTGCCCCCCCTCCCTTCTACATCACAGCAGCACAGCAGTCTCCTATGCCTATGGAGGGAGCAATCACATTGATCGCGCCCCCCATTGGCTGTGCGCTGGGCTGAGGGGCTCACAGTGCCCTACTCCTACTGCTAAAATGTCGTTTTGGTGTGTTTTTTTTCCCAAGGAGGCGTGGCCATGCCTCCCACGATTAGGCCATGCCCCCTGTCACCCGGGCCCGGTGCTGCTCTTGGCGGCCCTGGCAGTCTCTGTCGCATGTGTAGGAGTCAGAAATACGGACTGTGGGCCTGATTTAGCAAGGGTCGCTATTGTGATTGCAACTGCGATTACACACGCAGTCTAACTGCTAAAATATGCTAATGATTGCAATCGCCCAAACATAACAACACCCACCTTAAACACATCTGTAATACTTAGCTAGTCTGCGAAACCATTGGTAACATCGAGTACCACCGCAGCCTCACGCAAGCCTCACGCACACTTGCACAATCTCTGACCTTTGCTAACCTCAGCGCACGCAATGAAAGCCCAAGCTGCATATGGCATTTCAGTGGGTAATTTATGCACTCCCATGCAACAGCGTTCAAACGCACTGAGACGCCTTTGTTTCGCCGACCACACCCCTGTCACCACCCCCAAACGGTCATTTCCTGTCAATCAATCTATAATGGGTCTGCGTAGACACTGTGAGACCTTTGCGCATGCGCACTGCTGTTGCGATCGCTAGTGAATCAGGCCCTGTGTGCATACTATATAATATAGTGTGCAATCCTGTCTCCACTCTGCAGTTCAGTAACAGTGATGTCCACTCACAAGGAACGGGAGCTGTATTGGGACATAAATGGTCGCCCCCTGCCCCAGACTCTGATTACACCAAACTGGGCACCGCACCTCATCAATAAAACAGACTGGGCATCCCTCTTCATCATTACCCCAGACTAAGGGGGTCATTCAGACCCACTCGCGAGCGGCAGTACGCTCGCGAGTGGGTCGATGTTCCCCACTGCGCATGCGCACGACGGAGGGAGCTCCGTCGTGCGCATGCGCGAGACCCCGGGAGCGACGGGCTTTCCATCGCTCCGGGTCTCACACCAAAGGGGTCGTGCTGTCGATGTTGATTGACAGCACGCCCCCTTTGGTGGGCGTGCCGGGGGCGTGGCAGCCAGACGGAGGCGTTCCCATGGGAACGCCTCCCATCTGAAGCCGGTCCCACTGACATCACTAGTGATGTCAGTGGGAGTGATTTTGGCTCTGATAGAGGCAAAATCACTCTAGGGCTTGTGGCAGGGAGACCTTACCGCAGGGTCTCCGTCGCAAGTCCGATGGTCGCGATGGTCAAGACCATCACGACCATCGTTTTGGCCACTCGCATATGCTGTGGGTGGTCACCTACAGCTATGCGAGCGGCCAGGAGGCCACTCCATTTTCATGGAGGAGGGCCCTGATTCAGAGCGAGCGCTCTGGTCAGAGCATCCGGCTCTGAATCAGGCCCTAAGCACTCAACACTGACAGGACTTAAATAAAACCAGCATATATGAAGCATAACAACCAAATTTGCAGCAAGACTACAAAATAGCACAAAATACAGCAACTCTCACTGGGGAAGAGGGTGAGATTCCTTGAGAGATATCTACTCTTCTGAGAGCCTGGATATTGCGGTAAAGTAGGCAAGTATGACCTGGGTACTTGTCAGGGTCAGATTAACAATGCGGAGGATGGACCTACAGCTCCAGGTCTCCACATAAAAATAGGACCATCATCATGACAGCATGAGGATAACCAGCTGCCTAACTGTCCACACAGTCGGCCATAGATCATAAGTTTAACATCGTATTTCTTCTAGTTTTCTCACAAAAGATTACATTTTTCTATTTTTATGTATTAAGAGAGACAGTGGGGCTGATAGTGTATGGGGTGTACAGGCCCACATGGCCCTGGTCACACTCACACAGCACTGCTCACAGCTCCTCCCCTTCTCAGAATAGGTCCTTGAACATTTTCAGCCCCAGGCAAATGTGGCCCTTAATTTAGCCCTGATACCAGTCACAAAACATGGTGCGCCCATAGTAAATGCTATTTTTAGTCCCTGTTATTGGAAGTCGCACAAACATTGGGTTGGTGCAGAAAATATCAACATCCAAAGCAACACTAACATGGTGAAGTAAATGCCATAGACCACAGGTTCTCAAACTCGGTCCTCAGGACACCAAACAGTACATGTTTTCCAGGTCTCCTCACAGAATCACAAGTGAAATAATTATCTCCACCTGTGGATCTTTTAAATTGTGTCAGTGAGTAATGAATACACCTGTGCACCTGCTGGGTGACCTGGAAAACGTGACCTGTGTGGGGTCCTGAGGACCAAGTTTGAGAACCACTGCCATAGACAATCCTATACTAGTGTACTCCGTCTGCAGCTTGTTAGATGGAACAGAGACCTGGCTGAGACTATGTGAACACTCAGTGACGCTACCTCTGTAAAGTACAGGGAAAGAATCCATTGTAGATGCAAAATCATCTAGCACAAAGGTTCCCAAACTCCGCCATTACAGTCCAGGTTTTAAGGATGCCCATGCTTGAGCCCAGATTGTTAAATCAAATTGTCTGAGGTACTAATTAAGTCACCTGTGCTCAAGCATGGATTTCCCTAAAACCTTGACATGAATTAGCTAAGTTTGGGGAACCTCTGATCTAGCCTAAAGGACATGTCAGGTTAAATACACAGGTCAATAAAAATGTTCATTAAGACTGACTAAGGGGCCAATGTGCACCACATACCCAGCACCCATTGTAGTGACACCACTGGATATTAGGGGGGACATGGGTTGGATCAGAGTTGCAATACATAATATACAGTATATTCTATTCTGGTAAGTTTTCACAGTAGGTCTTGTGTAATTTTTTCGTCGTCTCAGTTATTTTAAATTGGCCTAATACCGCCTGAATGGGATATTGCGGCTTCTTGTCCTGCAGGAGGAATTATGCGATAATTAGCTGTCAGTCTATAACACGCAGTCCGTTTTATGTTTGTATATGTCTGTAGAGTACTGAATGGTGAAAAACCAAGATAGGGATTACATATGAAAGCCCTAATAAAGGCTCCAGCTTTCAATGGTGCCTTTGTTGTACAATAGATAACACATTGTATACAACTCACTTCACAGCAGATAAGGTCTGGCATAGACTGAGTACCTGTGATTTCTGGCAAATTGCTAATATGACTAAAGAGCTGCTGAGAATATTCTCTGAGTAATTATCAGTCATTATTATATGAGAAAGAACAGAGCAGGGGAATTTGCACCATTGTACTTCCTACAGCTGACCACAAATGCTGCCATATCCCAGCTGATATTGGTATTGGCCCCATAATAACTGTGATGCCACATATTCATCCTATTGATAGGATCTTTATTGTGCCTGGTCCAAAATGCAGTCAGAAGATGACCTCTACAATGCAGCAGGCAGTGATCTAGACCTGTGAACAAAGATAGAAATAGTTGGATCATCGCTGATTTGTTCACACATACTTGTGGCAATAATTCTGTCACCTGATCTATGAGGTTAGTCAGCGGGATCAATAAAGAAAAAACAAGCAGAGTAGACAAATGTCTCCGACATGTTTTCAGACTCCAGTGGCGCACACAGGGGGGGTTCTGAGTACCTAGGACCACCCCCCGCCACTGACCACAATCGGAACTCCTCCCCCTTGTTGCATAACTCTGTAATTTGCCTGAGATTTGACACAGCTCCAACCCATACACTCACATATCTCAGCATTATGCCGCGAGGTGTGGAGTCTAATGATGTGATCTATCTGGCCCCACACCCAACATGGGCTGCCGCATTGCATCTTTCCCCGAAGGTAAGTGTGATCTATACAAAATTTATCGACTCATTAAATCACACCCACTTCTTTTATTAATATGATGCACATGGCTGTAATCTGAACAGATACCATGTATTTATACATTAATTTTTCTTCTTCTTCTGATTTTTGAATAGAGGAAAGGGGTGAATTCTTCTTTTGGGATAAGTTCACCTTTTGGTGGCCCATTCCACTTTTCTATACAGATGTGTGTGCTTTAGTAAAATATGTCTAGTGATTGCTACTTTGGACTCAATCTCTTATGTTTTCATTCCCTGTATTGAACTTTCGTCTATGAGGACTGGCTGAAGTTGATAACATTACCCTACCAGCCAGGAATGATAGGTGCTTTGTGGCTTGATCAAACATCAGGTTCTGTTGTTTGTGGGCACCTTACATGGAGTTGGAATATAGACGACAATTCCTCTAAGCTAAATTAAACTTTCTTGCAGTGCTTAGAGGAAAGTTAATTTCTGGTCTTTGCTGGTACATGTACAAACCCACCCGAATTTTGGGGATCCGGGGCAATCCTAGCACAGCTCGGATCTCCCTGCCTGCCCCGGATCCCTGACCCGAGGCAAAACCTCGCAACCCCTCTGTCGAGTCGCAAGGTTTTGGTTTGAGCAAGCTTAAACGCTGATTGGCTGAGAGAGCCGTCTGTGATAGCTCTCAGCCAATCAGCATTAAGCCCATTGAAAACAGCACAAAAGAGGAAAAAAAGATGGTGCCCGCCATCCCCCTCCACCTGACACAACTGGCACCCCCCGCTGCTGACACCGCCAGCACCCCCACTGGCAGCATCCCTCGCTGCTGACACCACCGCTGCCGACACTCCTGCACTGCTGCCCAACGTACTGAGGACACCGTTAGCGACCACCACACTGCCGACACTCCCACACTGAGGACACCACCAGCACCCCTGCACTGCCGACACAGCAAACCTGCACTGAGGACACTGATGGCACCCCCGCTCTGCCGACACCGTTGGCACCCTGCATTGAGAACACCACTGCACTGTCGACACAGTCAGCAAACCTGCACTGAGGACACCGCTGGCACCCCCGCTCTGCCGACACCGCCAGCACCCTGCATTGAGAACACCCCTGCACTGCCGACACAGTCAGCAAACCTGCAATGAGGACACCACTGGCACACCCGCTCTGCCGACACCGCCGGTACCCTTCACTGAGAACACTGCCATTCCATGTACTGAGAACACCGTCAGCAACCCCGCTCTGCCGACACTGCTGTTAAGTGCACTATTGGTGTATCCAACCCACACTGTATAACACACTGTATCCGTGTTGGAAATTAGAAACTGAACTGCCAAATGTTAGGGCCGCCCACTGTGTCACTTAGCTTAGTCAGCCAGCTAGCTGGAAGCAACCATTTGGCCTTAACTAGATGAAGCAAATAATATTGTGAGGTGGTCAAAATTGATTGGAAATTACTGGAATAAAATGTGATTGAGGTTAATTATACTGTAGGAACAAAAACAGGCAGATCCTATGTGATTTTAGCTATTTTTATGATTTTTTACGAAAAAATCCAGATCCAAAACCAAAACACGGGGGTTGGTGCATATCTCTAATTATTAGTGGCCATTACCCATCCCAGCTGTACATACAGTAGCTGTAGTGCTGGGACAGTCCCTTGTAATCCAAAGTTGATGTTCCATTATGTATATAGAGTTGCGTGTGTGTAAGGTAACAATAATCAAATCAGCCATGTAAATCTGTACTTCTGCTGGGCGGCTTCACTACCTTGTAGCTCACATACATGCTGCGTGCCTGTAAAAGAAAAGCTGTGACATTCACCAGGCATGTGACCAAATATAATGTGTGTCTGGTTTTTCAGGTGTCTGATTTATATGAGATCACCCTTTGCTGACAATCAGGCAGTAGTGCGTAATGGAAACTGTAAAGTGGACTGTAATGTGTAAATGGCCAGAATCATATACAGATAAAATAAACATGTTGGGATACAGGGTACTAGAGCATGGGCTCAAACTTTATACCCTAGTACCTAGGTTTGCAGGTCACACAGATAAGGCTTATAACAATGATGCAACAATGACACAGTATAAAATACAATGCAATACAGTAGTATAACTATGTACAAGAACCTTAAACAATAGTTGGGTGAATCACCAGTTCCCCAACAATAAACCTTGCTCACTCTGTCTTGCCACATACCATGGAGAGAATAGTTCCAGTACCAGGAAAATCAACGTATCACAAATAGATCTGGCTGAAGTCTACACTCCAACTCCAGTGTTACTAGAAGTTGCAAAGCCCTAGGACTCCTCGAAGTTTACATAGAGTTTGTCTCTACGTGGGGCGTGTACTTTATAATCACTGGGCATAGATTCATTAGGGCCTGGCTGGGAAGTTGCTCCTATTCAGTGATGTACTGTAGGAGCTGAGTAGGAAAAACCCCTGCAATATAGGTGTCTGTATGTCTATGGAGGTACCTTATAGAACAAAGTGTGCCATTGTGGTAACAAAAGTATTTGACTTCCTTGATGAAGAGAGCCTCCCATAGTTATCCCTTTCCCTCAGGATTATTTCTTTGTTACTAATGAAGTTCCCGCTGTTCCCAGATTGCTGTTTGAAAGAAAAGGTGGTATACGTTCAGGAAGCCGGCCATCGCAATGCCGACAGCCGGCTTCCCAACTACTTAATCCTGGCGAGGGTTAAATGACAGGCGTCTACATCTAGACGCCTGTCATTTTACTGACGCCGGGAGACCAGCGCCCGGCATCCCGATCTAAGTGATGCCGAGCATGGACAGCTGTCGGGGGGGAAGGGGGTTAGGTTAAGGGCTCCTGCGGAGGGGACTTAGGGTTAGGCACCACCCCCGAGGGACTTAGGTTTAGGCGGTGGGGAAGGGGGGGTTAGGTTTAGGCACTTATAGGGGGGATTAGGGTTAGGCACGGGGTGGAGGTTATGGTTAGGCACCCTAAAGGAGGATTAGGGTTAGGGGGTAGAATTAGATTAGTTTATACTTACTTTTGGGACAATCAGGATTTCCTCCTCTGTCGTGCTGACGTTGCCGGGATTTGAACCGCCGGCTATGTGGCTGGCGATGAATCATACCGAATGCGAAAAGGTGCAGGAGGGAAAATGCAGCTACAGTATATGGACTTCCTGCAGAAATCTTGCTGATAAACCAGCTGGCCACATTCAGGTAACAATACAAAACACATAACATTATCACAGAAATGACACATACTTGCACACTATATACAAATTAGCGTTAATGCAAATGGAAACAATATAACACCTTATCACAGAATGACAGAATGTAGCGGGGAAGCCCATTTCGTCTTGGAATGGGAGTATTAACAAATTGTACTTTTACATTGTATGTCTATTTTCTGTAGGAAAAATGTCTTTTGAATTGTATAGCTGAGAGATAATTGACTGGCTAGTGTTTACTTATTGACCTAGGCTCAGTGTACAAGTTGTTAATGTCTGTGGTTCTCTCACTTGAAGCACGGATCAAAGACTGGGGTCAGTTTATAACACCACAGGGGGTCAAGCTTACTGGCCAATGAGAGACAGACCGACCAGCAAGATGTCAAATCTTTCTCCTAGCCAGCTTAGCTTCAAACAGGATGGAGTGAGCAATTACCTAACCCCTGCTCAGGTGACCAGGAGACCCTGTGTTGCAAACAACTAAACAATGGAAGGGTTAAACTATCCCAAGGGGGGGAGTGACCCAGAGCAGCCTCTGAAAGGACATATAAATGTGTGTTTGATATAAAACACTGTTCATTCTGCATGAGGCTATCGAAGGATACAGATGATCCCTAATTCGTCACTGGGAAGGCTTTATCCCTGAACCATTTAATCCAACGTGATCAGAATGGTTTGTTTCTCACTTTTTATTATTTTATTTTATTTTATTTTATGGAAAGTGTGAGTAACTGTGTGATTCTTTAACATTATTATATTCTTTGTAACTTTTTGTACATAAGCTTTGAAGACATTCTTGAATTAAACATTAATTCTAGTTCTGGATCTGTGTTTTTATGACCCAAGGCCTCATATGGCTCATGTTACCTATTTTTCTAAGTATTGATAATTGTATATGGAGGAGAGAACAGAAGCCCAGCTTATGCTTTAGCATTGTATTCTTCTTCTGCTGGTGGCAGTTACCAGGTTTAGTTAACCACATGTGCTGAGGTAACCTGTAAAAGTCACGGGTGGCGATTCTCAGATTGGCGTATCTGGAGGGTTGGCCCGCAGGTCTGTGACAGCGTATATTGCTATACTGGTATATTAATTCACAAGTACAATATCAATCCAGATTGGAATATTCATTAATGGGGAACCTTGACATTGTAACAGGTAAAACATGAAACTGTTGTTAATCATGATTTCAGATGAGTGATTAATATCAAATTTCCTAATTCCCCACAATCACAGGAGGTCTGATTCAGAGCCAAACGCAATGGCGATTACGTATGCAGAACGAGCGATTGTTTGCCATAGCGCATGCGTATAAACCCTTACTGTGTGTGCGCTGCAATCACATTGCGATCACGGACGCACAAAGGAACACATTGCAGAGTGAGCAACAGGTAGTCAGCGTTTGGGGGTGGTAACAGGGGGGTGGTCAGAAAAATGCAGGCTTGTCTGTATGTTTGAACGCCATTTTATGGGTGTGCATAAATTAGCCACTATGATTGCATATGCAGCATGAGAGCCCTCTGCGTGCGATGAGAGCTGCCGAGTCTGCGTTTGGTCAGGCGTGTCACACTGGCAAGATGGCTGCTCAATGTGCATCATTGTTACCGATATTTATGCAGGTATGCATCTGTTGCACGCTGGTAAGAAGGCAGCATTGGGCATCCTTATACACGGGTAAGTTTTTGAGACATTAACATATTTTCGCAACTGCATTGAGTACTGTACATAAATGCAGCTGTGATCGCATAAGCATCGACCGCATTAGCAATCAGGCCCAGATCAGCATTCTTTCTGATTATTATGCATTTAATCTAATAGCAGCCTTGCGTACAGATTGTTCAGCCACAACAGAGGGGGACCATATAGATGATACACAGTGCTCCTGCCCTGCATGGGAGCAGAAATGCTCCCCTCTCCCATACAGATTATGATGCATGAAGTTAGTGTAATAAAGTTTGCTTAGTCCCATCTGCACCTGACATTAACATATGGAATACGTAGGAACAGATATTTTCAGATATCTGCAACAGCTCCCTTGTTTTCTATCGGAAAAGCAGCCTCAAGGGTTAATACGGGGGGCTGCTACGAAATGTATAGCATAATATCTTAATTTAGCATAATTAGCCGAGAGAGTTAACGCCATCTTTAGATATGTCATCATACTGTGGTTCAAGGCGTGCCAAATAGCCCTTCCTGGCCCTCCAGGGTCTGAGCGACAAAGCTGGGGCAAGCATCCTTTTTTCAAAAGTTGCATCTTATTTGCAAGAAGAAGCTGCAAGAAGCGACAAAATTACATTACTAGCGTCCACTGACCGCTGAGGCTTGTTCTTGTTCTTGTACCGTACATCTATGTACGTCTAGGTTGCAAATCTGTATACAAAGGGTTCTGATACGAGTGACTGTGTCAAGTCCTCCCTCCACCCTCTGTTATGCTGAATCTGCGACTGTGTACATGGGCTGTACTAATTCCTAGCTCCTCTGGTAAACTATAGGGTTAATCCCATTGGGTGCGAATTGCGAGGTGCGAGCAGCTATTTGAAATTCAAATTCGCACAGCGAATTAATTTTGCAATCCAATTAGCAACACTGAATCAGTGAGACTCAATTCGCAACAATACACTCGCACCCCCCCTCAATTCGCAACAATACACTCACATTTGGAAGTTTTTAATTAGATTAATTAGTCCAATAATTACATGTAATTTTTTGGAGTGGAAAAAAAATTTCCTCAAATTACCCCAAAATCAACTTTTTCGTTAGTTTAGGCACCATAAATTTAAGTACAATAATTTCTAAGTTGAAAAATAATTGTTTTTATAAATTTTTTAAAATTTTTCAAGATGCCCTCAAATTACCCCAAAATCACTTTTTGTCCTACTTTTTTTGCATTTTTCTTTTATTTCGTTTGAGATTCAACAAAAAAAAGTTTGTTTTTTTATAATTTTCTTGCATTAAATAAAAAAAAACAAAAATCAGCCATTTGAGACCATTTAAAAACCCACAGTACCTTCCTAATGCCCACAAACAGCATTCTATAGGGTCCTACTAACGAAATTATCCATTTTGGGGGGTCCAGGATGGTCTCCCCGCATTATCATGCATTTCTTGGTAATCTCATTTGGCAGTCAGTTCGCACCCCTCCGCTGCGAGTAGTGTGAATAGGCTTTTTTACTGGATTGGAGAATTCTAGGGAGCGTGCTTCACTGCGAAGTGTGCGAGTTTCAAGAAAGAAACTCGCTTCTCGCCATTCGCACCTAATTGGATTGAGCCCTGTGAGCAGCTTTGTATGTATCCACAATGTGACTAAGTTGCAGTATTTTGTGAAATGTTTGCTGCACAACCTGTGTTGGAGCATCTCAGTGTTGCCAGGCATCTAGCCTCGTATGGCATAAAGACGCACGGTACATGAGAATACATCCCTAGGATCCATTTCTGTTCACTGCCTCTTGCACATTCGCAATAAGAATTACAGTCCCGAACCTGGTAAGCCAGTGCTTCTCTAACTTGATTGTCATGGACAGGGCCGCCATCAGGGGGGGGCTGCCGGGCCTGTTGTCCCGGGCCCGGAGAGAGGGAGGGCCCGGATGTTGGCATTAATGGATTGGTCATTATTATACGGGAAGCCAGGCAGAAGACTCAGCGCTGCGCAGGCAGCATTCCAAATAAGTTGCCAGCTGCGAGCCAATTAGAGCTCGCGGAACGGCAGCCAATCAGGAGCGCCACTCCTGATTGGCTCCTTGCAGAATAACAAACAATCAGAAGCGGCCGCTCCTGATTGGTTGTCCCGCGAGCAGCCAATCAGCAGCGGCCGCTCCTGATTGGCTGCCAGTCCGCGAGCTGTGATTGGCTCGCGATCAGTTCAATATTTGAAGTGCCACCAACGCTTTCTAGCTGGCTGCCGGTGCATAACTTCAATGCTGCGGCCTTACAACCCAGTCCCCTGCTCTCTCCGGATCAGCTGAAGGTAAGTACATAGGTCTTCCTAATGCAGTAGCCTTTCACTGCGCGTCTGCCACCCCAAGTCCAGACAGCCTCCCCTGCCCTCTGCCACTCCCCTACTCCTAACAGCCCTCCCTCCCCTGTGCCTCCCCCCTAATCCAGTCTTTCCTACCCTGCCCCCCCCCCCAATAAGGTTCAGCCTTCCCTGTCCTATGCTCTCCCCCAGGGGGGCCCTGCCTATTTTATTAGTACCAGGCCCCACAATTTCTGGTAGCAGCCCTGGTCATGGAACCCTAACAGTGCGTGTTTTCAGGGTATCCTGAGGGATTATTAGCACCACCTCTAAATCCATTGTGTAAATCAGTTAACACACATGTGCACCCAGCTAGATGAAGAATGACATGGTGAATGTCGATGTGCTCAATGTCAACATGCTCCATTACGACCATGTCAAATTTCTCATGTCAACATTATGAATGTTAACAAGATATATGTCAACAAAATATACCAACCCCATCACAAAAATGTGTATGCTCCATATGTATAAGATAAAAGCAATAGGCTACTGTAACTTGCCACATTTGGATCATATATTTATCTAGTTTCACCATAATAGGTAGCTGGAGTCCAGGGGATATATTTACTAAAGTGCAGTTTTTTAGAAGTGGAGATGTTGCCCATAGCAACCAATCAGATTTGAGCTATTATCTTCTAGAAGGTGCTAGATAAATGTTAAGTAGTCGAATATGATTGGTTGCCATGGGCAACATCTCCACTTCTAAAAAGCCACACTTTAGTAAATATGCTCTCTGATTTCAGAGTCTCCCTGCTGCAGGTTAAAAAATAAAATAGATTGAAAAAAAAAAAAAAAAAACAGGAAATAAATAAAACATTTGGCTACTTGTTGGGATATCTGGCAGTGGGAAAGCAGCACACTCGGATTTGCGTCTACCCTCCAGCAACCAGAACAGATTCCAGGAAGGTCAGCGAGACAGCTTCAATATGTGTTCCGTTCTGGACATTAATTCAGTTTGCATTGTGTGTTTTCTGTTTGTTGCTATTGAATTCAAACCCTGGGATGAGTTTATACCTGCTATAAAAACGAGCAATGTTTAGATGTTCCATGGAAGAAGTGACAATACGTATGTTAGTGTGATGCCTTATTACATCTACGATTGAGCTAATTAGCTTCAAAAATACAGAGACTCCCAGAAGACTGGCCGCCAAATTAAAGCCAAATGTTTTTCTTCCCAAATGTACAAAACAAACTCAATTAAAACAAAAGTCTCTATCACTCCTACTATTTAGTAGAGTAATCAAGGCCAATGTTTAAGGAAGCAAATCATGAATTTAGGGCCTGATTCAGACCCACTTGCAAGCGCTCTGCGCTCGTGCAAGCCCCGTAGCGAGAGAGCTCGCTACAAACGGGGCGGCTGTCAATGTTGATCGACAGCTCGCCCCGTTTTGTAGGCAGGGTGGGGGGGTGGCTGGACAAACGGAGGCTTTCCTGGAGGAACGCCTGCCGTTTGTGGGCGGCCCTACTGACATCACCAGTGATGTCAGTAGTGAGCTTCTGGCTCTATTAGAGCCGGAAGCTCACTGGGGCTTGCGGCAGACGAGACCCTATCACAAGGGTCTCGTCGCAAGCCCGATGGTCGTGATGGTCGCGACCATCGCGACCATAGCCTGGCCACTCGCAAAAGCTGTGGGTGGTCACCCACAGCTTAGCGAGCGGCCAGGAGGCCGGGTTTTTTAAATAAATGCGGCCGCCCTGATTCAGAGCGAGTGCTCGCTTTTTGCGAGCGGCTCTGAATCAGGCCCTTATTTCTGTAAAGAAAGTGTGACTACTATATTGTTGTGTTACTGTATGTGAAATGGAAATGCACCACCTTGTATTACTATGACCCTACTTAACTTATACCTGTTAGGGAACTGATTTGGAATTCACCATTAAGGACTTTGGGCCTGATCCAGAGATGTACGGAATGCCGATATTTACGCACATCGAACGATTGTTAGCCATTGCCCATGCATGTAAGTCAATAGATTTGCAATTACGCTTGGAACTAGGATTTACTCGCACAGTGAGAGACAGGTAGTCAGTGTTTGGGGGAGGTAACCGGGGTGGTTAGAAAAGCGCAGGCGTGTCTGGTCATTTAAACTCCACTTTGGGCATGCATAAATTACTCACTGTGTCCTTGCTTGCAGCAGGAGAGCACTTTGCGTGTCTGGAGACCCTCTGTGTCTGCGGCACCTTAGACTTACTCAGAAGGCTGGTGGCAGCCTGATCTGCGTTCGATGTTTCCAGTTTTGTACGTGTGCGGTGGATGTGAGATGCTTTCAGTGGGCGACTCTAAGCACTGAACGGCGAGTGAGTCATTACCATATGTTCACAGCTGCGTTCCGTGCGAAATCACAGTTGTGATGGGATTAGCGCACATCTCTGAATCAGGACCTTTATTCGCAGTTGGATGAAAACGTTAGTTGCAGTTTTTCCCCCACAACTTGCTCTTATTTTTTTCCCACATGTGCACTTTTCGTGATGCCCTGGTACTTGGTACTTTACACTTTGCAGTTATGACGCCATGCACCAAGGGGAGGCTGAATGGGAGTCGGAGGGGGTGTAGACATGGACAAAGTACATTTAGGACATGTCAATAAGAAATGCATCCAAACATGGCGATTTAACTGATGCAAATGCACCTGTTTAGGAGGGAGAAGACTTGCGTTCTTCTTATTACCTACACTTTCCAGCCACTTACTGTAATCTGCCTGAATTGTGAACAGACTCATCTGCTCCTGTTATTTCCAGGGAGATGCAATTGTTACCTATAGTGCATTTTATGTTTGTTACTAAATGCATATAACTCTGAATGAGGACAAGGTCCACAATTGCATCTTTTGCTTGCATGCAAATATGCGCCCATACAATAACCTCTCTGTTGCTGTATTTTGAATTTCCCTAATCTTAAAATACATGCAACTTTAAATCTAGTATTTAAATACTATCTGGTGCAAATATGCGCTGTCACCATCATCAAACTGGAGACTTGCACCAGACCTATGTCCTATGACATGTATAAAGATACAACTCATAAAAGGTGTATCTTAAAGAAGGATATGAGTCAAAATTAGACCCATCTGTGACTGGCAAGAATTACCTGCTATTTCACGCTTCTCTGTACTAAACTTACATGTTAACACCTCCCGCACTGCTTCTCCGATCACAAGGAACAAAAGTATAACATGCTCAGCTTAATATACTCTGCAAGTTGGGTGCTTCACATTTTACAGAATTTACATATCTGCATGGTGCAAATGTCCAACGCTAATTGAGATCTATATATATTAGGGGTGAGCGGAACAAAGTAGTGCCAAGCGTGCGCCTGTGTCATAAGTAAAGGGCCGGCTGGCTTGACCGTTAAAGGGTGCTGTAACCCCCGAAAGTACACTCCAGTCCAAACCAAAGAAAAATTTATTTTCTGTGTTTGTGAATTGTGTGCGCAGTAGCCGCACGTGCATCAACAAAGTAGTGCCAAGCGTGCGCCTTTGTCATAAGTAAAGGGCCGGCTGGCTTGACCGTTAAAGGATGCTGTAACCCGCAAAGTACACTCCAAACCAAATAAAAAATTTTTTTCTGTGTTTGTGAATTGTGTGCGCAGTAGCCGCACGTGCATCAACAAAGTAGTGCCAAGCGTGCGCCTGTGTCATAAGTAAAGGGCCGGCTGGCTTGACCGTTAAAGGGTGCTGTAACCCCCAAAGTACACTCCAGTCCAAACCAAAGAAAAATTTATTTTCTGTGTTTGTGAATTGTGTGCGCAGTAGCCGCACGTGCATCAACAAAGTAGTGCCAAGCGTGCGCCTTTGTCATAAGTAAAGGGCCGCCTGGCTTGACCGTTAAAGGGTGCTGTAACCCCCAAAGTACACTCCAAACCAAATAAAAATTTTTTTTCTGTGTTTGTGAATTGTGTGCGCAGTAGCCGCACGTGCATCAACAAAGTAGTGCCAAGCCTGCGCCTGTGTCATAAGTAAAGGGCCAGCTGGCTTGACCGTTAAAGGATGCTGTAACCCCCAAAGTACACTCCAAACCAAATAAAAAAATTTTTTCTGTGTTTGTGAATTGTGTGCGCAGTAGCCGCACGTGCATCAACAAAGTAGTGCCAAGCGTGCGCCTGTGTCATAAGTAAAGGGCCGCCTGGCTTGACCGTTAAAGGGTGCTGTAACCCCCAAAGTACACTCCAGTCCAAACCAAATAAAAAAATATTTTCTGTGTTTGTGAATTGTGTGCGCAGTAGCCACATGTGCATCAACAAAGTAGTGCCAAGCGTGCGCCTGTGTCATAAGTAAAGGGCCGGCTGGCTTGACAGTTAAAGGGTGCTGTAACCCCCAAAGTATACTCCAAACCAAAGAAAAATTTATTTTCTGTGTTTGTGAATTGTGTGCGCAGTAGCCGCACGTGCATCAACAAAGTAGTGCCAAGCGTGCGCCTTTGTCATAAGTAAAGGGCCGGCTGGCTTGACCGTTAAAGGATGCTGTAACCCGCAAAGTACACTCCAAACCAAATAAAAATTTTTTTTCTGTGTTTGTGAATTGTGTGCGCAGTAGCCGCACGTGCATCAACAAAGTAGTGCCAAGCGTGCGCCTGTGTCATAAGTAAAGGGCCGCCTGGCTTGACCGTTAAAGGGTGCTGTAACCCCCAAAGTACACTCCAGTCCAAACCAAATAAAAAAATATTTTCTGTGTTTGTGAATTGTGTGCGCAGTAGCCACATGTGCATCAACAAAGTAGTGCCAAGCATGCGCCTGTGTCATAAGTAAAGGGCCGGCTGGCTTGCCCGTTAAAGGGTGCTGTAACCCCCAAAGTACACTCCAAACCAAATAAAAATTTTTTTTCTGTGTTTGTGAATTGTGTGCGCAGTAGCCGCACGTGCATCAACAAAGTAGTGCCAAGCGTGCGCCTGTGTCATAAGTAAAGGGCCAGCTGGCTTGACCGTTAAAGGATGCTGTAACCCCCAAAGTACACTCCAAACCAAATAAAAAATTTTTTTCTGTGTTTGTGAATTGTGTGCGCAGTAGCCGCACGTGCATCAACAAAGTAGTGCCAAGCGTGCGCCTGTGTCATAAGTAAAGGGCCGCCTGGCTTGACCGTTAAAGGGTGCTGTAACCCCCAAAGTACACTCCAGTCCAAACCAAATAAAAAAATATTTTCTGTGTTTGTGAATTGTGTGCGCAGTAGCCACATGTGCATCAACAAAGTAGTGCCAAGCGTGCGCCTGTGTCATAAGTAAAGGGCCGGCTGGCTTGACAGTTAAAGGGTGCTGTAACCCCCAAAGTATACTCCAAACCAAATAAAAATTTTTTTTCTGTGTTTGTGAATTGTGTGCGCAGTAGCCGCACGTGCATCAACAAAGTAGTGCCAAGCGTGCGCCTTTGTCATAAGTAAAGGGCCGGCTGGCTTGACCATTAAAGGATGCTGTAACCCGCAAAGTACACTCCAAACCAAATAAAAAAAAATTTTCTGTGTTTGTGAATTGTGTGCGCAGTAGCCGCACGTGCATCAACAAAGTAGTGCCAAGCGTGCGCCTGTGTCATAAGTAAAGGGCCGCCTGGCTTGACCGTTAAAGGGTGCTGTAACCCCCAAAGTACACTCCAGTCCAAACCAAATAAAAAAATATTTTCTGTGTTTGGGAATTGTGTGCGCAGTAGCCACATGTGCATCAACAAAGTAGTGCCAAGCGTGCGCCTGTGTCATAAGTAAAGGGCCGCCTGGCTTGACCGTTAAAGGGTGCTGTAACCCCCAAAGTACACTCCAGTCCAAACCAAATAAAAAAATATTTTCTGTGTTTGTGAATTGTGTGCGCAGTAGCCACATGTGCATCAACAAAGTAGTGCCAAGCATGCGCCTGTGTCATAAGTAAAGGGCCGGCTGGCTTGACCGTTAAAGGGTGCTGTAACCCCCAAAGTACACTCCAAACCAAATAAAAATTTTTTTTCTGTGTTTGTGAATTGTGTGCGCAGTAGCCGCACGTGCATCAACAAAGTAGTGCCAAGCGTGCGCCTGTGTCCCATAAGTAAAGGGCCGGCTGGCTCATTTCTTAAAGGGTGGTGTAACCCACAAAGTGCACTAGTCTCCAACAAAAATAAAAAATAATTTTCTGTGTTTGTGTGCGCCTTAGCCGCATGTATATATCAATATAACATAAATGGAGGACCAAACTTTCTCCGATAAAAATAAAATAGGGAAAGATCAAGAACCACTTCCTCCTAGTGCTGTTGCTGCTGCCACTAGTCATGACATAGATGATAACATGCCATCAACGTTGTCTGCCAAGACCAACACGGAGTGGCAAGGAATGGCTAAGGTCTTTCCCTATGTTCATGACTAATGGTTCAGCTTCACATGACGATGGAAGTCCTCCTCCCGCTAAAAAAATCAAACGAGTTAAGCTGGCAAAAGCACAGCGAAGAACTGTGCGTTCTAAGAAGATATCACAAATCCCCAAGGAGAGTCCAAGTGTGGTGGCGGTTGCGATGCCTGACCTTCCCAGCACTGGACGTGAAGAGGTGGCTCTTTCCACCATTTGCACGCCCCCTGCAAGTGCTGAAAGGAGCACCCACAGTCCACTTGCTGATATGCAAATTGAAGATGTCACTGTTGAAGTACCGTGATGGATGGAGGATACTGGTGTAGCTGGCACTGAGGAGGAAGTTGGCGAGGAGGATTCTGATGGTGATGTGGTTTGTTTAAATCAGGCTCCGGGGGAGACAGTTGTTGTCCGTGGGATGAAAAAGCCCATCACGGTCATGCCTGGGCAGAAGACCAAACATTCCACCTCTTTGGTCTGGCAATATTTCTATCCAAATCCGGACAACAACTGTCTTGCCATATGTACCATATGTAAATGTGAAATAAGTAAGGGTAGGGACGTTAACCACCTAGGAACATCCTCCCTTATACGGCACCTGCAGCGCGTTCATAAAAAGTTACTGTCAAGTTCAGAAACTTTGGCTCAGACCGTAAGCAGTCCAGGGTCACCTAAATCCCTTTTTCCTGTTTTATCCAAGGAATCGGTGGATGAGGAGGATGAGGACGACATCTTGCCTCCGTAGAACCAGTTTGTGCAGGGACACATTAATTGCCAACTTGTTTTGTGGGGGCCCAAACGAACCAATCATTTCAGCCACAGTCATGTGGCAGACCCTGGCGCTGAAATGATTGGTTTGTTAAAGTGTGCATGTCCTATTTATACAACATAAGGGTGGGTGGGAGGGCCCAAGGACAATTCCATCTTGCAACTCTTTTTTTTCTTTGCAGTATGTACTGTTTGGGGCCTAGTTTTTCAAACTGCCATCCTGTCTGCCACTGCAGTGTCACTCCTAGATGGGCCACGTGTTTGTGCCGCCCACTCGTGTCGCTTAGCATAGTCATCCAGCTACCTCGGTGCAACCTTTTGGCCATAAAATCAATATTGTGAGGTGTGAGGTGTTCAGAATAGACTGGAAATGAGTGGAAATGAAGGTTATTGAGGTTAATAATAGCATAGGAGCAGAAAAACCCACAAATTCTGTGATTTTAGCTGTTTTTATGCTTTTTTAAAAAAAAAATACAGATCCAAAACACAAAACCCAGAACCCAAAACACGGAAGGGTGGTTTTGGCAAAACCAATCCAGATCCAAAACACGAAGAAAGATCCAGATCCAAAACCAAAACACGAAAAGTGGCCGGTGCACACCCCTAATATATATGTAGATTTGTATAGACAAGGGCAAAAAGTGTTCTGCATAGTTTAAATATATAATCTTGTAGAGGGCTTTGCTGATGATATTATCAGTTGTCAACATTTTATAATACAAGTATTTTCAGTGGTATATTCAATGCAATCCCTATTCTGTTGTGTTTACTGAATCTGATATTAATCCATCTAAAATGTTCCTACTCAATAACTATTTACATATAAAGCCTATAGAATACGGATACAGGATGTGGTTCTTGTTACTCTAAGTAAGGGGTATATTTATTAGTTGCTATGGGCAACATCACCACTTGTCTGTTTTAGAAGCTTTAGTAAATCTACCCCTAAATGTGAATTTGGTTATTCCTGCTATACACACATACTAGTTGTTGTCCGCAAATGAAATCATTTCTGCCAACATTTTTTTTAATTTTTGAGGTGTTCTAGTTGTATTGCTTTTGTTATTTGATAATTGTCTTATCATAGCAGTTGAGAACTATGCATTATACAATGACCACAGTGGGGCTTATTCAGAGGTGCACACAAGTTAGCTGCAGATGTGGCTGGATTGCATGCACAGAAATAAATGTGGTCCTTCACCTGTTCAGAGTTGGCTGTATCTATGTCCTATCTGCTTGTGGAAGTAGATGTCATACCTATCACGTGCACTCCACAGGTTTCTGAAACTTGTTCAACGGCCCTCAGCCAAAATAATTGCCCACCTCTGCCATAACCCCTACTGTAACCCTCCCTTGTAGCTCTTCAATGGAGGGTATTCAGCTGCTCCCCAAGAAGTAGCTCATTAGAGTCTAGACAGCAGCCCCAAATTGATAGTTTGCTTTAAAGTAGGGGTGTGCACCGGCCACTTTCCGTGTTTTGGTTTTGGATCTGGATCTTTCTTCGTGTTTTGGATCTGGATTGGTTTTGCCAAAACCACCCTTCCGTGTTTTGGGTTCTGAGTTTTGTGTTTTGGATCTGTATTTTTTTTTTAAAAAGCATAAAAACAGCTAAAATCACAGAATGTGGGGGTTTTTCTGCTCCTATGCTATTATTAACCTCAATAACCTTAATTTCCACTCATTTCCAGTCTATTCTGAACACCTCACACCTCACAATAGTGTTTTTATGTCCAAAAGGTTGCACCGAGGTAGCTGGATGACTATGCTAAGCGACACGAGTGGGCGGCACAAACACGTGGCCCATCTAGGAGTGACACTGCAGTGGCAGACAGGATGGCAGTTTGAAAAACTAGGCCCCAAACAGTACATACTGCAAAGAAAAAAAAGAGGTGCAAGATGGAATTGTCCTTGGGCCCTCCCACCCACCCTTATGTTGTATTAATAGGACATGCACACTTTAACAAACCAATCATTTCAGCGCCAGGGTCTGCCAGATGACTGTGGCTGAAATGATTGGTTTGTTTAGGCCCCCACAAAACAAGCTGGCAATTAATGTGTCCCTGCACAAACTGGCTCTACGGAGGCAAGATGTCGTCCTCATCCTCCTCATCCACCGATTCCTCACCCTCTTCAGTGTTGTGTACATCCTCATCCTCACAGAGTATTAATTTGTCCCCGCTGGAATCCACCACCACAGGTCCCTCTGTACGTTCAGGAGGCTGGTCTCCCTGGAAGAGTTGATCATTCATTTTATGAACATCATCTTCTCCACATTTTGTGGAAGCAACCTCCTACACCTTTCGCTGACAAGGTTCCCGGCTGCACTAAACACTCTTTCGGAGTACACACTGGAGGGGGGGCAACTCAGGTAAAATAGAGCCAGTTTGTACAGGGACCTCCAAATTGCTTCTTTTTCCTGCCAGTACAGGTACGGACTGTCTGACATGCCTACTTGGATGTTGTCACCAATGTAATCCTTTAACAGACAGATGCACGCTTGTCGCTGCTGCTTTAAGGATGCAGGTGCGGCTACAGCCCACACATTTCACAAAGACAGAAAAAAAAAGAAGAATATTTTTATTGTTTGTGGAGCGCACTTTGAGGGTTACACCACCCTTTAACAGACAGACGCACGCTTGTCGCTGCTGCTTTGAGGACAGTATCATATGCAGTGACAGTAGACTTGTCAGAAATTGTTGGCACGTCCTTCAGTCCGGACCAGATGTCCAAACCGGCCCTTGACTTATGACACAGGCGCACGCCTGGCGCTGCTACTGTGTTGATGCACGTGCGGCTACATCGCACACAAGTCACAAACACATAAAAAAAATAGTTTTTTATTTTTTGGAGCACTTTGAGGGTTACACCACCCTTTAACAGACAGACGCACACTTGTCGCTGCTGCTTTGAGGATTCAAGTGCGGCTACAGCCCACACAATTCACAAAGACAGAAAAAAAAAGAAGAATATTTTTATTGTTTGTGGAGCGCACTTTGAGGGTTACACCACCCTTTAACAGACAGACGCACGCTTGTCGCTGCTGCTTTGAGGATGCAAGTGCGGCTACAGCCCACACAATTCACAAAGACAGAAAAAAAAAGAAGAATATTTTTATTGTTTGTGGAGCGCACTTTGAGGGTTACACCACCCTTTAACAGACAGAAGCACGCTTGTCGCTGCTGCTTTGAGGATGCAGGTGGAATCTAGACGGGATTTGGAACCGGGGACACACTACCTCCATCAATTGTCTAAATCCCACTGCACTAATGACGGATACCGGACCCACGTCTAACACCAACATAGAAGTCAAGGCCTCAGTTATACGTTTTTCTTCAGGATGACTGCTGTCGTACTTCATCCTCATCGCTAGGGACTGTTGGAGGGTTAATTGTTTAGTAAAAGTAGTGGTGTTCCTACTTCCTCTCTGGGATGATGAACAACTCCCAGCAGCAGCAACAGCACTAGGAGGAAGTGGTTCTTGATCTTTCCCTATTTTATTTTTATCAGAGAAAGTTTGGTCCTCCATTTATGTTATATTGATATATACGTGCGGCTAAAGCGCACACAAACACAGAAACTATTTTTTTATTTTTGCTGGAGAGTAGTGCACTTTGTGGGTTACACCACCCTTTAAGAAATGAGCCAGCCGGCTCTTTACTTATGGGACACAGGCGCACGCTTGGCTTCTCCTTTGTTGATGCACGTGCAGCCACAGTGCACACAATTCACAAACACAGAAAATATTTTTTTATTTGGTTTGGAGTGTACTTTGGGGGTTACAGCAGCCTTTAACGGTCAAGCCAGCCGGCCCTTTACTTATGACACAGGCGCACGCTTGGCACTACTTTGTTGATGCATGTGCGGCTACTGCGCACACAATTCACAAACACAGAAAACATTATTTTTTTTGGTTTGGAGTGTACTTTGGGGGTTACAGCAGCCTTTAACGGTCAAGCCAGCTGGCCCTTTACTTATGACACAGGCGCACGCTTGGCACTACTTTGTTGATGCACGTGCGGCTACTGCGCACACAATTCACAAACACAGAAAAAATATTCTTTTTTTAGCACTTGGGGGGAGCACCCCTGATGGACAGAGCACCCCCTGGACAACACTACAGCACCCCTTTAGGACTGGGACACTGCACAGGCCTTTGGAGTGGACACGGCCCCTATGGAGAACTGACTGCACAACACAGTCCAGCCAGCCCCTATGGACTTTGAAGTAGTGGACACAGCCCCTATTAACAACAGCAGCACAGCACAACACAGCCAGCCCCTATGGACTTTGAAGTAGTGGACACAGCCCCTATGGACAACAGCAGCACAGCGCAGCACAGCACAGCACAGCACAGCACAACACTACTCTGCACTACACTACACTACACAGCCCAGCCAGCCCTAACTCCCACCCTCCCTCTTCACTGTCCACAGCCGAGTGAGAAAATGGCGCCGACGCGGGTACCTTATATAGGATCCAAAACCTGCGAGACCCGGAAGGCGGGATGATGACGTTTTGCCTCGATTTCAGATCCGAGTCAGGCGGGAAAAGTCGAGCCTGACTCGGATCTGCCTCGGATCGGGGGGGCTCGGGGGGGTTCGGATTTCAGAAATCCAAACCCGCTCACCCCTACTTTAAAGTTACCTATGTGTTGAAGGTGTTATGACAACACAGGATTTCCAATAACAACTGAAGGAGCAAACAGGGCAGTTTGTGGAATATTAGGAAATGGGGGAAGTGAAGTGGGAAGGACATTGTACCAGTGTATGGATTGTCATTTTATATACACTGAAGTGGAGCGCATCAATGAGTGGTAGTCTAGCCAGGAGGAGATTGCAGCAGTCAGTGCAGTCAATATATGAATAATAATAATAATAATAATAATAATAATAATAATAATAATAATAATAATGTTATTTATAATGCACTTTTCTCCTAATAGGATTTAAAGTGCTTTACATTTGCCTTTACAGCACAAAATACAAAACAAGCTTATCGAGGGACATTAGTGAAATGCTTAGGTGAACAGGTGAATCTTAAGTCTATCTTTGAAGGATTATAGAGTGGAGGCAACTCAAACTGTGAGGGGAAGCAAGCTCCAGAGCCAAAAGTTAAAGGGTCGACCCCCAGATGAATTCCTGGAGGTTCTAGGTACTGCCATCTACAGATCATAGTAAGCGAGAGGGATCAGAAGCTGCTTCAAGTACCTTTGGCCCTGATCATGTTGGGCTTTGAAAGTCAGTAAGCCAATCTTAAAAACGATTTGCCATCTTACAGGCAGCCAATGGAGGGAGTAGAGAATGGGTGTTATGTGGCTGGAACAGGGTTGGTTGGTTAATAGCCTGGCAGCTGCATTTTGTGCCAGCTGCAAGCGATGCAATTATTTTACTGGAAGACCAAGGTAGAGGGTGTTGCAGTAGTCTAGGCGTGATGATATAAATGCATGTATGACTTTGGGCAGATCTTCTGAGTGAATGCTTGATTTTAGCTATGTTCCCCAGATGAAAGAATGAGGATTTGATTGTGGCTCATACCTGATGTTACAGGGGGAGATGTACTAAGCCCTGGAAAGTGCTAAATGGGAAAATGACAAATTACCAGCCACTCAGCTCCTATCTGTCATGTTACAGGCTGTGGCCCTGATTCAGAGGGGCTCGCTATTTGCGAGCGCTCACTCTGAATCAGGGCGGGCCAGGATTTTTTTCACCGGCCTCCAGGCCGCTCGCTAAGCTGTGGGTGACCACCCACAGCTGTAGCGGGCTGCCTGGCGATGGTTGCGATTATCGCAATCATCGGGCTTGCGACGAGACCCTTGTGGTAGGGTCTCGTCCACCGCAAGCCCCAGTGAACTTCGTGCTCTAATAGAGCAGGAAGTTCACTACTGACATCACTGGTGATGTCAGTAGGGCCGCCCACAAATGGCAGACGTTCCTTCAGGAACGCCTCCGTTTGTCCAGCCACCCCCCTACACGCCTACAAAACGGGGCGAGCTGTCAATCACAATCAACAGCCGCCCCGTCTTGTAGTGAGTCTCGCAGCGAGTGAAAATTCACTCACTACGGGGCTCGTGCACAAGCAGTGGCGTGCACACTGCCCGGCCATTGACCTGCTTGCGGGTCTGAATCAGGCCCTGTGTTTGAAAAATGACAGTTAGAGCTAATTGGTTGGTAGTTTTTCTCACTTTCCAGAGCTTAGTACATCTGCCCCTAAGTGTCAAGCCACTATCCAGGACAACACCAAAATTCCGCACATGTTCAGTAAGAGGTGTGTATGTTGTTCTAGATGACAACTTGTATATATGTAATGTTCCTTAGTGATAGACAAGAGTCAAAGTGGGAAATAACAAAGATATATAAATAACACTTTAACAGAACTGATCAAAGAACAAATTTAAAGAACAAACAAATTAACTATGACTTGATTGTTTATAAAAGAGTTTAGTAATATCTCTGAATTAAATGAAGTGTTGATATCTACATGAATACACCCAGCCAGTTCATCCCAGATGCACAGAAACACTAATATAGAATATGTGAATTTGTTTCTGTTAGACCTATTTACTAAAGAAAATTTGAAGGATATTCCCCCAAAACACCCTTTTTTGGGTATATACAGCTATGCATTAGTCACAGATAAGATAGTGACCTGCATAGTGCAATTAGCATAAGGCTCAGAGTCCTCCTTAATGAGACGAAAGCCACCTGATGTGGGGTGGGGAGCCCTCCTGATACCCCAGATAGAGGGGAAAACCACCTCATGTGGGGGCTTTGAGGTCTGAGTTTGAGTCAAGATACTGTACGACTGCTACTGTGGTGGAACTACAAATCACAAAATGCCCAGTATACTGCCGACTGCTTCACATGCCAGAAAGTTACTCCACCAACGATCATGCCCCCAGACTCAGTCGCTGGTGCCTCAGGCCCCCTCCTCCCATGCCCACTCACCCGCAGCTCCGTCTGGTGCATCCTTGTTGACATCCAGCTCCTGGAAGATCTGCAGCCGCACTTATGCTCGGGCCCGCCACACAGGTCCACAGCTAGAGCTGCCACCAGGGAAGAGTGGGATGGGCAGTTGTGGGTGAGGGGCTGTCAGAATCACACTGGCATGAGAAGCTGCTGTGGAGCAGCGACATCATTGAGCGGGGACAGGCTATAGATAGACGGAAGCAGCATCTGATGGTCTCACACGGAGCCCTCCACTAGAATATGGTTATGGTAGCTTCTCAGGTGCCGGGAAGAGGTGCCACGTATTGGGAGGCCATGACGGTACACTCCGGGTACATATTTACAGCCCTAAGTGGGGTGAATATACTGTGGGCAATAGAGGAGGTGTCCCTTCAGTGCTGGCGCCCGGTGGCAGGCGCCTCCATTGTCTTCCACAGTTCTGCCACTGCACCCAGCACAGTATCTGACCCACATCCTTCCTCCGAGCAGGGTACTGATTACACAGATTTCTCTCTCTCTTTCTTGTTGAGATCTGGATTGTAACTGTACAGTACCTGAGCACATTAAATACAGTAGGAAGACAATTATATTAATGAAGAGAGGGTGGAACATATATAGCAAGCAATATATAGTGCTAAGTACTGTGGAAAGTTCTATATTCAGGGACGGGTCCCTTTATCAGTAGCTACATCAGAAGAACAGAGGGAGGGTGTTGTATTTTTTTTTTTTTTAAGTCAATACATTTTTATTGAGTTTTATAAACAATTACAAACATAAAATTAACCTGACAATGCTGAATTGTTGTAAAAACAATATATTGACATCTGTTGAATCACAATATATTTATAGTCTTTTTCAAGGAGAACATGGACGTGGCCTCTTATTTCGTTGTATTTCAAACATCAACATAAGATTAAAAAAAAATAAACACTTTCTAAGAGGATCAAACATGATGATTTGCAATTATTTCAGTCAAACCAGCCTCAAATACATATGTCATTTGAATCGCAGTGAAACACTATAGGAAAAATTATTATATCAGACATTTGATAATTGTCATCAGGACTCATTAAGCAATTACTAATCACCATCATACTTTTAATTGGCATGACAGGCATGAGACGATTCAAGCCACCTAGACCATATTTTAAGGTATTTCTTTTCTGACTTCCTGGCTGTAAGTACATACTTTTCGTGTGAAAATACTTTGTTCACCAACGATAGCCACGTGTTAATGTTCGGGCCACTAGGTGCCATCCATTCCCTCGCTATGCACATATTGTTTACAAATATTTTAGGGTAGTTACCAATAGATTCATCCTCAATGTTAGCCAGAACACAGGATACCGGAGTGAGAACATCCTGTGGTATACCTGTATCTGATATAATGCAACATACTTCTTGCCAAAGAGTGTTTATCATTTGACATTGCCATATAAGGTGCCAAAAAGTTCCCTCTGTTGAGCTACATTTAGGACATTGCGTGTTTGCCCTACCCCCAATTGCATATAACCTGGTAGGAGTCATATATTCTCTGTGCAGTATAAACAGCTGTATCTGTTGAAAACGAGCAGATTCTGTGGCACTGCGTGGACTGGCAATGGTTTCCTGCCATGCCTCGTCTGAAAGTGCACCAACATCATTTACCCATTTTTGTCTAATATGCGCAAGGTCAGATGCATGATGCCCATCTAGTAATTTATTATATAAAATCGAAATCAAGCGGCGAGAACCCATAGACGTCATTATTATTTTAAGCGGTGAGTCACGGAGAAGCAGAGGAACCCCACTGAACTGAGCATTCAGTACATGTCTAAGTTGAAGGAATCTGTAAAAGTATTCGCCAGGGACCCTAAACTCTTCCTGAATTTGCTGAAAAGATTTCAAATATCCTTCTCGATATACTTGCCCAATAGATGTCACTCCCCATCTTCCCCACACTTCCCCAACTTGCAACTCAGAAAGCTTGTGTAAGCCAACGGAGTATCTGGATCTAATCCCTCCACCTTTAAAATCAACGATGCCAATCTCCAAATCATTACAGCTTGTTTAAACAGGGGAATTTTGACAGCCACCAAACTATCGCTAAGGAGCAGTTGAACTGGAGACAAACCTGTGCCGCTCTCAGCCATGATATAGTTAGGCATTGAATCTGCCTGTAATACTTGGAACCACTCCCATAAGTGTGCCAGCTGTATGGCATAGTAATATAATTTGAATGCCAGACCACCTGAATCTCTTCGTCTAGTCAGTGTATCAGTTTTAATTCTAATTCTCCCACTAGACCAAATTAAAGAGGAAAGCAGGCCATCTATCTGTTTAAATATTTGCTGTGGAATATATATTGGGGAATGGTGTAGAACATTACAGTAGTTTGGGCTGTACGACCATTTTAACTATGTTTACCTGGCCTGTCATAGTGAGTGGTAATTTGTCCCCAAACAGGGACTCGAGTTTTAATAAATTCCAGCTGGGGGTTAATATTAAGAGGCAGATACCGTGAGGGATCCTTTGCAATCCAGATCCCAAGGTATTTAAAAGAATTTACCCACTTTAGTGAGAAACGTTGCAGTAAATCAGTTGGGCCAGGATCTACAAATGGGAGCATGTAGGATTTGTCCCAGTTTACGCATAGATCGGAGTATCTACTGAATGTATCTATAATACTTAAAACATGTGGTATGGAAACTGTGTATTGTGAAATGAACAATAAAATATTGTCTGCATATAGCGCAATCTTATCTACTTTAGTTCCCACGGTAAGTCCTAATATATGAGAGCAGGCTCTAATTTTGCACGCCAAGGGTTCAATGGCAAGGGCGAACAAGATAGGAGACAGGGGACAGCCCTGTCTAGTACCACGGAACAGTGGAAACTGGGAGGAGACAAAACCATTTACAGCAACTCTTGCAACTGGTGCCAAGTACAATAATTTAACCCACTTTATAAATCCAACTCCAAATCCCCCCAGTGTCTCCCACAAGTATTCCCACTCCACTGATTCAAACGCCTTAGCGGCGTCAAGAGACATTATGACAGATGTTGAGTCATCACTTTGAGGCATTTGCAAATGGGTGAACAGGCGTCTGAGATTAATGGCAGTTGATTTGCCAGGCATGAAGCCTGTTTGATCCGGGTGAATTAGTTGTAATATAACTTGGTTAATTCTAGTAGCTAGAATTTTTGCTATTATCTTTACATCAGTGGGTAGTAATGATATAGGCCTGTACGAATCTGTGCGTGAGGCATCCTTACCAGGCTTGGGTAAAACAATTATAAGAGCTTCTGACATAGAATCAGGGAGTTTGTTATATTCATATATTTGATTAAAAAGTTTAAGCAGGCAAGGCAAATAAAAGGCTTTATGTTTCTTATACAACTCAAGAGGGATCCCATCCACCCCTGGAGCTTTGCCGGTGGGGAGGAGTTAATGGTTACCTCAATCTCCTCTTCGGTTATGGGGGAGTCTAAAAGATCATGGCCGCCTGGACTAAGTCTCGGAAGAGATATATCCGCCAAGTAATTACGAATATCCTGTATCCCATCCTTCAAACGAGAACTGTACAATTGACTGTAGTATTTTGCAAATTCTTCAGCAATATCTGGTACCCTATTGTATATCACTCCGTCATGGTCAATAATTTGGGTTACATTTATAGATGATCTCTCGCCTTTAGCCAAACTGGCCAAATACGATCCAGGTGTATTCCCTGAGGAATATTGGAGGTGAGAAGAAAATAGCAGTTTACAGTTTGCCTTATCCTCCAAGCATTGTGTCCATGCCTTTTGCGCATCTACCCAATCTTGTCTGTTAGATTCAGAGTTATCAGAAAGGTACGTCAGCTCCAGCGTTCTACACCTTGTCTCCAATTCAAGCTCCTGTTTTTTATAGAACTATTTAAGGCTGGCCACCCTCTGTATCAGCGTACCCCTAAGGAATGCCTTACAAGTATCCCACAAACTAGGCCGAAAAGACGGTTCACTATTTAAATAAAAAAATTCTGACCATGCAGCTTCCAGTTCGAGACCAGCACCCATTCGAGTTAGCCAAAACGGATTTAACTTCCAGAATGATTGCCCTCTATGGCCTTCTAAATCAATGGTCAGTGAAATAGGGGAGTGGTCAGAAATGCCCCAAGTTTGATAGTGGATCTTCTGTATACGTGGCATAATATTTGGTGATACTAGGGCCAAATCAATTCTGGAAAATGATCTATGAGTAGAAGAGAAGTGTGAGTATTGCCTTTCCTGTGGGTGACTAAGTCTACATGCATCCAATAGGCCCATCTCACTTACCATGTTCGCAAACCCAGTCTCCCGATCCCTACCGTCCCGGCGTGTGCCTACATGTCTATCTATTGACAAATTCATTACGTTGTTAAAGTCACCAGCACACACTATTGGTAATCCTGGGAACATAGCTATAAATTCAGCTGCCTTTTTAAGAATTTCATGTGAGTATGGGGGAGGGATATATATCGCCAGAAGCAGCAGTGACATAGAGTGTATTCTGCATTTTAGAAAAACATCTGCCCCCCACATCAGATTGTATCTGATCTAATACAAAGGGAACTGACTTACGTACCAGTATCGAGACCCCCCTAGACATTGATGTGTGCGTTGAGTGGTACGCCCAACCCACCCAAGGTTTCTTTAATGACCTCAGTCGTCCTCCAACTAAGTGTGTCTCTATTAGGCAAATAACATCCGCTGCATATTGCTTAATTTGTCTAATGACCAGAGAGCGCTTGATTTTGTCATTTAACACTCTAACATTCCAAAATAAGAAATTAACATTTAATGATATATTAAAACATTATAATGTTTATATAATGGAGAGACCATTCGTCCAATCCTCAGATAATACAAATTTTGCCAACTATAAAAGAAACAAAGCAGCACAAAAAATTCCCAACATTTTACACTCTTCAACCACCCCCCACCCTGTATACCAGTCTGAACTACGGCATACCTCATCCCTAAACTAAACAAAAACCCTCCCCCTCTCTTATTCCCTACGTCTTATAATAATCTACTAAAACTGTGCAAATTTACCACTACCCCACTACCTACACAGTGTAACTAGGGCACAAAATATAATGGCCCTAAGGTATAACACAGACGAGGTACCCAAGTCTATAAATGTGTACCCGAGACTTCAAGAAAATTAAATTCTCCATTAGGAAATGTTCTTTGTACCTTAGCATACAAAAATAATAAAAATTTAAATTTAAATGTGCATATTACGTGCTTTGGCAATACAAACAACATTTAGATAGTTGTAACGATTCAAAAAAAAAAATAACACCAACAGAAAGGAAGTATGCAAGGTTCAGTCTTGGGCTAAAGGGAGTCTCGCTGGCCTACGCCGGTCCAGCCACAGGGCTGCGTCCCGTGGGGATGCAAAGAATTTTGTTTCTCCATCGGCAACCACCCTTAATTTGGACGGATATATCATGGCATAAGGTATGTTGAGATCTTAAAATGAACAAAAGAAGCAAAGTATTCCTATATCGGGGCACTCACGGATTAATCGTGATGTACTCAAGTGACCAAACAATTAATAAAACATAACTTTTATTACGTCCTTAAATAATAAAAAAACAAAAGCGAAATATATTACTGAATATATAAAATAAGTGTTCTCTAGTAATAATTATTGTGTGGTAATCTTATAAATGTGCTATGTAACCACTATGGGCATATTCATTCCACACAATATAGTTTAATGTAGAATATCTCACCAGTAAACGTCTCGTACCATGATTGAAACCTATGTGAAATGGATATTGGTGATTTACTGAAGAGACTGGTGCCAGACAGCACTCAATCAATTCACTATAATCCAATTACCTCAATATATGATTGTTCTATTATTAGAGCTCTACACTCTCACAATCTTCTGGTATAGCCACAGTCTCCTAATATACCACAGTGCTGTATTGTGGCACCTAAAGGGTGTTAGAGTAATTTAAGCTGTGATACACAAGAGTAAATTGATTTAATAGCTTAACTCACAACACAGTAATATTGTCCGTTTAGATTCTCTCATGAATATTCACTGTTCTTATTACTGAGCTCTGCACCTCCGTAGTCTATTAGAACATAAACAGTGTCCTGATCAGCTGCTCTATCTGGCAGTTCTTTACTTGCAACATAGTAGCATATTACGTTCTGTCTACTTAATGAATATTCACTGCTCTCATTAGGGAGCTTTTACACCTCCGTGATCTGTTTGTATTTAAGCTGTCTCCTAACCCACCGCTCTATCTAGCGGCTAATGATTATCTAATAAATATTCACTGCTCTCATTAATGAGCTCTGCACCTCCGTAATGTATTAGAACATGAACAGTGTTTTGCTGCTTAATCTAGTAGTTCTTTACTGGCAACATAGTAACATATTACGTTCTGGTTATTGTGTCAATATTCACTGCTCTCATTAGGGAGCTCTAGATTTCCGTGATGTGTTAGTACTTAATGAATAATCACTGCTCTCATTAGGGAGCTTTTACACCTCCGTGATTTGTTAGTACTCGAGCCGTCTCCTAGCCCACCGCTCTGTCTAGCGGCTAATAATTATCTCATGAATATTCACTGCTCTCATTACTGAGCTCTATACCTCCGTAGTCTATTAGAACAGGAACAGTGTCCTGATCTGCTACTAAATCTAGCAGTTCTTTACTGGCAATATTGTAAAATATTACGTTCTGGCCACCATATGAATATTCACTGCTCTCATTAGGGAGCTTAAGACTTCCGTGATATGTTAGTACACGAACAGTCTCCTTACCCACCGCTCTGTCTGGCGGCTTGTGATAACTCTTTAATTTAATCGTATTACTCGGTATTCAACATAAACAACATATTACAATGAGAAACACATAATTAAAAAACCCAGGTCACGCTATGCATCGCGTGCCCGTATGATCTGACGCGCGTTTCGCATGATCTGCTTTATCAAAGGAGCAACCCGACCACTCGGTTACTGCTCACTATATCCTGCACTTCCTCCAATCATTATGGGAATCCATGATTGACATGTGTTTAGACCAATAGGATGCTATTCTCAAATAATCCATTCAAATTCATGATTGACACTGTTATGAGCCAATAGAATGTACCTGTCAGTGTATTCATTCACTATTGCCAAATCCATTATAACAATATGGCAAAATTGCATGGGGAAACCATATCAACAGAGAATTAAATTAAGGGGTATTCTATTCTAATAAACATAAATCCTAATTAGTGTGGTATATCAGAATGTATCTAAATACATATGTGTATTAAACTAAATCCAACCTAGATGTAATAAAAGTATGATGAATTATTATATATTATATTTTATTATATATTATATTATCGAGTGTTCATTAATAAACAATATACAGGTATTATATTTTAATAAATATTGACCTTAATTGGTGTAGTGTATTCGGATAAATTGATATTAAGCTAAATCTAACCTCAATATAACCAATTGTTATACAATGTGGAATATTCACTAATAGCCACTATACATATAACTAGTGAATGAATAAATATATTAAATCATTATAATAAAGTGAAAAATAATGTGATGCTATACCTTATATATAAGTTATACTACTGTGATGTAATGTTCTAATAACATATTTCCTACTTAATAATATTAGATAATAAACAAATATAAAAACTGGTGATGTGATACCACTACAAAGTGAAAAATAATCATGGAAAATATGATGTGTTAGGTAATATATAATAAATATAAAGTAGTTATAAATTAAATCAGAAAATATATTATATTAATGATCACTTATCAAAAATATGTATATATATATATACACACATATATACATCCATCAAGGTTAAATATATTGATGTAATATTATGAGAACCATCTATTTCAAAAATACACCATAATTGATGTTATCATTCAGCCCTAACGGTTGTAATCCACCCAATAGGAATATCCAATGACTCTCTCTTTCCAAAAGTTTCTGGGTGATACTACCACCCCTAATTCCCAAATGTATTCTTTCCACTCCAAAAACCCTCATATTTTTTGGCTCACTCTGATGGTGATCATAAAAGTGTCTCGAGACTGAGGTTAATTGTTTAAATTTCATCAAGTCTGACCTGGAGTTCCTGATATTCCCTGCATGTTCGAGTATCCTTTGCTTAAGGGGCCTAGATGTCATACCTATATAGCGTTTATCACATGGACACATAATACAGTATATAACTCCAGCGGTATTGCAATTAATATAATCTTGGATAACTCGTTTGGTCTTATACTTATCTTGAAATTCTGTTGTCTTGATCATATAATTGCATGCTTTACAGCTACCGCATCTATATGAGCCTTTGACTACAGCCTTCCTTTCTCTCTTATTCCTGAAGTGACTACATACCAATTTATCTCTTAGGTTGGCAGACCGACGCCAACTAATATTCACCCTTGATCCCAAGGCTTTAGATAGATCTTCATCTAAAGTCAGCACAGGCCAGTGTTTCTGTATCACATGTTGTATCTGTTGCCATTCCATACAAAAGTCCCCCACGAACCTAATTACTTCTGGTTCCTTGTTCTTAATTTGATTAGGATATAAAAGGGAACTTCTATTTTTCTGGTTGGCTTCATACCGTGCTCTTTTAATAGCCCTTTTACTGTAGCCTCTCTTCAATAATCTATTTTGTAGCTCTTCAGATCTAATGGAGAAAGTATGGGGATTGGAACAGTTTCTCCTGAGACGTAGGAATTCCCCCTTGGGTATCCCTTTCAGTATTGGTGGAAAGTGTGCACTAGACCTATGAAGTACACTATTCGTTGCTGTATGTTTTCTGTACAAATCAGTTGATAATTTACCATCTTCCATTCTACGTATTTTTAGATCTAAGAAGGTGACCTCTTCATTGCTTACTTGGTATGTAAGTCTAAGATTCAAGTCATTATCATTAAGAAGATTAATGAATGTAACAAACTTTTCTTGAGGTCCATCCCACACTATTAATAGATCGTCAATATATCTCATCCAGATCAATATATGGCGGGTATATTCCTCATATGTGTCATTGAAAACGGCCGTTTCTTCCCACCATCCCAAGTAAATATTAGCATAGGTGGGGGCACAGGCGGCTCCCATAGCTGTGCCCCTAACCTGTATATAAAACCGATCGTTGAATACAAAGAAATTTTTTGTTAATACAAAAGTTAACAATTGAATGAGGAAGTCCCCAAAATCCGTAGTTTTTTCTTGCTCCAAATAGTATCTTACTGACTGAATACCTCTTTCATGTAAAATATTGGTATACAGTGACTCTACGTCACATGTTGCCAAAAGTACACCTTCATCTATATGGACTTCATCCAACTTACGTAATACGTCCATCGTATCTTGTGTATACGAAGGGAGGGATGTCACATATTTCCTTAAATGTGTATCCAAAAATTTACTGGCTTGTTCAGTCAGATTTTTAATGCCAGACACTATCGGGCGACCCGGTGGTAGAATATTATTTTTGTGAATTTTGGGCAACATATAAAACGTTGCAATTACTGGTTCTTCAACTTTCAAAAATGAGAATTCAGTTTTAGTTAATATACCTTGTTGATAGGCTTCCTCAATCATGTTATCATATTGTTTTTTGAAATTCTCTAATGGGTTAAATATCAGATGTTTATAGCAATTGCTGTCATTTAATTGTCTCATTGCTTCTGATATGTACTGTTCTTTACTCCACAACACTACATTACCCCCCTTGTCAGAGGGCTTAACTACCACATCTTCCCATTTCTGAATTTCTCTGAGAGCTCTTTGTTCTTCTGTATTAAGGTTAGTGATTTGTTTGTGGTATCGATTCTTATTTTTCCACATCTCATCGAGATCTCTGGATACCAAATCTATAAATGTACCAACAACAGGGCATATATTTGTCTGTGGGAAAAAGGATCCTTTCTTTCTACATATTGGTCTTGATGTAGGTTCAGAACTCACTGAATCCTCCTCAAGATTCTGTAAAATAGATAATGCTTCCATATCATCATTGGTCAATGTTATATTCTTAATATTACATTGAGATTGATTGTCATTATTCACTGAGGTGGAGGAATAAAATTTAGTAAGTAGAAGTTTCCTTCCAAAAAGTTGGAGATCTCTCTCCCATTTACACCTGTCAAAATGTACTTCCGGGGAAAAGGTAAGTCCCCTACTCAGTACATTAATGTGTGTATCACTTAGTTTCCTGTCCGTCAAATTGACAATTCGTAATTTATCATCATCCATGTTCATCAAAGATTTTATTTCCTCCTCTGTGTACGCCTCTGATATCTGGGAGTTTCCACTGCTTCCCATCGATCTCGGTTTCTGATGTTTCTTCCCCCTCCTGATCTTCCTCTTGGGGGCCTCTGATCCAGAGGAGAATTTTGAGGTAGATCTAAAAAATCCTTAGTTAAATGGGAAGGTAAGTTCTCTCTTAATCGGAATGAATGATCCAATTCCTCCGTCCCTGATGATTCTTGATCTGTGGAAATGTAACCCTGTGATGGTTTTCTTACCAAATCATTAGTTTCTTTATTTCTCTTATTATACCTCCACCTAAAGACTTGGTTGAGAGCATAGTCCCTTTTATCTCGGACAAATTTATGTCTCTTTCTATCAGTAATTATGGACTCATAATCTGCTAGTTCTTTTTTGTATTTCTCAAAAGTCTTCTGAAATGTAACATCTTGTTCAAAAGCCTTTAAATTGTGAGTTAATTGTTCAATCTCTTTAGTGTGAATATCCAACATTAGGTTGTCATGTTTTATTAAAACCAACATTAGATCTTGAGAGCATTTTTTAAGGACCTCCTCCCATTCCACTTTAAGATTTTCTGTGGCTAATTCAAATGTAGGAAAGACTTTTGGTCTCAAACCTCTAGGACTGATTTTCTGCTTAATATAGTTTTCAAATGTGGTCATTTCCCACCAAGTTCTGCTTTGTTTAAAAAGACTTCTTTTTAATTGTAAGAGATCTTCATGCCATCCTAAACCATGTTCTGAATCTTCATTTACATTCTCGGGAAAGATGGTACTTAACTCCGTATTCCACTTTTCTCTCCTATTGGTCAATTCCACTGATAAACTGAAGTTAGCCATTATACAGTACAGGATATATTCTAACACAATTGATGATTAAAATAATATCGAAATTGGGTCACTGGTAATTGTATCTCATAATCTGTCGTGCTGGATATTGGAAAGCTGAGGAAAAGACCTCAGTATAACATATATGAAGAAACAAGAAAAATGTCCGCACAGACCACTCTATAGAAGATTATCCTTCCCTTATTCCATATGAATAATCATAAATTCAATACGTAACTATTTTGGATGGAGGTGCTCCCAGGAATATAATATAACCATAAAATGAACAAAAGAAGCAAAGTATTCCTATATCGGGGCACTCACGGATTAATCGTGATGTACTCAAGTGACCAAACAATTAATAAAACATAACTTTTATTACGTCCTTAAATAATAAAAAAACAAAAGCGAAATATATTACTGAATATATAAAATAAGTGTTCTCTAGTAATAATTATTGTGTGGTAATCTTATAAATGTGCTATGTAACCACTATGGGCATATTCATTCCACACAATATAGTTTAATGTAGAATATCTCACCAGTAAACGTCTCGTACCATGATTGAAACCTATGTGAAATGGATATTGGTGATTTACTGAAGAGACTGGTGCCAGACAGCACTCAATCAATTCACTATAATCCAATTACCTCAATATATGATTGTTCTATTATTAGAGCTCTACACTCTCACAATCTTCTGGTATAGCCACAGTCTCCTAATATACCACAGTGCTGTATTGTGGCACCTAAAGGGTGTTAGAGTAATTTAAGCTGTGATACACAAGAGTAAATTGATTTAATAGCTTAACTCACAACACAGTAATATTGTCCGTTTAGATTCTCTCATGAATATTCACTGTTCTTATTACTGAGCTCTGCACCTCCGTAGTCTATTAGAACATAAACAGTGTCCTGATCAGCTGCTCTATCTGGCAGTTCTTTACTTGCAACATAGTAGCATATTACGTTCTGTCTACTTAATGAATATTCACTGCTCTCATATATTGAGGTAATTGGATTATAGTGAATTGATTGAGTGCTGTCTGGCACCAGTCTCTTCAGTAAATCACCAATATCCATTTCACATAGGTTTCAATCATGGTACGAGACGTTTACTGGTGAGATATTCTACATTAAACTATATTGTGTGGAATGAATATGCCCATAGTGGTTACATAGCACATTTATAAGATTACCACACAATAATTATTACTAGAGAACACTTATTTTATATATTCAGTAATATATTTCGCTTTTGTTTTTTTATTATTTAAGGACGTAATAAAAGTTATGTTTTATTAATTGTTTGGTCACTTGAGTACATCACGATTAATCCGTGAGTGCCCCGATATAGGAATACTTTGCTTCTTTTGTTCATTTTATGGTTATATTATATTCCTGGGAGCACCTCCATCCAAAATAGTTACGTATTGAATTTATGATTATTCATATGGAATAAGGGAAGGATAATCTTCTATAGAGTGGTCTGTGCGGACATTTTTCTTGTTTCTTCATATATGTTATACTGAGGTCTTTTCCTCAGCTTTCCAATATCCAGCACGACAGATTATGAGATACAATTACCAGTGACCCAATTTCGATATTATTTTAATCATCAATTGTGTTAGAATATATCCTGTACTGTATAATGGCTAACTTCAGTTTATCAGTGGAATTGACCAATAGGAGAGAAAAGTGGAATACGGAGTTAAGTACCATCTTTCCCGAGAATGTAAATGAAGATTCAGAACATGGTTTAGGATGGCATGAAGATCTCTTACAATTAAAAAGAAGTCTTTTTAAACAAAGCAGAACTTGGTGGGAAATGACCACATTTGAAAACTATATTAAGCAGAAAATCAGTCCTAGAGGTTTGAGACCAAAAGTCTTTCCTACATTTGAATTAGCCACAGAAAATCTTAAAGTGGAATGGGAGGAGGTCCTTAAAAAATGCTCTCAAGATCTAATGTTGGTTTTAATAAAACATGACAACCTAATGTTGGATATTCACACTAAAGAGATTGAACAATTAACTCACAATTTAAAGGCTTTTGAACAAGATGTTACATTTCAGAAGACTTTTGAGAAATACAAAAAAGAACTAGCAGATTATGAGTCCATAATTACTGATAGAAAGAGACATAAATTTGTCCGAGATAAAAGGGACTATGCTCTCAACCAAGTCTTTAGGTGGAGGTATAATAAGAGAAATAAAGAAACTAATGATTTGGTAAGAAAACCATCACAGGGTTACATTTCCACAGATCAAGAATCATCAGGGACGGAGGAATTGGATCATTCATTCCGATTAAGAGAGAACTTACCTTCCCATTTAACTAAGGATTTTTTAGATCTACCTCAAAATTCTCCTCTGGATCAGAGGCCCCCAAGAGGAAGATCAGGAGGGGGAAGAAACATCAGAAACCGAGATCGATGGGAAGCAGTGGAAACTCCCAGATATCAGAGGCGTACACAGAGGAGGAAATAAAATCTTTGATGAACATGGATGATGATAAATTACGAATTGTCAATTTGACGGACAGGAAACTAAGTGATACACACATTAATGTACTGAGTAGGGGACTTACCTTTTCCCCGGAAGTACATTTTGACAGGTGTAAATGGGAGAGAGATCTCCAACTTTTTGGAAGGAAACTTCTACTTACTAAATTTTATTCCTCCACCTCAGTGAATAATGACAATCAATCTCAATGTAATATTAAGAATATAACATTGACCAATGATGATATGGAAGCATTATCTATTTTACAGAATCTTGAGGAGGATTCAGTGAGTTCTGAACCTACATCAAGACCAATATGTAGAAAGAAAGGATCCTTTTTCCCACAGACAAATATATGCCCTGTTGTTGGTACATTTATAGATTTGGTATCCAGAGATCTCGATGAGATGTGGAAAAATAAGAATCGATACCACAAACAAATCACTAACCTTAATACAGAAGAACAAAGAGCTCTCAGAGAAATTCAGAAATGGGAAGATGTGGTAGTTAAGCCCTCTGACAAGGGGGGTAATGTAGTGTTGTGGAGTAAAGAACAGTACATATCAGAAGCAATGAGACAATTAAATGACAGCAATTGCTATAAACATCTGATATTTAACCCATTAGAGAATTTCAAAAAACAATATGATAACATGATTGAGGAAGCCTATCAACAAGGTATATTAACTAAAACTGAATTCTCATTTTTGAAAGTTGAAGAACCAGTAATTGCAACGTTTTATATGTTGCCCAAAATTCACAAAAATAATATTCTACCACCGGGTCGCCCGATAGTGTCTGGCATTAAAAATCTGACTGAACAAGCCAGTAAATTTTTGGATACACATTTAAGGAAATATGTGACATCCCTCCCTTCGTATACACAAGATACGATGGACGTATTACGTAAGTTGGATGAAGTCCATATAGATGAAGGTGTACTTTTGGCAACATGTGACGTAGAGTCACTGTATACCAATATTTTACATGAAAGAGGTATTCAGTCAGTAAGATACTATTTGGAGCAAGAAAAAACTACGGATTTTGGGGACTTCCTCATTCAATTGTTAACTTTTGTATTAACAAAAAATTTCTTTGTATTCAACGATCGGTTTTATATACAGGTTAGGGGCACAGCTATGGGAGCCGCCTGTGCCCCCACCTATGCTAATATTTACTTGGGATGGTGGGAAGAAACGGCCGTTTTCAATGACACATATGAGGAATATACCCGCCATATATTGATCTGGATGAGATATATTGACGATCTATTAATAGTGTGGGATGGACCTCAAGAAAAGTTTGTTACATTCATTAATCTTCTTAATGATAATGACTTGAATCTTAGACTTACATACCAAGTAAGCAATGAAGAGGTCACCTTCTTAGATCTAAAAATACGTAGAATGGAAGATGGTAAATTATCAACTGATTTGTACAGAAAACATACAGCAACGAATAGTGTACTTCATAGGTCTAGTGCACACTTTCCACCAATACTGAAAGGGATACCCAAGGGGGAATTCCTACGTCTCAGGAGAAACTGTTCCAATCCCCATACTTTCTCCATTAGATCTGAAGAGCTACAAAATAGATTATTGAAGAGAGGCTACAGTAAAAGGGCTATTAAAAGAGCACGGTATGAAGCCAACCAGAAAAATAGAAGTTCCCTTTTATATCCTAATCAAATTAAGAACAAGGAACCAGAAGTAATTAGGTTCGTGGGGGACTTTTGTATGGAATGGCAACAGATACAACATGTGATACAGAAACACTGGCCTGTGCTGACTTTAGATGAAGATCTATCTAAAGCCTTGGGATCAAGGGTGAATATTAGTTGGCGTCGGTCTGCCAACCTAAGAGATAAATTGGTATGTAGTCACTTCAGGAATAAGAGAGAAAGGAAGGCTGTAGTCAAAGGCTCATATAGATGCGGTAGCTGTAAAGCATGCAATTATATGATCAAGACAACAGAATTTCAAGATAAGTATAAGACCAAACGAGTTATCCAAGATTATATTAATTGCAATACCGCTGGAGTTATATACTGTATTATGTGTCCATGTGATAAACGCTATATAGGTATGACATCTAGGCCCCTTAAGCAAAGGATACTCGAACATGCAGGGAATATCAGGAACTCCAGGTCAGACTTGATGAAATTTAAACAATTAACCTCAGTCTCGAGACACTTTTATGATCACCATCAGAGTGAGCCAAAAAATATGAGGGTTTTTGGAGTGGAAAGAATACATTTGGGAATTAGGGGTGGTAGTATCACCCAGAAACTTTTGGAAAGAGAGAGTCATTGGATATTCCTATTGGGTGGATTACAACCGTTAGGGCTGAATGATAACATCAATTATGGTGTATTTTTGAAATAGATGGTTCTCATAATATTACATCAATATATTTAACCTTGATGGATGTATATATGTGTGTATATATATATATACATATTTTTGATAAGTGATCATTAATATAATATATTTTCTGATTTAATTTATAACTACTTTATATTTATTATATATTACCTAACACATCATATTTTCCATGATTATTTTTCACTTTGTAGTGGTATCACATCACCAGTTTTTATATTTGTTTATTATCTAATATTATTAAGTAGGAAATATGTTATTAGAACATTACATCACAGTAGTATAACTTATATATAAGGTATAGCATCACATTATTTTTCACTTTATTATAATGATTTAATATATTTATTCATTCACTAGTTATATGTATAGTGGCTATTAGTGAATATTCCACATTGTATAACAATTGGTTATATTGAGGTTAGATTTAGCTTAATATCAATTTATCCGAATACACTACACCAATTAAGGTCAATATTTATTAAAATATAATACCTGTATATTGTTTATTAATGAACACTCGATAATATAATATATAATAAAATATAATATATAATAATTCATCATACTTTTATTACATCTAGGTTGGATTTAGTTTAATACACATATGTATTTAGATACATTCTGATATACCACACTAATTAGGATTTATGTTTATTAGAATAGAATACCCCTTAATTTAATTCTCTGTTGATATGGTTTCCCCATGCAATTTTGCCATATTGTTATAATGGATTTGGCAATAGTGAATGAATACACTGACAGGTACATTCTATTGGCTCATAACAGTGTCAATCATGAATTTGAATGGATTATTTGAGAATAGCATCCTATTGGTCTAAACACATGTCAATCATGGATTCCCATAATGATTGGAGGAAGTGCAGGATATAGTGAGCAGTAACCGAGTGGTCGGGTTGCTCCTTTGATAAAGCAGATCATGCGAAACGCGCGTCAGATCATACGGGCACGCGATGCATAGCGTGACCTGGGTTTTTTAATTATGTGTTTCTCATTGTAATATGTTGTTTATGTTGAATACCGAGTAATACGATTAAATTAAAGAGTTATCACAAGCCGCCAGACAGAGCGGTGGGTAAGGAGACTGTTCGTGTACTAACATATCACGGAAGTCTTAAGCTCCCTAATGAGAGCAGTGAATATTCATATGGTGGCCAGAACGTAATATTTTACAATATTGCCAGTAAAGAACTGCTAGATTTAGTAGCAGATCAGGACACTGTTCCTGTTCTAATAGACTACGGAGGTATAGAGCTCAGTAATGAGAGCAGTGAATATTCATGAGATAATTATTAGCCGCTAGACAGAGCGGTGGGCTAGGAGACGGCTCGAGTACTAACAAATCACGGAGGTGTAAAAGCTCCCTAATGAGAGCAGTGATTATTCATTAAGTACTAACACATCACGGAAATCTAGAGCTCCCTAATGAGAGCAGTGAATATTGACACAATAACCAGAACGTAATATGTTACTATGTTGCCAGTAAAGAACTACTAGATTAAGCAGCAAAACACTGTTCATGTTCTAATACATTACGGAGGTGCAGAGCTCATTAATGAGAGCAGTGAATATTTATTAGATAATCATTAGCCGCTAGATAGAGCGGTGGGTTAGGAGACAGCTTAAATACAAACAGATCACGGAGGTGTAAAAGCTCCCTAATGAGAGCAGTGAATATTCATTAAGTAGACAGAACGTAATATGCTACTATGTTGCAAGTAAAGAACTGCCAGATAGAGCAGCTGATCAGGACACTGTTTATGTTCTAATAGACTACGGAGGTGCAGAGCTCAGTAATAAGAACAGTGAATATTCATGAGAGAATCTAAACGGACAATATTACTGTGTTGTGAGTTAAGCTATTAAATCAATTTACTCTTGTGTATCACAGCTTAAATTACTCTAACACCCTTTAGGTGCCACAATACAGCACTGTGGTATATTAGGAGACTGTGGCTATACCAGAAGATTGTGAGAGTGTAGAGCTCTAATAATAGAACAATCATATATTGAGGTAATTGGATTATAGTGAATTGATTGAGTGCTGTCTGGCACCAGTCTCTTCAGTAAATCACCAATATCCATTTCACATAGGTTTCAATCATGGTACGAGACGTTTACTGGTGAGATATTCTACATTAAACTATATTGTGTGGAATGAATATGCCCATAGTGGTTACATAGCACATTTATAAGATTACCACACAATAATTATTACTAGAGAACACTTATTTTATATATTCAGTAATATATTTCGCTTTTGTTTTTTTATTATTTAAGGACGTAATAAAAGTTATGTTTTATTAATTGTTTGGTCACTTGAGTACATCACGATTAATCCGTGAGTGCCCCGATATAGGAATACTTTGCTTCTTTTGTTCATTTTATGGTTATATTATATTCCTGGGAGCACCTCCATCCAAAATAGTTACGTATTGAATTTATGATTATTCATATGGAATAAGGGAAGGATAATCTTCTATAGAGTGGTCTGTGCGGACATTTTTCTTGTTTCTTCATGTATGTTGAGATCTCTAAGGTGCCTTTTTATAGTTGAGAACTGTGCCCTTTCTTTCTGAATCTCTATGGCAAAATCTGGAAACACGGAAATCCGAGTCCCGTTCCACTGCAAAGGGCCATTCATACGGGCCAAACGAAGAATAGCATCCCGACCTCTGTAGTGAAGGAGCTTTGCAATGAGCGTGCGAGGCGGAGCCCCCGGTGGCAAGGGCCTAAATGGGATACGATGGGCTCTCTCTACTGAAAAGTATGGTGAAAAAGAGTCTTTACCGAAAGTGTCGGTCAGCCATTTTTCAATAAATTGTTCTGGGTTATTGCTCTCTTCCTTTTCTGGCAGCCCCACGAACCTCACATTATTTTTTCTCAGCCGCCCCTCCATGTCTGACAGCTTTTTCTGGAACGCGTATCCAGGGTTCCAACTCTGACACCTAGAGGCGTTATTTGATCTTCTAGGGTAGACGTGCGGGTTTCGAGTTTGTCCACGCGTTCTCTGACACATTGCAAATCATGATGTATCAATGATAAGTCCGATTGGACTTTACCAATTTTATCAGAGTCTAGTTTCACATGCCGTAACTGCATCAATAACCCGCTGCATTGCAATATCCGAGGGAGTATCTGAAGTTGAGGCCGCAGACTCAGTGGGCGAAACAGGAGGGGCTTCACTCCCATGATCAGCAGCTTTAGAGTGAGCGCCAGAGCCTCTATATCATATTGTACTAATTTTGCAGCCGCAGCTGGATGATGGTGCTTCACCATGTTTATAAGCAGATAATACACTTATGCACAGAAAAGGCACCGGGTGTTTGAGATGCTCTATATAACGCACATGCAGGGCTATTTGCAAGAAAAAATCACTTGCAGCAACAGATGCTGAGTTGTGTTAATATGATTAAACTTGATATCCCTTTCTGTAGGGCAGTGTATGAAACCCAGGCTTCAAAGATGATATCAGCAAGGCTCAGGGCAAATGAAAGGACAATACTAAGCACCTCCAGGTTATGCACCAGGCTTCCCTGTCACTGCAGAGTGCTGTGCGGCAGACCCTTCTTTTGAGGGAAGATGGCATCGGCCCGTCACGTGATCGGGCTAGCAGCCTGCACTTTGGTGATGCCTCTGCAACGCTCTTCAGCCCCTCTCCCAGCAGAGCCCCCGGGTGATCTCACCTCTTCAGCAGAGGTATAGAGCGCAGCTCTATGCGCTGTGTCCGCTGCAGTGAAGCCCGACGGAGATGCCGCTGGCATGTCACGTGTCCGGCGTGCCCTGCGGCCGGTCCCAGCAAAGAAGGCTCCGGCAGCACCAGTAGCGCGGCGCAGCCGTCAGCCCGGGGGATCTCCACACCTTCCACCGCCAGCCGGTTAATGTTTGGATCCCGGGGAAAAGCAGGATAGATAGTCCGGATGTATGAGACCTGGAGAGCACTTCACCCTGCGTGCTACTCCATGCGCTCCTAGGCCACACCCCCGAGGAAGTGTTGTATTTAGTAGTAGTAGTAATGTGTCCATCACATCTTTATCTTTTATTAAATGGGTCTACACTCTATGGGCTCTATTTACTACAATCCGCATATTGGATGCAGATTGTAGTTTGATATTAACGACTGAATTCGCATTGCTGACCGGAGGGAGGACATCACCGGACACCGGAGCCCCGATCTCCGGTCCCTGGACTCTGGTAGGTTTTTTATTTTAGCAGTGATCAGCGTGTGGTCTGTTTAGACCACACAGCTGATCACTGGGGCCAGCTCCGGGCTCTGCTCTGCCAGCTAGAGCGGAGCAGGAGTCTGGTAACCGGGGGAGACCCTGAATAACGCCACCTCCAGGTGGCATTATTATCACAGGGCTTCCACCAGTATTTTTTTACAATTTATTTGTAGTTGTGATTTGTTGCTTGGCTGTAAGATGGAGGCTGTCTATGCAGCTCTTTCTTTTTTCTCCTGGAAGGGTTGTTTATAGCTGATTACATTTAAAGAGAGTAGACCGTTATGTGTCCATGTTTGTAGTATGCTTTTCCTGGCTGCTGCTGAGTTTATAAGGAGTCATTTGTACTTTTTTCTTACTTTGACTATATTATATTGGGGTATTTTTTGGGGGGGGATACAAAGTTTATTAAGGCATTTGTAGCAAGTTGTTTTTCTTGTGTTCAAAATATTTAAATTGATGGACATTCCCACTAACAGTGCCATAGAGTAGAGTCAGGTTTTTCATATTTGGAACATTTTTATTTCATGTTAGACCCATTGTTTGGATAGAAATAGGTGTGCTGTGTGAAGGACTGTTTAGCATTTCTCTGTGCAAACCCAGTATAAGGTGTCAAAGGTGAATAATTGAGTGAGACAAGTTCAGTTTAAAATTTAATCGCAGCGACGCCATTTTGGAAATGAGATCACAAGACACCATTTTGTGTGGTCAGCATTAATTCAAGTTATAACCCATTAACTAAGAACAGATGGCAATGTTTTTGTTAACACCAAGGGCAATGGGAAAAACCAGCTTTCTAAGTAGATAAGGAGAGACAATGGGTATTTTTACATACAAATTGGGAATCCTGGGATGCAGATAAAGTATAGTTGTGGCAATTGTAATATAATATCTACACAATTGGATTTGCCTGAATACTAGACAAGATGTCTCCTAATCCCATAGTTTGAGGTGATAATACATTTGCACTTCACACAAGTGTCTGTGAGAACAAAAGAGGTTTTGTTTTCCTTTGAACACAGCAGGTGGGGGCCTACTGACAGAGGGCATGTCGAATTACAACCCTCAGCCCTCCACACTGCAGGAGGTTCACTTCGTGTATGAGAGATTATGCACTTAAATCTCACCCATTAATAACTAGCGTCCTTATATCAAACCCCAAATACCCACACACTACATATTCGCACATAAGATTCCATAAGCATCAAAATGTATGATTCAAGTTGGTTAAGTTAGTTTAAATGCTAAGAAATAGAGGTTTTTGATATCTAAGGTATTATATATGATAAGCAAGGTATGTTTGATCTCGTTCTGATGCATACGCTTTTTACAGAATCCCGGTGTTATCGGTGGAGAGATCGCATCATACAAACTCAAGTTATGGATCGCAGAACTTATAAGCAACAAAATGTTTTAGTTGATGGAATGTTACAGGAGGCGTTACCAGAAAGACCCCGGCTGTTAGAGGTAGGAAAAGTCTATTTGAAACAACCTGTTAAATGTGTCGTTACATATGCTCCTCCTCTGGGAACCAATGAGATCAGCAGGAAGTTTCCCCTTTGTCCTGTTTCAGTCTGGGGGGGGGAATAAATACATGTGTCCAAACACTGGTTTGGCAGTTCATGCTGAATTTTGGGTGAGCTGAGGATATCTAGTCAGAAGTCTATCTCTGGATCCAGAGGCGCAGCGTATGTATAACCGTACCTGGTCTGTATTATTTCCTTTTACGCCTAACTTGTGTATGTATAGATTGCGTGTAACTGACTGTACTTTTACCTGAATAATACTTGTGCGTTGGAAACACAGATTCCACTCCTGTCTTTATTTGCGGTTAAACTGCGTACGCAATTAGCGTTGTCTTAGAGGTTTTTAGGCAGGGTTTTGTCTTAGAGGTTTTTAGGCAGGGTTTTGTCTTAGAGGTTCTAGGCAGGTGAATCTTAGAGGTTTATAGGAAGGAATATATTAAAAGGTTTATTTACGATTTAACAGTGGGGGCTCGCATCGGTTTATCACACTATCTGATACACGGTAACACTCCGTCAGTCTCTCTCTCAGCAAAAGGGTGGAGGCGCCTTTTGAGAGACGCATTAGTCTCTCATTACCACAGTGTTGCTGAGAGCGTACTGCCGGTTATTGTGTAGAGGAAGCGCTGATCAGAATCCAGGGACAAGAAAGGAAAAAGTTTATTTTTCCTTTGTTGATAGAACCTTACGTTTAGAGGGGTGCCGCAGTATTGCGTACGCGGCTAAAACGCATTTTTGCGTACGCAGTTAAAAAGTCATTATACGGTTGTGTGGTAGTCGCATAATTGTGTATGCGGCCGTTTGCACAATAGCGTATACGCACTTCAGGTTCTGCTGCCACATGATTGAACAAAGCCATTGAGGTTTACATTTTTTTTCTATCTACCAATATCTGGGTTAAACGTTTATTTTCTGCGCAGAGAAAAAAGTGTGTAACAGTGTGTGTATTGTTGATAAGGGTAATTTATTCCCTAAAGTTAAGGGTACCGTATGATCCTTAAGGGCTAGGTGCAAGGGTTAGCCTAGTCCCTCGGTAAGCAGCTTTACCGTTCTAAACACAGTAGCAGGTGTACATGTTGTCTTTGTTGTATAGAGGTGCGTGGGAGTAGCCGACAAATAAACTCTCATAGGTTTGGAAGTTACCTTACTAAAGCTTATCCGGGTCTGGAAGTTGCCTGTTTCAAAACTTATCTAGGTGTGGAAGTTGCCTTACGAAATCTTATCCAGGTGTGTGGGCGCCGCCGACTTAAATCGTTCACAGGTAAGTGAAAGTATCTTGTCTTTCACCAGCTTAAATTTTTATTGAAAAGTGTAGGAGTTGTCTCAGAATGGGAGCCACGCAAACGGTAGAAATGTTAAGCAATGATGTGCTGCTAATGGAGGCTCCAATTGGATCAGCCCGTCGTATTATGCATACTAAGTACGGTACTTATGCAATAAGGTATTGTGATATATGGTTTAATATGACGAGAAAGAGTGTTAGACCGTTTCCCAGACTTGGTAGTTTTGATAAAAATGTGTTAGATAATGTCCAGGATCACATCAGTATGGTGAGATCCCGAGAGAAAAAGATTAAGTATTTTGAATGTTTAAAAATATGGCAGCATGAAGGGGATGCTTGGCTTAAAAATGTGCAAACGACGCAAACTAGCGTTGCGAACGCATTGCCAGAAAATACATCCACGACGCTGAGATGCAATACGGGCGAGCCGCAAATTAGCGCGCACGTGCGGCAAAGTAGCGTCGTGGAGAGTATTGCCAGCAGTTCACGCTCACCTCCCCCACCTTATGTGGATGGAGGTGCAAGTACGGTTACCAAAAATACCAATAAAAATGTAACAAGCAACTTGTACCCTCTCTTAAGCAACCATAAAGAAAGTGTTTATGATATGGATGATGAGCCTATTGTAATGTCTGCCATTTCCCATGCTGTGCAAATGATAGATGCTGCATCACCACAATCACGGGTGGTGCCGCCATCTCCATTGGTAACAGTAAGGGAAGTGTTAACACACTCTGCACCCATAGAGGAAGTTGTTAATACCGTACGTAGCAGCAGCAGATTAAACCCCCAGCCAGGTAATCAGGTCAGAGGTAGCAACGCTGCCGGTCTGCATCCCATTCGGACAATAACTGTTCCGAATGGAAATGCAGATGCAAACGGTGTAGTGCCCACGAGGGATACTCATGTACGGTCTGAAAGACGATTTAAAGATTCGGGTTCAGACCTCACAAACTGGCTGGAGGGGACTTACAATAGATAACCTCATAGAGTCTGCCATAGAACATGATAAAAACATCTCCAAAAAGAGAGAGACCCAGAGCGAAAAACGAATGGCTGTCAGTATACAAGCTCTGGAAGGAATGACAATAACATCACAGCCAACCGACACACCTGCACACACACACACACCTGCACCTGAACAATTACACGTCCTCACCAATACCACACCACAGCAAACACATCCTTACCCCACATATCATACACAACCACAGGTCCCATACTCATATCCCCCGCAATATCCTTACCCTCCCTATCCTTACCCATACCCACCACCTTTCCCTCTTGCTCAAATCCCACAACAATCTTTTCATCCATCCCGTTCAAAATTATGTTTTAACTGTCACCAAGTGGGACACGTAAGTAAGTACTGCAAAGCGAAGAACACCATACAGGAACACGAGTTTCCCACGAGTTCATAGGTAACCCCAGTATCTTCTCCCAGGCCTTATATGACTGTTTATATATTTTTTTCAACCTATCAATGGATCTGTTCTAATGTAAAATGTGGATGATTTATTGTTGTATTTTGGGTCATGTTTAAATGATATTAAACTGTTGTGCTTTATCTCCCACTCATAGGACACAAGGTTGCTAAGGATAAATGGCAGCCATGCCAGGCTGAGGTCGACTACTCGGAAAACTATCCAACCCAGCGACACAGGCATTATTTAGAGCAGTAGCTATTAATAACTAGATTTAATTGCAAGAACCTGTATGCAGATACTATATCCCTAGAATTACTAAAAGTGATAGGGGGACTTATTTTACAGGTGACTTTTTCCAGAACATGCGTAAGATGATGGGTAACAACACTAAGATTATCCCAGACTGTCTTTTCCTTTATTTGCCCCCCCCCCTTTGAGATACTGTCCAAACAGGCAGCCTCATGTGAAAAATTGATAATGAGGTTACTGTGCAGGGTCTCACGAAGATGAATGAGAATAACCGAAATTGGAAGTGTTATTAACTAACATGTCTAATGCAACCTGTCATGATGTCAAATCTGGAGGAATTTGTTATGATCCAAATTTTTTTGTAGCTCAGGTTGTTTGACTGATCGGTGGAAAGGTCCGTATCTGACGATACAGCATCCTCAAAGGGTGGCCAGGGAAGATACGTGGATCCATTCCGCTCACTATAGGGAGGTTAACCAACCGGTGGAGATACAAGGCAGAGACAAGGCCGATAACGTGGACCTGTCGATTGCGAGCTTGTGCCGGAAGGATTAAAAAGGTGACGGTGAGATATCTGAGCTAAAGAAATGTGTAGATCAGTGCTTCAAGCAATGGAGTGGTCTGCTGTGGTCATCCTAGTTCTTTTTTTTCCTAGAGTTTTATTTTTTTTGTCATGATGATCTGTTTGGGGATGCTTGGTGTCTGTGATGGGGGACCAATAAAGGAGATGTGAGCTGATGGCGGAGCTGATGGAGTGGAGTCAGGAGGAGGAGTGCTATACCAAATCAGGGGAGTGCCGGTCCAATTTCAGGCCAGTAAATTGTTGTGAAAATGTGAATAACAATAATAAGGAAGAACTGTAATTCAATCCTGAGTTATGACGTAGGGTATAACAATGTAGCCTGAGTTTGAGTGGTCGTGCATGGATATAACGTTTATGTTGTTTTAAGTCATCTTAGGTAATGCAGTCCCAACCCCTTCCAAGGCTCTCCTTATAGGTTAGGTGCATCCCCACATCTTTCCCATGATCCCTTAAGGATCCGCGGTGTGCGTATAAGGGCAGTTTTATGTCCCTCCCGGAGACGCATTATCTGAATGGTTCAAATGACCATACTGTGTCATACCATAATAACATTGAACGGTATATTCTCATGCATGGCTAAACAGATTCAAATTAGGTTGTGATAGCATGTTGTTTGCTATCAAAGGGTGGACTGTCAAAGCTGAATAATTGAGTGAGACAAGTTCAGTTTAAAATTTAATCGCAGCGACGCCATTTTGGAAATGAGATCACAAGACACCATTTTGTGTGGTCAGCATTAATTCAAGTTATAACCCATTAACTAAGAACAGATGGCAATGTTTTTGTTAACACCAAGGGCAACGGGAAAAACCAGCTTTCTAAGTAGATAAGGAGAGACAATGGGTATTTTTACATACAAATTGGGAATCCCGGGATGCAGATAAAGTATAGTTGTGGCAATTGTAATATAATATCTACACAATTGGATTTGCCTGAATACTAGACAAGATGTCTCCTAATCCCATAGTTTGAGGTGATAATACATTTGCACTTCACACAAGTGTCTGTGAGAACAAAAGAGGTTTTGTTTTCCTTTGAACACAGCAGGTGGGGGCCTGCTGACAGAGGGCATGTCGAATTACAACCCTCAGCCATCCACACTGCTGGAGGTTCACTTCGTGTATGAGAGATTATGCACTTAAATCTCACCCATTAATAACTAGCGTCCTTATATCAAACCCCAAATACCCACACACTACATATTCGCACATAAGGTTCCATAAGCATCAAAATGTATGATTCAAGTTGGTTAAGTTAGTTTAAATGCTAAGAAATAGAGGTTTTTGATATCTAAGGTATTATATATGAGAAGCAAGGTATGTTTGATCTCGTTCTGATGCCTACGCTTTTTACAGAATCCCGGTGTTATCGGTGGAGAGATTGCATCATGCAAACTCAAGTTATGGATCGCAGAACTTATAAGCAATAAAATGTTTTAGTTGATGGAATGTTACAGGAGGCGTTACCAGAAAGACCCCGTCTGTTAGAGGCAGGAAAAGTCTATTTGAAACAACCTGTTAAATGTGTCGTTACATATGCTCCTCCTCTGGGAACCAATGAGATCAGCAGGAAGTTTCCCCTTTGTCCTGTTTCAGTCTGGGGGGGGAATAAATACATGTGTCCAAACACTGGTTTGGTAGTTCATGCTGAATTTTGGGTGAGCTGAGGATATCTAGTCAGAAGTCTATCTCTGGATCCAGAGGCGCAGCGTTTTATATAACCGTACCTGGTCTGTATTATTTCCTTTTACGCCTAACTTGTGTATGTATAGATTGCGTGTAACTGACTGTACTTTTACCTGAATAATACTTGTGCGTTGGAAACACAGATTCCACTCCTGTCTTTATTTGCGGTTAAACTGCGTACGCAATTAGCGTTGTCTTAGAGGTTTTTAGGCAGGGTTTTGTCTTAGAGGTTCTAGGCAGGTGAATCTTAGAGGTTTATAGGAAGGAATATATTAAAAGGTTTATTTACGATTTAACAAAGGACATATACAGTGTCTATAGTTACCACACTGACTTTCAACCCACATGACATTGCCGACATAAAGTGCTTTCATGATACTACGATATGTAGGCCAGATGGACATGGACCCCAAGCCAAGAAACGGGTCTGAGCCTCCTTTGCCCTCTCAGTTTGTCAAAAAATATCACAAATAAAACTGGTTTGGGTAATCCGAGGCCCGTCTATGCCCACTAGGTCCTAGGTGGGAGCTTATGTTGCCCAGTGGATAATCTGGCTCTGCAAACAGAGCACTATTGTGCTGGGTTCTATGCATCCTGCTCCTTTGTGGAGATCCATCTTATTTAAGGGTTTCTTCTGGTGCTGTAAGAAAGGGGGACAGAAGAAGGCCTTCCATTTCTCGGTTACAGAGAGCGGGCTGTATCTTGTAATTGACATTTCCTCCAATGGTTTATGTCTTTTAAAATGGATTTACGTACAAAAAACCTCTCAGCTCCATGTCGGACATTTGCTTTTCTGCTGAACTGTACAATTTTCATGCTTTTGCAGTTTAGTTGTAAACCAGACAGTGCCGGTTGAGCCAGTTGAGCCTGTTCTCTCCTGGGTTCAGGGTCACTGAAATGGTTAAAACATATCTTGCATTTCTGTGGTAACACAGCTCATTGTGTTCTGATTCCACTTTGGGGTTTTATAAACATTCTCTAAAATTCAACAGTATGATTCAAGTGAGACAGGGAAACAGACCCAGCACACCACGGCCAGACAACTTACCACAAAGATGAATTTACAAGATAAGGACAGCTAATAGATGCATTCTTCTGATACCTCCCTTTAAGCTTTATCCTCCATGCTTCCAAAACAAAGGCTTTCTCTCTGCCAAGCCTCCACAATTATAATAATATTAATAAAAGAAACAAAGTATTAAACCCTAAGTAACGAGGCAAAAAAAGCACGTTCTTTCTTATATATTATTTATCATTGCAAAGTTATCTCCAGTTCAAGCCATGCAAAATACTTTTACTTGACAAAAACAAACATTTCTTAGATAAACCATATAGAAAATGTAATTAAATTTATAACAATGTCATTAATTGGTCACATCAGTAATAACTTTATTCATCATCTATGCACAATCGAGGCAGCCATTTTGTTGACTGAACCAGTATTAATGATAGCATAGTCTAATAATCCTCCAGGAATTAGTTACATCACGTAAGGATCAGCCATGTCTCCTGCCTTGTCTGACTCAGGTTGATACAGTAGTTCCTAGTGATCTGATTGGATGCCTCTTCTTACCTCAGTGGTGTCACTAGTTTGAAGTGAATTGAGGCTGTATTATCATGAATTCTGGTTTAGCTTACAAAATGTCTGTCTCCATTGGGTGCAGGTGACTTTTATATTTCAAGGATACTTAAAGAATCACAATAAATGTGTACATTCTTTTTGTAGATGTGATTATTTAGGTGGGTAAAGAGAGTGATAACGTGGAGAAGTTGCACATAGTGTTAGGAGCAGCTCATGATTTCAGCAGGTCCTGGATGCTGCTAGACAACCAAGACACCGTTCCAAGCCAGCCGCACTGCATGAGGGTCCTGCCGGTTGCCTAGCAACGAGAACACTGGCGGCCGTGTTGCCCTCGCTGTTACTAAGCAGCCGGGACGCTTATAGCAGGGATGTGCAGTCATTCAGCTGCAGCATGATGTATTACAGGGGGCTTGGCTCTTCTCCATGCTGATTGGTTACAGGTCTGGTAAAAGGCAGAGAGGGCTTAGCCTCTCTGCTGGTTATAGCTTCTGCCTGCAAAAAGTTACCTGCCCTGCTGCTGTTTAACCCTATGCCAATATCCAGCTTTTTGATCTTACCTTTGGATTTTTGCGTCAGGTGTTACCTGTGCTTCCCAGACCTAGAGAGCACCCAATTGGCTTACCAGCCGCCGCCAGCTGACTTGTGTTTCCAGCACATCAGCACTCCAGTACGATCACAGGAACGTCGCCTGCACCTCTGCTTACATCCATCCACTTCACTGGGCCCAAGTGAATAGCGTGGCTGCCCATCTCCATTTCAGACGGCCAGCCGCCAGGACATCTGCAGGCAGAGACGCCGCCATACCCCTCCCTCCAGCCATTCACCTGCTTGGCTCCGGTGGGCAGCAGCGTGGCCATCCACCTCTCCAGACGGCCAAGTTACCATACACTGTCCGGATCTGTTAAGAGGTAGGCCAGACGCCACTCAGCTGTTTTTGCCGGGACGCCGGCTCACAGCTACAGTCCTATACAGGTGATTACTCTTCACCGCTGCCCGCCATCTATACAAGTTGCCTGTGCTGTATCACCATTTATCATCCAATTGGAATACAATATACATGCAGATTTTATTTACTAACATTTTCAATTTAACGCTGGTTGAGCTAGATGGAGAATGCATGAGACGCTTTGCAGTTAGTTATATGCATTTCTATCAGCTGCTTATTGCATGTTGCTTTCTTGCTTACTTCTGTTTTCTAACTATTTAAGGTGCCATATTAATACTATCTAGTCTGGGAATTATCCACTTTTGCACATGTTAGTTTATGTTATTGAGATTTTAATACTTGTCTTGTGACAGTGATTTTTTGGATCAATAAATTATTTACCCCTGTCCAGCGCTCTTCATTGCTTTGGATTTTTCAGTCTGCACTCCGATTTTGCCCAGACCCATGCCTATGTTTTTCTCTTATTTGTGTCCTAGATTATTTCCTTTGTCTCCTGACCTTGCTTCATAGCACCTCTCAGTTCCCACCTCAGGCCATTCCTTGTCCCCACCTAGTATCTACACTGACTCCCTGATCCTGAACACAAGTACTGGCGGCATCCAAGTACCATAAGAACTTACTGCTTCGGGAACGGTGGCTGTTATAGGTGAAGCTCCCCATACTCAGAAATTTGGAGTCGTGTGGTTACCTAGGTGTGCCCTAACACATAGCAACCAATCAGCTTGTAGCTATCATTTATCTAACACAATCTATAAAATGATTGAAGCTGACTGGTTAATATGGAAATCTTCTCCACTTTATCTAATCTAAAGTTAGACACATCTGGTCCTAAAGGAAAAAAGTAAGTGTATAGATACAGAATCTTCTGAGAAAGCCGCTGGGAGATACATAAGGCGGGGAAATGCGTTAAGGAACTTGTCTTTTACACCAGCTGGACCCCTTTGCCTTGTCCCTGGATTTGATCTGCAGACTTATGACATGCATATCCATCTGAAGCTGCATTAGAGGAATGTACCTAGCAGCTGAGAGGTGCACGCAAGGCTGCTTCATCTCTGCCTAATAGGCTGATGGGACCAGAGGTAAAGTACAGCAGAACTCAGCTCTAAATTTGTATGACCTGGCCAGGAATATGAGCAAGGAGAGGTAATTACCCATGATCTCATAATAAACAGTGACTAATTGGTACTGTTCCGAACAAAAAAGATGTGGAACTGTGCTATTATGTGATAAAGGTTCTAACACGTTGCTACTAAGAAGATGGATGTACTACAGGACTCCACTTGTGAAGATACTCATAAATATACAATTATCAGTGCATACCCATTTAGCTGAAGGAACAATTAACGTAGTATATATAAATCACAAATGTTTATTTACTGTAAAATACCTATATATTACTGAAATCACGAAAATTTATATGATAAAATGATCCAAAAATTATATATTGTATAAAAAATATGATCAAGTATATGATAAAATTGTGTAACTGATGTGTATGTGCCTAATACAGGTATACAAACGTAATTGGTATTTAATGCAGGCGGCTGAATAGCCGCCAGATCAAATACCGACAGCAGAACCACGATGGACCTAATTCCCGACTGTGGCTGGTAAGTAACCTAACCCTCCCCTCTCCCCCCCCTAACCCTAACCCTCCCTTAGTTGTGCCTAACCCTAACCTCCCCCCTAGTGCCTAACCCTAACCGCCCTTCCCCGCACCCTAAACCTAACTCTAGTGGTGCCTAACCCTAATCCCCCCCTTTCCCTACCCTAACCTATCCCTCCCGGGGGGTGCCTAACCCTAAGTCCCCCCTGGGTCCCTAAACCTAACCCCTCCCACCGTGGCTAGACACTAATGGTGCATACACACGGTCAGATATGTCAGATGAACGATTGAACGATTTGCAAACAATTGAACGATTTCAGCCTGTATTAAAATGAATGAAATCGACCACATCTGACTGCAAACACATCAGATGTCAGATATCGTTATCTGACAAACGGGAACGCGCATCGTTCATCGTTCACTGTTGCCCACATGTACGATTTTTAAAAAAGTTATCGTTCAGATCTGAAGAAAAATCTGGCCATGTGTATGCACTACAAGACACCCAGCTTACCTTGTATGCCGGGTGTCGGTATTTTGTAGTGGGGCTAATGATAGGTGTCGGAATTTCGACGCCTATCTTTAGTCCCCTGCCGGTATCCTGACTGCATCCCATACAAACAAAATCATACAGTACAACATAAAAAAAGTATACATCAAGCTCAGTTACTATGGTAAATCCAAAAGAGAACTTTAGGGTTCTATTTACTAAGACTCCACATACTGTGGAGTTAATGCCACTCCTACTTCGCCTGCTACCGCTGAGAAGCAGCAGCTGTGTACCACAGGTGTTACTAATAGACCCGCCGAGGAGGGTGAATGTTAAGTCACCCCCTCGGCGGTGTAGGCAGCAAAGTAGAGACACTTCACTCACCGGGTCTCCGGAGTCCAAAGCATAGGAAGGAGAGAGGAGGGTTTTTTTTCAACAAACTTTATTAACAAACGTCCAAACTGACACAGCTCAGGTCCTGGCTCTCCAGTGAGGAGAAGCAGATACCGGCAGCTACAGGAGGCGATATCAGCGCTGGAGAAGTCAGCAGACGGTAAGTGCCCACTCCCCTTAGTAATAAATGGGACACTTAGCACTGCCATAGGTGTCTATGGCAGCGCTAAGTGCCCCAGGTGCAGTGCGATATTGTAGCCTGCTCTTAGCACTAGCAGGCTGCACACAGAGACAATTTTTTTTTTTTTTTTTTTTTTAGTACATACTTAATTTATGTTTAGTACATACTGAGAAGCGGTATGTACAGGGATTTTCTCTGCCTTTAGCATTTCTAACCCCTTATCTCCCCTTAGTAAATAGACCCCTTAATATCTATATGGATAACCTTTAATAATAATGAGTCCGTTATCCAATGATTGTCCTAATTGGATTTATGGTTAAACAAGCAGAGAAAGAAATTAAGGGGAACACACATAGGCGTTTTACTGTCCCTTCTTATGGTATGTAGTGCTGGAGATAAACTATGGTTTAAAAGTCCTGGTAAGTATATAATAACTGTGCTTGTCCGGCATGGAGAGTGTCTCAATGAAAAATGTCCCAAATGAGTTATTCACCTTGAATCAGCTGTACATGTATTAGTATGCGCTGGCACCTCTGTGCACAACGCGTGAACATAGCCTGCGATCGTACTAAAGGTGCCCAAACACATAGCAATTTTTCACCCAATTTGGCCGATTTCGACAAATCGCGCAGACAAATCGTGTAAACTATGGCCAAATCGTGAACTTATACTCACGATCACGATGCCAATGCATGTCCCCGCTCGTCGTACCTCGCATCTTTAGATCTGTCGTGCTGTAGGGCAGATCTGACAATCTCAAGTCAGGATGCACTGGAGTAGTTAGGAGGCACGATAGATCGTGTGTCACATTGGTAGCTTTTTCATACCAAATCGTGTGCAGGACTGCCGGGGAGAGTTCAGGGGGAAATCGTGTACACCAGCTGATCGGGAACACATCGCTATGTCTGTGGGCACCTTTAGACTGCTGAAATTCAAGGCCTGATTCAGCAAGGAACGCAGTTGCTTATACGCACACAATCGATCGATTGTTGCATACTGCAAATGTGTATGCATCGCAGTGCGCATGCACGAACTAGCCACTGTGACCAGGACAGCGATCGCAGAGGATACACAGACATATGACAGAGTGATTGACAGGAAGTGCTGTTTGTGGATGTTGACAGGGGGGTGGTCGGGCGAATACAGGCGTTTCAGTGCGTTTCAACGGCATTGCAGGGGCGTGCATAAATTAGCCACTGCGATACCAGATGCCGCCTGAGGCCTCATAGCGTGCACTGAAGTAAGCAATTCCTGAGTAAGGTCAGGGCTTTATGAACTGTCTGATGTTACTCGATGTTACCAATTGTTTCTCTATGTTGCCCAAGTATACGGATGGGAGTAAGGGGAAGTGGGCGTCCTTATAGCAGGCTGCGATCGCAATGTAAATTAGGGATGTGCGCCGGACCATTTTTGCCGGATTTGGATTTATATTTGGTTCAAATTCGTCGTCCGGCTTTGGATTTGGATTTGGATTTGCCAAACTGCGGTGACTGGCTTTGGATTTGGATTTGGATTTGGATTTTTTTACAAAAATTGACAAAAAAAGCTAAAATCACATAAATTGGTCTTTTTTTTCTTCCTAGAGTATTATTAACCTCAATAACATTAATTTCCAGTCAATTTAGACCATATCACAGCTTATAATATTGTTTTCAACATTATTGGCCAAAGGTTGCAGTGAGCTGACTGGTTACTAAGCGACAAAGCAGCGGCACAACGACACAGACACCACAGTATAAAGCACATCTATGACACATTGCCACACAGCAGTGGCAGAAATGAAAAGTAGTGCACCCACCCAGTGGGGTACGGCCAGCAGAATCACAGTACTTTTTTACATAGTGGGCTACGGCCCAAAGAGTCACAGTGCACAATCTTATTCACATTACACCGCACATAGGGCCTGATTCACATTACACCATAAAGTAGTGTCTCTTATTTATGTTACGACACACAGTAGTGCTCCTTTTACACAATGCCCACAGTAGTGACCCTTTTACACAATGCCCACAGTAGTGCCCCTTTTACACAATGCCCACAGTAGCGGTGTCCCTTACACAATGCCCCCAGCAGTGGTGCCCTCTATGCAGTCCCCTTAGTAGTAGGGTCCCCTATGCAGTGCCCCCAGTAGAATGCCCCGCAGTAGTATGCCCCCCATTAGCAGGCCCCCCCAGTAGTATGCCCCCCATTAGCATGCCACCCAGTAGTATGCCCCCCATTAGCAGGCCCCCCCCAGTAGTATGCCCCCCATTAGCAGCCCCCCCCAGTAGTGTGGCCCCCCCAGTAGTATGCCCCCCCAGTAGTAGGCTGCCCCAGTAGCAGGCTGCCCCAGTAGCAGCCCCCCCCCAGTAGTAGGCTGCCCCAGTAGTAGCCCCCCTGTAGTATGGCCCCCCCCCTGTAGTATGCCCCCCCCAGTAGTAGTAAGCCCCTCCCCAGTAGTATGCCCCCCCCAGTAGTAGTAAGCCCCCCCAGTAGTATGCCCCCCCCCAGTAGTATGGCCCCCCCAGTAGCAGGCCCCTCAGTAGTATGGCCCCCCCCAGTAGCAGACCCCCCCCAGTAGCAGACCCCTCCAGTAGTATAGCCCCCCCAGTAGCAGGCCCCTCAGTAGTATGGACGCCCAGTAGCAGACCCCCCCCAGTAGTATAGCCCTCCCCCAGTAGCAGGCCCCTCAGTAATATGGACCCCCAGTAGCAGACCCCCCCAGTAGCAGACCCCCCCAGTAGTATAGCCCCCCAGTAGCAGACCCCCCCAGTAGTATGGCCCCCCTCCGCATCCCCAGTAGCAGACCCCCCCAGTAGCAGACCCCCCCCCCCACTAGCGCCCCCGGCCCTTGCACATCCCTGCTCTGCTGTCACACGCTGAGGAGGGAGCCGGAAGACGGAGCTCATGTGTGAGCTCCAGCCGGCTCCCTCCGTGCAGCAGCCAATGAGAGTCTGTGTGACTCTCATTGGCTGCTGTAACAAACACACAGCTGCCGCTGGCGGCTGTGTGTTTGTGTCTGTGTAGGGCAGAGCGCTATCACAGCGCTCTGCCCTACACAATAGGAGCCCTGATGTCGGATTCTCTAGTGAGAATCCGACATCAGGCGGCCGCCGTTCGGGGATCTGAGTCAGGCGGTGAACACCCGAACAGGGTTCGGGTGGACTCGGATCCCCAATGTTCGGAGCGGTTCGGATTCCACAGAATCCGAACCGCTCATCTCTAATGTGAATGCAAACATTTTCATGTCACCGCTGATTTTAGCACCTGCGTTGTGTACGTATAAGCAGAATAGTGATCCATAGTGAATCAGGCCATTAGTCCCGTATAACTTTCTGTGGTAGTGGTAAACGGAGGTTACCTTGTTGATCCAATGGTGTGGGTCTTCTGTTAGTAGTCCGGTAAATAGCCGAGGATCTACCGGCAGACTTCCGATGTGCCAGGTGGAAGCGCTTTGTGGCACTGTTCGGGATCGATGTTCTCTGTGATCTACGCATTTCTTCTTTCCAGGTTTCTAAAGGATAGCAGAAAATTTGCTCCATTGTGTTAATATAAGGGCAATGCTGTTTTCTAAACTTGGTACTTCCGCCCTTACTGAGGCTGGAGCTCTCTGGATTTTTGCCCATACTGTATGCATACAGGTCTTGCCACAAAAAAGGGTGTGGTTCAAAAGAAAGGGGCATGGTCACACAATGTATCTGCCACACAGTAGCACAATATTATTCACAATAAACCGCACATAGTGCCCCTGCTTCACATTACACCACATAGTAGTGTCCCTTATTCATGTAATGACACACAGTAGTGCCCCTTTTACACAATGCCCACATTAGTGCCCCTTTTACACAATGCCCAGAGTAGTAGTGCTCTTAATACACATAATGCCCACAGTAGTAGTGCCCCTTATACAATGCCCACTATAGTGGTGCCCTTACACAAAATGCCCATAGCAGCAGTGTCCCTTATGCAATGCCCACTGTAGTGATGCCCCTTATGCAGTGTCCCCAGTAGTGGTGCCCTTTATGCAATGCTCAAAGTGGTAGTGCCCCAATGTGTCCATTAGTATTGCCACAGTAGTAATGCCCCATTAATAGTACCCCTAGTAGTAGTGCCCCCATTAGTAATGCCCCATTAGTAAGTAATGCCCCCAATGATAATAAGTCCCCATTATCAGTGTTCCTTACACAGAAAGAAAAAACACAATACTTACCTTAAGCCCTGCTCCGGCATCCGCTGCCATCCGACTGCTCTCTGAACTATGGGAGATACATCATGACATCTCTCCCTTCAATCACTGCGGTAGCCACTGTAGGGATGGAGCCGGGCACCCGCTGGTAACAAAATCTCAGCAAGCGCCCGGAAAATGGAGTAGGCAGTGGCGGCGTCTCTCCAGCCTCGCGCCTCCCTGCAGTACAGGGCTGGCTGGCCACATTGCGCCGGCCCTGTTACCAGGTCAAGCTTTTCTACATGGTAATTTGCTGACCAACACTGGTATTTCTTCTGTGTGAAAGGGTCAACCCGGGTTGAAATTGCCGGGTCTGCAACCCTGGTAAAAACCAGTCCCGAGAATTTTGACCCAGGTTGACCCCTTCACAGAGAAAAGAGGACCTGTGCTGATCAGCAAATAACCAGGTAAAAGTACTTTACCCAGGATTATTTGCTTTTTTGCTTGAGAGGGGTATAACACAATCTCTACGCTATTAACGCATTGACTGCCTGCTTAACCCCTTCCTGTGCATAAAATAGAGGATTACATGCAAATACCAGATAGCTTCTATTGAAGCAGCTGTATGCTAACATATGATTACATGCTGATATCAAAATAGGGTATATGAAAGTAATTTTAACTTTTTAATTATGTGTTTTATATATGTTTACCGGCGAATATAGCATGATTTGCTTTTTTTTATCCAGTGCTTTGTTGCCTTCTGTATTGTAGGGATATAGACTGACAATGCTAAAGTGACGAGACCTTATTTATACACAGTATAATAATGTGTGCCATATATACAAAAGCGAATAGTGAGTCTGATTCAGAGATGCCGCAATAATGATGTTTACACGGTTGAGTGATTATCGGTGATCTGCGCATGCATCTAAGTCGCACTGCGCTTGCGTCAAGTTTCCTTCACGTTGTTGCATACACTGAAGATTTATTCAAAGTGATTGACAGGTGGCAATGGGGGAGTGACGACTCAAACACAGACATGTTTCAGTCTGCGATTGTAATCCTGTATGCAGTAAAAATGGCTCAGGAGTTTCAGTTCCAGCCGCCTATCTGACCGATGATGCGTCTTTGTACACAGGACTGATTCAGCAGTGCAGGCTAGTTCGGGAATTTGTGCAGGCCCTACTCCGCTAGTGTGCAGAATGAGTCCTGCTAACACGCTCGCAGACTGGCAGTGATTGACAGTGTGCTGCCATTTGTGGGCGTGTCGCCGCCGTTGTGGGGGAGGAAAGAAGCCAGGATCTCCATCGGCCTCTTCCTCTAAACTGCAGTGGCCGGCTGCGGGACCCCATGGAGATCTGATGCTGCGTTGGACAAGTAAGGCGTGATGCTGGACAGTAAGCTCGGATAAGTAAGTCATGATGTCTCCTGCTGCATCACCATATTTGCAAGGATCGCAATTGCAAAGCTGCCTGCGTGCATACATCATATATCTATAGCCTGCGTGCAGCTTTGCAATTACTACGACATTTGCTTATCTTTGCTAGCTGCTGTGTACAAATTCCCAGCCCCGGTGGCATTAGCGTACATCTCTGAATCAGCGTCTGGACAGTTATTAACAAAATATGAAAGTTGCTTTTTCAATTTAAAATTACATACATCAAAAAATGCAAAATACAATACGTGTAAGACTCTGTGGGCGGCACCATCGCTGTCCAACGGCCCTTGCTTCTGTCTAGCAATTTATCTGGAACGGCTCCCTGCAGCCAGGATCGCTACTGCAGTGCCACTCAAAGTGTCCTTTGGACACTCCAGACAGTCTGAACAGCTGTTTGGAGCATCACTTATTGGTGCCCACTCTTTGTGACATCATGCACTCAGGGGATGGAGCTGACACATGGCGCAGTTCAGCCCTATTACGGCACTGATGTGATTTCACAGTCTCAGCTTCCTATTTAACCATAACACTAATGATGTAACTACTGACAGCTGAAGAGATCAATTTGCAATCAGCAGCAGCTATCTAGTGCCTATGATCATTATCATTATCATTGCGTATATGTGCACAGTCCTCCAGCACTGCCAATAGTAATGCAATCTGTATAACATTAGGTGAACAATACTTTAGGTGGCCAGTGCTCGATCATCCCTTCTGCCTCTCTGCTCGCAAGGATTTGTGTTTGATGTGCGAAAATCAGAATAAAGACTGTTTTTGGAACGCATGCACAGTATGAAAATGCCGATATTGCACACAAAAACCAGACATTTGTACAACTGTACATTAGCCCATCCTTTCAACCAGTTTTAGGAGAGGAGAGGGCCCAGGTGCAGAGTCAGTGCGGGCCCCCTCCTCTCTGGCAGTGTACTAGATTCTGGCTTGGTGCCAGAATCAACTGCGTATGCGCGGGTCTCCAGGAAAATGGTGTCAGTGTCTCATTCCTTGGGACGTCTCTACTGTGCATGCTCAAGTCGCCGGGAAAATGGCCACCGCCATTTTCCATGTGACTTTTGCTGCCCTGCAGTGCCGTCACGGCGCTGCAGAACAGCACTTTGGAGACTGCGGAGAGGTAAGTGTAACTATATATGGGTGCAGTGTGTATGGTGTTGGCCCCCTGGATCCAGGGGCACGTGTGCACTACACAACTTGCACACATTATAGATACGCCATTGCTTTCAACTGTCACCAATTTCTAGGGACAATCTCAAGTTTTTAAAATCTGTTCCGGTCCCTATTTCCAGCATTGACTATTGTATCTAAGGAGCATCATCTATTTAGATATCGTTATAGGGGGTATATTTACTAAAGTGCGGGTTTTTAGAAGTTGAGATGTGGAGAAAATTGCCATAGCAACCAATCAAATTCTACAGTATATATTATATTCTAGAAGGTGTTAGATAAATGTTAAGTAGAATCTGATTGGTTACTATGGGCAACATCTCCACTTCTAAAAACCTGCAGTTTAGTAAATATACCTCCTTACTATATATTCTAATTCTTTAAGCTTTTGTAGTTAACATGTATTGAAAAGGATTTGCCATGCAATAAAACAGATTTTCAAATCTAGTAAAGACAATATAATTGGAATTACAATTCGCTGAGACAGTAACATGTGTGACCTGCGTGATTGCACCGGCTAAGCAGCAAAATTTCCCTGGAACATATTTGAAATCTTGGCAACTATATAAATAAGGAAAGGTTTTGATGTCTGTAAGTAATATAGAAAAAATACAAGTCTTCACTCTGCTTCTTGTAAATTGAATTATATTTTCACAAATACTAAAGTGTGCATGCCACTGTATAAAATCAAATAAAGAATTCCACCAAATACTTTATCGTACCTCTTTCAACTTTTTTACTGTTGGCCCAAATAGCGGCTTGTGGAAACATGACACTGGAAGCGGGATGGAATTTCAGACAGCAGCGACACAGAAACACTTGCACAAAACACCAGCTACTGCGTATTATAACTCTACAGACCGTCTGTGTTACTGGATCTCACCCTATGTATGTGCTACACATAATAATGGAAAAAAACAAACTATAAAATAGTCTTTTGGAATCTTTCCATGTTGCAACTTCTGAGAGGTTATTAAGAATTAGGATTCCATATATTGGAGAATAATAATAAAAAACAAACAAACATTTTGCTCAGTCCATAATAAAAATTGTCCAATGTTTCCTTATAACAGATATGCTAAATGCTGTAATACAATTGAATCTATCTGCACTGAAATAACCCAATGTGATCATTTGGAAAACACATGCAACTCTAAGACTGCAGGGGGCATATATTGGGGCGCAGCGCCATTTAGCTTTCTTCTTTAGCTTGGACGGCATCTTATTGCCACTTCATGCATTTCAGTGGTAAAAACGAGAACTGCCCCTCAGTGATTATTTACAATGGAAAGTAATGGTGGTCACATCACATGTACCAAGCCCTACAGCCTGACATTGTAGCTTTTTATGGATGACATTAAGGGACTGGTGCAGGGTTGGAAGTAAATAGGCACACATTAGTCTAAAGAACCGTGCACAGAAAAATGTGCCTGCATCTTCATTGCTAGTGTATGCACCTGGTTTGCTGTAAGTCACCATCATCATCATTACAAACTTGCCCGAGCCGGGGTTTGGTATGGGAGGCTGGCAGTCGGGATGCAAGCTGTCAAAATACAGACAGCGGCACCCCGATGCTCAGAATCCCAACAGGAGCTAAGTAAGTATCGTAACCCTCCCCCCTTCACCGCCTAACGAGCCCTTCCTGCATCCCAACCCTCCCTACCCCACACCCTATCCCTCCCGGTTAGTGCCTAAACCTAACCCTCCCCCTTTAGTGCCTAACCCTAACCCCCCCCTCCCCGAGGGTGCCTAACCCTAACCACCCACCCCTGGCAGCCTAACCCTAATGCCCCCATGGTGTCTAAAATACCCCACCCCTGCGGCTAAATGCTAAACCGGCCAGCTTTAGTGTTATGATCAGGATGCCGGCTGTCGGGATCAGGGGCCCAGGTGAAGAGGGGGACGTGGCCTAATCGCGGGACCATGCCCCCTTGAGCAAAAACACAAACAAACACACTTTTGCAGCGCCACTTCGCACTGGGAGGGGGGGTATTGTGAGCCCCCTCAGCCCGGCGCAAAGCCAAGGGGGCGCAATCAGTGTGATTGCTCCCCCCCACAGGCATAGGAGACTGCCTGCTGTGAGGGAGGGAGAAAGGGAGGAAGGGGGGCGGTGCCGGGCCCCTCAGGAGCCCAGGCCCGGGTAAATAGAACCCGCTCCCCCCCCCCTCTCGGCGCTCCTGGTCGGGATTCTGTTGTCGGCACCTCAACTGATGTTGGGATTCCAGTGGCGGTGTTCTGGCCATAGCTCGGGATTCCGGCGCCGGGATTTCAATGGCCGATCATCGGTAAATTCACTACATCCCGCCATAGCCTTATACTAGGTGCAAAGGATATACCTTCTAACAGATGTAAGTTTCACTTACCTCCATGTCTGCATAGAACACATTGGCATGGACATGGCCTCATTGAACCTTTCCTATTGGAGAAGGTTCTGTCACACCCCAGTTCCGCCTCTTCAAATGCAATGCGTTGCCATGTGTATGGACTCTGCATAGCTTGTACTTCTGAGAGATGAGGAGCTAAGGAAGCAACAACTGAATTATTCCAGATATGTGCTAATCATTTGATCTCATTTAAGTAACATGTTGAATGACATACTGTATTCTTTTCACTATATTTTGTGCCTGCCTTGTTTATGATGTTCTATACATGCGTCAGCTACAGATTCTCACTCTGTGCTAAAACATACACCTTACAAATATAAATACACATATATACACATATATACCCAGTGGCAAATGCAGGATTTTGAAAGGGGGGTTTCCAAATAATCGCCCGCCCCCCCCCCCCCCCCCAGCAGTAGAATAATATGGCACTGGCTGCAGTCACAAAAAAAAAAAAAACTGGGACTCCCAGCCCGCCCCCCACCCCCCACAGCAGCAGTATAGCAGACTGGCAGTGGAATATGGCAGTGCCTACCCTACCCCCCCCCCCCAGCAATAGATGGCACCTGGCTGCAGTCACAAAAAAAAAAAACTGGACTCCCAAGCCGCCCCCCCACCCCCCGAAAGCAGCAGTATAGTAGACAGTCTGGCAGTGTAATTATAATTGCAGTGCCAGGGGGGGGGAGCGGGCGGGCGGCGAAGCTGGGAGTCCGATTAATACTCAGACTCCCAGCCCCCGCCGCCGGCCTGCCCGCAGATCCCCGGCGCTCCCCCGACACATACTGGCCGCAGGATCAACAATTCGGCGGCCGGGCCACTTACATCTTACGGCCGCCGCCCGGCGCCGAACTCTGCAGGTACGGAGGCGCGGCAGACAGTCCACAGTGGCGCTGAGTGGAGTGACGGTGCCTGCCTGGGAACTGGCTGGGAGGGGCTTGCGCTCTGCAGCTCCCCCTACAGCCAGCCCAGGCAGTGTCACAGTCTTCCTGAAAAAAATAAAAAAAATGTTTTAAGCAGCGCTGCTCGCCGGGTCGAACAGGGGGGTTTCCAGGGACTCGGAAACCCCCCCTGCGTACGCGGGTGTATACACAGTATATATATATATATATATATACAGTCAGGTCCATAAATATTGGGACATTGACAGAATTTCAGATTTTGGCCTCTATTCACCACCACTATGGTTTGAAATGAAACAAACAAGAATGTGCTTTAAATGCAGACTTTCAGATTTAATTTGAGGGTAATTACATCCAAATTGGGTGAACGGTGTAGGAATTACAACAGTTTCAATATGTGCCTCCCACTTTTTAAGGGGCCAAAGTAATGGGACTATCAACTCAAAAGCTATTTCATGGACTGGTGTGGGCTATTCGCTTGTTATTTCATTATCAATTAAGCAGGTAAAAGGTCTGGAGTTGATTCTAGGTGTGACATTTGCATTTGGAATAAGTTTGCTATCGACTCTCAATATGAGATCCAAAGAGCTGTCACTATCAGTGAAGCAAGCCATCATTAGGCTGAAAAATCAAAACAAACCCATCAGAGAGATAGTAAAAACATTAGGTGTGGCCAAATCACTGTTGGAACATTCTTAAAAGAAAGAACGCACCGGAGAGCTCAGCAATACCAAAGACCTGGAAGACACGGAAAACAACTGTGGTGGATGACAAAATAATTATTTCCCTGGTGAAGAAAAACCCCTTCACAACAGTTGGCCAAATCAAGAACACTCTCCAGGAGGTAGATGTATATGTGTCAAAGTCAACAATCAAGAGAACACTTCACAAGAGTGAATCTAGAGGGTTCACCACAAGATGCAAACCATTGGTGAGCCACAAAAACAGGAAGACCCAGATTAGAGTTTGCCAAACAACATCTAAAAAAGCCATTACAGTTCTGGAACAACATCCTATGGACAGATGAGTCAAAGATCAACTTGTACAGAGTGATGGGAAGAGAAGAGTATGGAGAAGGAAAGGAACTGCTCATGATCCAAAACATGCCACCTCATCATTAAAGCATGGTGGTGTAGTGTCATGGCGTGGGCATGTATGGCTGCCAATAGAACTGGTTCCCTTGTATTTATTGATGATGTGACTGCTGACAAAAGCAGCAGAATGAATTCTGAAGTGTTTCGGGCAATATTATATGCTCATATTCAGTCAAATGCTTCAGAACTCATTGGACGGCGCTTCACAGTGCAGATGGACAGTGACCCGACGCATACTTGCAAAAGCAACCAAAGAGTTTTTTAAGGCTAAAAAGTGAAATGTTATGCAATGGCCAAGTCAATCCCCTGACCTGAATCCGATTGAGCATGAATTTCGCTGATGAGACAAAAACTGAAGGGAAAATGCCCCAAGAACAAGCAGGAACTGAAGACAGTTGCAGTAGAGGCCTGGCAGAGCATCACCAGGGATGAAACCCAGCCTCTGGTGATGTCTATGTGTTCCAGACTTCAGGCTGTAATTGCCTGCAAATGATTGTTTAGTTTGTCCCATTACTTTTGGCCCTTAAAAAGTGGGAGGCACATATAGAAACTGTTGTAATTCCTACACCGTTCACCCCGATTTGGATGTAATTACCCTCAAATTAAATCTGAATGTCTGCAGTTAAATCACATCTTGTGGTTGTTCATTTCAAAGCCATTGTGGTGGTGAATAGAGGCCAAATCTGAAAATTCTGTCAATGTCCCAATATTTATGGACCTGACTGTATATATATATATATACACACAGTATATATACAGTATATAGATATATATATATATATATATGTGTGTGTGTATGTTTTTTGGGATGTGATAGAGGTTGCAGCAATAGAACTATGTATGGTTGGTGAAACGTGGGCTATGGTGGGTAGGGAATTAAAAATGCTACCAATATGTCAGATCCTATAACGACACTATTATTAATATTTACTGTTTTAATCCTCTTTTTTGCACTACTTGAGTATAGTGTGAAATACTGTGATATGCTATAAGCTATAATTATATTAGGTGCTGTTATAGCATGCCACATTATAATCAGATCTGGCAGTTAGGTGCACGGAAGCAGGGATGAGTGAATTCTATCAGATGCAGTAAGCAAAGACATTCCAGACCCTATACCACCTGGGCAGTGCCTGCAGCCTCCAACTCCATTTTGTCAGTATTTCTGTCCCTCTCAGCAGTGGACCCCCCCCAAACAAAAGCACCGTCAGTGGGTGCCAAAGGAAACACTTAATGCTATGTATACCTGTGTGCTTCCCCCTGCAGTGATTGCATGTGGCAGCAGTTATGGATTGGGGTATTTTAGAGGCAAGGTACTAAGAGGTGAGGACTTTAGTTTCCGGCCCTCTGAGAACACTGCTACTTGATAGAAGGCAGGAATGGTAGGAATATAGAGTATTCTCAGTTGTTGTAGTCAGTAATGGACTGCAGGTAAGTATGGCCACGACTGGTTGTAAAATAAGTTATTATATAATGGACAGAGAAAATTAAAAACATATAGCACTCTCAATGTATATATTAGTCCAAATTTTACTTATCAGCAAACTTTTATTGTTGAAGAAAAATAGTTTATTATCCTCCAATAAGAACAATATGCTCAGATATAAAGCTGAAAATCCATCTCTCTATGAATATTTTATCAAAACATTTTAGGTTCTGATATTATTTCCAGATTTCAGTAATGACAATTCAATGTCGGTTATAGGAGACTCCAAGCTGGGTTTTCAAACTTTTAGGCAAGCTGCCATGGCAATATTTTCGCTACTCCTCAACAAGTAAATGGGATATCACTTTCAAAACAATGTAACTACATAATCATTACACAGAATAAACTGTATTTTCCATACCATTCTTTTCACGTAACAGCAATGAAGTTTACATTCAAACTTTACATTTGAAATATCTCTTATTTGTCATTTATTCTTTACTTTATTTATAAATGTTTCATGCAAAACATGAACATAGGCCCTCATTCAGAGCCGCTCGCTATTTGCGGTCGTTCTTTCTAAAACAAGGGGTGGCTATTCAAATGAACCGTTTGCTAATTGCGGTCTGTTCACGCCTCTAAGTCTGAACGAGAGAGCCAAACTTGCGGTTGTAATTTTGAAAAATACGCCCCCTTGCCGCACGCACCATACGTCATGTCCGCTATTTATTAGATTAATCGAGTACATCGAACAGCGTATGAACTGCTCGCTATTCTTGTGGCTGGTTTTTTCAACCGCTATTTTGCGAGCAGTTCTGAGTAAATAAAAAACAAGTGACGTGGTCAATGACGCTGCTGTATTAATTATGCACTCCCTTAAAACGCCCGTTTTGACCTTTAAGCACGCCTGCGTTCGAATTCCACACCCCCGTTTTCAAGCACCTTCTCCTGTTACCACCCACATACGCCTCCTTCTGTCACTCAAAATAGCAGGCATTCGCTATATAGCGAAGTTACGGGGCCTGATGCAAAGTTGCAGGCAAGTTCATTGCAATTATATCCGCATTGCATGCATGTAACTAAATGCGGACATTCATCAGTATGCAGACTTGCAGTATATGCATCTATCTGACCACACCTCCATTGTCAGTAGCGCTGCTGTAGAGCTGCCTGGTGCATCCATTGGACGCTATAGGCACACACCCTGCAGCCTGTAAAGCCACCCGCAGCAGACAGTGCTTCACTTCATGGTGCCAGCGGCCCCGCCCCCTCAGTATGGCATCATAACATCAAGTCTTTGGAGGGTGAGGCTAGCACAGAGCGGCCCAGAACCCTCCTCCAGTACTGACTGCACTTACATTCTTGCCCACTCTTCCGTAATGTCTGGGAGACTCAGAAGAGTAGCCAAGTCTCCCAAGGCTGCCAGTGGCTGGATCAGGAGGCTTGATGATGCGATTCATACTGAATTGCGTTATCACGGCCCTGCCCTTAACTTTACAATGCCGGTAATTATGGCATTTTATAGCTGGTGCAGGGCCACAATGACTGGATTGCACCATCACACCACGTGCACTGTCCACTTGGCCATGCCATGACCCTCACATTGCCTACCCATACTTACCTACTTTGTAGGTAAGCTTTCCGGGAGCAGCCTGGACAGCTGCTCTTGCAGGCTGGTTCAGGGGGCGGGGCCAGACTGGGGACGTAATTAGACCATACCCCTTTCCCGGGAAAAGTCTGTGATTCATGGGTCCATGAGTAGGGGGCGGAGCTAAATGACCCAAATCGTTCCATTTATCCCCGCCCCCTCATCGCGTACCTGAAAATTCCCTATTAAATCTCCCCATCCTGCCTGCTTCACTAAGAAGTGGGCAGGATGCTGGAGATCTGCCTACACTTCCGTGGTTGCGAGGGGCTACCCGAAAAATCTGGAGCCTCCCACGATTTCCAGGAGTGTAGGCAAGTATGTGCAGGCAGAAATGACCCATAGATGTGTATGCTCAGCAACGCAGCATACACATTGCAAACAATCCCAAGATCCATCTGCTAAACAGACTTCCATGAAACTTTCCCCCATACTGATTACATGTTACTCTAGCTGGACTTACATGAATGTTGAGTAGCGATGGGGTATTGTGGAAGAATACTGGTCTCAACACAGGACATCCATGGTAACAATTAGCGTATTAAGGGGGGGTATTTATCAAAGCTGTGAGAGATATAAAATTATAAAAAATAAATTACCAACCAATCAGCTCCTAACTATCATATTATAAACACAGCCTGCAAAATGTAAATTGGAAGCTGATTTGTTAGCACTATCTCTCACATTTTTATCTCTCTACCAGCTCTTATAAATACCCCCCTTACTCTTATCTGTTGTTCCCAGGAATACAGTGGGCATAGGTGCTCCACATGCGCAGGATATTTGTAGTAGTGAGGTTTGTTGCTTCTGCTCGCTGCAGAAGAAATGTGACAAATGAAGAGAAGGCTTTGTATACAGTTTGTGTGCGCAATCACCTGAAAGACAAAGAATAAGTTAACAGCACTTGTAAAATGATATCAGCATAAGGGGTAAATTTACTAAGAATCGAGAGAGGTCGAGATGATCATCTCGGGTGATTTATTCAATTTTTTACTGCTTGCAAATTTACTAAAGGCAAAAGTCAGGTCAGTTAGAGAGAGATTTCTCTCATCTCACTCGTAAAACTCGGGTGAGATAGCAATCTCGAATGAAATCACCATCGGGCCAAATCGGAAATACTTTTCACCTAAAACATACATTTCTCAAATTTACCAAGAATCGGGATGACAAGCTCAGATGAGATAGGAGAAAACTCTCTGTCAAAATCACTTTTCAAACTCTCAACCCCCGTGAGCTGCGAGATGGTCAGAAACATACACAAATCACGTCCTCTTCTCCTAGTAGGCATCCATGGGGTTAAAACAAAAAACAGGTGCTACCGAATCCAAGCCAGACTGAGCAAAGCTATGTGTTTCCACATAGCTATACTCTACGCTAATGACTGGGGCAAACGTGTGCACTGTCATTGAAGGAGCCGCTAGCCAATCAGTGGGCATCTCCGTCGGAGCAGCTCGTTGATTGGCTGTGTGCAGTCAGCGTGTCTCCCCATAGACTTCAATGGGGAGACATCTCCATTGAAGTCTATGTTGGAACCGCGACATTGTATCTACTGCTGTAACCACAAGGTTAACCTAAATTAACCTTGTGGTTACAGCAGTAGATACAATGTCGATGCAGTTAACATCAAGGGGGGTGTAAAAAGGGTTTAGGGTGGTCCCCGCAAGTTTGCACCCCAAAACCCCAATTCTGCATTTTTTTCTGCCGGCATCCATTGCCAATACTTTTCCACTGGTTACAATGCGCAAACTTTTTGCAGCGGCAAACAGTCAGGGAAATTGAACACGGGGATAAATGAAATCGTCGATAATGACGTCATCGCCGAAAAAGTTTCCCCGAAAATGCCTTTTTGCTCCAAATTGAATACAAGCAGCTTACACATATCTTACTGATATGTGCAGGCTGCTTGCTAGGGAGAGTTGTGCAGAGAGAAATCACTGCAATATCGGGTGAGATAACTCACTCGAGCTTGCTTACAAATCACCTGAGAATCACGACCTATATTACCATTGGCAAACACGTTTAGCCTCAAATCGCCTGTGTAAATTTTGAAAAAAAAAAGTGAAAAAAATCACCCGAGTTCCGGCGATTTATACCGAGATGAATCACTTTGCAAATTGGGTCAATCTCGATTCTTAGTAAATTTACCCCTTAGGTCCGTATTCAATTTGCGGCGAAAAGTCCAGACTTTTTGCCTGCTGCATTTTACGCCTCCTTCGCCTGTTTTCCAGGTGAAAAAGTATTGCGCGCGTGCCCGCTATCCCCATATTCATTTCCAAAGGAGGCGAAATCGGGAACAGGCGAATCTTTGATCGGCGAAAAAAATACAGGAATTTTCAGGAAATAATAATTGTAGGACCCCTCCTAAAGATGTCCAGACCTGGGGGATCACTATTGCCTGCAAAAGAAAGTCGGGTTTTTAAATAGCCGCCGCAGGTGTTTTTTTCCCGACTTTGAAGAAGTGATGCAGAAGAGTACTTAGCTTTTTTTTTTCATTTTTAAAAATGGTCCCATCACATTTGGGGTATCTGAAAATGGGCACTAGCATATTTTTAAGTCCCTAAACTAATTTTTTTTAAATTCTGCAAAAAAGCACCTGCTGCTAATAGCCTATTCTGCCGCATACTTACAGAATACCCCTGAACCTATTTTGCTATTTTTAAGCACTGTTCCCCTATTAGTTTTTTTTCTCCCCAAAATTTCGTTTTAAGGGGCCATTCCCAAGGGTGCAGGCTATTTTTTTTACGCCTGCACCCCTAAACCCCAATTCTGCACTTCTTTTCACCTGCTAAAGGCAAGTGAAAAATTATCTCCGTTTTTTTTTTTAAATTGACTTTTTGCACCATCTACGAAAAAAAATGGGAATTTTCGGGAAATGTGCCTGGGACCCCCCTAAAGATGTCCAGACATGGGGGATCACTATGGGTACCCCCTATTTTTGCCTGCTGAAGGAAGTCAGAGTTTGTAATAGCCGCGGCAGGTTCCTGTTTGCGGCTATGAAGAAGTGGTGAAGAATAGCACTTATTTTTTTAAATAACTATTCCTATCAAATTTGGGGTACATGAAAAGGGGGTAAGCATAATTTTAAGTCCCTAAAGTTAATTTGAAAAATTGTGCAAAAATGCACCTGCCGCTACTCTGCGCAATGAAGAAAACACCTGCCGCATACAATGGAACCCCTGTGGATTTAATTTGTCTATTTTAGAAGTGTTTTCGTATTTTTTTTTTTCATCCCCCAAAAAAGTTAATTTTTTGGGGGTCCCGATTTTAATTTGTAATTTTTTTTTACACAGTTTATTTTTAAATGACATTCCCAGGGGTGCAGGGTATTTTTTTTAAGCCTGCACCCCTAAACCCCAATTCTGCACTTTTTTTCGCCATGTAAATCTTGGTGAAAACGTTTCCCCAGTTTTTTTCAAAGACTTTTTGACCCGGTGAAAAGTATTTGAAATCGAATACGGGAATAATTGAAACATGTGAAAATGACGTCATCGGCGATAATTTATCGCCTATTTTGACTTTTCGCAGCCTAATTGAATACCCCCATAAGTCTCCTATTTCCCCTGTTATGAATTTCTCTACATACTACTCATACGATACCATTTCATACTGCAGCATTGCGTGTTTGAAAAACATTTGGATCTCCACTTGTATTCACAGTTAGCGACATCTATGTAGTATCACAGTCCCTACCCATCATCACTATCTGCACATATTTGCACCAGCTCTATCCTTGGTGCAAAAGATCCTTCTGAAATCAGCCAGATCTCTGTTTGCACCATACTTACCTATTTTAAGAATCTTCTCTATAGGAAAAGCAGGTGACAGCAGATGGGGATGGAGCCAGACTATTTGCATCTTAGGTCCTGCACCCTTATGGCCATGAATAGCGGCTCCATGAAAAGGGGGAGAGGGCAAAATTACATGATTATAATAGGTGCGCCGAGCCCCATGTTTTGGGTTTGGACCTGTTCTCCTTCAGGGTTTTGGATCTGGATTTGGTTTTACAAAACCACCCTTGCGTGTTTTGATTTTGGTTTTGGATCTGTATTTTTTTTAAATAAATCATAGAAACAGCTGAAATCGCATAATTTGGGCCTGTTTTTGTTCCTACAGTATTATTAACCTCAATAACATTTATTTCCAGTTGGTTCCAGTCAATTGTGACCACCTCACAGCTCACAGTATTGATTTCATCCAGTTTAGGCCAAAAGGTTGCATCGAGCTAGCTGGCCGACTAAGCTATGCGACAACAGTTTTCGGCAGAGAAGTGGCAGGTCAGTTTCCAACATTCAACAGAGTGGCACTGAAGTGGCAGACAGGATGGCAGTGTAATAAACTATCACATTAAAAATGTCAGGCAGCAATGTCCCAAACAGCACATAATGCAAAGAAAAGAGGTGCAAGATGGAATTTTCCTTATGCCCTTCCACCCACCCCTATGTTGTATATAGTAAATATAGTAAACAGGACATGTACGGTTTAACAAACCAATCACTGCAGCGACAGGGACTGCCAATTGTGGCTAATGCGATTTGATGGTTTGGGTCCCCACAAAACAAGCTACTAACGGGCAGCTGACATTGCTGAGTAATACAATAAAAGGAAAATCTCAGGGTGCTACTATGTTACCACCTTAATAAACTGAATTCTTAAAACACAATAAAAGTCTAAATTAGAAGTCCCATAAAGAAGACCCTTTTTTAAGGTAGATATGAAAGTCCTTTCAATAATATAAAGGTCCTCTTCTATCCGATGGGATGCTTATATGAAATATCCACAGATCAAGTCACTATTCATATAGAAGTCTTTCCAAAGTTGCATGAAGTGTACTCTCCTCTCAAATCATATGCACTCAAAATAAACAATAGAGAGATGACATAGTGCAGAAAATATTTAATTGTCATAAACACACTACATGGAATAAATAATAAAACAAAAATACACAAGAATAAGCATACCAATAAAACCTAAAATTATGGTATGGAATAAACAATGTGGACTGAAGGTATTGGAACCGTACCCTCATGGCTCCACCAGAGGGAGCTTGGGAATCAGTGGGAGGCTCCGGAAACTTACCTCCTCATTTCCAGACTCCGCTCCAGGAGGTTAGACCAGGTAGGTTCACTAGTCGAAATGTCCCAACGTCCTTAGAGATGTACACAGGTGAGTACTATAAACCGCCAACGTGTTTCAAGTTGCCAGGACTCTTCCTCAGGGCTGCCTGTAGTCACCTGTGTCTATGAACCCTCTATTTCTATGTGGTTTAACAGGAAATAACATTACTGAGACATGGTGCAGTGATGACTCCAATGATACGAGTATCTTGCAGGCTGGATAGTCAGAGCACATGGATGGAGGAAGTGGGGACATTGCTGGCAATTATCTCTCTGTGCACAAACTGGCTTTATGTTGTCGCCATCATCATCTGATTCCTCACCCTCATCAGTGTGTACATCATCTTCACACAATATTAATTCATCCCCGCTGGAATCCACCATTACAGCCTTAGATGCCTCTGTCATTTTTGGATGTAATTGGCGGTAAAGGTCTTCTTTATTAAATTTTTAGTTCATTTTGATGAACATCATCTTTTCCACATTTTGAGGAAGTAGCCTCCTATGCCGATCGCTGACAAGGTTCCCGGCTGTGCTGAAAACTCTTTCTGAGTACAGACTGGTAGGTAGGCAGCTCAAGTAAAGCAAAGCCAGTTTGTGCAAGGGCCTCCAAATTGCCTTTTTCCTGCCAGTAGTGAAACGGACTGTCTGACATGCCTATTTGGACATTAAAACAATCCTCAACCATTCTTTAAATGGTGACCGTATCAAATGGAGTCACGGTAGTGGTCTCATTAATTGTAGGCAATTCTTTTAGAACCAACCAGATGTCAAAACTTGGTTGTGTTGACTCATCTGTATCACCAGTGGGTCTTTTTTTGGGAAAGTTAAATTTTTTCACGGCAGCCGCACTTGCTGGAGAAACTGAAGGAGCCATTGCTGCATCACGTGCCGCTTGAGCTGACAATTTCCTTACCAACAGCTCTTTGCATCTCTTCAGATCTGTGTCCGCTGGGAAGAAAGACATGACATATGACATAAACCTAGGATCCAGCACGGTTGCCAAAAAGTATTGATCCGATTGTAAGATCCTGACAACCCTTGGATCCCCGTGAAGTGAATAAAGGATTTGATCTACAAGTCCAAATGCTTAGTGGAATCTCTTAATTTCAGCTTCATTTCAGCTCCTCCTTCAGTTTCTCGAGTTGCTTTTCCAACAGTCTAATTAGGGGAATTACCTGACTCAAGCTGGCAGTGTCTGAACTCACTTCACAGGTGACTACTTCAAAAGGTTTCAGCACTTTGCAAAACACGGAAAGTATTTTCCACTGAGCTTGAGTAAGGTACATTCCCCCTCCTCTTCTTATGTCATAGTTCGCTGTGTAGCTTTGGATGGCTTTTTGCTGTTCCTCCATCCGCTGAAGCATATAAAGGGTGGAGTTCCACCTTGTAACTATCTCTTGCTTCAGCTGGTGACAACAAATACAACATTTCTTGCAGGTGCTGCAATCTTCTACATGCACTTGCTGAATGGCAAATATGTCCAGAAATGTTGTGGGCCACAGAGAGCGTCTCCAGCACAGCCCTGTCATATTTTAAAATAAATTTTGCACCACCAAGTTGATTGTGTGAGCAAAACATGGGACATGTTGGAACTCACCCTGCTGTAATGCTCATTGTCAGAAATCAAAAATCCTGAGAGTCCAAGCGGGGTAAGCCATTTTGCAATGACTTCTCTGAGTTTTTCTAAGAGGTTGTCAGCAGTATGCCTTTTAGTGAAACCTGTGATACACAGAGTAAGCTGCTTTGAATGAGCTGCTGTTTCTTAGATGCTGCTGCTGTTGGTGGCACTGAAGGCAATACACCCACCCAGTGGGCTGTTACAGTCATGTAATCTTGTGTTTGCCCTGTTCCACTTGTCCACATATCTGTGGTTAAGTTGACAGTGAGTACAACAGCATTTTGGAGGACACTAAGGACCTCATTCAGAGTTGGTCGTTGCGGCCGCACGGTCATAGGGGAAAGGGGCCAGATATGCAAATGAAGCGATCACAAGTTGCGGTCCTAAGATGATATCGTTTGCTGAACGACCGAGGGTAAGAAGCGCGCCCCCTTCTCGTTCACAACACACGTCATCTCCTGGGATATAAGGATTAATCGCGACCATCGGAGCTGGTCGTAGAGCTTAAGGTTGACCATACCCTCTCTTAAGCACTACGATCAAGTCAGAGTACAAACCTCCCATGTCACATGTGCCATGACACTACTTTGTTAATTATGCACTCCCATTAAACACCGTTCGCATAATTAGGCACGCCTGCGTTCGGATCTCCACTCCCCCGCTTTCAAGCACCTTGCCCTGTTACCACCCACAAACGGTTCAATCTGTCACTCAAACAAACGACCTGGCTGTGTTCAAGGAGAGAGAAATGTCTGATCATAACAGCTAGTTTGTGCACGTGCATTGCGAACTTTAGGCATTCGCAGTTTAGCGAACATCGGCTGTGTACGACCCTGCGGCCGCAACGACCGGCTCTGAATGAGGTCCTAAGTTTTTTTTAACGTCCCTGTACAAGCTGGGAATTGCTTTTCTAGTGTGGTGGAATCTAGATGGGATTTGGTAGTGGACACACATGACCTCAATTAGCTATCTAAAACCCACTGCACTAATTGCGGATATCGGACACACATCTAAAACCAGCATAGATATTATAGCATCAGTGATCTGCTCTGCAACTGGGTGACTGCTGTCATACTTGCTACCCCTTGCAAAGGATTTTTTAACAGTCCAATTGTTTTTTTGAACTGCTACTAGTAGTCTTCCTGGTCCCGTTCTGGGATGAAGATCCACTCCCAGCAGCAGGCGTAGCACTCAAGGATTCTTCTGAGAAATCCAGGATAGGGCAGGATTGAGTTAGCCTTATCAAATTGGATGCAGGACTAGTTCCAATCATGATTGAGGATATTGTTGATGAAGGTGTTGGTGGTAAAGATGCCGGATGCTTGGATCTAGCAGAGAGAAGGGAGCTAACTGATGCTGGACTGCTTGTTGTTACTATTTTAGCCAATGTTTCTGAATTTTGCAAACAGTTTTGATAGATGCGCTGTAGAAGTTGTAACAGGGAGGAGGTTCCTATATGGTTAAGGTCACTACCTCTACTTACTTTGGCATGACAATGGGTTCAGATGGCTTGACAATTGTTGTCTGGATTTGGGTAGAAATGATTCCACACAAGTGGATTTTTTTTGTTTTATGCCCAGGCATGTCAATGGGCTTTTCCTTATCATGGGCAACAACTGTGTCCATTGGGGCCTGATTTACACAAACAGCCACATCAACAACATCCTCATCATCAGCATCCTCATTAGCGTCAGCTACACAAATATCCTCCTCATCCTGGTACACTTCCACAGAAGCATCCTCAATTTCAATGTCAGCATGTTGACTTGTGCTGCTCATCCCCACAATTGCAGAGGACGCTCAAGTGGTGGAAGAAGGCTCCTCTTCAAGTACAGTTTTGGAAAGGTCAGGCTCAAACATGCCACCTGCTGATACACTTAAACTGTCCTCAGGGATTTGTGACATTTCTGAGTGCACAGTTGGTTCCTGTGCCTTAACGATTTTTTTTTTAAAACATCTACAGGGAGAAGAGCTTACATCATCATAAGAAGCAGAACCACAAGTCATAAAGAAAGGCCAAAACCTTAGCCTTTCCTTGCCACTTTGTGTGGTGAAAGGCATATTGCCAATTTTATGTCTTTCTGCAGCTGACTTTCCCTTTGATGTTTTTTCTTTACCACTGTAAAATATTGCTTCTTTGATTTTAGTTGCCATGACTTAATCCCTCTATGCCCTTGCTGCATAAGCTTTAGTAGATGACATAGACGGACTAGTATCGTCATGATTGGTGGCACTGGTAGCAGCTCCAGCACTAGTATGTGGTACCTGCTCTCTTCTCAAATGATCATTTTCCATATCAACAAATACAAATGAAGTGGGGTACAACACACACATCAATTTGTACAAATTTTAAATATTACATTGTGGTATCAATGACTTACAGTATCACAATATTTCTTATGAATAATACTCTGCATTACCACTTAGTGTCACAATATTTTTATGAATAATACACTGTGCTACCACTCACAGTGTCACATTATTTTTTATGAATACACTGCGCTACTACTCAGTGTCACAATATTTTTTATGAATAATACACTGTGCTACCACTTACAGTGTTACAATAGTTTTTATGAATACACTGCGCTACCACTTACAGTGTCACAATACGTGTTGAAAATTACACTGTGCTATGACTTAGTGTCAAAATATGTGTAAGAATATTACACTGTGTTTCCACTTACAGTGTCACAATATGTGTTGAATATTACACTGCGTTTCCACTTAGTGTCACAATATATGTGTATGAATATTACACTGTGCTACCACTTACAGTGTCACAATACGTGTATGTTTATTACACTGCGCTCTGACCAGCAGTGTCACAGTAAAAAAAAAAATATATATATATATATATATATATATACAGTAGTATACTGGGGAACAGCACACAAACAATATATATATATATTTTAAATTATATTATTAACTTTTTTTTTTTTTTACTCTGGGCACCCAGGGGCGCCGAGAGGGGGGGGAGCAGGTACAGATTACCCGAGCCCAGGCTTCCTGAGGGGCCCGGCGCCACTCCCCCCCCCTCACAGCAGCCCAGCACACAGCGTGTGCTGAGCCGCAGTTGGAGACTGCTCGTGGCTGCTGAGCAGCAGCCACAGCAGTCTCCTATGCCTGTGCGGGGGAGCAATCACACTGATCGCGCCCCCCCTGGCTTTGCACCGGGCTGAGGGGGCTCAGAGCGCCCCGTCTCTCCAGCGTGCTTCGCGGCACTACAAATCTTTTTTTTTTTCTTGCCAAGGGGGCGTGGCCACACCTCCCGCGATTAGGCGGGCCTGTGGGCACCCTTGGACAGACAGAGAATTCCTGGATGGACACAGCAGCCCCTGCCCTGGATGGACACAGCAGCCCCTGGATGGACACAGCAGTCCCTGCCCCTGGATGGACACAGCAGCCCCTGCCCTGGACGGACAGAGCCAGCCTGGATGGACACAGCAGCCCCTGCCCCTGGATGTACAAAGAAACCCCTGGATGGACACAGCAGCCCCTGCCCTTGGATGGACACAGAAGCCCCTGGATGGACAGAGCAGCCCTTTGCTCCTGGATGGACGCAGCAGCCCCTGCCCTTGGATGGACACAGCAGCCCCTGGATGGACACATCAGCCCCTGCCCTGGATGGACACAGCAACCCCTGGATGGACACAGCAGTCCCTGCCCTGGATGGACACAGCAGCCCTTGCCCTGGATGGACACAGCAGCCCTTGCCCTGGATGGACACAGCAGCCCTTGCCCTGGATGGACACAGCAGCCCCTGCCCTGGATGGACACAGCAGACCCTGCCCTGGATGGACACAGCAGCCCCTGGATGGACACAGAAACCCCTGGATGGACACAGCAGCCCCTGCCCTGGATGGACTGGCGCCGATAGTATCCAAAACCCATAAGAATCCGACAGCAGGAGGATGACGTTTTGCCTCATTTTTGGAATCCGAGGCAGGCGGTAAAACCTGAGCCGGACTCGGATCCAGACCAAGGTTGCGAAGTTCGGGCGGGTTCGGTTCCCTGAGAACCGGACCCACTTATCTCTAGATTGTCATAGACTCACTTGCCTCATTTTGGCTAAGGCCCCTCCCCACAGGCCACGATTCCAGGCATTATTCTCCCCATCTTGCCCACTTCACTAGCAATTGGGTGGGATGCAGGATAACCACCCACTCTTTCAGAAGTCGAAGATTCAGAGTCTAACAGAGGTTCCAAGAAAGTAGGTAGTATGGTGCATGCTTCCCTCTGCAATTCTGTCTATTCGCCCATTAAACTAATCCTACATGTAAAGGTCCAGCCGCAAGTGGAGATGCAGCTGAGATGCATAGGACTTGCAATAGCCAGTAGTTGCTCATAGTTGTGTACGCAGGCTCCAATACAGGAACAGTTACAAAGAATATAGCGAGATCCATCCTCATAGTCCTGTTCTGACCTACTCTCAGTGGAAGTGCTGTTCAGACAAAATTGTGTTGAGACCTTATTGTGTTGAAAGTCAAAAATTATTATGTTCATTGTGTACTAATGGAAGAAGCAGTTTTATTTTTGCTTGGCAGGTTGATAAAGACCATGTGTATGACAGGGTCAGGAAACACTAAGTATCCAGCCAGCTTTAAGCAGCTGTAAATGCATATTTATCTGTAGAAAGGAAAAGGGATAATAAAACTATAATTAATGTGAATGTAGCAAACAAAAGTAGGGAAAACGTCCAGCATAAATGCATGGTAATCAGTTGTTTGAATTACATCATACTGCATTGTACATGCTAATCAGGGCTTAGCTTACAGAGGAAAGGATGATGCTGCTCAAATGTTACTCAGTAGTCAGCTCAGCCATGATAACTTTCTTCAGTTATTCTACACTTAGGCAATTAGTATAGGTAAAATAAAACATTGGGGAGCAAAAAGGCATCAAGACTGAACTGCATAGTTGCAGTTTGATGTTACCCAGGACTAGTTATTTATTGACTTTCCGGGACTTTGCTGCACAAAGATAAGAAGAACAGTGAGTGATCCTTTAGCACCACTTAAAGAAGAGTGGACTCTCTTTGCCCACTCTGAGACTCAAATGCTCCAGGAAGTTGTAGTATCTTAGCTATGCTGTATATATAATTCATGATGTTTATACGTGTAATGCCCCGACAATAATCTGCTAGTTGACTACTATTCACAGGTTTGCTAAAGCATATGGTGACAGGTGCACGGAAGTGTTCTTTGTCTTCCTCTTCCCTCAAACCACAGCAGAGAGGCAAGAGGTCCCCACTCCAGACACAGTAAATATTTTCTTTATTTTATTAGTATTCCACTTGATGACTTCAATAATGAACTTTGTATTGAGTCAGTTTGTTAAAGTTAAAATGTTTAACTTTTCCATGGACAACAAAAAATCTATGTTGCATACAATTTCAAACAGGTTCTGTTTTTCTCTTAGAACAAAACACAATACTTTCACAGTTATTCTATAAACAAAGTTCAATTATCACAGCACCTCTTATGCTATATGATATTATGCAGATACTTACTTAACTCATGAGATATTTGTGATAAAATAGATCTGGAAAACATGCTGAAAATGTCATTTAATTATTCCAATTTTTGGGGGGGCCTAAAAAGTAGCTGTTAATGACTGATAATAAGAGAATAGGTCAGGGTTGTTATTTCTCTGCTTTCTAATGTTGCAAATAAAGCGGTTTTAAACACAGCCACAGTATTCATTTGCATGAGAATCCTGCTATCCTCTATTCCGAGCCAGTCAGGAACCTTTCCCTGCAGCTGCTCGAGCCTCGGTGTGTCCTCTTCGCAGCGTTCTCCCTCCTGCAGTATTTTGGTGCACTGGGTAGTACACAAACTTTAAGGGTACTTACAGTATGCCTGATTCAGAGCCGGACGCTATTTGCAGACGCTCGTTCAGAAAAAGGGGCCGGATATTTAAATTGAGCGCTCGCTCTTTGCTGTCTGTGGACACCTCTATGTCTGAACGAGCGTCCGAAACATGCGCTCGCTGTTTTGTAAAGACGCCCCTTGGCCGTTCGCATCATATGTCATCTCCGCTATTTATTAGATTAATCGAGTACATCGAAAAGCGTCTGAACTGCTTGCAGTGCTTGTGGTAGGATTTACTTCCCGCTATCACTGCGAGCAGTTCAGGCTAAAAGACAACCAAGTGACGTGGTCGATGACGCTGCTTTGTTAATTATGCACACCCATTAAACACCCGTTTTGACCGTTTGGCACGCCTGCGTTCGGATCTCCACTCCCCGTTTTCAAGCACCTTCCCCTGTTACCACTCACAAACGCCTCATTCTGTCACTCAAATTAGCAGGCATTCGCTGTTTTACGAGCGCACGATTTCTGACCGCAATGACTGGTTAGCGCATGCGCATTACGACCCATATGCATGCGCAGTTGTGCGAACATCGCTCAGAGCGAACGAGCGGCCGCTTACGAGCGGCTCTGAATCAGGCCCTGTGGTTGCAGTAGGGTTATGTATAATAACAGTAGTGGCGGTGGCACAGTGTAATTAGGGTTTCCGTGGGGCATCCTATTATACGGGATACTCAGGGGCACGTCTGATAGCTTATACAGATAGGGAGGAAAGAAAGACGTGTCGGGTAGCCGCACATGCGTAAAAGGTGCAATGACGGAGGTCATGGCTCTGTGGAGGGCCAAGCCGGGTCCTAGCAGAGCTGTAACTAGACTTATTGGTGTCCTGTGCCAGAGAGCGGGGCTGCCATCAGAAATTGTAGGGCCTGGGACTGACAGAATAGGCAAATAGGCAGGGCCCCCTCTCCGTTATTGAATGTAGTCTGTGCAGCCAGGCCCTGCATTTTTATCACCTCACTCCCCCCCCACCCCGCTATTGTATGTAGTCTGTGCTTCCAGGCCCTGCATTTTTATTACCTCACCCACCCCCCCGTTATTGTATGTAGTCTGTGCTTCCAGGCCCTCCATTTTTATTACCTCACCCACCCCCCCGTTATTGCATGTAGTCTGTGCTGCCAGGCCCTGCATCTTTATTACCTCACCCACCCACCCCCCGTTATTGAATGTAGTCTGTGCAGCCAGGCCCTGCATTTTTATTACCTCACCCACCCACCCCCCGTTATTGAATGTAGTCTGTGCAGCCAGGCCCTGCATTTTTATTACCTCACTCGCCCCCACCCGTTATTTAATGTAGTCTGTGCTGCCTCCTCCAGCTCTATGATTTACTAACGGCGCTGCGGGGACCTGGTCGGCGAGTGGCAGCAGCGGCAGCCGGGCTCCCTTTCCGCTCCACAAGGGGATAATTCAGCAGGCTGCAGGCTCCGTAGAGGTGGCAGTAGCGGGTGGGCCCCAGTGGGCCCCCCCCACGATCAGCCAGAGGCCGGGCCCGGGACTCCAGTGCCTGCAGTCCCCCCCCCCCTAATAGCGGCCCTCCATACAGGACATATGTAATCGTGGTCTTGATATATTGAAGAGTATTCCGTAAGAGCAAAATCCAAATACATCTACCAGGAAAAAGTAGAACAAGGGGAAACAAAAGACGCATGGTAAGCACCAGATGAACCTATGATTTTAGAATTCATCTGCAGGATGTTGTATTAGATCAAGCAGTAGAAAAAAATTTAATTCAGTATTTAATCTATTTAAACTAGAGATGTGTGGGTACAGTTCTCAGAGAACTGACAAGAACCGAATTTAGGGGTTCCGAACTGAACCGAGTGCAAGTTCGGAGTCCCTTTGGGGTACTAAGTCGAACCGCGTCTCGGTTCGAATCTTCCCGCAGTTCGGAACTTGGATTTAAAAGCGGAACTTGGGTTTTGGATTGCATGCTAACAGGTGAAAATGATGGAATTTTATCTGTTTTTTTCATTTATTTATTTTTAAGAAACAGATTCAAAACCAAAACACAAAGATGAATCCGGATCCATAACCACATTTCCCAGAAAACTTTTCGTCCACATAGGAATGGCTTACTTACAAACCGGCTCAGTAACCACGTATGGATAATACAAAATATAAAACACAGCTCTGCTGTGACTCAACTTATTTTATTCAACGCACATTATATATAATTAGATTTGTTTAGGTAAAATGAACTAGCTTATTATTATTTTTAAGATTAATGTTGGTGGATCTCGTCTTACAGCTGAATTGTTGAACCTATACAGATTTAGAATATAGGGCCTGATTCACAATATTACGCTAAGCAGTAGCAGCTGTGAAGGTTCTTGCAGCCGCTACTGCAGGAGGCGTCTGAAAGAGAAAGATGCCTCCTGACGGCATTGCAGATCCGATGCCAGTGTCAGCATCAAATCACCATCACATCCATCATCAAAGCTTACTCAGAATGGGCGACGGTACTCCTCTGCGTCGGAAGACCTGACCACACCTACAAAACAGGAATGACACGCCCTAATTTCAGGGATGGCTCTTGGGGTGTTCAACCAGTGCGGTCAAACAGGGGCTCCACCCCATAGAGGGCACACCCCTCCCCAACAACCCAAAGTGGCCCGCGGGTGGTCAAATCGGGAGGTTGGGAACCCCCACTGCTGCAGCTGTGCGGCGGTGCCAGACCCCGGAGTCTGAATGGATGCTGCGCGCAGTGACAGGTGAGGGCTGGGGGAAGCCCAGCTAGTGACGAAGTGCTGGGTTTACCCCCAGCCTGACGTTATTTGGAGGCGAGCCATGCGGACACGCCTCCAATTAATGTCACTTAGGGGGCAAGGCCTATGGTAATTAGGCCACATCCCCATTTGGGTGCTATTAACTGAGCCGGCACAGGGTGCTCCGACCCCTGGAGCCGGCCCTGCCTCATTTTGTAGAACAGTTCCCGTCGCCTCTCCAACCCCCAGACGGCTGCAGCATATCATTCATGCTGTGGTTTCGAAGCACTGCTAGCGAAATTGTAGATTGGAATCTGCACATGCGCAGTGTGACATTGCAATAACGTGATACTCTGCATCAGGCCCTCAGTACCGTTATTTTTTCATGTTAGTTTTGGTTACTTTTTTGTAAAGTATTTCATTTTTTTGCCGGAGATTTCTCAGGGAGATACACTGTCATTTTAAAGTAAGAGGATGTACTTTTTCAAAAAGATATTTTAAATGAAAAAAACAACACATAAAATGTATCAGTATTTAGCTGTACCTACCTTAGTAATTCAGTTTTTAAAATCTTGTTTTGGAATTAAGCATGTACTGTACAGCTGGATGAGAGAGGTTGGACTCGCACTTCACTACTAAGAATACAGAAGACCCAATGGATTTTCTAACAGATCACCATATATCCACATCATGGCTTTAATGAATATAATGATATTGATCCATTTTTCAAATGATGCATTTTCCTGTTAACCACATGTAATAACATTTTATGATGATTATTATTTTTTTTGTCATTATTTACCTTTTTGTATCACACTCCTGCAACTAATACATATTACTATGATTATTATGCATGTGCAATCATTGCACATGTACTGTGGGCCTCATTCAGAGCCGCTCGTAAGCGGCCGCTCGTTCGTAGTCAGCCGATGTTGTACAACCATGCATGCGTCGGTGTAACAGTGCACATGTGCGTACGTCTGATTGCGGTCATTTTTCTGTCGATTGTAGACACAGCGAACAGGAAGTGACATGTCAAATGTGATTGACAGAATTGTCCGTTTTGGGGCGGTGACGGGGGTGGAGATGGAAAAACGCAGGCGTGTCGAGGCATTTTTTGGGCATACATAAATTATCTTATGCGAGCGCCAAATGTGAACGGAACAAGTGATACGTCACTGTCTGATCCAATTTCCATTAAGACTGCTCGCTCAGCTTGTGGTCTGGTATAGTCTACCACAATGACGATGGTCTCTTCGTACTTCCCTTGGCACATCGATGGTGTTGCGATTTATCAATTGAGGCCACAAAAACAATCAACTTTGAATTGCAAAAATGGTTGTAAGGTGTTTAGCAAATAGACATTTTTTAGTAGCTAAAAACCAAACGCAGGTGAACTACTAATTTCTGGGTCATACAATCAATTAGCTAACAAATGTTATTTAATTTTGCGTGCTCTTGAAATATTTGTAAGTGTTTTTTTTAGGGAAACAATAATGTACGCATGTTTGTTTTTTTTCATCATTTTTTTGGGCCCGAGAAAACAATCGTCCTTTTGTTTTTTGCTAAGTGTTAATTAAAACTCATAAATTGTTTTTAACCCTTGTTTTTTTAACTCAAAATTAATGTTTATATTTCCATTGTACTGTTTGTAATTTTGTTGGAGGGATTACCTTTTAAGCAGTTTTGGAATAAATTAACAATAGAATTTTGCAGATTTTCAACATAATTTTACTAAATGTTTTTTGTTTTTTTTTAATAAACAAATTTGTGTTTACGTAAATACAAATAACAAATTAGTTTGGCCACACACAAACAAAATAAGTGGCATTTGAAATCCAAAAACTAACAAAATTTAAAAACAATTCACAAGATAGGAGAGGGAGGTTTTGGGCATTAAGGAATATGGGGCAAACACAGAGATGGATTGTGGGGAAATTAGCCAGTGCTGTCATCGCCTTTTGGTCCCTTTGGCCGGGGTAAGGAGGGAGCCTGAACGGGTCCGGGATGTCCTTCGGCTGGCCTGGCCAGAGGCAGATGTTGTGGCCTCTGGACTAGGCATAGGGCTAGGCACATTTGGAGGGATGGCTGTTGTTGTGCCAGAGGTGGAGGGTCCTGATGTTCCGGCAGGACAGGAGGCCGGCTCTAACATGTGCTGGCGAACGAGCTGCTCCAGGGCATTTGCAATTCTGATATTTGCCCCAGTATTTTCCGCCAGGGCATTTGCAATTCGCACGTTGGCCACAGTATTTTCCTCCAGGGCGTCCGCCACCCATAGCAGATTGGCGTCCATCCTCTGCAGAATCTCGGTGTGATGATCTGTTTTAAACATTGAGATCAGTGAGGAGGGCCCCTGCCTGCGAGGGGGAATGCCCTGGACTGTCTGCCACAGGGTCCCCAGCCGGATCTACTGCTTCCTCCCCTGCAGAGCCAGAAGAAATTCTGCGGCCAAAGCTCACCTCTGGAGCAGACTCATCCGCCTGTGTCTCTGTGAGAAAAAAGAGAAAAGAGTTAAATTATAATCTAGATATTGTCACAAACACATTTCTGAGTTGTTAACATTACAACATTTGCCTGGGGCAACATGAGGAGCTGCAAAGTCTGGCATGTCGGTATCCATGTTCAACACGCCAAACACCTCCTCATCCTGCACACACCCCTGGGCCAGCTCCTCCAAATCTGTGAGCTCAAGTGACACAGGGGTTGGACCCCCACCTGTCCCCCCTGCATGCCTAGCCCTATCAGCCAGTTTTTGTTTAAGCCGATATTTGAAGTCGCTCCATCTGTTGGTTAAAAAGTTGGCATTATTACTGCAGTATTTGGACCTGTAAACACTTTTTACTAAAATGTAGTTTTTACGTACCGGCGTTTGACCTCCCGGGTTGAACGTTCAAACTCACCCACCCCATTGACAGCACTGGCTATGTCGTCCCACAGTTTCCATCTCTGGGTTGCACCCATATTCCTTGGTGCCTGTGCCAGGTTGTCATTGCACATTTGCACCAAAACCTCCATCTCCTTCCTTGTGAATTGTGGCTGCCTTTTTTTTTTGGCCCTAGTTTGCCTACTAGGGCCAGCAGCCTCTTCCATGGCATCCTCCACACCTTCTTTTTAAAATATTTAAAAATATTTTTAGTAAAATGTTTTAAAATGTAATGTTAAGCATACGCATTTTCCCATAAAAAAAATAAAAACCGCACCTGTTAGCTAGTACTTTGCTGCTCTGTACTCATTGTCTTTTCTCAATGTAGCAGACCGATTTGGGCCTTCAGTGACGTTTTTAGACATGCGTCAGCATTATTCGGCCGCATCATTCCTTGTGCGCTCCTTTTGTCCGTCCTTAATTTGAGCGGGAAAATAAAGCCTATTTATGGCTTGGTGTGACTCCAGTCAAGGTGGCATTTTTTGGATTGTTGGAGGTTTTGCGGTGTCGTGGTTTGTTGGTGCTTTGTGGTTGTTTTGAAGGAGTAGCTTTTATTTGTGATATTTCTGGTTTTTTTCTTACTTTGTTTTTTTTACGTTAGCATTTTTCTGTTTTTTTTTGGCTATTTTTATTTGTATTTTTGAGTAAGTATTTCAGAAATCCCCCTAAAAAATTTATAGTAAATAGTTTCCAATTTTTTTAATGTTTTTTTTTTTTTACAGTTATTTTGGCAGTGACCCAGTGACGTTTTATAATTTTGGGATATTTGTCTTTTTTTGGTAAGTGTTTTTGGTTTTATGAATTAACAAATTCGATGTGTTGGTCTTAGCATATGTTTCGCTAAGTAATGTGTCTTTTTTTCTGTGTAAAATCATGTGTTACCACTAAATGTAGCGTACTATTTAGCGAACTAATGTGTCTTTTTTTAACTGTAAAAGTAGCGTACTATTTAGCGAACTGTGTGTTTTTTTTAACTGTAAAAGTAGCGTACTATTTAGCGAACTAATGTGTCTTTTTTAACTGTAAAAGTAGCGTACTATTTAGCAAACTAATGTGTGTGTTTTTTTTAAACTGTAAAAGCAGCGTACTATTTAGCGAACTAATGTGTCTTTTTAACTGTAAAAATAGCGTACTATTTAGCGAACTAATGTTGTTGTTTTTTTTCTGTGTAAAATCATGTCTTACCACTAAATGTAGTGTACTATTTAGAGAACTAATGTGTGCTCCCTTCTCTAATTTTTTGCAAACTATATTAGTTTTCATTCATAGTTTATTAAATTAATATTAAAAATATTTTCTACTTTTGAAATGTAGGTTGATTTTCACATGACACGTTCCAGGCCTGTAAGAATCTTTGGTTTGCTTTGAAAAGATAAGTATATTTTTCTTAACACATTTGTCTAAAACAATAACTACCTGGCTTAACATTTCAGGTTGATGTTGGTCGTATTATATTGGCCATGGTTCCAGAACCCGACCAACCTCAACTTCATGCCAGGCGTAGGCCTCGTAGGCGTGCAAGGCACCAGATATATAGAACACGTGTCACCCTTTTTGGAATGCCAGATGATGAGGTGTTAAGGCGATACCGTCTTCCGCCACAAATCATCATAGACACTCTCTCATTACTAGAGAGTGATCTTGAACGGCAAATTGGCAGTCCTACAGCAATACCACCACTTACGCAATTAATGTCGGTGTTACATTTTTGTGCCTCAGGATCCTTTCAAACCACTGTGGGAATAGTCGCAGGAATATCCCAATCCTCCTTTTCAAGGATCCTGAGGGCAGTGATGGAGGCACTTTTTAAATACCTCCATCATTTTATTAAAATGCCATTGGATATGGGTTCCCTTAATGTGGTGAAGGCTAATTTTTACCAAATTGCTGGCTTCCCACACATCATAGGGGTTGTGGATGGCACTCACATACCACTTCAGCCTCCAGCAAGGCAGGAGGCTATATTTAGGAACCGAAAGCACTTTCACTCGATGAATGTAATGGTGGTATGTGATGCCTCCCTCCAGATCCTGTCCCTGAATGCCAAATTCCCAGGCAGTGCACATGATTCCTTCGTCATCCGGCAATCAGGGATTTGGCACAAATTAAACAACCTACAAGCTGGTGATGCGTGGCTTCTGGGTAAGTTGACACCTTCTGTTGAAACCAATGCAAAGCTTGGTACACAATGGTCCTGATGTTGTTTTTTATATTTTCACAGGAGACAGTGGTTACCCTTGCACGCCCTGGCTGCTCACTCCTTATTTGGTTCCCACACCAGGGCCACAAACTCAGTATTATTCTGCACTTACAGCCACCAGGCAGGTGGTGGAGCGCTGTATCGGCCTTTTAAAAGGCCGATTCAGATGCCTCCACCGCTCTGGTGGCGACCTCATTTATTTGCCGGCTATGGTTTCCAAAATTGTGGTCCTGTGTGGGATATTTCACAACATCGCCATAAGGAGTGGTGTCCCAATGCAGCGAGAGGATGACTTGCCTGAGGACGGCCCCCCCGAGGTTGGTCGGAGGTCAGTATGTGGGGGGCCATACGCGATGAAGTTGTGGCCAGATTTTTTTGGGGGGGGGGGGGTTTTGGTGTTGTTTTGACTTGTGTGTGTGTTTTCAATATTTTAATTTATTGTGTCAATTCACTTGGTGTTTATTATTTGTGTGCATTAAAATTTTATTTTACGTTAACCAACCATTTCCATCGTAAATTACAACCAAGTGTAACATGTTTCTAAAAATGCAAAGTTGCTTAATGCCTAATACTGTAATTTCTTAATTTGAAAAGTTTAGTACCCTGCTTTGTTGCTAAAAACAAACACCAAAGGTATTATGGTGAATCAGTATGTTTTCAATTCTAGGCCTAAGCAGGTAGCTTTAATTTTTACATTACCCACACCAAAAATTATTCTATTTTTGAGGTTAATTCTCCAAACCTATTGGTATTGTTATGTGTTTAATGTGCAAGCTTACATACTTACTTGAGCTTTCGACAAACAAATTTACATTACTTTAAAACTCATGGACAAATAGTAGACTTATGTAAGGTTCAACAATCTAAGATTTACACACAAGGAATGAGACTTAAATAAATCCAAATTAACTTTATTTTTTCTAAAACTTTTTTTTTTTAAAACAAAAAATTAGTGGCGCAGGCTCGCCAAAAGATGGTCCAATGAGACCAGCATAGCAATGACATGGCCCCGTAGCTCCATTAATCCAGCAGCCAATGCCTCGTTCCGCCTCTGGTCCTCTGTGGGTTAAAAAAATATGCGGATTACTAAAATGACACCTTCATTTATATTTTAAAAAACATCCAACAATTCAGACTATCGCAAAAATAAAAAAAGGTACCAAAACATGTCCAAAACAAAAGGAATGCAAAACAAACAGATTCAAAACAAATAAGGGCCCAAAAATAAAAAAGAAAAATCCAAAAAAAACAAAAAAAAAAGATGCAAAAATACAACATTTGTGGGTAGCGTTAACAAGAAAGACACAAGTGTGATAGTTTGGACATGTGTCATATGTGTAAGGGGAAAGCATCCTTGACATTGTTTCACTAAGATATATATCAAAAACATTGGAACTACTTTACTATTTTGAACTGCACAGGCAAAAGGACAACATCAACCCAAATTTAAAAATCCCCCCAAAAACCATAGTTTAAAATGTAAACATACCGGTCAAAATGGTGCCTGGGCCTGGAGCACCGAAATCCTCCTCTTCTGAGGTTGGCCAGTGGCTCTGGGAAGGAGGAGGGGTAATTTGGGATGAAGTGGAGGGTGAGGAAAAAAGAGGGGGGGGTTGAGGGAAGGGGGAAGTTGGAGGGATGGTAAGGTGAGGAGAGGGAGGGGACTGACGGGCGGCAAGGTCTGGGGTGGAGGGGGAATTTGGGGAAGAGTGGGCAGAGGATGTTTGGGTGGGAGTGGGGGATAGGGGTCGAGACACCCATCTGCACCGTCTCATTATCCGCTCGGCCCCTAAATGATGGAGAGAAACATATTTAATTACATTGTTTTTTTTTTTTATATATTTTTTAAACAAAATACCCTTTAAAAAAAAAAACGCCTATACTGTAAACATGCACACGCAGGTAGGTCCAAAATTAACAAACAGGGCTATATTGTAAACATGCACACACAGGTAGGTTCAAAACTAACAAACAGGGCTATACTGTAAACATGCACACGCAGGTAGGTTCAAAATTAACACACAGGGCTATACTGTAAACATGCACACGCAGGTAGGTCCAATATTAACAAACAGGGCTATACTGTAAACATGCACATGCAGGTAGGCCAAAAAAATACAACAAAATAATAAAATATATATAAACAAACACAAACACTTACTTTCCACAATCTGGAGACGCAAAAGTGCAAGCAGGCGTGGGGTTCGGCATCTCAAATCCGACCACCTGCGCTCCAGTTGGCCGATATTTCGGCGATAGCTGATGGAACGCAGGCAGCGGCGCACCTCCGCGTACGCCATCCGCTTGCGGAGGTTGGTGATGGGGGGCAGAGAGGACCAGTAGCTCACGCCTACAAAACGCGGAGGCTCTCATGATGGCAATGATTTTTTTTACACAAAACAGTTTTAATAAAGGACCTAGAAAAAATTTGATTGGCTAATGTACTTTGTAAATTAACAGGAACCATTCTATTGGTTATTGTATGAGTCATGTGACCTACAGCCTCACAAATATAATGTGAGTTATGATAGGCTTGATGCAGTGACATGCGTAAGCTAATTTAAATAAAAAAATTAAAGTACTAAAATCTGCCTATAAAAAACAACACAAAACGATAGTAGCATTCCAAAAAACATTTAATTTCGAAAAACCATCCCATTGGTCAAACCGTACGTATTCTGCGGTACAAATGACACACACTGACAAGAATAAAGTTTATTGACATTGAAAAAAAAAACAGGATTGCAAACATGTGAATAGCAATTAAGGTAATTAATATAGTGATTGCCAGTAATCGATTCAAGTATGTTTGAAGAATGAAATAGCAGGCAATCGAAAACTGACAGGGCCACTTCCGGAATTGACTTGTGCGAGCGTTCCCTGCAACCAAAGAGGAGACGGACGGTCGCTATTTTGAACATTCGCTAGCTAGAGGAGGGGTTGGGAGACTATAGGTCGGAAAATTAGCTACGAGCGTACATACGAGCGAGCGCTTGAATTTAAATATTTCCGCTCGTACGGCGGACGAGCGAACGGCCACTTGCGTCCGGGTCTGAATCAGGCCCTGTATGTGGTGGAAGGATACAGGCAATATTGATGCACATGTGTTCTGTGCTATCACTTTTGCAGGGTGTATTAAGAGGAATTCATTTGGATAGATAAGACTAGTGCTCTTCAGAAGATACATTGCTGCTTGATCCATTGGAGTATATTTACTAAACACACGTTTTTCAAAGCCACCAATAATTTAAAAGGGCATTAGTAATACACGCAAAACAAGCCTGATAAACATTATTCCCTTTTAAAATCCAAAACCCATGGCTTCGAAAAATTGATGGTATATAAAAATATACCACCTGGATGTGTGCACACTTTCATTAGAAGAGTGTGTTACTAATCTAAATAAAAGTTCTGTTACTCTTAAAATCACCCATACCTGTAACTACAATTTATTAATTTGGATATCATTCTGTTGGCAACAGACTGTCACGCTCTGGACACTTAAAACCACTTTTTTACCTCTCCGGTGCCTGTCCAGGCTAGCTCTGAGGTCTGCTCGCGCTGTGCATCACTCCTGGATAGCACAGAAGTCTCCCAGCTGGTGCTGAGGTCTACTCCTGCCCTGTCCTGTCACTGAGAATGGAAATGGCCCTCCACAGTCACTTGCTCACAGTATGTCTCCCCAGCACGATGGTATAGAAACTGCATGCCAGAGTCCCCTCCAGAACAACTTTGTGGGCGCAGCCATGTTGGACTCTGTCACCTGACTCTCCCCTACCACTCAGAGTACTGCTCCCAGACCAGCTGATCGAAGCATCCAATCCCTGGGGATCCTCCCCTATAGATTCCTTTCCTGACTGGCCTCTGTTGCCAGTACAATGTCGCTTCTTGCTGAAGTTACAGCTCAGTACTAAGCAGTGGCATAACTAGTGTATTTGGAGCCCAGGGCAAAAGGGAGCACCCCCCCAACATCCCGATATGTGCACGCGCCTACGGCGCGCGCGGGGAAAAAAATGGGTGTGGTCACTTAAAAATGGGGCGTGTCAACATGACACACCCCTTTATTTTCATGCTGAACATTCCTATCCATATGCACCTTAACCCCAGTAGTACCCTTATACAGTACCCCCAGTATGCAGTTGTGGTCCCTCTTATGCAGGCCCATAGTAGTGCCCCTTATACAGTATCCCCAGTAGTGGTCCCCCTTATACAGCCCCCAATTAGTTCCCCTTACTCAGTGCCCCCAGTAGTGGTCCCCCCAAATGCAGTGCCCTATGTAGTGTTCCCCCTTATGTAGCGCCCCCAGTAGCAGTCCCCACAATGCAGTGCACCCAGTAGTGGTATCCCCTTATGCAGTGCCCTTTATATAGTGCCCCCAGTAGTAGTCCCCCCCATGCAGTGCCCTTTATATAGTGCCCCCAGCAGTAGTCCCCCCCATGCAGGTTTCCCAGTAGTGGTCCCCTTATGCAGGCACCCAGTAGTGATCCCCCCTATCTAGTGCCTCCTGTAGTGGTCCCTGCAGTGCCCCTAGCAGTAAGCCCCTTATATAGTGCCCCCAGCAGTAGTCCCCTCCCATGCAGTGCACCCAGTAGTGGTCCCCCTGATGCAGGCTCCCAGTAGTGACCCCCCCTATCCAGTGGTCCCCCAGTGCAGTGCCGCTAGTAGTAGGCCCCTTTTATAATGCCCCCAGTAGTAGTTCCCCCCCCAAGTAGTGGTCCCCAGTTGAGGTTCCCCCTCCCGATTAAGTGCCGCCTGTAATGGCCCCTCCCAGTAGAGGTCCTCCTAATAATGGTGCCCCCAGTAATAGCCCCCCCAGTAAAGGTCCTCCTAATAATGGTGCCCACAGTAATAGCCCCCCCCCCAGTAGAGGTCCTCCCAATAATGGTGCCCCCAGTAATAGCCCCCCCCAGTAGAGGTCCTCCTAATAATGGTGCCCCCAGTAATAGCCCCCCCAGTAGAGGTCCTCCTAATAATGGTGCCCCCAGTAATAGCCCCCCCAGTAGAGGTCCTCCTAATAATGGTGCCCCCAGTAGTAGCCAACCCCCCCGTTGTTCCCCCACCCCAGTAGAGGTCCCCCCAGTGGTAGCCACCCCCGTCGTGCCCCCAGTAGTGCTGACAGGTTTTTATAAATATATATATAAAAACATACTTACCTGAATCCACACTGCTGCTGCTGCTCCTCCAGTCCGCGAAGCCGCTCCTGCCGCCGCCCGCCAGTCCTCCCGGGCTGGCGCGCTCAGCATAATGGGAGAGACGTCATGACATCAGGAGTCTGTCCCATTACCCACTGCAGGAGCCGGACGGAAGTCTGGCTCTTGCAGTGGGTGCTGCAGCAGTCAATGAGAGTCTATCTGACTCTCATTGGCTGCTGTTTAACACACGCATCGCCGCCAGCGCTGATGTGTGTGTTATGCACAGCCTGAGCCCGCCTCCTGGCGCTATGGGGCAAGCGCTCAGGGGGAGGGAACGGGCTCAGGTGTGAAGCACAGGACCGGCGCTGGAAGCCTAGCGCTGGTCCTGTGTAAATGAGTAGCGCTGACTGCACTCATTGTGGTCGGCGCTGCACTGGTGGCTAACTAGGGTGGGCCGGACCGGGGCCGGCGGTGCCCCCCCCCTCCGCCGGTCCCACGGCGCCCAGGGCACACACCCTGCCCGACCCCCCCTAGTTACGCCACTGGTACTAAGCTCCCTGGTACTTTGTATCTGAACGGTCCCATTCCATTATATCCAGTTCCCATATCTGATAAACAAGTCTCCAATACCATCTTGCACACCAGTCTGGTTTTACCACTGAGACTTGTTTTTAAAGCCACCATTGGATCCAGCCAATACCTCCAAACATCGGTCTCATTCGATGCTTCCAACATTGGACTCATATCATTGAATTCCTCAATTCATCAATATTGGTCCCAACCAGTTAAGTTCATCAATATCGGGCTCATATCAATTAAGTTCCTCAATTCATCAACATCGGTCCCAACCAATTAAGTTAATCAATTCATCAACATCGGACTCGTATCAATTAAGTTCTTCAATTCATCACAATCGGGCTCAAACTGATCCAGCTCTTCAGTTCAGCATTACCGGTCACTCCGTCCCTACTCAACAATCCAGCATCATCGGTCCCAACCCGATTCTGTACATCTATACAGTATCATTATCTCCAGTTCTCATTCCTAATAAAGACATTGCATTCCTGTCCTCACCTTCAGGCCCATCATTCTCCAACAACATGCTACAAGTCAACCCTCTGGTGGGACACAGTCAACAAAATAGAAACATATATTGTATACATATATATACTGTATATATATATATATATATATATATATACACGCACATATAGATATATATCTAAATGAAAAAAATATATATATATATATTTATACAAAGAAACATAGAAACATAAGCAACAAATAAAATAACTTAATTTTAGAAGTAATCATTATCAACTACTATATGGATTAAAATGCCAACTAAGACGAGTTACTGGTGAAGAGGACACCAGAGGTACTAGGGAGGTAGCAGCCACGCAAAAAAGCTAATTGGCTGCCACCCCCTAGGCGAAGACACCGAAACCCTGGTGGGTTGGCACCTGGCAGGTGAAGACGCCGAAGTCCTGTGGTGGTGGTGGCCACATAAAAGAGCTTAATGGCAGCCGCCCCCAAGGCGAAGGTGCAGACTAAATAAATGATTTTTAAAAAATCGGTATAGTCTGTTTATTTTAATATTTGTTTTACAGGTGTACTACAGGTACCAGTGGGCCCTAAATGCCCCGCTTACTGGTACTTGTGGTTTTCCAAGTACCAGCAAGCAGTTGTTGAGGCTTGCTGGGATCTATAGTTTATCTGCAAAAGACAATATTCTTTCAAATGCACCACATTACACAATCAACCCAGCACCCACCGCCCAGGGGTGTCGGGGATAGCCCTGGGCTATCAGCCTAGGCCTGGGGTGCCCTGAAGAGGGGGATCCCTTTATTGGGGGGTCCCCAGCTCCCGAGGGATCCCCGGCCTGGGCTGACTATTGGTCAGGGTTAATACTTTGGCTGGGGGACCCGGTGAAAGGGCTCCCCTGGCTGTGGCATTACCTCCCCAACACACACTAGAAAGGGTCCGGTGCTGGTTCTGGGAAATACAGGGGAACCCTACTAATTATTTTCCCCTGTATTTCCAGAACCAGGACTGGCTCAGAGCCCAGTGCTGGTTACGCTGAATACAGGGCCCCCTATGCAGGGCCGGACTGGGACTAAAAACAGGCCCTGGCATTTACAGCGCACAGGCCCACATCACGTCGGCACCTGGCATAGACTCCTCCCCTTACTATTCCTGACTCCTCCCACTTCTTAGTCTATACTCTTACAAATATAATTAATATCAGAACACCATGCAAGTATACATTATTCTCTGTATTAAAATGCACACAACAGGGCTCATCCGCAGGGGATTAAAACATGTGCCATAGTTAGACATTTGGTATTTGGTTGGTTCAGTTAGGTAAAGATGGAATTGGTGAGGTCACACACAAAGAAAAGGGATGGCATTTTCTCAATTGACCAAGCCCTAGTTTAGCAGTTGTAGAGGATTAGATAGTGTTCACTGTAGGATTTTTTTAGGACAGGGGTTCTGAACACAGGGGATGACACATCTGTGCACACCAAAGCAGAGATGTAATTATACATTTTGGTTCCCTGTGTACATAGGGAACCAAAATGGCCCCCATCCACCCAATGTGGTTTTGCTGGGAAGGAGCACGTCAGCACAATAGTACCACAAATGCAAATTACATGCAGTAGTAGTGCCCCTTCTACATTATGCCAACACAGTATTGCCACCTACAGCACATTATGCCACCCCAGCAACTCACCTCCCCCCCAGGGAGACTTCTGTGCTGCTGACTGCCCCGCCTCCACGGCCGCCACCGGTCTCCTCATGACCATGCCACCCACACTGGGAGAGCTGGAAGATCTGACTAGACTGCATCCTCAGCTCCTCATGCCAGTGTGCGGCTGTGTCATGATGTAACAACGTGGCCGCCCATGAACCTCCACCCATTGAGCATAGGCAAAACTAGACATTTGGTAATGGGTGGTCCCAGTTCCAACCCTTAGTGATACCCCACAATTCACATTATGCCTAACTGTAGTCCCCACAATTCACATAATGCCTAACTGTAGTCCCCACAATTCACATTATGCCTAACTGTAGTCCCCACAATTCACATTATGCCAAAGAGTAGTGCCCACAATTCTTTTTATTAAACAATAGGGCCTCTAATTCATTGTATTCCAAATATTAGTGCCCCCAAATCATCCTATGGCAAACAGTAGTGCTCCCAAATAATTATATGGTAAACAGTAGTGCTCCCAGTTCAGGGCTGGCTCCAGGTGTCTGAGCACCCTGTGCCGGCTCTTCAGGCTAGGCCCACACTTCGCCACGCGCACCCGAAAAATGGGTGTGTGGCCTAATTACCATAGGCCATGCCTCCAAATAACGTCAGGCAGGGGGGAGGCTCACTAGCTGGGCTTACCCCAGCCCTCTCCCATCACTGAATGGATGCCGTGTGCAACCTCCCGATTTGACTACCCGCAGGCCACTTCGGCGCATGGGTGGACCGACATCCTGAAATCAGGATGTTGGGGAGGGGTGCGCTCTCTATGGGTGGCGCCCCTGTTCGACCGCACTGGTTGAACACCCCTAGAGCCGGCCCTGTCCCAGTTCATATGCCAAAAAGTACTTCCTTCATTCATATTATGCCAACCAGTAGTACTGACATTTAAGTTTATGCCACAACAAGTGCCTCCGGCTCACTTTATGCTAGCCACACAGAAGGAAGTGCTTCCTGCTCACTCAGGGTAAATCAATGCATTACAAGCCTACAGGTCTAAAACAAAAAAAGGCATAACATCATTATTTAAAATATGTCTACCTGCTGAAATCTGAGATATTTAAAATTTTAAAGAGACAAACCTATCACCCAAGTAATCTATAGAAACATGTCATAATAAACAGAAGCCCACCATCCACATTGTGTTTGGATGTGGCATTCCTTAGAGTGCATCAGTATAAAATATGTTGCAGTAGGACTAGGCCCCATTAGTCGTCCTATGCCAGATGAGCCCTGGGACACAGATCAAGACTAATTTCTTATCCAGTCTGATCTGACTGGGTGAATGAGCATCTAGGCATGACCAATGGGCACAGACCCAGCCTGGGCATTATATGATAATAATATTATGCCATGGCACACATAAAATAAAGTGCCTCCAGGGGATTTGAGCAATGAATAACTTCTAGACTGAGAAAATGTCAGACTCCAGCACAACAGCCACAAGACATACCACACACACATTGTGGGCCTTATTTATCAGTGGGTTTTATCATTCACAACGAGTATGATTATGGTGCTCCTACCAATCAGCTCCCAACTGCCATCTGTGTGAAAAATGACAGTTAGGAGCTGATTGGCTGGAGCACCGTTTATCATATGTAACACGTTTTGAGAGAGAGAGAGATGTGAAAGAGAAATGGGGAGATAGAGAGAGAGGGAGAGAGAGAGTGGGGGGAGAGAGAGAGAGGAGAGAGAGAGAGGGGGAGAGGGGGGTGAGAGGGAGAGAGAGAGGGGGAAGAGGGAGAGGGGAGAGAGAGAGAGAGAGAGAGAGAGAGAGAGAGAGAGAGAGAGAGAGAGGAAGAGGGAGAGAGAGAGAACGTGAGGGAGAGAAAAACCTTTGCAATAGCTAGTGACACAGCAAATGATAGCTCCAAAATACTTTTATGATAATCCCACATATCAGTGTGTGCTGGGAGCTCTTTTATTCCTCATCAGATATCACAGTCCCCTCTATTGTAAATAATAAAAAATAACCCCCATTTTTGTGTGTGATGGGAGTTGATAATTAAATTAATAGCTTCTCGCTATACTATCCCTGCCAGTCTGCAGTCTCCCCAGACTATCACTTACCAGCCTGTCTATTGCTAGTGCTCAAAGCCATACTTAAAAAAAAATCTAGAATGTTTTCTTGTGTGTACTAAATAAAAAAACCACCTTACCTGTATGGTGATTTCTCTTCAACAGGTGACCTCTGAAGAAATGATCCTGCTTGGACAGTGTCTTCAGTCGGTATTCACTATTCATGTTGGAGATCACATGGTCCAGAAAATGCCTGTTTGTGTAGGAATGTAAACCAGTCATCATCATACAACAGAGCCTCCTTCCTTCCTCCAGCTCCCTATGTCTTTCCAGTCACATGTTTCATGTCCCCTACGTCACTCCAGCCACATGCCTCATGTCTCCTCTCCAGCCCCCTGTCACTCTAGCCACAATCCCTATGTGTCCCCTCCAGCCCCCTCTGTCACTTTAGCCACATGTCCCATGTCTCCCCTCAAGCCCTCTCTGTCACTGTAGCCACAATCCCTATGTGTCCCCACCAGCCCCCTCTGTCACTCTAGCCGCATGCCCTGTGTCTCGATTGCCAGCACACTGTCACTTTAGCCATATGCCCAGTGCCCCTTCCAGCCACCTTTGCCACGTCAGTTCAACCACATGCCCTGTGTGTCCCCTCCAGCCCCTCTGTCACTTTAGCCATATGCCCCATGTCCCCTCCAGCCCCCTTTGCCACTCCAGTTCAGCCACATGCCCCGTGTGTCCCCTCCAGCCCCTCTGTAACTCCAATCACATGCCCCTAGCATCCCCTCCAGCCCCCTCTGCCACCTGCCTTTTGGGTCCCCTCCAGTCCCCTCTGTCACTCCAGCCACATGCCCTGTATCCCCCCTCCTCTCTGTCACTCTAACCAAATGTCCTGTGTATCCCCTCCAGCCCTCTGTCACCTGCATTGTGTGTCCCCTTTGTCACTCCCATCACATGCCCTGTGCCTGCCCCCCCAGCTCTGTCATTCAAAGCACGTCCTGTATGCCCCCTCTGTCAATTACTTATCTCCCCTCTCGTCCTCTGTGTTGTCAGAAAGTGCCTGTCAGCCTGCCACAGCCCCACTCCACTAGTTACTTACCACAAAACAACGGCGTCCTCTTTCATAAACTGCTGTTTAGCTCCTCCACTGCAGAGCGCACTCACGTCATCATCTCGTGCTCATACGTGGCCCGATGTCCATTTGCTCTTAAGGCATGGGAGGCGGAGCTTGTAGGAAGGCTTCCTCTGCCTCCTCCCGGTCTGGGCTAGTGGCGATAAGTCCATTGCTGCTGGGCAGCCCTGCATGCCAAGTCACAGGAGGTGCCTGGACTCTGGCCTTCCTGAGAAATCCCCCGCCCCACCACCGCAATGCCCGACTACCGCGGAATGACGTCACTACGCGGCCGCATCATGACGCTGCCATCTGACTCAGCTTAATGTAGTACCGCCCGTGAGGCAGTGCTGCCCGGGCGGTCCTGCAGACTTTAAGACCGGCCCATCTGGCCATCGGCCCTTCTGGCATCTGCCAGAATTGCTGTCCCCTGTATTTTGGCAACCAGGACTGGTTCTAAATAGCCCGGTACTGGTTGTGTTAAATACAGGGCACCCATATGTCATTTGTCATCTTTAGTTTCCCAACCAGGACCAGCAGTGAAGAGCCCGGGGCTGGTTGTGCTTTAGGGGGAGGGGCCACTTTACACAATCAACCTGGCACTCACCGCCCAGGGGTGCTGGGCGTAGCCCTGGACTATCAGCCCAGGCCTGGGGTGCCCTGGAGAGGGGGACTCCTGTTTTGGGGGGTCCTCTACTCCCCAGAGAACCCTGGCCTGGGCTGACTAGCGGTCAAGGTTAGTGCTTCAGCTGGGGGACACGTTGCAAGGGTTCCCCTGGTTGTGGCATTATTCCCTGCTAGAAAGAGCTTGATGCTGGTTATGGAAGTACAGGGGACCTTTCTTTGTCCCCTGTATTTCCAAAACCAAGATCGGCTCAGCTGAGCCCAGTGCTGGTTGTGCTAAATATAGGGGACTGCTATGTTTTTTGTCCCCCATATTTTGACAACAAGGACTGGCTCTAAAAAGCCCAGTGCTGGTTGTGCTAAATGCAGGGGACCTTTTTGTCCTCTGTATTTTCACAACCGGGACTGGTAGTGAAAAGCCCGGGGCTGGTTGTGCAGAGGGGGGGGGGGGGGCATGTCTTTTAAAAAAAAAAAAATAAAGAAATTATTACATTTTTAACATAGATGTATAGATGGATCTCATTGATACATCCATGCGTCTGTGTCTTATTGATTTTATTTTCTTAGAGGCATGCCCAGCGCCACTGAGCCACTCTATTGCCCGCTGATGCCCCTGTGCACTGCCCCACAGCTGCCACTACTCTGCTGCCCCACACTCCTGCAGCCAGCCCCAACAGCCGTCTCTCCCTGTGCACCCCCAAAACACCTCCTGTGTACCATTTTGTTGCCCTTCTCCCCTGCAGGTGGCCCAGTTTACTTCTCCAATCCCTGTTAGTTAATAAATTTAAAAAAAGCAATGATGTTCCATAGACCAAAAACCTTACAGTTTCACATGTCCCATTATGGCTTCCTAGACATGATCTGAAATTTCACAAAACCTATTGAATTTCTTCCAATCAAACTTAAAAAAGCAATGTTCCTTGCGCAATACAGATATGGTATGCCATCACACCCTGTGGTTAACTGCAGATTCAGCACTCTCACAGAGCAAGATGGTTGTCACTCACAAAACGGTGGTGCTGCTAATTCACAGAATTGTGTGATCCTGGGGAGTCATCTGATTCCGAATAAAAAAAATCAGTCTCATTACTTTTAAATCAGCTCTCGTATATATCCTGTATTAATAAATAAATAAATGCAGTATCCTTCACTTTCATGATGATAGATGTGCTGAATTTGTTTCACCAGCTTAAAGCAGTTATATAAAATAATTTTTGAAGTAAAAAAAATAATTCTGAAATTTATTTAAGAAGCGGCTGTGGACCTCCGGTTTCGGGTGTGATGTGGTGAGCAGCATGCAGCTGAGGCTCCATTACTAAACCCGTCATTCCACACTCTCACGGTTGTTTGCCGACCTCCAACCACCACCACTCACCTGTGGATTCTTCCTGGGCAGTATATGGAAAAGTATTTCCAACCGCTGATGCTCGGAAAGAACCAGAGGCCACGAGAAGACAGACGCCGCACTGAATCCAACATGGCGGCCCAGTCATCTACATTACCTGCTTCTCCTCCAGACCCGCTCCAGTCAGAAGCAGAGCAGCAACAACAGCCTCTTGACACCCAGCCAGACCCCTCAGGTACCGATAGTACCACCATAACATATGGGGAATTAGTACAAGCAATAATGGACACAATGCGTCCATTGCTGCAGGAACATGCAACTACGTTTGCCCAGGCTATTAAAGAAGTACAGGGCCAGCTACATCAAGTATCTCAACAGCTCTCAGTTGCTGAACATAGATTGGGTGAGGCATTTCAAAATATATACAACCTAAGGCGGGATGTTACCAAGCAGACTAATCACAGCAACAGATGTGGAATAAATTAGATGACTTGGAAAACAGGTCCAGACTAAATAACCTGCGCATAGTAGGGTTTCCAGAATCCCTTAAGGGGTCAGCATTATATTCCTTTCTTGATACTACACTCCTTGAATTATTACAGATCTCAGATGATTGCCCTGGTATAGTTGTTGAAAGGGCACACAGAGTGGGACCTATCCGGGACTCACCCCAATCTCGCCCTAGAGTAGTTATATTCCGATGTATGAACTTTATCCACAAAGAGGCTATATGGTTATCATCCAGGAAAATTCGCCCCCTGACTTGGAACGATTTGAGGCTCTATGTTTTCCAAGATTACTCGACAGAAGTTACAAGAGCCCGAAAAGAATATTCACCTATTTGCTCCCGCCTCATTAAAGAGGGACGCAAATTTGCTTTATTGTTCCCGGCACATTTGCGCCTTTATGATGGTAATTCATTTGTGGACTTTACCAGAGCATCTGATGCAACGGCTTTCTTGGATGAGGAATGTGGAGCTAAAGCTGTGGATGGTGTTTCAACAGTATCAACAATACTTTATACTGGAAAGTATAACATATGCTTGTTCACTTGTAAAGCTATTACTATTTCCCTTAATTTATACTTATTCATTAGGAAGCTTGATACCTGATAAGGATTTATATACCTTTTATTGAAATTGGATAAGTAATAGAATATGATAGTTAATACACTATTAATGCCTGCTTGATATGGATACAGGCACCTCTTTTGTGTTTCAAGTATTTCAACATGTCTGTTTGTTATAACGTGATGTTCTCACTGCTAAGGCTGAATTCTACATGTTCACCATATTTGATTTAATCTAATTTGGCTAAATGCGGTTTATTAATTTTTATGTTTCAATGTGACGGGTTAGCCCTTCTTGAATATTGCACACTGGAAAAATTTTACCCGGTTGTCAAATTTTTCTACTAAATATAACGGTGCTGACATATGGTTTAAGGTACATATGGGATCTTCCTATTGACTCGTGGCCTCAGGAGCCATCTTAGAAATGTGTCGCACCTGTCTCAATTGTTTTATATAATATTTTATTTTTTAATTCCATTTTTTTTTGCAACCATGGTTCTGAAAACAGTATATTATTTTATTTTGTTTGTATGTCACAATGTCTGTGCTCACCCTTGATCCGAACTTGTGATACAATTTAAGATTAGATCCTTAAATGTTAGAGGTATACATTCCACGGTTAAAAGGAAACTGATTCTCGCATATTTGATTTAAATTCTGTTTACAGAAAATGCATTTACTAGAACCAGAAGTCTCTAAACTTGGGATGCTTAGATGGAAGGTGGTTTCCTCGGCTTCATATTCCTCTAAATCCCGCGGAGTGGTATTATTAGCACATAAGCGTGTTTAAATACTAGTTAATAATTCTTACAGTGATCCTACCAGCCAATTTTTAATCACAGATTTATGCATAAATGATATAACCTTTGTTATTTGTAATGTGTATATCCCTAATCAATACAATAATACATTTATACAAGGTCTGCTTTCTAAATTGTATATGCCTGCTTCTTCCTCTCTAATAATATGTGGAGACTTCAATTTAATGTCTTCTTCATATCTAGATCATCAAGCTTTAGCAAAGAGGACACTTCATCCTCCAAAACAGGGTGTACCCTATCTTTCCCAGCAGCTACACTTCACAGATACATGGCTAACCAGACACCCTCTGGAAAGGGGATTTTCATGTTATTCGACAACTTATAATTCTTTTTCTAGAATAAACTACATCCTTTCAGCAGACTCCCTTTTCTCACGAATCAAATAGATAGAAATAGAACCCATAGTGATATCCAATCATGCACTTATATGGATGTCCATTTCCTCTGAAATAGATGTTGGTTTGTTTAGACGTTTGAGGTTTCCTTCTTACTTAATGCAATCATTTAAATTCCATGATAAAGTAGAAACCTTCTGGCAAAATTATAAAATCGATAATGTGGAACATGAAACAACTAACCCATTACTATTTTGGCAGGCTTCTAAATCTGTTATTCGCGGCAATATAATTTCTTATTCGGTATATACAAGAAGGGAGCTTGATAAATTCTACAGATCTCCCCAACAAGTACTAACTGAGGTGTATCAACAATTGAAATGATCCCCTTCTACACCTCATAAAATTGATTATATTGAAAAAAAGAGACAGTTTGAAGAACTATTAGTACAAATGGGGGGTCGTTAGTCTTTCTCACAAAATTTTACGTTTTTCAAGTTTGGAAACAAAAATAGTAGACCACTCCAATTTGTTACGGGGTTCCTTTCCCTCTACTTTAATTAAGCAACTCAAACGCCAAGATGGTATACTTACCACAGACAGTCAGCAAGTTTTAGAGATCTTTACTAATTTTTACAAACAATTATATTCAATAAAACCATCTGATGATAATCTCCAATTGTAATTTCCAAACTCTTTAAATATGCCCAAGCTATCTACATCTCTGGCCTCCACACTCCTAGAACCTTTAACACAAGAAGAAGTACAGATGGCCATCAAGTCTGTAAAAACTGGCAAAGCCCCAGGCCCAGACAGACTGACGAATGAATACTATAAACTCTTATCCCCAAAAATTAGTGAAACTTTGGTATTGGTATTTAACCATATACTAGGGAATAACTTTCTCCACGACTATTTAAACTCTGGCTTATATTAAGATACTCCTTAAGCCAAATAGAAACCTTGAACTTGGCCGATTACCCCTTTTAAATTCAGATTATAAATTATTAACTAAAATCCTAGCCAATCGTCTGAAGACCGTACTACCGTCCATTATACATAAAGACCAGACTGGGTGCATTTGGGGTCACCATTCTGTACTGAATATAAGAAAGGTCTTATCTGCAATTCATTGGTTACACTCCTCAAAATCATCCGATTCAAATGTCTTTCTCTCACTTGATGCAGAGAAAGCGTTTGATTTAATATCCTGGAATCATCTTTTTGAAACTATGTCCCAATTTAGTTTTCCTACACATTTATAACTATAATTAAGACTCTATATCGAAATTCTACATCACAAATTATATGTAATGGCCCATATATCCTCACCTATTCCAATCTTGTGCGACACTAGACAGAGGTGCTCATTGTCACCTCTGTTATTTGCAGTAGCTTTGGAGCCTCTGGCAATTGCACTGCGCCAATCTCTAGAGTTTCAGGGTATTTGAGTGGGTCAGATGGAGTTAAAATTAGCCCTTTTTGCTGATAACATGCTCTTATTTGTCTCAGATCCGGCTCGCTTGGTCCCTGTTATTCTGGACATTATTACAAAACTTGGTTCCTTCACAGGATATAAAATTAATATAGACAAGTCAGAATTAATGTCCCTTACTGATCAGCATGGTTTACTTAGCTCTATTACCTCATTATCAGCATTTAATTTGAACAAGATCACAATAAAATATCTTGGGATATACATTACTCCAAAACTATCAAATCCCTATTCTACAAATTTTACTCTAATAATCAATAAGATTACTCAGCTTCTACACTCCTGGAAAACACTTCCATTATCCTTGTTGGGTAGAGTGGTTATGCTGAAGTGCATGATTCTTTCTAAAATTTCCTACGCTATGCAGATTTTGCCAATAGCCTTATCAAGAGAAGATATTGATTTATGTACAAGGTTATTTTCTAAATTCTTATGGTTAGATAAAAAACCTAGAATAGCAATGGCAAATTACAGAGATCACGTGCTGATGGGGGATTGGGAGTTCCTAATTTAGCAGCCTTCTCAGCAGCGATATATTTCAGTTACATTTCCGATTGGTTCTTAAATACAGATAACTATACCTGTAACGAACTAGATAATATACTTATGAATCCTTATTCTCCAAGTGCTGTGCTCCACTCCCCCGGTAATCTTATACCCCCTGACATTATTTCTAACCCTTTATTTACAGATACTTATAAAGCAAGGATATTTATTAACAGAAAGTTGAAAAGTCGCCACAACAGTTCCAATTATACTACCTTATGGGGAAACCCACTTTAAACCCTCTTTGGACAATATCACATTTTTGACATGGAGAGATAGGGGTATTAAGAACGTAAAAGATGTATTTGATCCAGGTGGACAATTAAAATCATTTTCACACCTACATACTAGTATTGGTATCCCACCCACACAAACAATTTTTCATGTACCTACAAGCACGACATTTTATTTCATCTTTACCGCCAACAATGTTATAGCCAAATACACCAGATCCTATATCAGCACTTCTCACCTTTCTTCATCAACACCCTTATCATACTCCATACCTGTACAAGAACCTTATTACCACAGATCCAGAAAAATTATGGAAGATTACTGTTCAGAATTGGGAAAAAGATACTTCAACTTGTATTTCTCACTCTGATATTCTGAAACACTTTGATTCTATGATGAAAATTTTGTGTTCAGCGATGTTACAAGAAGTTCATTTTAAAACTGTCAATAGTGCCTCTCAGTTGTGTAGAAAACATGGTGCCAGAGGAGATGGGACAGTGCCCAAAATGCCATTACCACTCTGCCTCCTTCTTTCACAACTTCTGGGAGTGTACAAAAATAAGACAATTTTGGAATAAATTAACCAATTTTATAAACTTGATGTTTGGGGTATCAGTGTGTCCTGACTCTATGGCTCTTTTATGCACCAACTTAAAAAATTTTGATTTTGGTAAAAAAAAAATGGCATTCTCCCATTGCTGACGGTGATGGTTACTGTAGCGAAAAAGGCAATTCTTTGAAAATGGATTTCAAGCTCTGCCCCTTTGATTACTGATATAAAAGCCTCGTTATTGCAATTGCTGTATTTTGACCACAGAGCAGCAACCTTAGCCATAGAAAAAGGTGCTCAGATATTTAATGATAAATGGGAACCATATATTCTGACAATCGATCCTCAAAGACAAGTACACATATTTAAGCTGTTTGAAGGTACTGAATGGTACTTATATAAGCAATTACAATCCTCAGAATAATTTTTTAAGTCAATTGGTAGGGTATGTAATTATATACTTCTGCGATTTCAGAATTGATGAAGATTATATTGAATTCTCATTTATATAATCCTTTCTAGTTGACTGAAAGATAGAATTTCAGTTACACTGCAGAACCATGGTTGGTTACTATTTCTACTATTATTATTATAATTACTAATGTTATTATTTTATTATTATTATTATTAATATTATTATTATTATTACTATTGTTTTTGAATTATATTTATTTCCATTTTTCTTCTTTATTTTTCTATCATTTATTTATAGCTATTATTATTATTATTTTCATTATATGACTGTTTTGGAATGATATGGCAATGCCGCTATAATCTTTTTCTGTAATATGTAGGTCTTATTTACTGATTAATTGAAAAACTTTGAAAAATTGACTACAATTGTATAACATTGTCTATGAAAAATCTTTAAAAAAAAGATATTACAAAAAAAAAAAAACGGCTGCTTTTGTGAGCCGCCACTTCCCTGTTGGGTTGGAGGTAAAATTATAAAAGGGCACTCACAGTCAGTGTAAAGGCTTCTGCTCTGTTTAAGATCTACGTCTTTTGATACCCATGCATTACCTCTTCCCATTTCCAGGACTTTTTGGGGGGTTGCAGTCAATGCTGTCCCTCACACGAAAGTTTCTTCTAGCCTTCAAACCTTCACTGAAACCTCTCTCTCTTCAAGCAATCTTATCAAGTTTCTAAACCACCCACTTAACCTCCCTAAGCATTCTACCCAATTACCACTACCATACACAGTTCACACAAAACTTACATGTTTTATCTTTCTTTACTCACTCAAACCTATGATACCAGATAAATATGGTGTGACTGGATCATATAGCCCACTCAACACTTTTACCTTTGGAGTCTGGGTGGACCAATATGCAATATGTGGTACTTAATCTCATGTATCAAACTCCTTTTATCCTATAGATTTGAAGCTCTCCACCCTATCTCTGTCTGTTACTATTTTGATCTTTGGGTTTATTTTCTCTTTAATCATTTGCCTGATGTCTTCGCTTTATTTGCGTCTATGCCAGGCTGTGCGTTAACTGTATAGAGCCGTATTCAATTTGAGCCAAGCCGCGTCCCGGACTTTTTGCCTACTTCGCCTGTTTTGCAGGCAGAAAAGTATCACGAGCGTACCCGCTTTACCCCGTATTCAATTTGAAAGTAAGCGAAAACGGGACCCGGCGAAACTTGAACAAACGGAAAGTACTGTCAGATTTGGGGAAATCAGCCTGACACCCCCCAAAAGATGCTCTGACATGGGGGTTCACTATGGTACCCCCCAATTTGGCTTGCTGAAGGTATTTGGTGTTTTTAAACAGGCTCAATAGCTGCTAAATAGCGTTTTTATATACGTGGTGCAGAATAGTATTCAGGAGTATTTTTTTCCAGAAAATAACTATTCCCAGCAAATTTGTGGTACTTGAAAATGGGGGACAGCATATTTGAAAGTTGCTAAAGTGAAGTTGAAAAAATCGTGAAAAATCCACCTGCCGCAAGCCCCTGCAATCAAAAAAACACTTGGGGCATACTTGGGGACACCCCCAGAGTCAAGTTCGCGAGTTTTTAACTTTGTACCCCAACATTTTTTTTGCCCCCTTTTTCAAAGTAATTTTTTGGGGTGTCCTTAAGTGTTTTTTTTTTTAAATATTGACACAGATTACCTTTGGGGGACTGTCTGAAGGCTGCAGGGGGGTTCCCGCAACGTTGCACCCCAAAACCCCAATTATGCACTTTTTTCCGCCTGCCATTTAAAGGCAAAACTGTTTCGCCTAGTACATTGCATTGACTTTCCGCCTAGGCGGAAAGTCTTTCAAATTGAATACGGGGTAAAAGCAAAACAGGCAAAAATGACATCATCAGCAGTAACTTAACGCGGATCCGGACTTAACGCTTCAAATTGAATACGGACCTTAGACTGATCACAAACAGTTCCTGCCTCCATTTGGTGCAGTATCTGCTGACTTGAAAAAAAAAGTATTGCGGATCCAGACTTTTCGCCTCAAATTGAATACGGGCCATAGTAGTAAACGATGCCCCCTGTCAGAAATACACAGTGGGTGGCTGCTCTGCATCTGGTCCCTCTGTATCCCTGCACCCTCTCTCAGTGTCTGCCGTGTCGCTCATCCCTCAGCAGGACCCCCCCACCCGCTGGATAAATATAAATTAATGCCCCTCAGCCCCCCAGTGTGTACCTGGCAGCTACTCAGAGGAGCAGCTGCTGGGGAAATCAAAGTCATGATGGTCGTGATGTTCCGAACATCGATAGTCTGATATAGATCGAATATATATAAAATGGAAGTTAATGTTAGGTGTTTTAAAAAAAATACATGCTTTTTTTTATATATCAAATCATGTTGGATAAGTATTATATAGATATTCCTGACCTAATTCAATAATAAAAAAAAAAAACAATTTCGAAGCAATTTTTGGAAAAAAAATCACCAGTTAAGTGGTTAAATATATTTGTTCCAAACTTGTTCTTTTTTATTTTTAATATATATAAATCAGACACTATAGTATTCAGAACCCAGTTAGCCAGCTGTCCCGTTGTGAAATTCTAGCGTTTCCAAACTCTCCAATAAAGAAGGGTGACCCATAAATATAGCAAATTTAAATTATAAACAGTAAGTAGAAGTCTAAATCCAACATGTGTATTTTACAGCTATTAACTTCTCAACTATGAACCCGTCTTTCTCTGACAAATGTAGATGGACATAGGTATCTCTCTGACATATGAAACCTATGAAATCAAAGATACAGAGTAATTAGATGCAGCTGTAGCAGACCTCAGTGCATACTTTGTCACAACGTAACTCATGCTAAAGAAATAATGGCAATAAGTTAAACACTGTCTTTTATTTTATTTGAAGATGAACATCCCTCATATTATCTTCAATGGCCAAAGAGGGATAATTAAGTCAGATTCATGCAAACAATTCACTTTTGTTCATATCACTTATATCGCAGCTATTTACTCTAACACGTTGACATATCTTGGCACTTACCAAACAAAAATGAACATAAACCACAGCCAAACATACACAGACATAAAGACCACAAGGCAATAAATCTCAAACTAAAACATGGGATGGATGCAATTACATATTTGAAGCCAATAATATATTGCATTCATAAATATCTATATAGAATGGACAATAGGGAATAAAAAGGGTTCAACAAGAGATGCAGCTAAATAAAAGACTGATGCGGCAATAGTAGATTGATTATAATATATGTATTACTTGCACTTGGTCTGGATCCTATTTATTGCTGGAATTTGTGAGGTCCTACTGACTTTTGTATGTCATGCTGAATCTTATGGTCCTTCTATAAATTCTTATACCCAACTTGCCTTATTATAACATCTACCTGTAAAACCATGTACAGTATGAAAGCTTTAATATATCCTGGCAAATGGTTGACGCTATTCATGAGTTTTTTAAAGTTTACAAAAATGGTAAGAGGAAACATTAGTAACAAATTACATTATGATTATAATATCCATGATACTATAATACTGATTGACAAGAAAGAGGTTACAAGAACAAATAAGCAGGTAGTTTATATCATGAATATTGATTTTAGTAGTTACTTTTAATTTTTATAATTAAGAAAAAGCATGCCTTTTATGTAGGGCAGACTGTACACTTAGGGGTAAATTTACTAAAGTGAGAGTTTTTAGAAGATAATTTTAAAATTGATGTTGCCCATAGCAACCAATCAGATTCTACTTAACATTTAACTAGCACCTTCTAGTAGATAATAGCTAGAATCTGATTGGTTGCTATGGGCAACATCACTTTTAAAACTCTCTTCTAAAAACTGTCACTTTAGTAAATTTACCCCTTAGATTCATTTCAGTGATGTCTTCTGCTAACCTTAAAGTTTTATAGTTCCATAAAAAAAATTATAATGTGATGTTTAATATGCTTTAAGCTGAGATGTACTAAATAGGAAAATGCAGTAAAAGCACCGAAAATGCAGTTTTCGGGGAGTTTACAGAGCTTCCCATATGTACAAAGCGATGAGTAACGTCACCTTCAGGTGGTATTACCCAATAGAAGTCTGTGGGCTTCTTTCGGGATGCTCCCCCTTGGGTGAGACCCGAAACGATCCCTCCCATGAGCCCCTGTGGCCCGTGGCCTTCTGTGCATATGCAGAAGGGTGCCAGAGGGATTTCTGAGTGTTAAACCTGGAAGTCCTTCTGCACGGCAGCAACGCAAAGGACAGCTCTTATCGAGAGAGCTGTCCTTTGCGATATTCTTTGTACATACCACAGTAATGAACTGCAGTATGTACCCAAAGACAGACGGGATGTACTGCATTGCTAATGTGATGCTTAGTACATCCTACCCTTAGACATTGGTCCAGTACGCTTCCTTTTACCAAAAAAAATTCAATGCAATGGAGGAAAAGCCTATTAATAGATCCACAAGTGAGTCTTAAATGACAGGCGTGAGGGAAAACATTTTTCCATTGCCTTGTATAGTCTTTATAGCAAGAAAAAGAACATACATGTGTACACTGTAAGCACTAAGAATACTGATTATTAAAACATCTATAAAATAAGCGAGAAAGTGTGTATGTGTGTCTGTCTGTTTGTCCTTTATGCACGGCCAGAGTTTTATACCTACTGTAGCTCCACCAAAATTGGCATGGTGGTTTAGTTTGACCAGGATTCGATTTTTGGCTATCTTTGAAGTTCATCAGGGCAATGGAGGTCTATGTTGTGCCCACTAAGTAGGCCGTGGAGTCTCTGATTTGAAATTTTTGTTTAAGCAAGTTCACTCATTCCCCTTTCAGACAGAGAAAAGAACCTGGTAATTTCTCAGGTATTTACATGGATTTTTCCCGGGTCTTACACGGGTTGGAGGCTGTCTGAAATGCTCTGACACAGATTTTTCAACTCCGGGCATAGTAAGCAGCGCTTATTGGCTGAGATGGCAGTGCACAGGCTGATTGGCTGAGCAGCAGGGTCTCCCTGATTGGCTGAGTGGGCGGGGCATTGGCACTGCTGCGAGCTGCTGGCAGTCAGAGAGGAGGAGGCGATCCGCAGACAGATCTGTGGCACAGTGAAGGACGCGATAGTTTACACAAACATTGCTAAGATCCTTTCCTCAGGGAGCATTGTGCGGACTCAGCAGCAGATTGTGAATAAACTCAAAGCTCCACAAAAGTATTACAACAAAGTTCACGACCATAACAGGCGGAAAAGTGGTGCTGCCAGAATGGAATGGGTTTACTACGATCAGTGTAATGAAGTATTTGTTAATTCTACACTGGTTAATCCCATTGCCATATCATCATCCAGTTGTGCATCTTCACAAAGTGTTACACCGGAGAACAGCCAATCCAGCCCACTGACGACCACCAATGCTCTTTGATGACATCACAGAGATAAGTGACACCGATTCGATGGCTGCCATGGGGGTCCCAGACACCAATAGAGTTGAGGGTGTTGCTGAGGCGAGTGGAAACAGTGCAGGGACACTGGCATGGACACCAACTTCAGCAGAGACTGAGACCCCGACATTCCGTAGGAACTGTCATTTTTTTTTTGTTACTCTACACCCACTTCTTTAGACATATAATCTAATTATTGCTAATGTCAACATTGGACAAATTGACCAGTCATTATAGTATCACTATGCAGAAAATTTAAACTCATAATGTATCTGTTACAGTGTGAAGGCCGCAAGCACATATATGCTGACATCACTGATATTTGATTTATAAATATATTTATTCTTTACTTCTATTTCTAGTCTTTGATTTATCTGAACGGAAGAAAAAAACGTCAAAGATGGAGCTAGCAACACACACAATGACCAGAATCCTGGTAAATCAGCTGCGAGATTTCGATGCTGAATTCCAGGCACAAGAGGATGCCCGACTCCAGCGCTTCTTTGACAATGAGAGAGAGTTACAAAATTCCTTTGTCAGTCAGCTTGTTGGTCTACATGAACGAATTTCCAGGGAAAACAGAGAGGCACCGATGTCCTTCCTTAACGGTCTGGTGTCTAGATTACTCAATCCACAACCTTATATAATATATCCTCCTCAGTACTCTGACGGTCGAGTCATAAATTATCAACAGCATAGCAGAGGCGGACTGTTTATGCAAACCAACCCCTCCAATCCACCTCATACTACTCCACATGGCACAGTGCATAGTTATCCAGACGGCACAGGGATAAGTACTCCACATGTCACTGTACATAGCAGTCCACATGCCAATACCAGTCCAGAGGGCACAGTGCATAGCCCCCCACATGCCACTGTGCATAATAGTCAAGATGGCACAGGAAATACTAATTTATATGGCACTGTGCATACTTATTTAGATGGCACTAATCAGAACAGTCCACTTAGCACTATTGTCAGCACCGCCTACAGACAGTTGTAGACTTTTTTTCTGTTTTTCATGTTTGCAGTCCAGTTTCTAATTTTTTTTATTTCAGGGCTGCTTTTTTGTCAATCATGTGTATCCTGCACTTCACATGCCTGTCAAGAGCTCAGGCCAATGTGTGGCCTTTACCTGAGCTACATGTATATATGGGGGTGTACGTAATGTAAAATGTACATTACGCCTTCTATTTGCAGAATTTGTCTACAGACCCAAAGAAGAAGTTATGTCTTGTTTCCTACTTTTGTAGTAATTCATGTTTATCCTGCATTTAACAGGCCTGTCTAGAGCTTTTGGCTATGTGTGGCCGCAATATTACCACATCTACTTATGTGTTTTTACTATCAGTGGCGGATCAAACTGTGGCCCTGCAGGACAGTTTTAATAGTTGGGGTGCCTCCCCTATAATAATAGACTGCCTGACAGCACAACCTCTTGACCTGCCACTGATACTGTAGTTATACTATGTTTTGCATTTCTGTATACACATTTCAATTGTTGAATGCATAAAGGTTATGTTTTTTAAGCCTTAAGCCTATTTAGGTCCAAATATAAATGAAGCACTATAAACGTAAACTTGTTATATTGAAGGTGTTACATGTGAGGTAACATGCACATAACATTAGCATAAAAAATACAACAAATCTTGTTTGCAACAGACCACTTGTGTCCTCTACTGTGTTATAGTAGGTAAGTTACCAGTGAGGGTGTTGCGGATGACCTCAGCACTGGAACAAGTTGTCTCACCCTCTTAGGCTGCTGCTTCTATCGGAGTATCAGACAGGTCAGAGTCCACAACATTCCAAAAAGTGTTCTCTCTGTAGCTCGCAGACGTTGTGCAGAATGCAGCAAGCAGCAACCACATCCGGTACCAGGGTGAGGGCAATGTCACTGCATTTAAGAAGACACCGCCAACACCCTTTCAGTCAACCAAAGGTGTTTTCCACCACCACCCTGGCCGAGCTGAGAATGTGGCTGAACAGAACTTGTTCCGGAGACAGTGGGAGATGTTGTATGAATCTGTTGATGAGCCATCGCCTCAAAGGGTACACAGCATCTCCAATAATGTGTATCGGGATCTCCACCCCATCTACAAATTTGGATTTCTGTAAAGGTAAACAAAAAACTTAAAGTATAGTATAGGTGCTAATCTCTATATCACACCTAGCCAACCGGTGGCTCTCCAGCTGTTGTCAAACTAAACACCTCAGCATACCTTGACATAGTTTAAGCTTTACCTAATTTAAAACCTGTGGTAGGGCATGCTGGGATGTGTAGTTTCACAACAGCTGGAGATCCACAGGTTGGCCAGGCCTGCTCTATATGGTGCTGGTGAATATGTGTGCTCAAGGGTGCTTTCTATAGTGCACACATATTCTTCATCAAAGGCATGAGAATATTTAGGACATTCACAGCAGTCACTCACAACAGTGGAGATTGCAATCTAGTTCCCATATAGCATGGTGGCCCTACGCATAGAGGGGTTTTAGCTAATAACCGGTGGCCCTCCAGATGTTGTCTAACCACACATCCCAACATGATCTGCCACAGTTGCAGCACTCCCTAATCTAAAATCTGTGGCATGTTATGCTGGGATATAGGGCAACCCTGTACCGAAATTGCAAACTATTGCATTATGATTTTGCTGTAAAAAACACAAAAAAACAAGAGAGATCAGTTTACCTCTCTAGGGAACAACCAGCCATCTTGCGTCTCCTCCGCAATCTGGAACAAGTCGGAATTGGCAAGTACCCATGAGTCATGAGCACGCCCAGACTAGCCGATAAAAACATCTGTGAAACTAAACAGACGTATTAGCTGTGTTTAACAATACACATTATGGTCCCAGTATATCTCTCACTTTAGAACACAACATACTACTTACCAGTACTTATGGTCCACTACAGCCTGCAGAATGATGAAGTGCCAGCCTTTACGGTTGTGGCAATCGGCTGGGTTCTTTGTGGGGGCAATAATGGATATATGGGTTCCATCTATGGCCTCACCACACTGGGGATATACACGTCGCAGGAAACCTTTTATAGTATCATCCAGTTGATCACCTTGTGGTAAGGAAATGAAGCGGTGGTAAAGGGTCTGGAAACAATGCCTGTGTCACTTCCTGCACTAGCACACACACCGTTGAAATGGCAACACCGAATGAACAGGAGATGGTACGGTATTCCCCCGGTGTTGCGTACCACCACAACACAATACCCAGTCTACTGCATGGCTCGATGGTCTTGAGGTAGTTGTTGCTTCCCCTCGTAAGTGCTGGGGTGAGAAGTTCAAGCAGGTAGTTGAATGTACCACACGACATACGAAAGTGTGCCATCCACTGCTCAGGCGCAAAAGCTTCAACAGTTGCCCAGAAAGCTTCTCCATGCCTGCGGTCTCTGGTCCACATTGAGCGATTTGCCGCACTGGTAAACCTCAGTGTGGACGTACTGCTGCCCAAAATCAGGGCTCTCCTCCTCTGCAAATACCTGCGCCGAGTAGAAGCCCACTCCACCAGAAATTGCTCCCTTCTCCTCCTGGCGCAAGACTGTGCCAGGTAGCACATCAGGCTTTCATTTGCTGTGTAAAACAGCAAAAGAACAGCAATAACTGTGGAGCACTGGGCTACTGGCCCTGATTCAGAGCCGGACGCTCTGACAGAACGCTCGCTCTGAATCAGGGTCGTCCTTCTTAATTTTTAGAGCGGCCTCCCAGCCACTCGTATAGCTGTGGGTGACCACCCACAGCTATAGCGAGTGGCCAGGAAGATGGTCACGATGGTTAAGACCATTGCGACCATCAGGCTTGCGACGAGACCCTTGTGGTAGGGTCTCATTGCCGCAAGCTCTGGAGTGTTTTCGGCTCTATCAGAGCCGGAAGCACTCCCACTGACATCACTTGTGATGTCAGTGGGGCCGGCCCCAGATGGCAGGCGTTCCCATGGGAACGCCTCCGTCTGGGCAGCCATGCCCCCGGCACGCCCACCAAAAGTGGCATGTTGTCACTCACCACCGACAGCACGCCCCCTTTGGTGCGAGACCCGGAGCGACGGCTTGCCCGTCGCTATCCAGGTCTTGCGCATGCACACGACGGAGCCGGCTCCTTCGTGCGCATGCGAACTAGGCCAACATCGACCCACTTGCGAGCGCTCAGCCCACTGTGTAGTAACTCATCAGCCATGGTTAATGTAATGCAGTGAGCAGTCACCACCCACTTTTCATGACCTCATCTCTGTGTGCCATAAAAGCAGTCCTTTTATTATGATACACAGTATATTGCAGGGCTGACCTGGGTTCTGTGTGAAATGGGTCAACCCAGGAATTTCCTGGGTCTAATGTGCTGTGTGAAAGGGGGTTAGGAGCAAATTCCCAGTTCCTTCCTGGGTTGAAAGATATGGGAAAAACCTGGGTTTTGGGGATTTTTCTGTCTGAAAGTGGTATTAGGGTGTCTTCAAGTGCCTAAAACTGCACTGATCTGAAGGTACAGGAAGATATGTGCCAGTGGGGGGCAGACAGTGCTCCAACAGAAGAGCAGTGAGTCGGAGGATCAACTGTCACACTGCACCTGCACTGACATTTACTTATTTCCTACAAGCACATTTTCATATGTCATGGTCTCCAATGTTGGTCTGCAGAAATTTCTGCTTGGCAATGATTTATGTTCTGTATTGATTTCTGACAGTGGTGTAAATTCATCCCAGATGCCCGGAGGCAAATTATAGTTTGGTGCAGCCACTGACATTGTAATGTAGCATTTTGCATGCAGATACACAGGCAGTCGCAAACAGAATATAGTCATGCCGCATATCATTTTAATCAGCAGAAGATGCTTGTGCGCAGGGGCGCCGAGAGCGGGAGCGGTACTATTTACCCGGGCCCAGGCTTCCTAGAGGGCCCCAGCAGGGGCCTGGGTCCAGAGCCGCCCCCTCCCTTCAGTATGTAGTCTGGAAGCCGATGGTCTAAATGCCGACCGCCAGCTTCCAGACTGCTTTATCCTGACTAGGGACGAGTGACAGGTGTCTAAATCTAGATGCCTGTCATTTGCCCGACGTCGGGAGCCCGGCGCCCGGCATCCCGATTGAGTGGATGCCGGGGCACCACAGTGGACAGCCGCGGGGGAGGGAGGGTTAGGTTTGGGGCTCCTGGGGGGGACTAAGGGTTAGGCAACCCCGGGGGGGAGGTTAGGGTTAGGCACCCCCCCCGGGGGACTTAGGTTTAGGCTAGGGGGAGGGAGGGTTAGGGTTAGGCACCCCCGGGGGGGAGGTTAGGGTTAGGCACCCCCCCTGGGGGACTTAGGCTTAGGCAGCGGGGAAGGGGGGTTAGGCTTAGGCACTTAGAGGGGGGTCAGGGTTTGGCACAGGGGGGGAGGTTAGGGTTAGGCACCCCAAAGGAGGGTTAGGGTTAGGGGGGTTAGGTTAGTGGATACTTACCTTTAGGACGATCGGGATTTCCTCCTTTGTCGGGCAGCCGCTGTCAAGAATTCAACCGCTGGCCATGCGACCAGCGGTAATACATATCACACCCCTCCCTTCCTCCCTCACTGCATCCCAGCACACAGCGTGTGGGAGATTGAAGTGGTATCGCTGCAACAACCAAATTTGCCATGATTTAAAGGATACTCATCTGCACTTAGGGCCTGATTCAGAGCTGGACGCTCTGACCAGAGTGCTCGCTCTGAATCAGGGCCCTCCTACATGAAAATGGAGCGTCCTCCTGGACGCTCGCATAGCTGTGGGTGACCACCCACAGCTTATGTGAGCGTCAATGATGATGGTCGCGATGGACCATCTGGCTTGCGACGGAGACCATGCGGTAGGGTCTCGCTGCCGCAAGCCCTGGAGTGATTTTGGCTCTATCAGCGCTCGCCGCGGGTCTGAATGACCCCCTTACTTCCCACAGTGGATTTATGCAAGGCGAAATTCAGTGCTATATAAAACACTGCAAGTCATTTATTAATGGACTTTATGATGTTTTACTATAAGGATATCTCCTACTTGGAACTATTCATCACTTGTAGGAGGATTTCCTTTTCATAAATATATATATATATTTACATTTTTTTGATGTTGGATCAACGAGTATGCATACTTAGTATGTTCTATATTGTTTTTTTGTGTGTATTATGTATTTTTGAATGAAATTTATATATTGCATATAATTAAAATTGTAATTAATCTTTAGGAATTATTGCGCTCTTTGTTGTTTAAAACAATTTATTTGCATATTGGATTTAGAGTATTCCAGAAGTACTCAGTAAGAGCAGCAACTAATTGAATTAACTATCTTAAATTTTAATTATTTTTACATTTTTTTATATGCTTTTTAGTGCCTGAATTATATTTGTGGCTATTATTACCTCTTAGGAGAGTACTACCCGAATGACGGCTCACCATTGGGATTTCACTATAGAAATCCCGGTGCAGAGAGAGAGCTCATTGGCTGAGAGAGGCGTACCTTCAACCTCTCAGTCAATGAAACTATCCCATCATTCACTTCAAAGATGACCACCACGAGCTAATCACGGTTCACGACTTCATCGCCCCGTTCCCTTGGCTGGCTTATATAAGCCAGCATGAGGAGGCAGCTTGGCAGTCCGTTGGCCTGGAGGGAGAGTGGAAGTTCTCCTGAAGAAAGAAGATGCCTGGAAGTCCTGGGGTGGAGGCTGCCCTGTAAAAGAGCTTAAAGACCGCCGCCCCCAGGTGAAGGTGCAGCTAAATAAATTACTTTCAAAAATCAATGTAGTGTGTTTATTATAATATTTCTTTTGCAGTGGAACTATAGGTACCAGCGGGCCCATAATGCCCTGCATGCTGGTACTTGTGGTTCTCCAAGTACCAGAATGTGGTGGTGGCGTGCTGTTGTTCTAAAACAAAAGACAATATTTTAACTCTTTAATTTGCATCACACACTACACAGTAAACCCGGCACCCACCCCTCCAGGGGTGCTGGGGATAGCCCTAGGCTATCAGCCTAGGCCTGGGGAGCCCTGGCGAGGGGGACTCCATTATTGGGGGTCCCCAGGTATCCCCGGCAGGGTTGATTAGCGGTCAGGGGTAATGCTATGACTAGGGGACCCGGTGAAAGGGCTCCCCTGGCTGTGGCATTACCCCCCACTAGAAAGGGTCCAGTGCTGGTTGTGGTAAATAGAGGGGAATCCTACAAATTTTTTTCCTCTGTATTTCCAGAACCAGGACTGGCTCAGAGCCCAGTGCTGGTTGTGCTTAATACAGGGGACCCCTACGTCATTTGTCCCCTGTATTTAGCATAACCAGCACTGGTGCTGTGGGGGCACGTCATTTTTTTATATATAAACACATATTCATTTTTTAACAGGTGCATGGGTGGATCTCACTGATACGTCCATGCATCTGTGTCTTATTGATTTGATTTTCTCAGGTGCATGCTCAACACCAATGAATCCATCTGTTGCCCACTGATGCTCCTGTGCATTGCTCCATTGCTGCCATTGCTCTGCATTACCACTGCTGCCACTGCTCCACACATCTGCAGCCCGTCCCTGCAGCCGTCTCTCTCCCTATACACCCCCAAAACACCTCTTTTGTGCTGTCCTCTCCTCCACCCATGCTACTGTACCTATTTGTTGTCCTTCTGCCCTGCAGGTGACCCGGTTTGCTCCTCAAAACCATGATGGTTAATAAAATATTAAAAAGCAATGAAATTCCATAGACAAAAAACCTTACAGTTTCACATGTCTGCAGCTTAATCTTCCCCCTCTCCACGCCTATTTGTCCCCATCCACACTGCTCTGTCTCTTCCCACATCCACTCCACTCTTATCCAATCTATCTTCTGTTCAGACCTCAGTTGCATATATTGCATGTGTATATTCCAATGAGCACACAATTCTGTGAATTAGCAGCTCCACCATTTTGTGAGTGACAGCAATCTCACTCTGTGAGAGTGCTGAATCTGCAGTTAACCACAGGGTGTGAAAGCATACCATATCTGTATTGCGCAAGGAACATGTCGATTAAGGCGTCAGCCTTATTGATCGGAATTTCATTGCTTTTTTAAGTTTGAGTGGCACAAATTCAGTAGGTTTTGTGAAATTTCAGATTATATCTAAGAAGCCTTAATGGGACATGTGAAACCATAAGGAATGGAATTAATTTATTACTTGAGCCTGGAACAGCTCTTCCGATAAGAGCTGGCCATTGCGATGATACGACTTCCGGGTTTATGACCCGGGAGTCCTACTACGCATGGGCGTACATCGTCCACATTAATGGTTAGCTTCCGGAGCTTGATACACACTGGCACATTGCAGCCCCATACCCAGTACCCAGTACTGGTAGGCCACAGTGGATATCTCCAATAATGTGCTACAAACCACTTTAATACATATGGGGAACCTTATGTATTGAGGTTTGACTGCATTTTGCTGCTTTATACATCCTACCCTCATAATCAAATACAAACAACTATTCCTCATCTACACCTAAGTGTTCAACTATTCTCATTCCCACCTAATTTCTACACAAACTTCCTCCAACCTACTTCATTTTGCCTGGAGCACATACAGAAGCTTTGTGGGTTTACATATTTTGCCATTTGCAAAAGACCTTTAGAGTCTCAGAGGTGTTCTCCCCTGGGCAATGCTACGTTTCCACTTACTCTAATCCGGTCAAAATGTGTTGACTTGTGTATTTACTAGTGTTATTTACTAGTGTGCACATCTGTTCTGTGTATCAAATGCTTTAGTAAGAGGAAATGAGTAATAAAGCCATGAATTCTATTTTTCTTAGACACTTTATTGCTATGTATTAATCACACAAATGGTGTAGGGATAAAATGTTTCTTATCTTTGTGGAGTTAAAAGAAGACAAGCAACTTTGTTTTCAGAGGTTGTGAACGTTCTCATTTTTCTATGATGGCACAATCTTTAAATATTTTCTGATTGCTTCAATAAAGAAATTATTAAAAAAAAAAAAAAAAAAAGCTCTTCCAAGATCAGAATCCTGTAGACTTCTGTAGCAGGTGGTCCAAATAGTATAAATGACAGCCCCCATTTTCAACTATGGAAGCCCGTCAAAAAGATGTTTGTGATCAGTCTAAGGCTGGGTACACACGTAACGATTTTCTGTACAACCATCCAACTAGTTGATTGGTTTGGAATGAAAATCTGGTAACGTATGGGAGTAACTGATCAGCAATTTGCTCCTAAATGCCAGAAAACAGATGAAAATGGTTGTTCAGACAAGTTTGTTAAATGTTTGATCTAAACAATTTGTTCAAACAACAGTTTTTGTCCATTTTTCCGGCGTTTGGGAGCAAATTGCTGATTGTCATTTGCTTTCATACGTTACCAGATTTTCATTCCAACCAATCAACTAGTTGGATGGTTGGACAGAAAATCTTTATGTGTGTAAGCAGCTTAAGTTTGTAAATGATGTTTTCACCTTGTTGGATATTTTTTTAATTCAACTTTAATTTAGTCCCAATGGGTCTGTTTTGCAAATTAAACTCCCTAGTTAAGTTTAATTGTTGGCTAGGTATATCCTTAAACAAAGTGGTTCTAACAGGAACCTGCAGTTGAGGAAATTCTATGTCTTATGTATTCAGAGGTTGGGCATTGCATTGTCCTGATGCTAGAGGTCTTGAATTAGGGCCAAAATTCTATTCATTTACAGGGGTCCTCTGCTGCTTACAGTATGTCACCCACTGACTTTAGCTGTGGATATACATGGCCTCTCTTTGTAGTGGAAACTGCAGTTCTTTACTGGGTCAATAGAGCTGAGTTATAAAAGCTGTTTGTTTTCATTGTTTGTCTTGTCACATAAAGACTGCCAGATAAAGATACATGTTTTTTATCCCCCCCCACACACACACACACACAGAACACTAAGGGGCCTACCGTCTGAAGCCGGCCCCACTGACAGCAGTAATGATGTCAGTGGGAGAGATTTTGGCTCTGATAGAGCCAAAATTACTCCTGGGCTTGCGGAGCGAGACCCTACCGCAGGGTCTCGTCGCAAGCCCGATGGTCGCGATGGTCTTGACCATCGCAACCATCTTTTTGGCCGTTCGCATATGCTGTGGGTGGTCACCCACAGCTATGCGAGCGGCCAGGAGGCCACTCCATTTTCAGGTAGGAGGGCACTGATTCAGAGCGAGCGCTCTGGTCAGAGCGTTCGGCTCTGAATCAGGCCCAGAGATCTATCTGATTTCACGCAGATCTCTTGGACTAGGTATAGGGCTGATACAAGTGAGCACTAACAATGATGACCTCACCTTGTAGAAGCAGATGGCTGGTGTCAGTGCAAATGCATCTATGTGTCTTATTCCACTGTGTGTGCAATTGCGGCTGACTTGCCTGCAACTCTGGATTGGCTCCTACTGTACATCTTCCTTTGGTAACTTACTGTGGATGCCATAAATATGCTAAACATATATTTTTTTTCTCACTGCTTCTCCGTGTCGAAAATCGGGCACTGAATGTATGATGTATGTTTTTTTTCCTGTAATCCACATAACTCCCAACTGCCGCAGCTATTGGCAGAGAAGTCCTGCTTTGCGGGCACTGTGCCATCCCACCAGCAAGCCACAGTGTGCCTTGGGTCAGAGAGGGGGAAAGGTTGGGAGTTGACAAGCTCACCTGCCTAACAGAGCAGGGGTACATGGAAGCATGGTGTGCATGCGCGTGGCACCTAACCAGTGAGAGTCTAGAGCTTGTGGGCAGCCCAGCAGATCGGAAAAACCTGCTGGGCAGCATGAAGAGCAATGGGGATGTGTGGCCATACACCAATGCAATGCACAATGATTCCCATTTCCCCCTATTAAGGATGGACTAGCCAATCGGCACTTCAGACATATGCCAGAAGTGCCGATGGCCTAAGGACAGGCTTGGGGAGGGGGAAAGGAAAAGTCCCCTGCCCTCCACCTCATGGCTCTGGAATCAATATAATTTCACGGAGATGGAAGGGGTGGAGGCATGGATGGGCCTGCAGCTGCTGCGCTGGGCCGGGGAGAGACGGGGGCGTGCCATAAGGCCAGCCCCCATGACTCGTGGCATGCCCCCTTGATTTAACCATGCCCCCCTTCACATGCGTGTGCAGGGCAGACTGCTAGGGCTGAAATGCTGCCCCAGTCCGTCCCTACCCCCTATCCAGTTGTTGGGAGATATGCCATGATGGAAGTCACACTACACAGTTCACCCATGTTTGCCAAAAGAATGACACTGTGGAAACATTTCTTGTCAATTGTGGAGAGGAATGGCAGCTTCGTCTTTCCATACTACAGTCCAGCGTACACTCCATTTTATTAGCTTTTGTTTTTGTGTACAAGAATAAGTGGACGGGGTAAAATATCTTTTACTTAGAAATACTCATAGATGGTCATGGAATGAATGCTCCAATTACTGAAGACAAATATGAACAGTCTCCTAGAAGACAAAATACCAGAGAAAAACAAGATGTGTATTTTGCAAAATAAGGCATCTTTTTCATCCCTTAAATAGATGTGTCTCTTGTATTTACTTCATATCTGGTGTTTATTGACATGCTGTTCTTCACTGAAGAATATGTTGTCATTATATGCCTATCTGGCCAAGGTAGAGTCCATCCAAAACATTTAACAAATCATGAATTTCAGCAGGCATGTCAATGAACTCTGGATGCTACATGAGTTGTGTTGTTGCAAAGGCCAAACACAAGGATACATCCCTTTTCCAAACTGAATGATGATGAACATACGGAATGGATAATTGTTTTTAAGCACAATCTTATGTTTAAACAGGAGAAAAAAGTATTGAGAGCTAACAATTGCCCAATACTGAGTAACATAGTTTATTTGTAATAACAGCAAAATCAATCAATATATTTATTATATATATATATATAAATGTATATTAATATGTACATGCACTCATGGGCAGCGCCCTTTTTCCTCTTTTTCTCTCCTTGGCACTATCCATGCCACCTATTCTATTTGTGTTTTGTCTCCCAAACCTGTTTAGTGACTATTATATTATCACCGACTTACCACTGCCTGCCCTACAAGATAGTGAGTTTATCCACCCTTGTCCTATCTATTCTGCTATTTTATTGCTGTGTGTTGCACCTAGATATGTCACTTTATACTCTTCTATACATATGATATGTCAAGCTACATTGTTAATGTATATAATCATTGAACGGCGCTGAGGAAACTCTGTGCCAGACTAGGACTGCACATTCAAAATTTACCAGTAGCCATATGTATGCACATGTGCCTTAATGTCAAATGCTATCTCCGCATGGTAGTGTCTAAATCCCCTTCCCAGAGAGGACCCTGACGTCATCAGCCAGTGTCCAGCGTCATTTCCTACCATCCAAGTGGGCATAGAGGGGGCAGATAACCATGTGGCGAGCCATCGAGCCCGAAGCGCGGCGAGCGCAGCGAGCCCGCGAGGGGACAACTTTCTTGTTTAAGTGAGGACAACTTACTTGTTTAGCTGGCCTTCATGGGCATGAACTGCACTTCCGCCCTCACTCACGTCACTTCCAGGTCTCTAGCATGAAGGGGAAATAAGCTCTACCGTCTCTGCATAGTGTCAGGACTCCGAAGGAACCTGGAAGTACTAGAGGACGGTCTCTAATACCGCGGAGTATCCTGGTTAGCAAGGAGCTCCTTAGCAGCCTCTGCTGTGTCACACAGATGGCAGTTGAGAGAGGGAGCGGTGCCGGGCCTGGGTACTGTCGAGGGAATGGCCTAATGTAAGGAGCCGTGGCCATGTGCAGCATGCTCCACAGGGGGGCACCGTGTACAACTCAGCCTGGGCCAAATCCAGGGGGCAATCAGTGTTATTGTCCCACCCCCCCACCCCTCTGCACAGCCAGGGGTGACTGCTGCTGAACCCTTGATCCATAGCACACAGCAGGACCACTCCATCAAGCCCCTCCTTCTCAGCGCCCCTAGTCATACAGCATACAATACTCAAGCACAGGCCTGTCCCAAACTACACTGCAAAGCCAAGTAGGAAGCTGAACTATGCAAATTAGGAGGAGATAAGTGTAAGTGTGGCTAGTAAATAGATCCCCAGCTAGTTAAAACAAACTGCGCTAGTCTCTCCAAAGAGAAAATGTAATATGAATTATCTAAGAACAAACCCTGGTTGTTACTGCAATTATTCTTTGTAGCCAATACTATTGTTGTATATGTTTAAAAAATATGTGCCTAATTGTCTTTTAAATACAATTTTTTTTAAATGCATTTTACTAATCTAGTTACTTTATTTATTATGATTAAATAAATATATTTAGATTTTAGTTCCTGCTTTTTTTTTTTTTTTTTTGCAATGTCTCAGGAATTCTAAGCTTTTAATACTGGTATAGATTTTATCAAATATGAGAGGCATTGTGATAATTAGTTTTTTTGACCGAGTCCCCCATAATACATCGCACTCATGCAGTTCCCTGGGTGTTCGGTTTTTTAGGTGAAGGGATGAAATTTGAGGACAGTATTCAAAATAAACCTGTAAAGAGCTGTATCAAACAGCAGTGGGCCTTACTATGTTTACAATATATGAACTGGAGACACTACTGTGTGGCATAATATGAACTGGGGGCGCTACTGTGTGGCATACTGTCATACTTCCCTATCATCATTAGGCCTCTCCCCCTTGCGGCATAATGACGAGGGTTTGATGCCAAAATGCTAAAATGCAAAACTCATAGAATTGCATGATTTTTGGCCTGATTCAGAGGCGTTCGCTGTTTGCGAGCTCTCGCTCTGAATCAGGGTGTTTTTTTTTTGTTTCACCCTCCAGGCCGCTCGCAAAGCTGTGGGTGACCACCCACAGCTAGTGCGAGCGGCCTGGCAATGGTCGCTATTATCACGACCATCGGGCTTGCATCGAGACCCAGCGGGAGGGTCTCCGCTCCCGCAAGCCCGAGTGTACTTCCTGCTCTAATAGAGCTCTAATAGGCGTTCCTAAGGGAACGCCTGCATTTCTGCAGCCACCCCCCCTCCCCGCCTACAAAACGTGGCGAGCTGTCAATCAACATCGACAGCCACCCCGTCTTGTAGTGAGCCCCGGAGTGATGGAGCTGCTGTCGCTCGCTGGGGCTCGCGCATGCGCACACCGGAGGCTGAGCGTGCGCAGTGGGGAACATCGACCCGCTTGCAAGCACTGTGCACTCACGAGCGGGTCTGAATCAGGCCCTTTGGCCCTACCTCCTTGCTCACTTCACTAGGAAGTGGGTGGGATGTAGGAGGACCACCCAATTCCTTCGGGGGCCCGAACGTTCTGGGAGAGTAGATAAGTATGATACTGTGTGTGTGCAGAGCAGATTATCCATCTGTAGATTTCCCTGTTCATATAATGAAGTGTGCTGTCATGTCTATTCTGCTAGGTCTACATGTAAATCCTAATGAATTCTATAGGCCCATTCATTCTGAATACAAGAGAAAGGGAACAATTTTGTTAGTTTTCTGTCTCAGGGGCCTATTCATCAACACTAAAATAACGTTTTTAAGGACATTTTCCTTAAATAACGTTATTTTGGTATTCATGTAGCCACTTAGCAATGAGATATCTGTGATATCTCCTGTGCTAAGTTCCCCTGCGTTAATTTCCACACTCCCCATACCTTAGTATGGGGATGTGGAAATTGTGGTATTCATCAAATTCCGAAAATTATCAATTTTCGGAATTTGATGCAGTTACTATTCGCCTTTGTGAGGTGGCGAATAGCAGGTGAAACTTACCTGTATCCGCGTGTGCAGGTCCCCCGACGAGTCCCTCCGGCGCTCTGCTCCGTCCTCAGGCTCCGGAGGCTGGTCGGACATGTGTGCTCCCCAGCAGAGCACAAGAAAGTTTAGACAAAAAAAAAAAAGTTTTTTTTCTTTCTAATCTGTCATGTGGTCTGCTGGGAAACCACATGACAGACCAGCAGGACGGAGCCGGAGGCTGCTGCGTGGACAGGTAAGTCGGGGGGGGGGGGGTAGGTGGGCGGAGGTGGGAGGGGGGTGGGGGGGTACACAAACTTAACGCATCTGTAGGCAGTGCTGCGCATGCGCTGGTTTTACAGATGTAACAGCGCATGCGCAGCACTGTTTCCAGATGCGATAAGGTAGTGTAGGCAGGGAAAATTATCTATTTCCCGAAAAGCTGTCATCGCAAAAATGACAGCTTTTCGGAAAATAGATACTTATGGAGAGGTGGAATGATGAATTCCACCTATAATTAGCTAGAACTCCATGCGAGTTCTAAAGCTAATTATCTCCAGAGAATTTTTAGGTTTAATGAATAGGCCCCTCAGAATTATCTCCAGAATGTTAATCACTACATTTTATAATACTATCTATAGTATAGAGTAACCTATGTTTATTATAATACAGTTACTATTCAGAATTATATTGACTTGTTGGGTAAAATTTACTAAGCGGCGGTTTGACAGCGGTTTCTATTCTATTCTAAACCCCGGGAGTTTGGTGACAGGTTCTATTCTGTTCTAAACCCCCGGAGTTTGGTGGTGGTTTTGCAGCAGTTTCTAAATGACAGCCCTATTCTATTCTATTCTAAAATGTGTTTTGACTGTGGTTTGGCGGCAGTTTTGCTATCTGCAGATTTACTAAGGTCAAAACCGCTGCAAAACTGCCATCAAAACACATTTTAGAATAGAATAGAACAGGGCTGTCATTTAGAAACCGCTGCAAAACCACCACCAAACCCCCGGGGTTTAGAACAGAATAGAACCCGACCACCAAACTGACGGGGTTTAGAATAGAATCGAACCCGTCGTCAAACCGCTGCTTAGTAAATTTTGCCAGTTGATTTGCAAGCCTATATTTTCTAGTGAGGTTTTATTACCCTGGAACATGTTCAAGCCATTTCAGGACATATGTTGCTTTGATAGCCGCACTACACAAACTTTAAGCCTTCAAGAACTAAGATAGGCAGAAATACAATAGCCATGACACCTAAGGGGGTCATTCAGACCCACTCGCAATCGGCAGTACTCTCGCAAGTGGGTCGATGGCCCCCACTGCGCATGCGCACGACGGAGGGAGCTCCGTCGTGCACATGCGCGAGACCCGGACTGCGACAGACAAGCTGTCGCTCCGGGTCTCGCACCAAAGGGGGCGTGCTGTCGATGGTGACTGACAGCACGCCCCCTTTGGTGGGCGTGCCGGGGGCGTGGCGGCCAGACGGAGGCGTTCCCATGGGAACGCCTACCGTCTGAAGCCGGCCCCACTGACATCACTAGTGATGTCAGTGGGAGTGATTTTGGCTCTGATAGAGCCAAAATCACTCCAGGACTTGTGGCTGGGAAACCCTACCGCAGGGTTTCCGTCGCAAGTCCGATGGTCGCGATGGTCAAGACCATCGCGACCATCTTTTTGGACGCTCGTATATGCTGTGGGTGGTCACTCACAGCTATACGAGCGTCCATGAGGACGCTCCATTTTAATGGAGGAGGGCCCTGATTCAGAGCGAGCGCTCTGGTCAAAGCGAGCGGCTCTGAATCAGGGCCTAAGTTTTGTATGTCATACTTAATACATAATACATAATTGTGCTTCAGGTTGTCACTATGATAAGAATTGGCATTATTCATTTTACTGTCAATATGTCGGATACATTTTTAGATTGACACATAAATATCCATGAGAAAGATATTGCACGCTAACATGTTCAACATTTGTTATTTAGTAACACTTGGCCACTATAAATATGCAAATTGTATTTTCAAAAGTGTCTGGGGGTAATTTACGAACTTGAAAATATGCAGAGGCTCAGGACAAAAGCCATGTGTGACATCATGCAGCAACTTTTTCACAGCTGTGACTGTCTTGTACAGGCAAAGATTTGCACAGCAATATGGAGAAACTATTCTCATTATGATAGGCTCTGATCAGTGGGCATGGCTGTATTACAGTGCTCATTGCATAATGTGGGAAAGCTGGAGTCACGGCCAGCGAAAGAGGAAGAATTGTTAGAGTAGCAGGGAGTGCAGCTGTTCGGGGGCTCGAAACTAGGTGTTAAAGGGTTTCAGCTAATGTCCTCTGGATTATTAAAAGTTCCTCTATTTAACAGTCTGGGGCTGTTGCCTTTGTGACCAAAAGGTAGCAAGTGATCTGCTTGCTATTGGTTGCTACAAAATTAGTCATGGACTGATCAGTATGTGGTACCCCAAATAAATGTGTTTGATTATGATGTTGTGTTAAATGGATTATCAAAGGCCCTGAAATTATCTTCTGTTGGTGCATCTGGAGGGAGTGACTCTCATCCCAATTATTCTATTCAGCAGCACTCTCATTACTGCCACTTTCACACCACAGCAGAGAGGCAAGAATTTTCCTCAAAGGTGCAGATAGTAATAAGACCAAAATTTGTGCCAAAATAAGCATTTATTACTAAGGAAACATTACATATCTTTCAGCAACCTACTACAGTTTTGTCACGCTGTGTATCAAGAGATGGGTATATGCCTCAATTATCTGACTACAGCCAAGTTGATGCTACCATTAGAGATCTTGGAGGGTGCCGCTGAGTCACCTAACAAAAACAAATGTAGGATGTCTCTCAAAGAGGCTCTGGTGATGACTGCGGGACTTATCAGCTGCAACAAATGCTATTCCTGACCCCACTATGACCTATTACCCCTTGAACTGTCAGCCCTGGTCTCAGTACCGATTTCAGCATTGGCAACAACAGCAGCACTGATATGAGCTGTGATGTATGTAAGGCCGGGTACACATCAGAACTACGTGTGTCCCAGCCAACCCAATGCCCAATGGAGGGATATATCAGGCGGCCATACAAACTGCACGATCCGGTGTATATGCAGCACATCAGATGGGTTGACATTGCTGACTGCACATGTGAGGGTACACACTGAGCGATATGGATTATATATTGTTCCGATCCACGTCGGAATGATATATCATCCCATATATAACCTGATGTGTACACGGCCTAACCAGTGCAGTGCTGCTCCTGCCCAGGCTATTTCCTCCCTGGCTTTCTCCTCACCATCTCTTTCCTCTATTGGTGGCTCCAGAGGTGGGGCTGCAGCACAGTCCAAAATTCAAACAAGGAAGCAACCCCAACTGCCATGCTGAACGCTGCCAAACTTCGCAGGCTGGGACTCACTGGCTGTTGATGTGGCTCCCCTATATGACTTTTGGACTGCTCTGCAGCCACACCTCTGGAGCCACCACTGCTTTCCTCCCCTTCTCTTTCTTACCCAACCTTTTTCTTCCCGGCTCTCTCCTTCCCCTCACTCCTCCACTTCCTTTGTAGAAGACAAATAAGGAGGGATATCGACCATCCATCACACCAGGGAGGGTGAATAACGATCAGCCAGCAATATTGTATCGCTAAAAATAAAAATAAAATAAAGAAAGATATTCTTCTGATTAAACTTGCACTCAGTGGACCTCATTCAGAGTCGGTTGTAAGCGGCCACTCGGTCGTACATATCCGATGTTTCCAAACCACGCATACGTACCGTTAGTTGTGCACATGTGCGTACGAGACCTAGCGATCCAAAATGCTGTCAATCGTACAACTTAAGAGTAGGGATGTGCAGGCTCGGATAGGTTCGAGTTTGCACGTTGAGTTCGGATTTTTCCCTCCAAAAAAATGGAACTCAGAAAGAGGCAAAACGTCATCTTGCATGGACGAACATCATCATTCCTGGACTTTTGTCCAGGAATGATGATGTTCGTCCGTGCAAGATGACGTTTTGCCTCTTTCTGAGTTCCGTTTTTTTTGAGGGAAAAATCCGAACTCAACGTGCAAACTCGAACCTATCTGAGCCTGCACATCCCTACTTAAGAGCAGGAAGTGGCTTCCGAGTACTGATTGACATGAAAGGCTGTTTGTGGGTGTTAACGGGGGAGGTGGTCTGAAAACACAGGCGTTCCTCACCGTTTTCAGGGCGTTTTAGGGGCGTACATAATTTACCTGCTACGACCGACATAGAAGGCCGGAAGTAGTAAAACGTCACTCTGCGAGCAGGTTCGAGGCCTGGCTGATTGTACAGCTTGAGGTTGGGTACGTGCTCTCTCAAGCCCCAGAGTGCAATCGATACTATCGAATGTTACTGATGTTAGGAGTGATGTTTCTATTTTGAGCCACAACAATGCAAGCAGCTAATAATCGTTTGTTGTAGCTAATAACACTGCTAATTGGCTTGTAATTGATTCAGCTGCGTTTGCATTAGCAAATAATAAGAATAAATATATTTCATGGGGATGGCTTACTCTATGCGTTTTTTTGTTCATTTTTGGTGTAATTTGCACACAACACAAGCGGCCGCAACCATCAGAAGAAAATTAACATACAGCGACTGACAATGACTGACAACGTTTGACTCGATCCCTAGCTGCTATCACGCGCTAGCTAGAGGAGGTGCATTGTTCATGTATGGAAGTCACTTTGGTTGCGTCCAACCGGCCGTGCGATTGCTTCCTTTTTCAGTTTCGCGGTCATTAGGCGTACGACCGAGCGGCCGCTTATGACCGACTCTGAATGAAGGCCAATGTCCTTGGAGTCAGTCTCATATAGACTTTGGTATAGTCTCAGTTCAGCACAATGATAATTCCAATGTCTTAGGTAGGCAGGAAGTGGCAGCAGGTGCTGGTATATGGAGTGGATTCCTGGAGGAGTTTTATTAAGGTGGACATTGTGATAAACAAATTAAAGGAACTGGTTTGTGTACAAACTACAGAGATTGGATCAATATAGAGGACTTTTGGATTAACACCTACTAACATTGGATTCATTGTTGTGCGGGACTGAGACTGTTAATACCTAAGACATTCCTTAAGGAACGCCTCTGTTTGTAAAACCCCCCGCCACGCCTACAAAGCGGGCCGAGCTGTCGATCAACATCAACATGTCGCCCTCCAGTGGCCGGCGCCCTTAGGCAGTTGCCTATCGGTAGTACCGGCCCTGGTTAGGGGCTCCCGGGGTGACTTAGGGTTAGGCAGCCCCCAGGGAGGGTTAGGGTTAGGCTAGGGGAAGGGGGGTTAGGGTTAGGCAGGCCCGGGGGGAGGTTAGGGTTAGGCACCCCCCCGGGAGACTTAGGTTTAGGCTGCGAGGAAGGGGGCTTAGGTTTAGGCACTTAGGGGGGGTTAGGGTTAGGCACTTGAGGGGGAGGTTAGGGCTAGGCACCCCTAAAGGAGGATTAGGGTTAGGGGGTAGAATAGGGTTACCTTTTTTAGCTTCGGGATCTTCACCACTGCCGGGCTTCTGCTGTCGGGATTTGAACCGGCCAGTGGTATAACATACTGATTCCATTCTGGGGCACTTAGTCTCCTTATACAGCCACAGTCTCCTGCAGCATCAGCAGGCTGTGAGAGTGATAGTACTAATACCCCTTTCACACTGCAGCAATAGCCTGGGTTATTTCACGTGAGCGCACATCAACCTGGGTTATTGTGCAGTGTGAAAGGGCCCAGTTGAAATAACCCGAATAATGAGCAGAGTTGACCACGGGTTCAACGCAGCTTTTGGTTCAGTGTGAACAGGTAACCTGGGTCGATTACTATAAAGTCTAGTGTCCAGGAAATTATGTCAATGTCAGTTAGAAAAGGCCCCTTCCTGTCACATTACAGTCTCATGCCTTCATTTCTTACACACCGCAGGGATGGGCTCCTTTTGGCGCCTCTGTTGCTGGGAGAGTTTCTTCATACAGCCTGGCAAATCTTAATTTCTTATTGCCACGAATAGCAGTGATAATAAAATTTAATTATTGGTTTAGGACCTGATAATTAATAAATAGGGTCTATGTACTAAGACTTGGATAGAGATAAAGTACCAACCAATCCAATGGATGCACTAAATTAGACTACATTCCCATCTATAATTTCAGTTGGGTACACATTGGATGAAGACGGGTTGGCAACTTTTGGCCTGGGAAGTAAGTGATTGTAGGTGGTCTTTTCAGCCACAATCCAGCCAATCCATCAATTTAATTTTAAATCCACTTTTCCAATTAAGGGCCATATTCAATTTGAGGCGAAAAGTCGTTATCGGCGATAAATTATCGCCGATGACGTCATTTTCGCCTATTGTCTTTTTCCCCGTATTCGAAAAGTCTGGACTTTTCGCCTCAAATTGAATACGGGCCACAGCAGTGACAAGTCTAAATTTAATTGCAAATGCTAGAAATTTTTAAAATTTATAGCAACAGTTACGAAATCATTGTTCTGGAACTAGGAGAATTCCACACTGTACAGTTTATACTTCCATAAGGAAATTCTTATTCCTTGACTACAGATACAATTTGGCAAAAGCAACACAAGTACATTTGTATGAGTTCCCGTAGTACAGCAACAATCAGCTACAGGAATTAGATACCAATGTTTATTATGCAAGAGGCTAGATGCAGCGGGTAACTAATACATATGTATTTAATTCCACGTAGACCTGTTTCGATTACAAAGAACTGCTTCCACAAATGCAGATTAACACATAACAAGTATATATATATTTATAAAAAAAAAATATTATTTAATAGCTGAGCACCTGGCAAGTTAAAGTTACTAATGACTTTGAATGGATTATTTGGAATCTTAAAGGACCTGTAAGTAAAATTCTACAATGCAACAATATACAAACCTATATAAATACACTTACTGTAGTAGGATGTCACATGCACAGTAACATGACCACTATATTATGATACAACATGTAATATACACAACATGAAAAACTGTAATAGGTTAAGTAATATTGCTGACCACGATGAACTAAGGACCTGATTCAGCAAGGATCGCAGTTGCTAATATGCACGTAGTCGGCGGATTGTTGCACTCTGTGCATGCGTATGCATCGCAGTGCACGTGTGCGAACCGGCCACTGTGATCACAGTGACTACGCAGACCCATCGCAGAGTGATTGACAGAAAGTGCTGTTTGTGGGTGGTGACGGGGGGTGGTTGGAGAAACACAGGCGTGCCAGTGCATTTGAACGCCGTTGCAGGAGCATACATAAATGAGCTACTGCGATGCCGTACGCAGCTTGAGGACTCATAGCGTGCGCTGAAGTTAGCAATTTCTGAGTAAGGTCAGACCTTGTGCAAGTGTGCATGAGGCTGCGATGGACCGATGGTACTCGATTTTACCGATGATTTTGCTGTCTTGCTAAACATTACAGATGGGTCCTTATGTTATGCTATGACGGCATAGCGATCGCAATGGATTAGCATATTTTTGCAGTTGAACTTTGTGCGATCCTTACTGAATCAGGCCGTAAGTCAGGTAATACGCCAAACAAGACGTAATATACAAATGATTACACTCAGTGACATACCCCAGTGGTTGTACACAGCCAGTTACCTCTGACAGTGGTAATAACCTTCTTATAACTTCATACAACTTGCTCTATAGAGAGTCACATGCAGGACGTCACAGTGCAGCCCATTCATATATATAGACTTGGGATTTCCCAATATCTGACCTCAGAGCCTAATTTAATTCAATGTGAAATGCTCAAAACCAAGGGTAAATCTATCAACCTATCTAAAGATGACAAGTCACCCAATCATATTCTACCTGTCATTTGCCTAGCATAAAATGTTAGCTATAATCTATAGAAAATTTGATACATCTCTCCCATATAATTATATTCCCATTACCGAAGTCTCCACAAAAAGAGGCAACAAGACAGCCTTTTGGCATGACTGTAAGGGGGAGGCTCAGAATATATTCCTAAAGGAACACATTTCTAAGCTACATTTAAAAAAGAGCCCAAGTAAAGTATATGGGTATATTTACTAAAATGCACATTTTTAGAAGTGGAGATGTTACTCATAGCAACCAATCAGATTCTAGCTATGATCTTCTAGAAAGTGCTAGACAAATGTTTAGTAGAATCTGATTGGTTGCTATGGGCAACATCTCCACTTCTAAAAACCTGCTCATTAGTAAATATACCCCTGAGTCTGTACTGACAAATGCAGATATTGACTATTTAAAAGTCAACTGCGCATCACTTTCAATAACTGTTAAATTGTATCCAGAGTGTGGATAATGCCCCAGTGCCCGGAGATTTCCCAGCACTCGGAGAGACAGATGATACATTCAGAATTCTAGAAGTAGCAGAGAGATGGATAACACTGACTTTATTGTACTACTGGGTTCAGACCGAACGGATTGTCCCACGTGACATGTAGTACTTGAGGTGTGAAAGCTCTATAGAACCAATTAAATTAGTGGCAATTTGCTGCTGAATATCCTGTGACATCCTGCTGCACACATATTCGCTTTTTATGGTAGGCTCCACACCGCTAATTGACTTTGCAGCTCTACAATGTGTGAGGGAAAACGAGCAATGTTGCTGATTGCAATGTGCCGTTACGGAACAGCGTATCAGCCACTGCTTGAGTCGTCCAGTATGACTAAGTTGCATTGAGTGCATTTTTTTACCTACAAGCCAATTGCTGAATAGTTTTTTACAACTAATATTGCCACAACTTATATTAGTTCTAATGGTGCAGCTCACGTCCATAGTGCTCACCAATACAGAAAAAAAGTTCATACGCAATTACTACTACTTTTCGGGTGTAATGAGCCGCTCTTTAGAGCAGCATCAAATCCATGTCAAGCAGGTTCTGAGGAGACTCCATGAACATCATTTATTTGCCAACCTCGAGAAACGTGAGTTCGAAGTTGAAAAGTTTCCTTCCTGGGACACGTCATCACACCTGAGGGTTTCTCCATGGATCCTAGAAAACTCCGGTCCATTCTTAACTGGACACTACCCACAAACCAGAAAGCCATCCAAAGGTTCTTGGGCTTTGCAAATTAGCCAAAAAGGGAGCAGCTAACTCAGACTGGTCATCACAAGCTATACAAGCATTTGAAGCCTTGGAACAAGCTTTCATTTCACTCCACTTCTTCGACATCCAAATACTGACTTACCTTTTATCATTGAAGTGGATGCCTAAGAAGTAGGTGTTGGGGCTATTCTCTCTCAGAAGGACACTTGTGATAATAAGCAGCATCCTTGTGTGTTCCTGTCTCTAAAATTCTCTGAGGCAGAGGCAAATTATGATGTTGGAACCTGAGAACTATTCGCTAGCAAGTGGGCCTTTGAGGACTGGAGACATTGGCTGAAAGGAGCTAAACACACCATCACAGACCATAAAAATTTGTTGTATAATGAGTCAGTCAAAAGACTCTAGACAGGCACATTGGGCGCTGTTCTTTACTTGATTTAATTTTGTCATTACCTACAGGCCTGGGTCAAAAAATGTCAAAGCGGATGCCGTGTCACGTAGTTTCCTTCAGGAGCATGAAACCACTACTGCTAAAATACCTATCATCTCGGCAGCTTCCATTCATGCATGTCTAGACCTTTCCACTCAGCTTCAGTCCGTGCAAACTAAGGCTCCTTCTGAGACTCCTCCAGGACTTTTGTACATTGCAGAATGATTGAGGGTAACTGTATTACCAGACTTTCATTCTAACAAATTGTCTGGGATTTCTAGGATCCTGGAGTTACTGTCTCGTCTGTATGGTGGCCTACTATCATTCAAGATGTCAGAGAATTTGTTCAGGCTTGTGGTCTGTGCCAAGAATAAAACTCCTTGAAAACTTACAGATGGACAACTCTTGCTTTGGCCATTCCCACCAAGCCATGGTCACATATTTCTATGGATTTTATTACAGATTTGGCAAGTTCCTCCGGTTATTATACCATTTGGGTGATGGTAGATCTTTTCAGCAAAATGGCCCATTTTATTCATCTGACTAAGATTTCCAGTGCTAAAGACCTTCATTATTCATCCACATGTTTTCAGGTTGCATGGTTTACCTTTGGATATCACAACTGACATAGTTTATTGCCCAGTTTTGGAAATCATTGTGCTCCTCATTGGGTATTAATCTCAGATTGTTTTCTGGATATCATCCACAATCTAACGGTCAGATAGAACAAGTTAACCAATCACTGGAGCAATATCTTCATTGCTATATCTCTAAGATTTACAACAACTGTACAGAATACTTCCCACTAGCGGAATTCACTTATAACAATGCTTGTCACTCTTCCAGTAAAAATGGGACACTACCTTAGGAAGGTAACCCTCCCTAGTCAAAGACCAGCTCTATCCTAAAATCAAAAGTGGGGAATGACAAGAAAGCGCTGCCAAATCAGAGACTATGGGCCTGATTCAGAGCCGGACGCTCTGACAGAGCGCTTGCTCTGAATCAGGGCTGTCCCTTTGAATTTTAGAGCGGCCTCCTGGCCACTCGCAAAGCTGTGGGTGGCCACCCACAGCTATAGTGAGCGGCCAAAAAGATGGTCGCGATGGTCAAGACCATCGTGACCATCGGGCTTGCGACGAGACCCTTGTGGTAGGGTCTCGTCTGCCGCAAGCCCTGGAGTGCTTTTGGCTCTATCAGAGCCAAAAGCACTCCCACTGACATTACTTGTGATGTCACTTGTGATGTCAGTGGGGCCGGCCCCAGACGGTAGACGTTCCCATGGGAACGCCTGCGTCTGGCCAGCCACGCCCCCGGCACGCCCACCAAAGGGGGCGTGCTGTCACTCACCATTGACAGCACGCCCCCTTTGTAGCGAGACCCATAGCGACGGCTTGGCTGTCGCTATCCGGGTCTCGTGCATGCGCATGATGGAGCCGGCTCCCTCGTGCGCATGCGCACTGGGCCAACATCGACCCGCTTGCAAGCGCTCAGCGCTCACAAGCGGGTCTGAATCAGGCCCTCTGTGTGCAGAAGAGATAGCGAGGACACAAAGTGTCTTCGCTGTCAACCATTTCAAGTCTACAGAGTCCAAAGTTTCAAATGGGGGAGCTTGTAGCCCCTTAAGAACCAAAGGCAGATCTCACGATGCTACCGGTGAGACAAAGGGAGGCTGAACTCGCAGAACTCCCTGCAAAAAAATTCTAACATCTGGTAATGAAGCAATCTTCCTCTGGAACCAGACTGACAATGCAGAAACCTGCACGTTCAAAGTGGCCAGGCGGAAACCAAGATCTAACCCAGCCTGGAGAAAAGCCAGTGCCAGGGAAACCATAAACATCTTCGGGTCATACTTCCTGTGGGAACACCATTGACCAAAAGAACGCCAAACCCCGTAATAGATGTGGGCAGTGGCAGGCGTCATGCTCTAAGCATCGTTTGAATCACAGAGCTGGAGAAAACTTTGGCTCTTAAGATGGAAGAGTCAAGAACCAAGCCGTCAAAGTCAGACGAGGTAGATCCGGATGCAGGAATGGACCCTGCGTTAACAGATCCTGCCATAGAAGAGGATACGGACTGTCTGTGGATAGATTATGTATGTCGGTGAACCAATGATGTCTGGGCCAAGTCGGAGCCTTTAGTATTACTGTTCCACCTTCCTGCTTGAATTTCCTGAGGACTCTTGGGAGGAGGAAAATTGGAGGAAAGAGATACCCAAGCTTGAAGCCAAATCTTACTGCCAGTGCGTCCACGAATGCTGCTGATGTGTCTCTGGAGCTGAACCCGTACTTGGGGACCTTGTAGTCGTGATGTGATGCCATGAGGTCTAAGTTTGGTAGACCTGATTTGTTCACTAAGAGCTGAAACACTCCTGGGTGAAGAGACCACTCTCCAGCGTGTATGTCCTGATGACTTAGGAAGCCTGCTTTCCAATTGAGGACTCCCGGAATGAATATTGTCTAGATGGCTGGAAGATGACGTTCTGCCCAAATTAGAACCTTTGTCAATTCCTACATGGTTACATGACTTTGTGTGCCTCCCTGATGATTAATATAGGCTACTGTAGTCATGTTGTCGGACTGGATCTGCACCGGCTTGTCTTGGAGCAGGTCTAGTGCCATGATAAGTGCTTTGTATACTGCTCACCATTCCAGAATGTTTATTGCAGATGACTTTCATGATTTGTCCATCTTCCCTGAAAGGTGTGATGACCTGTCACTGCCCCCCATCCACGAGGAATCGCCTTACCTGACATCTCTGTATGTCCGGTTGCAGTACGGGTCCCAGCATTGCTGCTAGCAAGCTCAGCCGAGACCCGTCAAAATTACCAGCCCTGCTACTGGTGTTGCGGCCCGGCGGAGGTAGATGGAGTCGCAGTACATGTGTCTTAATTCAGACACTCAGTACTGCCAGCGCAAAAACATAGAAAATAAAATAAATCATAAAATAAAATCTTAGGACTGCTTGAGCAGTCCCCTGTTACAAAGGTGCATCTGAATCCTGCTGCTCCAAACGAACAACTGAAGGCCTGTGGCTAGGGGTGGGGTATATATGGAGGAGGACCCAAGGCATCCTGGGAGCTGAACGCTTTAACTGTTTGGTGCCTGGGTCTCTCCAACCACATTACCCCCTCCACGGTATCCCTGTGAATCCCTATGGACCCTGAAGAAGAAAAGTAAGTACAATAGAACATAGACTATCCAAGTGCAAGTTATCTGAACACAAATTACGGGAACGAAAAATAATATATGTTGCTATATTAGTCCAATTGTATCGTAAAAATTACAAGGAAAATACTATACATATATAGTATAATACATGTCCAATTATCCAAACAAACTAATTAATCATTGTCCAAATAAGTTTGGGTAATCAGCATTTTACTTCACAGCTAAACAAGTACATTTTATTATTAGATCATCAGAAAGAGTTTCCACTTCCATGTAAATGCAGAACGTTTGACAGTGTGGAGATGTACTAAGCCTCGAAGAGAGATAAACTGGATGGATATAAAGTACCAACCAATCAGCTCCTAACTGTCATTTTACAGGCTAGGTTGGAAAACGACAGTTAGAAGCTAAATGATGGGTACTTTATTCTCTCTCCAAGGCTTAGGACATCTACCCCTAAGGCATTCAGGTTTACACTAACATCATGCCATCTGCCATGATCTCAGAGAAGCAAGTGTTTCTGTTGATCAGTCTGGAAAGGGTTATTATTATTATTATCCTTTATTTGTTTAGGTTATAAGGACATTTCCAAACCATCAGACATCATTGAATAGTGAAAAAGATTATTTACAAATACAGAACACATAAGTCAGTTAGCAATGTTCAGTGTCCCAGCAAATTCCCCCAAAGATCAAACCACATGATGCTCAGAGAAATCACAAAAACCTCATAGCTACTGTATATCCAGGGATCTAAGGCGTCTGTCAAAATGGCACATTATAAAGTTTAACAGGGGTATTCAATATGGGAGCGAAAACATCGTTTTTGCGTTAATATCGGAGGTATGACGTCATTATCGCAGGTTTTACTTTTACACCGTATTCAATTTCAAAGACTTATTGCAGGTTCGAAAAGTCTTTGATAAATAACAGGGATAACTTTTCACCACTGAATAGGTGTCGAAAAAAGTGCAGAATTGGGGTTTAGGGGTGCAGGCTTAAAAAAAATAGCCTGCACCGCTGGGAATGATATTTAAAAAAGAACTGTGTCAAAAAAAGTTTAAAAAAAAAAAGGACACCCCAAAAAATTAATTTAAAAATTGGGGTGAAAAAAAAAAAATGGGAAAAAATTGTTTAAAAATAGGGAAATAGGTTCAGGGCTATTCTGCAAGTATGCGGCAGGTGTATTCTAGAATAGATTTATAGCGGCAGGTGCACAAATGCAGAATTTAATAAAAATTTACTTTAGGGACTTAAAAATATGGTAGTACTCATTTTCATGTACCCCAAATTTGATGGGACCACTTAAAAAAAAAAAAAAAATAACCTAAGTGCTCTTCTGCAACACTTCTTCAATGTCGGGAAAAAAACACCTGCTGCGGCTATTTAAATCCCCGACTTTCAATTAAAGGCTAAAACGGGCGTACCCATAGTGTTCCCCCATGTTTTTACAACTTTAGGGGGGTCTTACAATTTTTTAAAGGAAAAATTCGTAACTTTACGCAAATCCAACTTCGGAGTTTCCCGTTTTCGTTAACTTTATATTGAATACGGGGATAAGCAGGAGCGCGCCCGATACTTTAAGGCAGGTAAAAACTCCGATATGAAACGTTAACTTCGACAGTGAAGTTAACGTTTCATATTGAATACCCCTCTAAGACTTTAACATCAGAAAATTACTTGACAAGAATGGATTTCATGGATGCGTAGCCAGGAGAGAGATCCTTGTCTTGAAAAAAATAACCTACAAAACAAAAATTGCAGAACAGTTTTGGTGCAAGACTTTTGGAACAAAGGGCCTGATTCAGCTTTGGGAATAGAGTAAGAATTAGCACTTAACTGTGTACCTGGACAAACCATGTTGCAATGCAAGGGGTGTAAAAACATACATTTTTATGTGCACGTAATGTAAATACTGGCTGTTTTTGTATGTAGCCCACAAATACTGCACAGCTTTATTATTACATTGCACTTTAGATGTCAGTTTGGACACCTCCCTCCCAAATCTAAATCTCTCTGCACATTTTAAATCTGCCCCACCTGCAGTGCAACATGGTTTCACCAAGATGATCAGTTAAGTGCTAAATCTCCCACTATTTCTAAAGTTGAATCAGGCCCAATGTCCTCTGTAAAACAAGTCCAATGTGGAGATGTTTTGCTGCCATAGGGACGTTTTGCTATTCCTGAGTACATCATGAACTCCTCTTTATAAAACAGAATTCTAGAGGCCATCTGTTTGGCAAAAGTATTTTGTTTGAAAATGGATCATACAAAAGAACAATGATCCTAAGAACACCAGGATCTGTACAACTGAATAGCTACAACATTTTAGAATGGACAAGTCAAAGTCCACATCTCACCCAAGTTCTGTGCATAATCAAATGCCCTCATACTACCACGAGCATCGTTGTAAGGAGGAGTGGGCCTCATTTCCTAAAAAAAAATATTATAAAGGGCTGATAATATCACAATCTGACATATGCTTTGTAACATAGCTCTTTATCTAATGTAGCCATTAGAAGATCGATAGACTGGTGGCCATAAAGGCATACGGACAGCTAGCAACAATTACACTACTCAACAAAATGTAAAAAATTCTCGGCATCTGGCTCGTGAATGTGTTTTTGCCTAATTTAGGGATACTGAATCCAGTGGAAAAATCAGATTTTCTCTATCATATCACATTTAACAGATATACACAAATAACAAAAACTGCAGAAACTACATTTCTGAAATTCTTAACAATTAAAAGTAGCCACAATGTAATTGTTAATAAAAGATATAATGTAAAGTCACTTTGCTTTAGGGAAATAAAATATTGACTCTTTCCGTTTATACAGTCTTCATTGGCCTTTCTCGAAAGGAACCAGCAGTAGTCCCCCATCATTGCAGGGTTCCAGCGTCTTTGGTAGCGATACTCCATTGTCAGAATGTTTCGGTGAAAACGTTCCCCCTGCTCATCACTTCCACTACCCAGGTTGTCAGGGAAGTCTAGATAGGAATGTAAAAAGTGACTGTTAAGTAAGTTTATTCACGATGGACACGTAGTTGGCCTCCATGCACAGCAGCATTGAAGGAGGACCAAGCAGCCGACTCAATTTCCATCTATTTAGCATTAAATATTTCATCCATAAGCAGTTTCCTTATTTGGGGGCCAACAAAGCTTTTAGCTTTGCTTTACTTAACTTCGGAAACTTTACCTTCAGATAACTGAAAGCCTGGCCTTCTATATCCAGAGCTTTCACTAAATTCTTCATTAGGCTCAACTTAATGTGAAGCGGAGGTGTACACTTGATGTTTTTCTCTTCAGCATCATAGGTTTCTCTCTCTGGCCACTTCATTGTGATACAGGGTGAGTCTCCCATATCCAAAATGCTTGGGACCAGGGGTATTTTGGATATCAGAATATTCTGTATTTTGGAATATTTGCATATCATAATGAAATATCTTGGGAATGGGACCCAAATTTAAACACAGAATGCATTGTGTTTCATTTACACCTTATACACACAGCCTGCAGGTAATTTTATACAATATTTTCAATAATTATGTGGTTGAAACAAAGCTTGTGTACATACATTAAATTAATTTATGCATCATATACACCTTATACACACAGCCTGAAGGTAATTTTATAAAGAATGTAAGCTCTTTCGAGCAGGGCACTCTTCCCTGTTGTGATTCTCTCTACTGTAATTTAATTTATCAAATACTCCCCACTAGTGCAACCAACACTCGGCTGCTTATGTGGATGTAAAGGTCGCTAATATAGCAATGTTTATTATACATGTCCATGTCCTGCTTTGTATTGTAAGTCACTGGCTACGTAATTGTTCATGTACTTTGTAAGGCACTGCGGAACACTTGTGGCACCATATAAATATGATAATAATAATAATACTATATTTTTAATAATTTTGTTCCTTAAACAGAGTTGTGTACATTGAACCAACAGAAAGCAAAGGTTTCACTATCTTGGTCATGCTAAAAATATTCTGTATTTGGGAATATTTGGATATGGGAGACTCAACCTGTATAGTGTTTCTGCTGTCCCATAAACACAGAAAACAGCAGTACTTTGTAAATCCAACTTTTCAAACCTAACAGCCATGCAACTACCTTCAAGTTGCAACCAAAGATTCCATCCATGATCCTTATACCCGATTCCCTCCAACACAGGCATACATTCAAAAGTTTCTTTCATGTCCACTGCATAGGCCAGAGGCACTGAAGGGAGTTTGTTCCTATTATGGAGTAACACTGCTTTCAGTATACTCTTTGAGGAATCAATAAACAGTCCCCACTCACTAGTATTGTATTGAACACCAAAGCCAAACATTAAACCATTACCATAATTACACGCACACATTTAACTTTTCTTTTTTAAAAATGTGGCCAAAGAAACGTTTCTTGTTCTAAAAGTTTAAATTTTCATTCCTTGAGTCAGAAGTTTTCACTGTTGTAGCCTAGAACCCAAAAGTTCGGCTTGTTGTTTTGACAGTTTCAAGTCACAAACCAAATCATTTAATTCTTCCTGCTCTATGATTTTTGGTGATTTGTCTTGAGTTTTGGGGTTATACTCTCCTCTAATTTCTGTATCTTCTGACTCACTTTCCTCTGATGTCCCCAATTCACTGGTACACACACGAGGTACAGGAACAGGCAGCCCTTCTCTATGATCCCAGGGCGACTCAGATGCACTGAGTGTCTTCCTCACTCAAAATGTGCATCTTATTCACATACTGTAAATAAAACAACTGGGAGCAGCAAAACTACATTACTGACTTGCACTGATCAATTTTATGTGCAACATTTGTATATATGTACGTACAGTAACTGAGCCAGAATATGTATACAAAGTGCCGCGCGCGACCAAAATGAGGGCGGGTCCTAATTACCATAGACCACTCCCCTTACCTGATGCTATTTGTAGGCGTGCCCACTTGGCACGCCTCCAAATAACGTCAGGCTGGTGGGAGCCTCACTAGCTGGGCTTCCCTCAGCCCTCTCCCGTCACTGAATGTATGCCACGTGCATGCGTGTAACATCCATTCAGACTCTGGGGCCCAGCACCGCCGCACAGCTGCGGCGGTGGGGGTCCCCAACCTCCCGATTTGACCACCCGCGGGCCACTTCGGCCCACAGGTGGAACAGCAGGACAGTACTGTCCCGCTGAAATCGGAATGTTGGGGAGGGGTGCGCCCTCTATGGGTGGCGTCCCTGTGTGACCGCACTGGTTGAACAACCCTAGAGCCGGCCCTGATGGTGTATGATGACACATCTGTAATTTCAGTGTAGTTTACGAATCAACTGATGGGTACCCTTTGGCTGGATACTATATTTTCAGGTGGGACTCTCTCCATTCTAACATATAACATAAATCAGTCACATCAATCTCTTACTGTATCTCAGTGTTGGTTCTTTTTAAATATATTTCTGTATTATTTTCACATATGGATGTAGTGCTGTCTGCCTGATTGCTGTCCTACTGCTGCAATGCACCTGGGCCTGATCATCTCCGGGGGTTTACTGCATACTCTGGACACTTTATTACTCCTTATTTCTGGTACGCACTCTGCTTTCTATATTTTAGGATATGTGTAAGATTTTGTTCATATATTTTTTTAACATGTGGATATTCTGATAATAAATGGCATGACAGTATCAAGATATGGGGTATACTTGATAAAGTGCAGGTTTTTAGAAGTGGAGATGTTGCCCATAGCAATCAGAGTATATCCATTATCTTCTAGAAGATGCTAGATAAATGTTAAATAGAATCTGATTAGTTGCTATGGGCAACCACTCCACGTCTAAAACCCGGAACTTTAGTAAATATACCCCCATCATTCCCAAAGTCCGGTGGTCACACTTGGAAACATACACAGCTTCCACAGTAGTGATCACATGGATTTGAACCAAGCTGTGATTTACTGGAAGACTCTGTTCATTTTTTTTATTCCAGTAAGAGTAATACCTTATGGGGATCGTTTACCTAACTCTGGTGGAGGTTGATGGGATTTTCACATATTGTTGGGCTTCAATCACTATATTGGTCCTATAATTGTGACCCACTTCCTACCTCTCCCCATTGGTGTGGTGACAAAATTCTGGGGACATGGAAGATACTCCTGCAAGTCACACTTACCACTGAAAAAAGAACACAGTGCAAAAAGACACCATGCACACATAAAGGAGATGCAAGTTGCTGTGTACACACTAGCACTACTAACAACCAAGTGCGCTCCCGTTTGGTCATCAGTCGCATCATCATTTGTCCCTACATGCAGCTCAGTCTGACAATGCGACTAATGACCCCATGCAGCGGGATGTGACTGGTGCAACGTATCGGACGGTCAGGCAGCGGTTCGTGTAATGTGTACCGGCCGCCCAATACGTCAGCCCATCAGCAGGGCGGTCATCGCTGGGTACACACATTGTTAGGTGTGTACCCAGCTTTAGAATAGTGATTACATGGAGCATGTAGCCAGTTAATTGCTATTCTAATACAACACAAAATGTGACTCCATTGATCTTGAATCCTTCCCTTTGCTTGCATTTGGGTGAGTGCTACTATTATTATTTATTTTTATGGTTTTCTGCACAATACATATACTACTAAACTGTTTATATATATATATATATATATATATATATACACACACACACAGGTATATATATATATATATATATATATATATTTATACATATATAATTATACACCCCTATCTACTATATGTCATTGTGTACATACATACAGTATATTGTGCAACAAGTGCATTTAAATAATTTGTACCCCTTATTATGTAAGTATTGAAGTCAAAATGACTAAACCTGCTGTCTTTGTATTTTTTTTTTCATGACCGCAGTGACTGCTAATATCCCTATATTTCACAGTGGGCACATTATTACTGTCATAACTTTATCTTATCAGCCATAACAGCACCATGGACAGAGAATGGGACACTGAGGACTGTACCTGAGAAAGCATTTTAGCAATGTTCCCGGTGACCGTAAGTTGCTATTACTGTTTGTAACCATCACAATACTATAACTGTCACAGAACATAAGTGCATTGGCCAAAAATGGCAAACGTAGAGCAAGAGTAAAGCTAATAATCCTGGGTGGAATTTTATACTACAGGACAGATAGTGCAGCAATAGAGACACCAGTATCTTTTTCTTGATTTACGTTTGAACTTTCAGTTTAATTTTATCATGTACTTATAAGGAACAATTAAGCTAATCATAGTTTTGTCTATAAAACCATCCCCTGACCAACTAAGGAAGTAAGATCAAGTTGTTATTAAACTTTTGTCTACACTTCTGAATTTCAGAAGCCAGCAAGTCTCTCAGTGTATTTAATTATTTCATTAGAGGAAATGTTACTGAGGTTCTTGATTTGTCAAATACTGTTTAAAGGACAGAAATGATTGACATTGCATTTTTTAGCTATATGAACTCGATGGTATAGAGGTGGTTTGAGAGAGAAGGGAGTCACTGTGCAGTCCCCGTTCGTCCCACCCTCTCTCAATGGCGCATATGCCGAGTAAATTCTGACACTTTGTGTGGGTCTACCATGTATGCGCAGAACTTAGGAATTTCTTAACGGTGCCTGTGCAAATGTCAACATATCATCCCTGGTGGCACAGCGGTGACTTACCTGCTCTCAATGGCAGCAGCTGCTCCAGCAGGACTTCCTGATCCCAGTGGTCATATGACCGTCATTTCCAGCAGAGTCATCTGATGCTCCAGCGTTACGTTATGTACACTACCGTTCTTAAGTTTGGAGTCACCCAGACAATTTCGTGTTTTACATGAAAACTGACTTTTATTTATCAAATGAGTTGTAAAATTAATAGAACATATAGTCAAGACATTGGTAAGGTTAGAAATAATGATTTTTATTTGAAATAATAATTTTGTCCTTCAAACTTTGGTTTCGTCAAAGAATGCTCCTTTTGCAGCAATTACAGCATTGCAGACCTTTGGCATTCTAGCTGTTAATTTGTAGAGATAATCTGAAGAAATTTCACCCCACGCTTCCTGAAGCACCTCCCATAAGTTGGATTGGCTCAATGGGCACTTCTTGCGTACCATACGGTCAAGCTGCTCCCACAACAGCTCAATGGGGTTGAGATCAGGTGACTGCGCTGGCCACTCCATTACAGACAGAAAACCAGCTGCCTGCTTCTTCCCTAAATAGTTCTTGCATAATTTGGAGGTGTGCTTTGGGTCATTGTCCTGTTGGAGGAGGAAATTGGCTCCAATCAAGCGCTGTGCACAGGGTATGACATGGTGTTGCAAATGGAGTGATAGCCTTCCTTATTCAAAATCCCTTTTACCTTGTACAAATCTCCCACTTTACCAGCACCAAAGTAGCCCCAGACCATCACATTACCTCCACCATGCTTGACAGATGGCGTCAAGCACTCTTTTCACTTGTTCTGCGTCTCACAAATGTTCTTCTGTGTGATCCAAACACCTCAAACTTCGATTCGCCTGTCCATAACACTTTTTTCCAATTCTCCTCTGTCTAATGTCTGTGTTCTTTTGCCCATATTAATCTTTTCCTTTTATTGGCCAGTCTCAGATATGGCTTTTTCTTTGCCAATCTGCCTAGAAGGCCAGCATCCCATAGTCGCCTCTTCACTATAGACGTTGACACTGGTATTTTGTGGGTACCAGCTGCCAGTTGAGGACATGTGAGGGGTCTATTTCTCAAACTAGAGACTCTAATGTACTTGTCTTCTTGCACAGTTGTGGACTGGGGCCTCCCACTTCTCTTTCTACTGTGATTAGAGCCTGTTTGTGTTGTCCTCTGAAGGGAGTAGTATACACCATTGTAGGAAATGTTCAGTTTCTTGGCAATTTCTCGCATGGAATAACCTTCATTTCTAAGAACAAGAATAGACTGTCGAGTTTCACATGATAGTTCTCTTTTTCTGGCCATTTGGAGAGTATAATCGAACCCACAAATGTGATGCTCCAGATACTCAACTAGCTCAAGGAAAGCCAGTTTTATAGCTTCTCTAACTAGCAAACCCATTTTCAGCTGTGCTAACATAATTGCACAAGGGTTTTCAAGGGTTTTCTAGTCATACATTAGTCTTCTAAAGCGCTTAACAAACACAATGTACTATTAGAACACTGGAGTGATGGTTACTGGAAATGGGCCTCTATACACCTATGTAGATATTCCTTTAAAAACCAGACGTTTGCAGCTAGTATAGTCATTTACCACATTAACAATGTATAGAGTGTATTTCTGATTAATTTAATGTTATCTTCATTAAAAAAAACAGTGCGTTTCTTTCAAACATAAGGAAATTTCTAAGTGACCGCAAACTTTTGAATGGTAGTGTACATAGATGAAGTGGGCCAAGGGGCAGGGTGGCATCTGCCCCCCAGGCTGGTACGATTATGCAGCACACTCAACATGTCCAAAATTAAATAGGGGAGCCACACCAACTGCTAGTGAGTCTTGCCCAACAATGATTGGCAGTATTTGGGGTGGCAGTTGGTGTGTCTCCCCTATTTGAATTTTGGACTGTGTTGCAGCCCCATCCCTGGAGCCGCCACTGCTGTGCAAGCACATGCCCCTCACGGTCAGCGATCAGATAGTGAAGACTGGGCAGCCAGTAACATACAGCCTCGCACACTGAGATTAGCTGAGGAGGTCCTGGCAGGCTGTCACTGAGGCAGCTCATCCAATTAGGGAAGGTGGAGGAGGAGAGTCTACTCTCCCACCTTCTGTTTCTGCTCTGTCTTATATGGAATCCAGCAACTATAAGGCAAGTGGAAGAGAGCTCACCTGAGTTGAAAGATATTTTGGGAAAGGCTGAAGGCATATAGTTTGTGGGTACATCTGATGGGCATATAAGGGGCATGTGGGGGGACATCTGATGGGCGGGATGGGTACGGGATGCCGGTGTTCAAAATCCCGACGCCGGCATCCCGACAGGATACCGACAATCTATGGTTTGACAATCATCTTGATTCTTTTGGTGCAGACCCACTATCATATCTACAGTGTATCATATCCTGGAGTGCTGTCTTTTTTCTTTTCTCTCTCTCTCTCTCTTGAGTATATTTATTAAAGTGTGGGGTTTTAGAGATGTTGCTCATATATCTAGCACCCTCTTGAAGATAATAGCTAGAATCTCATTGGTTGCTATGTACAACATCTCCACTTCTAAAAGACTGCACTTTAGTAAATCTCTCACTATATATATATATATATTGACAGCACTCTCCTGATGATAATTAAGTACTAGACCCGGTGCCCTATAGGAATGCAATAGTGACTGAACCCTTAAACTGCGGCAGCGCTCAGACTTTAAATAAGTGACATAGGGGTCTATTTACTAAGCAGTGTTAGGAGACAGAGTGAAAAATGATAAGGTACCAGCCAATCTGCTCCTAACTGCCATCTCACAGGCTGTGTTTGAAAAATGACAGTTGGGAGCAGATTGGCAGGCACCTTATCACTTTTCACTCTGTCTCCTAACACTGCTTAGTAAATAGACCCCATAGACACAACTGACTTACTCCAGTGTTTCAGAACACTCATCGGTTCTACAACATTAATAAAGCCGGTCTCACCTTATGACCATCTGATGGTATGACCATCAGAAGCTTGTCGCCGGCGTGACCAACGCATCACTATATATCTATATCCCCGGACCAGTACCAGTATCTTGACTAGTGCCCCATGGGGTCTTAATACTGCTCTGACTGCGGCCCAGATGCATTACATGGAATGTGGATCAGTGAAACTTCAGAGATTTGCAAGGTGAGCAGGCTGGTGTGTGACTCAGGGGTTTGAGAAACCTCTATTCCTTAGGGCCATATTTACAAATTATCGGGGTTTTGAAACGATAATTAGAATTTCTTATTGTTGCTAATCGTGGCAATAAGGAATTATCTTCTGCCGGGATGTACTACTGTTCACAGGCAGGGTTTTTTAATTACCATTGGCCTCCACTTGCTACTGCAGATGTGTTGTAATGTTTGTGATCTACACCCTATTGGCTACAATGGCCAACACCATCTTCAGATAGTCTTAGCCATCAGAGCCAAGCTTCAGAATACATCACGTTCCAGAGCTTGGTAAATTAGTCAAGAAAGTAGCCCACATAGGATTCTATGGGGCCTGCTTTTGTGAATAAAACAGGGGGATTGCAGCAGATATCTACGATATCAGCTGACGTCCCTTGAAGATACATCGGGGGAGTGTGTTTGTGTGTGTGTGTGTTCAGGTGTATTTATGGGCACACAGTGGGCAACAGCCCTCCTCTCCTGGTAGTCTGTCACTCTGGTGGGAGTTGTTCTCACTGCACATATCCAATCACCATCCATTATTATATACTGTAGAACATTCTTACAAATATTACTTACTTTAAGTTTAATGTATCAAATACATTTACTTCAGGTAAGCTTTTAGGTCTGAAAATGGCACACAAATACATTTTATGATAATACAATTTAACTAATGCTATCTTACAGAAATATACATATTACACAAGAGAATAACTTAGCAATTTTAAATATAACGAATATACTTTTTAACTGTCAAGTGATAAGCAGCATTTTGGCAGCAATAACATACTAGTCTTATTATTGCATAACTATTATAATACCTGTTGGAACCTTTGTAGTTTGGTGAAATAATAAAAACTATTCAAGAGCTGCTCCGTCTTATCCAGGACAAACCGTTCCCTGGAACCTCTCTGTTTCCTAATAGTTACAGAACATTAATTCTTCATAATCACACTATTGTAAATCCATGTAGAAGACGGCAACCACTGATAAGTGAGGATTTCGTACCAAAAAATTTACAAGATCATTAAAAAGCCTTTTTGTCAGAAGGCCACTTCATTTCTCTTGCTAATGTGTCAAAACAAAGAAAATGTTTTCTGCGAAACAAAAGCAACATAAATTGTTGCTAACACAGACTGTCCTCATTATTTTTGAGATCTCACGTAAAAACAATATATGCGTTCTTGACACAGGACTAATGAGGGCACACGGCTAAAACCCCGCTCAGGGCAAGCACTTTTCCAGATCCAGCCAGCCTTGTAATGCTAAGTTGCTTTGGCTTCTTCTTCTGAATGCTGAGGAGGAAACGTCAATAACTCCTGTGCTGTAAAACAAATGTGTGTCCATTATGGCCTCCCCTGAGTCTTCATTTGCATTAGCACAGATGGACACTGATACCTAGACAAATGTCAGCGACTGTAAACACGTTTACACATTCCGCCAAAAGATGATTTACTGTTGTTTTACCGTTAATAGAATAGAAATAGACAGATGTATTTATTTTTTCTTCTGGACTGGTGGTGGATGCTGATTGAGTACTGCGCCTGTTAGGAAGTGTATCTTGTGAGAATTTGCACCGAGGATGTTCAGCAAGTGAATGCACAGATATACTGCACATGCATTTTGCATGCATCAAACCTTACGACCAGATTGGAGAAATGGTTATGGGAAATAGCATACTCACCTTACAAGCATCCTAGTACAAAATTACTAGAAAACATAATATATATTATGTTATTTTCCTCTATTACTCATGCAGACTACCCTGATCTACCGAACATCACCAAACTCCTGGGAGAAACCTTGCAATTTTTGTCGAAATTCAAATACCTGGGGGTTTGAAGGCTTTGTTTAAAAAAAAAACAAGCAGATTAAACTGCCTAATAGATTAAGGGACAACTAGGGCCTGATATAGAGTTATACGGTATTGCCACCGCAGCTGAAGTACATGAAAGAGTGGGGAAACCATCCTGGACCCCATAAATGTGACAACTGTGGCAGCAGGACCATATAGAAGGCTGTTAGTGGCCATCAGGAGAGTACTGGAGGTTCTCAAAGGGTGTCAAATAGTTGATTTTTGCACTTTTTATTAATGGATGAAAATACATAGCAAACAAGTGTTTTTCATCAAATTAAAGATTTTCCAGCATTTTGGAGTACAGGAAAATGTCTGTATAGTAGTTTTTCAGTGTATTATTCAAGTTTGTTAAAAGGTGAAATAATAAGAGTTATGGTATAACATACCTTTGTTAACTCTTTTTCTTCGAGGTCCATGGGGTCCACAGCCAATACGTTGGGGTATGAATCCTGGTCACCAAACAGTTAACACAAACGAGCTCTCTGCTCCCAGGATGCACCGGGGTTCCTCCTCATATACCCCACCCCCTGCCTCAGGTAGCCAGTTCGTTACCAAGCTCAAGCAGGCAGAGACAAACAAAGGGTAAGAAAGAAGAAACCCATACTCATGAGTCCAGACTCTCAAGATAAGAAAATAACGGAAACCTCCCCCAGAACTACAGGTGCATCTGGGTGGGTGTCCTGTGGACCCCATGGACCTCGAAGAAAAAGAGTTAACAAAGGTATGTTATACCATAACTCTTATTTTCTTCTTCGGGGTCCATGGGGTCCACAGCCATTACGTTGGGGATATCCCAAAGCACTAAACCTACGGGCGGGGACGCTCCTGACTCTCGGAAGAGAGGAGAACCCTACGCCCAAAGGAGGCATCCTGAGAGGCAAATAGTCAAAGGCATAAAAATTGACAAAGGGGTGGGCGGAAGACCATGTGGCTGCCCTGCAGAACTATTCAGCAGAGGCGCCCCAGCAAGCCACCCACTAAGGCCCCACTGACCGTGTGGATGTACCTTTACTGAGTCTGGCACCACCAGACTAGTCTGTGTGTATATCTGAGAAATCATCATATGAATCCATCTGACCAATGTCCGTTTATCGGCTGGCCAGCCTTATGACTGTAATACAGTACCAAAAGGAAACCTACTTCCTCATGCTGTTGGCACGATTCACATAAATATGTAGTGCACGGCCAACATCCAAGGAAGCCTCACCTACCGAAAGGCTTGTAGTCTGAAATCTGAGACCACAAACTCTTCATTCATATAGAACCAGAATACCACTCTTGGAAGGTATTCCACCCTAGTATGAAGTACCGCTGTCTCCCGATGACTTATTAAAATGGGGAAGCGGGAATAAAGTGCTGCTAGATCAGAGACCCTCCAGTCTGACGAAAAGAACATACTCGTGAAAACCTAACCCCCTAGGGCCACATTTTCTCAGTTCACCCCGGAGAACATGCAAAGTTTTGTAATAAATGCAGCCAGAAGTAAGTTTCTTGTCCTTGAATTACAGAACATCCTTTCTTCAAGACGGAGGTCTGAAGAACCATGCCGTCCAAGATGTATGAGTGAGGTCTATATACAGGAAGGGATCCTGTATTAACAGGTCCGACCTTAGCCGAAGAGGCCACAGAATGTCTATGGAGTGACTCTGCAGGTTGGCGAACCAGCAGCGTCTGGGTCAAGTAGGGGCTATCAGTATTACTGTTGCATATTCCCGTTACCCTTAGAAGGAGGGATAGCGGGTGAAGCAAATACGCTAGTTTGAAGTTCTACTCTACTGCCAGAGCAACCACAATCTCTGTGCCCGTACCTAGAGACCCTGTGCTTGTGACTCAAGGCCATGAGGTCTACCTCTGGAAGACCCATCCATCCACAAGGCTCTGAAATACCTGTGGATGATGAGCCCACACTCTCTGGCGCATGTATCCTGCTGACATAGGAAGTCCACTTCCAAATTAAGGACGCCTGGTATGAACACAACCGATCTCGCTGGAAAATGACATTCTGCCCCCTGATGGATGAGGCAGTCTACTGCAGTGGCGTTGTTAGATGGCACCTAGACCGGCCTGCTCCTTTAGTATTTCCTGAGCTTGAAAAGCGCTCCTGAATACTGTCCTTAGTTTCAGGACCTACTACGGAGAGACTGCTTTCCGTTGTCCTCCATTTTCCTTGAAACGTGTGTTGACCTGTCACTGCTCCCCACCCGCGGAGGCTGGTATCATCCAGGTCCAGAACGGGTGACCCTTGTTGCGACAACGTCTTTAATGGATAGTCGATCTTCTGGTGAGAGACAGATCGTCTGTGCTTTTATTTGGAACCCCGGCCGTACCCTGGCCGGGCAAATAACAGCTCCTGACAGAGAAAGACTTCCCTGAAACCGGCTTCAAATCTCTTATCAGTGGAACATTTAAAGGCGAATGCCAATGGTACTGGAAGGGGATAAAAGGCCTCACTCTTTCTGTTAATATGGATTTTTCTGCCCGTAGAAACTCCATACTACGTTCCCTACAACCCCTGGTATCTCAGGTGGTCTCCCATCCAAGTACTAACTGGGCTCAATGCTAGTTATCAAGATCAGACAATCTTGGGCATGTCCAGTATGCTCTGGCTGTAGTCAGATTTGGGAGGCTTTCACAACTTTCTGGCATTAGAACACTGGAGCCTCTCCTTATACCGTCTCCACAAGCATAGCTTTGACCCCTCTGATCAGGGAGGAGACGTACTGTTGGAAGACGGTCTTCCTCTCTTGAGAGTGACTCTTGGGAGGAGACCCGTGTGTCCCCCTAAACACAAGAAGATGTACCAGAATCTGAGGGCTGGATGGAACGTGAGACCGACCGCCTTCTGATTCTTTTGGCTGTACTAGCCTAGCTGCTTGCCATAATTGCTGGAAAGCTGCTAAGGACGAAGTCACCTTTTGACCCGAGTGAGCACACATGTCCCTCCAGGACAGATGCCTAGGAAGCCTAAACATGGTAGGTTGCAGCTGCTGAAGATACCTCAATATCAGGGTTGGCGCAGGAGTTGCCAACCTGTCCACAACCTGCGCTATGATCTGGTAGATTTGACTACTGTGGTGACTCTTTAGAACAGTGACCACCACAACCCATTTATATTAAGTCCAGTGAGGACACCCCCATCGCCCCTCTCTGTGGCCAGGCCCGCGTGAGGGGCCGATGCCATCTGGTCTTTGGCTGCAAGACCTAGCAGCCTGTAGTAATTGTTGAACGGCTACTAAAGATGATGCACTGCCTCAACCACTGCCTACAGCACCTGGTATTCCCAGGTGGTCTCCCATCAAAGTACTAACCAGGACCAACACGGCATAGCTTCCAAAATCAGATGAGATTGGGCATGTCCAGTGTGGTATGGCTGTAGGTCAAATGTCCATTCATGATGGAAATATAGAGGTCATAACCATAGGGGGCTGCTGCTACAGGTCACACATGACAGAAACTCAGGGGGCTCCAGCCATCTGTCCTAGCTTTTCATTGGACATACAAGGTTTATCCAATGTCTAGTATTAATGTGACCATAATTTTACATCCAATGTACCCACGTATCTTTGTAGCGGGTTACGTAAGGAGAAACAGCAGTGATAGACTCATGCTGACAAGGCAGCATAATACAGCAGATTTCATAAGTCACATGTAATGCACATGGATACATATATATATATATATATATATATATATATATATGTATATATAAATAAAAAGAAATTCCTGCACTCACATCCAATCATATATATTAATAGTGTATAGCTGGGGTGCTCCTTTTGGACATCTCTATCCAGAAATATATAAAGTCAATACCACACAAACAGATAGGTATATGAGGGCACTCACCACTTGTTCAAGTTCAACAGCTTATTCTATTGATGCAGCTAAGCAGAAAAAGAGGTTGCACATCAGGTCACCAACGTTTAGGTCTACACAGAGACCATTGTCAAGGCGATGCAATCAATAAACAACAAAGATAACCAGGTCCACAGGGGAACTACAGCAACAAACGTTCATACAGCCGTCCAATGGATACAGAATGCAGTCTCCCAGGGCCCCCGCTAAATACACCCACTAATTAGCATGATTACATCGCAGGCTTGGCAGCATAAATCTGCCACTTACCTCAGCGTCCAATACTCCTGGTGGTGCATATTCATCAATAGAACCAATCCGCGCACGTCGCGGCAACCACCATTCCTGGCGTGACCACAGCGCCGCGTGTATCAGTCCAGCAGTCGCGCTTCACGATGACACACCATTCCTGGCAGGTCACGTGATCAACGCGTGTATACAGTAAACATTGCCCGGTCACATACGCCCAGCCCATGGATTCCATGGTGAAGCGCGTGCGCGGCCTGCAATAGAGTTACCATAGCAACCAACCAAACATAGCCACACTGAGGACAAACTTATCAACGCCAGTCATCATGTTACGTATAAGGTGGTGTTATACATGGAATGGGTGTGATGCCTTATCAGTATTTATTTTATATATGATTAAGTTTCAATTTTTTATTTTTTGTTTATTTATTTCTTTATTTTTATGCTCTGCCGGAGCCTCATTAGTATTGGTCCGATTTTTTCAAAAAAATTTTTCAAATTTATATGTATTTATGAAGTGATGTTGTGTTTTGCTATGAAGTGCTTTAAAAATATCGAGTAACTATTTTGCAGATGAAGTAGAATGGTCTGCTAGCCCTATATGTGATACCCAGGGTCCCCTGTTGAATCTACAGCCCCTATATGTAACATGATGACTGGCGTTGGACGCTGGGAGACTGCATTCTGTATCCATTGGACGGCTGTAGGGACATTACTTTAAGGTATAATGTGTAAGTGGCATTACTGTGTAGTGTAAGGGGCATTATTGCGTGGCATAATGTATAAGTGGCACTACTATTGCACTGCACAATGTGTATAAGGGGTAATACTGTGTAGCGTAACCTGTGTGGCATAACATAATTGGGCTCTGCGTGGGGACAATGTATGTTTTTTTATACCTCTGGGAGGGGTCCCTTTTAAGATCTTGCTATGTAGCCCCCAAGTTCTAGTTACGCCCTTATATGCAAACAAAGAGGGCTGACTAATATATATGGTCACTTTAAAAATGACTAAATCTGTATTTAATATGAACTTGCATGAGTCATAAAGTTTGAAACTTGCTCAGACTGTGAGGTTAAAAGGATACTTTTGTAGCTTTCACACAGGTTTTTGGCAAACTGCCAATTTCCACTTGAGCCAACCCCAGAACTTGTTTAATTTTAGAGTGTCCCCATTTTTAGGACAGTGTCTGGCCCTGACATAGTTCACACCAAGGTAAAAACCTAATCCTGGTCAAACTACACCACTTTGTCAAATTTGGTGGAACTAGGGGCCTGATTCAGCTTTGGGAATAGAGTGAGAAATAGCACTTAACTGTGAACCTGGACAAACCATATTGCAATGCAAGGGGTGTAAATACATACATAGTTTTGCATGTAGGGTAAATACTGGCTGCTTTTGAATGTAGCCTACAAATACTGCACAGTTTTATTAGTACTCTACAATTTACAGGTCAGTTTGGACACCTCCCTCCCAAATCTAAATCACTCTGTACATTTTAAATCTGCCCCACCTGCAGTGCAACATGGTTTTACCAAGATGATCAGTTGAGTGAGATATCTCTCTCTATTTCCAAAGCTGAATAGGCCCTAGGTCCAAAACTGTGGCTGTGCATAAAGGACAGACAGACATACAGACAGACATGCTTTCTCACTTATTATATAGATATCGTACTTGTCAATCCCCTGAGTGGTGATTAAAGAAAGCACAGAGACATCAGTGTTGTCTTTGTTCAATATGTTAACATGCAGGCAAATTATGAAATGCCTTAATGTAAATACAGAAATGGCATACTGTCAGCATAGTTATGTCATTAATAAAATGTAATGCTACTTTTGACCCAGTTGTGAACATTTGAGGTTTCTTGGTTGTAACTCTGGGATGTTCCTTAAAGGAACCATCAGAAGTTGGGATGAGAAGAATTGAAAATATTTTGTTGTTGAAAGACAGATTAACAGAGAAGAGGGCTGTCTGTGACCTTTAAATGTTGCGGCATTACTTATATACACATAAAGGTGAGGAAAATGATTATTGATCTTCTTAAACTCTGTCTTGATCTCCACCCAAGGTCTGGTTGCTGGGGAAACATGCAACATAATGTGTTGAGTAACAAATTAAGTAGAATCTTTAGCTTAAACAGTCATCACTTTGCCGCCTAGATGAATTTGGTCATCTGTTGAGGAGGCATTTTAATTGGGAGTGCATGGAATAAGAATAGAAGTCCTAACACCTCTACAACATGAAGAATTAGGAAGTGATATTACTGAAACGGAAATATCCACCGCAATTTCATCCTTGCATCTAAATAAGTCTCCGGGACCTGATAGTTACTCGGCAGAATATTACAAAATCTTACAATATGAGATTGTCCCATCATTATGTGCTCTTTATGGCAAAATTAGGGAAAATACCTCTTATTACCCAAATTTTAATCAAACATACACATCTTTAATACCAAAACCCAATAAAGACTTTACTTTAATGTCATCATATCGCCCAATTACACTATTGAATATTGACTTTAAATTACTAGCCAAAATATTGGTAGTTCCCCTCCAAAAAATTTTCGCCACTTTAATTACACCACACCAATTAGGTTTTACAAAAGGAAGACATTCCGTAAAAGGTATACGTACTGCAATAGCAGCGGTAATGACAGCGAATTTACAACCTGAAACCTCATCTATGCTCCTGAGTCTTGATGCCACCAAGGCCTTCGATATGGTCTCATGGCCCTACCTATATGCAATTCTTGACAGACAGGGTTTCGGACAGATATTCCAATCACTCATTAAATTTTTTTACACACAACCAACTACTTCGTTATTAATTAATGGAACCATGGGAGAAGGAATAACAATGACAAAGGGCACTAGGCAGGGTTGTCCACTATCAACCATGCTTTTCAAACTGGCGTTAGATCCTATATTGAGAATCTTGCAAAACTGGACACAATTTAAGGGACTTACTATTGGCACAGAGACTATTAAATTGTCGGCATTTGCAGATGATGTCCTTTTATTTATTTCGGAACCTCGGAGAATGCTTAGCCAACTGATAGGTCGAATAGTGGAGATTGGATCAGTGTCTGGTTTCGAGGTAAATTTTGAAAAATCAAAGGCGCTTTATCTAAAGAAGGGCTGTGCGAGGCCAGCTTGGTTTTGAGAAATTCCTATTGAATGGGCAACTAATTCTATAACAAATCTGGGGATTCAGTTACCTAAATATCTTAATAATTTATACACCATAAACATGAAAGATATTCTGCATAGTATTAAGAATGATATAGAAAGATGGAAACATCTCAACATCTCATATGTGGGTCGAGCCAATTTAGTAAAGATGATTCTATATCCAAGACCTCTACCCTCTTCAGTCACTTCCCATCCTATTAACCAAAAAGAACACATCTGAAATAGAAAAAATGATGTGCACATTTATATGGAAGGGCAAGAATTGTTATGGTGAGACTTCAACAACATAAATCAAATGGCGGTATCAATATGCCGAACATCAGTATGTATAGTCATGCTGTACACCTTCGTTACTTAAGGGATTGGATCCACAATAAGAACCAATAGGCCAACACAATATTAGAAGCAGCATTTCTGGGCAACATCAATATCATATCTTTTTTACATTTCCACAATGAAGAAATTCCAGAAACAATTCAAACCAATCCTTTGTTGATAACTACCAGAAAACTATGGCACATTTTATGCCATAGATACATATTAAACCCATATTTCTCTTTGCATCTTCCACTTATACACAAACCAAATTTTCATCATGGAAATGCTGGACACCCCTTTACTTTATGGCATAGGCAAGGACTCACCTCAATCCGACATTTTATAGATAGCGTTTCAAGGAAACCCTTAACACTAATCCAAGCAGGAGATAAATATCCAATGGTTAATACTTCGCTCTTATCCTATCTCCAAGCCCAACATTATATAGCTAAGCTCTCTAAAACACTAGCACCGAATGATTATAATAATAGCTTAGATCAGTGGTTCCGCTTAGATGATTTTCTTATAACAGAGAATCCCCAAAACAAAGCAATATCGCAACACTACTCATTTTTATACAATCCATTAAATTATGACACTCAAAGACCAGGTTTGGCACAATGGAAAGAACATTTTCCGTCTTTATCCATGGATGACATTTTACGCTCATTGAGCAATCGATCAAATTGGTGCCAGCTACATCTTACACAGAACTCTTCTTAAATGTGTTACACAGAACCTACCTCACCTCTAATCGTAGACATGCAATGGGTTTGCTAGAAACTTCTAATTGTCTTTGTTGTGGAACACCAGATGCAAAACTAATGCATTGTCTATGAAGTTGTCCAATAGTACGAGGATTTTGGGTAATGCTGGGGAACTATGTCAACAGATATTTGGTGAATTGCCTACCATTAACACCTGAGTGGGCAATATTTAGTATCGCACCCAAAGAAACCAAAGTACCAAGAGGAGTTAAAAAATTATTAATTATTATATCAGCAGTAGCAAAGAAATGTATTTTGCAAGTGTGGCTACAGGCTACAGCAACTACATTAACTATGTTTCAGGGAAAACGTTTCCATATCTTCCGAATGGAGTGGCTGGAAGACTCGCTGCAAAAAGAAAAGCTTACAGAAAACTTTTTTGCCACTTGGGAAAGTTGTATTGAAACATTGGGCCTCATTCAGAGGCGGTCGTAGGATGCAAGCGGTCGCTCAGAAACAGAGCGGCCGCTTGCATCCTGAACGGCTGCCTCCATGTCGGTCATTAGGCTGTGGTTTAACACCCACAGCTCTAACGACCGCTAAGGGAGATGGTCGCGATGGTCAAGACCATCACGACCGTCGGGGCTTACGACGAGACCCTAGGGTAGGGTCTCGTCAACCTTAAGCCCCAGGGAGCTTCCTGCTCTGTTTGAGCAGGAAGCTCCCCACTGACATCACTGATGATGTCAGTGGGGACGCCCACAAAACGGAAAGTGTTCAGAAAGGAACGCCTCCGTTTGGCCGGGCACGCCCCCTGCCCGCCCAGCAAACGGAGCGAGCTGTCAATCAAAATCGACAGCTCGCTCCGTCTGCTTCGAGCCCGCTAGCGACGGGTGATCCGTCGTTAGCGGGGGTTCGCGCATGCGCACGACGGAGCAGTCTCCGTCGTGCGCATGCCCTGTGGACCAACATCAACTGACTCTGAATAAGGTCCATTGTCCCAATCATTAAAAGAACAAATAGGGAAATGTTTTAAAAATACACTCTGGTACGAAACACGTATATGTGTAGGAGACCCCCCGATTTTGCTTTAAAAATATTTGGTCAATTTATTGAGAGTTATGAGACGATGTTGAGGATCCAGGCTCACGTAAGGTACTCATGCTGATATTTTCTATATTCACATTGTTCTGTATATAATCATGCAGTGATATGTTGATGATAATATTTGTGGATTATACATGTCATATTTATGTCACTATTATTGTATAAACTAAATATGCCTGTGCAAATATTTACCTGTGCTGGCACTGTTCTCCTTTCCTGGTTTTTCCCTTCTCCATCGCACCAGTGGGAGCAGGACATGCCATTGCATATTTTTGTATAGATAAGAGGATATAAATTATAAGTTAAATGACTCCCTCAAGGAACCAACTTCCTGGATATATTGGAAACAACCAGCAGATAACGGTGAGGACACTATGGACAAAAATATTGTAGGTCACCAAGTCAATACTAGAAAAAATGGTAGAGGGTCACTTTCCTTTAGGCGGATGTTCAATGGATACACTTCTGAAAATTCATCAACTGAGGTGCAAGTTTGTATGGTGTTGAAGCAAGGAAAAGTACTCTCCCCAAAGTTGGTTACACTGATGTAATAAATAGGCCCCTTTAATCTATGAAGGTTTATATTAGCAAAAATTACAGCATGATTCTTGAGTACTGTTTAACGGGCATCCAACCAATCTCCGTTCTTGAAGATCATGTGGATCTGTTCTACAGTGGCGGAGAGAGAAGACTGCATATTTTTTTCAAGGGGGTCTTTGTCAGGATTCAGCATGAGATTGGCTGTTACTTACCGCAGTGCCGGCTTCCCCTGACTAGCAAGTACGGTCAGACATAAGGTGCGGCATGCTGAGTATTGTCCCCGGGGCTCAGGTGACTTCCATGCGATCCTCCATATTGGAGTTTCAGTGGCGGTGGTCATGGACACAGCCATGTTGTCTGTATCACCTCTTTCCAATGGTAGCCTTGTCAGTTCTCAGCTGACTCTCTCCTGTCGAAGCCGGATGATTGGCTGAGACAGAATCTGTTTACAATCGGAATCTGCAAGACGCCATTTTGCGACTGATCACCCAGCGCCATTTTAAGTTACAACTCACGAGCTAAGTACATATGGCGATGTTTTAATAATCCTTTCAGAAACCATACCCTGGTGTATACAAGCCTATTCTAAGGACAACCTTGCGTAAAAAATACCATAACAAACACAGTATTCACGCAGGATTTAGCAAAACAGCTTCCTGAGAAAAGTAATTAGAAAAACAATACACCAGGACACTGTGGATGTTTTTGCATGTAAATGGAGAGACCCCACATGTGGACAGGTGTAGCAGTGGCAATTGAAATATGGCGCAGACACTGATCTGCACAATTGAATTTGTCTGAATGAACAATGGTAAGAAATCTGCTTAAAAAAGAACTGACACAGGTATCCTAAATAGGAAGAAGAAAACCTTTGGATTCACTGTCAGACAGGATGGCACTAGCAGTCAGCTGGGGGTCTCCACTCTGTTTGAGAGTGAAACTCACTGCTCATAACACCTTGCATTGTAGTTAAAAAAAAAAAAAAAATGTTGGAAAGGTATGATGTATGTATATATATATATATATATATATAATCCATCATAAATAGAAGCATATGCATAAACACCGCACATTACGCACAGTTGCGCTGTTTCACTCTACAAATAAACGCACCACGCATATTAGAAACTTTATGCAATATTCTCTTACACATACACAAATTACATGAAAGGTTCCCTAGTACTAAAGTGTAATATTCAAGGTTTATTAATGGATTATTAATGTTGTGTAATAAAGGTTATTTGATATCTAAGGTTTAGTACATGATAAGCAGACAGTGTTTGGTGTTGTACTGATCTACTCTGTCTCAACAGCTTCCCGGTGTCATCGGTGAGAAGATCGCAACATGCGTCCGCAAATTATGGACTGTAGAGCGTTAAAACACTAAAATGTACTATGTAATGTTAGCAGCTTAGATTTGCATGCAGCGGGAAAAAGAAGACAAAAGGCTGTTGGAGGCTGACCTGTGTCCATTTGAAGTGACCTGTTAAATGTCCTGTAACAGAAGTACCGTGACGGAGAACCAATGGAATCATGCCAAACTTGCCTATTGTATTTCCTATCTCTGTAAGGGTATATATGTGCACTCTCTGACCCCAGTGGGGAGGCTTCTTGCTGATGCTGTTGACTGAGGTTTCTTGCTGATGCCGGTGTCTGGGCCAGAGCGCGTGCGTATATAACAACTGTACCTTGGGTCTGTATGATTTATTTGCACTAAATTGTCTTTAGATCACAGCATGTAACCTACTGTTTTTATGTTGAATAATAACCTTTTGTGCGTTGGAAACACATTCAAAGTCTGAAGGCATTTATTTACTGTATGACTGATTACGCTAATAGCAACAATTCTAGAAGGTATAGGCAGGATTTAGAAGGTATAGACAGGATTGTATCAAGGTTTAATCATGATATTACAGATGGGGGCTCTGCTGAGTGAATCACACTATCTAATACACGGTAACACGGTCAGTTCTCTCTCAGCAAAAGGGTGTAGGCGCCATGACAGGAGACTCATTTAGCCGTCGCCTGTTACCATTTTGTTGCTGAGAGCGCACTGCCGGTTATTGTGTAAAAGGAGTGCTGATTAGAATCCAGGGACAAGGGAGGAAAAAATTTGTTTTGTGTGTTAAAAAGGGGAAGTTGCATTATTGTGTACGCAGCTGAGTCACAATATAGCATAAGAGTCATAATACGGTTGTGTAGTAGTCGCATTATTGTGTATGCGACTAGTCGCACAATAGCGTATACGTATTTCCTGTCTTGCTGCCACGTGTTTTAAACAAAGCCGTTGAGATTACATTATCAATTGTTGCCAATAACTGGGTTAACGTGTATTTTCTGCGCAGAAAAAAAGTGTGTAACAGTGAGTATTTGTTTAGGGTGTAACACGGTTCCTAAATGTTAAGGGTATTGTAGGACCCTTAAGTGCTAGGCGTAAGGAGCGGCCTAGTGACTCAGTAGCAGCTTACCATTTACTTTACACAAGGCAGGTGTATGAGTTGTTATTTTTGTTAGGGTTCGGCTCTCAGTGTGATTACAGTAATCAGTAATCGGTTGGGCTTATTTGAGCACTGTAATTGAACCGCATAGTTTTTGGCTAAACTGTGATTGTGAACTGATGAGAAGGTGGACGAAATAAACTGAAAAACAAAGGGTATGTATTGCCCCCTAGCGGTTGAAAGTAGTCAAAAAAGGATTTCTGCGTGGGAGCAGCTTTTCTTCCATAGGTGAGTGGAGGCGTCTAGAGATCTTCCATAGGGTTTGTGGATACGCCCTTTTTCAAAGACATCCACAGGTAAGTGAAAGTATCTTGACTGTCTTTCACCAGTTTAAATCTTTATTGAAAAATGTAGTGATTGTCCCAGGATGGGAGCCACGCAAGCAGTAGAGATGTTAGACAATGATGTGCTGCTAATGGAAATGCCGCTTGGATCGGCACGCAGAATTATGCATACTAAGTACGGTGCTTACGCAATTAGGTACTGTGATGTATGGTTTAAGATGATGATAAAGAGTGTTAGACCATTTCCCAGAATTGGTAGTTTTGATAAGGATGTATTGAACAATGGGGGTCATTCAGACCCGCTCGTTAGCGGCAGTATGCTCGCAAGCGGGTCGATGTTCCCCCACTGCGCATGCGCACGACGGAGGGAGCTCCGTCGTGTGCATGCGCGAGACCCGGCGAGCGACGGGCTCTCCATCGCTCCGGGTCTCGCACCAAAGGGGGACGTGCTGTCGATGTTGATTGACAGCACGCCCCCTTTGGTGGGCGTGCCGGGGGCATGCCTGCCAGACGGAGGCGTTCCCATGGGAACGCCTACCGTCTCAAGCCGGCCCCACTGACATCACTAGTGATGTGAGTGGGAGTGATTTTGGCTCTGATAGAGCCAAAACCACTCCAGGGCTTGCGGTAGCGAGACCCTACCGCAGGGTCTCCGTCGCAAGCCCAATGGTCACGATGGTCAAGACCATCATCATGGACACTCGCTATAGCTGCGTCAAAATCTTTATCTTCATCCACAATCTTTCCCTACTGCTCCAACCACACAACATCGATTACCCCAGGGTTACATAGACAGACTGAGTATCTTCTCTCAGTCCTTACACGACTGTTTACAATCCTTTTAACCTGCCAATGGATCTGTTCTAATACAATATGTAGATGATTTATTGCTATGTTCTGATTCATTTATGTCATGTTTAAATGATACTAAACTTTTGTTGCTTCATCTCTCACAAACAGGACACAAGGTAGCTAAGGACAAACTACAGCCATGCCGGTCCAAAGTTAAATACTTGGGACATTGCCTAACCCAGGGATTAAGACATCTGACTATTGATCAAACTAAAGCCATACAAAACATGACACTGCCACGCAACCAGCAGCAAATCTGTACCTTTTTGTATTGTACGGAAGCTGATGGGCACGTAACAGGTGTCCTCACAAAAAAAACATGGTGATGCCAGTAGGCCCGTAGCATACTACAGTGCACAATTGGACACTGTGGCAAGATCACTCCCAATGTGTTTAAGAAGTGTAGCAGCGACTGCTCTATTGGTGAGTAAAAGTGGGGATGTGGTATTGGGCCATGATATGATTGTCTATACTCCCCATGCTGTATCTGCCCTGCTGAACTCTTCCCAAACCAGACACATCTCTTCAGCTAGGTCCACTAAGTAGGAACTAGCTCTAACAGCACCTGCAAACATCACTGTTGAACGATGCAGTACGTTAAAACCAGCAACGTATTTACCACATGTGCAACGTGATGCACAAAGGGTGGAGGGAGACGAGTGGCTGACGGGAAGTGAGTTCAGTAGGCATATTGATGCACATGATTGTATGGATCATCTGAACCAGACCCTTACTGCAAGACCTGACATACACACTTTTAGAGAATTGACATTCATTTTTTTACACGGACGGGAGTTATCATAGACAAACTGACACTGGAGAGTTGTAAATGATGAGGACATCATAGAAGGTAACCCCTTGTCCAGGGCATGTGTAAGTTGATGGGTAATAAAATTATGGCAGAGACTGGACTGGGGTGGCCAGAAGCATTACCGTAAGTCCTTCACAGTATCAGGACAACTCCTAGACCTCCTCTTAACTTGTCCCCCTTTGAAATTCTGTTTGGTAGACAATCTCATTTGATTAAAAGTCCACAGGAAGATCTTAAAGGTAACAATGAGGTCACTGTAAAGTATCTTATAACAATGAGTAAGCAGTTAAAACAGCTTGTTGTCACCTGATATGCTAGAAACAGACTGTCATGATGTCAAACCTGGAGAATTTGTTATGATCCGAAAATTCTTACGCTCAGGTTGTCTGGTAGATCGGTGGGAAGGTCCGTATCTGGTGTTGCTGACAAGTACCACATCCTTGAAGGTGCCCGAGAGAGATACCTGGGTCCATTCCGCTCACTGCAGAAAGGTCAACCAACCGGTGGAGATACAGGGCGGAGTCGGGGCAGATAACGAGGACCTGTCGATCGCGAGCCTGTTCCGGGAAAGTTGAAAGGTGTAGTGAGATATCTGAGCTAAAGAAATGTGTAGATCTTTGCTTCCAGCAATGGAATGGTCTGATGTGGTCATCCTTGTCCTTTCTTCCAGAGTTTCTGTCATGATGATCTGTTTGGGGATATCCAGTGTCTGTGATGGAGGACAGATAACAGAGAGGGGAGCTGATGACAACATTGATGGAGTGGAGTCTGGAGAAGGAGTAATACAGTCCCAAGGGCGGTATCTGACCAATCTTAGTAAAGTCATTGTTAAGAGATCTGTAATGTCTTAAACTCGGGGACAGTGTGAAGGTTTATCGTCTGAAGATTCCTGTGTTTGTGAACTTTGTGGGTCCCTAGTTGATGAGAAATGTATTCAACGGTGCCAGCCTAAATATAACCCGTACTGGGGTGGGTATCCTTTAGAGGATTATCATAGCATGGTAGGCAAAGTTTTAAATCAGAGTGATTGTTGGGTGTGCTCACACGTGCCACAGGGACAGCATAATGTAGGGTTGGTGCCATTTCCGCTGAATATTATGGAAATTTTAGACTTGCAAAAAGGGAAAACGTTGGATGGAAAATTCCTCTCATCCAAACCGCCTCATTTAAAACTCCATCAATTCCAAGTAGATAGATCACTTTTGTGGTTAAACATAACCAACCCCAATAAACCAGGGAGTTGGGAAGTTACTGGGAATAACCAGACGATGACCTTCTCACTGAGAGCTGATAATGAGCCTATGAATTACGCTCTGTTACAAACAATTAGATCTAATGGGAGACACTTTAGGTATCGGTATACACTTAGTGATACCAAAGAAATGGTTGGCAGGGTACCAGAAGGGTACTGTGCCAGAGTTATACAACCGGAAACATGTATTGACCAGATGGGAGAACCTGAAATAGGATTATATGCAAGAGAAATGTATTTAATGACTATGATTTTTTCAATCCCATATGTCCTCCCTGATGACATATACTTTATATGTGGAAGAAAAGCGTATAAGTGGCTCTCCCCGAGTTCAGAAGGTCTATGTTCCTGGGAAGAATACTCCCAGAAGTTATGACCCTTACACATGGTGAAATGCTTAGTATCCATAAAAACACACCATCTCCATATCTTCATACACATTATGAACATCGTGACAAAAGAAACATGATACCTGGTGACATACATACAGCAACACAGTTGATTAGTGAGACACCTGGTTTTAAAATTTTAGTAGCATTAGATCCCACCAGGATCACTCGGGGTACTTTAAATTTTAGATATATCCAAAACCTTGCAAAATTAATAGACAATATCACCGAGATGTATGATGACACATTTAGGTATGCAGGCCAGGAATTCCAAGCTTACAAGAAAGAACTGGTGCAGCACCAGTTGGTGTTGAATTATTTAACAGCTGTCACGGGAGGGTACTGTGTGACCTTGGCTACCCAGTTTGGTGTAAAGTGCTGAACATATATTACGAATAACAGTAGTGACCCCAAGGAGATGATAGACCGGAAGATGGATGAGATCCTACAGCTTAAATGGGAATTCTGGAAGAACTATAATGCTTCATTGACTGAAGTTGAAGAGAAGGTAGAGGAATGGTTCACATGGTTGAACCCAGTGAAGTGGTTCTCCGGTCTAGGAGAGTGGGTCCAAGAGCTTGTTGCTACAGTAGGTAAATTCCTGATCCTTATAGTAAGTGTCATCTTAGTAATTGGCTCATGTGTCAGATGTGTTCCTAATGTGTTGAAGTGCGGAAAATGTACTAGGGCGAACCGAGACATTAAGATGATGGTGGTAAACGGCAGTGATATGGATACCAAGGTCAAGGAAGAACTGCATTACAATCCTGAGTTAGTGTGTACTGTATGACAATGTAACCTGAATTCATGTGGTTGTGCATAAATATATCATTTATGTTATTTTAAGTCATCTTAGGTAACGCAGTCCCAATCCCCCTTTCCAAACTTCCTTTATAGCTAAGATGAGCTCCCACATCCTGCCAATGGTCCCTTGAGGATCTGCAGATGGTGTATAAGGGTTGTTTTACCCTCCTGGAGACGCATTATCTAAATTGTTCAGATGACCAAACCATGTCATACCATATATATAACATTAAACGGTATATTCTCATGCATGACCAAACAGATTCAGAATAGGTTGTGATAGCATTTGATTGGTTATCAAAGGGTGGACTGTCGAAGCCAGATGATTGGCTGAGACAGAATCTGTTTACAATCGGAATCTGCAAGACGCCATTTTGCGACTGATCACCCAGCGCCATTTTAGGTTACAACTCACGAGCTAAGTACATATGGCGATGTTTTAATAATCCTTTCAGAAACCATACCCTGGTGTATACAAGCCTATTCTAAGGACAACCTTGCGTAAAAAATACCATAACAAACACAGTATTCATGCAGGATTTAGTAAAACAGCTTCCTGAGAAAAATAATTAGAAAATCAATACACCAGGATACTGTGGGTGTTTTTGCATGTAAATGGAGAGACCCCACATGTGGACAGGTGTAGCTGTGGCAATTGAAATATGGCGCAGACACTGATCTGCACAATTGAATTTGTCTGAATGAACAATAGTAAGAAATCTGCTTAAAAAAGAACTGACACAGGTATCCTAAATAGGCAGAAGAAAACCTTTGGATTCACTGTCAGACAGGATGGCACTAGCAGTCAGCTGGGGGTCTCCACCCTGTTTGAGAGTGAAACTCACTGCTCATAACACCTTGCATTGTAGTTAAAAAAAAACATATGTTGGAAAGGTATGATGTATATATATATATATATATATATATATTAAATCCATCATAAATAGAAGCACATGCATAAACACCGCACATTACGCACAGTTGCGCTGTTTCACTCTACAAATAAACGCACCACGCATATTAGCAACTTTATGCAGTATTCTCTTACACATACACAAATTACATGAAAGGTTCCCTAGTACTAAAGTGTAATATTCAAGGTTTATTAATGGATTATTAATGTTGTGTAATAAAGGTTATTTGATATCTAAGGTTTAGTACATGATAAGCAGACAGTGTTTGGTGTTGTACTGATCTACTCTGTCTCAACAGCTTCCCGGTGTCATTGGTGAGAAGATCGCAACATGCGTCCGCAACTTATGGACTGTAGAGAGTTAAAACACTAAACTGTACTATGTAATGTTAGCAGCTTAGATTTGCATGCAGCGGGAAAAAGGAGACAAAAGGCTGTTGGAGGCTGACCTGTGTCCATTTGAAGTGACCTGTTAAATGTCCTGTAACAGAAGTACCGTGACGGAGAACCAATCGAATCATGCCAAACTTGCCTATTGTATTGCCTATCTCTTTAAGGGTATATATGTGCACTCTCTGACCCCAGTGGGGAGGTTTCTTGCTGATGCTGTTGACGTAGATTTCTTGCTGATGCCGGTGTCTGGGCCAGAGCGCGTGCGTATATAACAACTGTACCTTGGGTCGGTATGATTTATTTGCGCTAAATTGTCTTTAGATCACAGCGTGTAATCTACTGTTTTTATGTTGAATAATAACCTTTTGTGCGTTGGAAACACATTCAAAGTCTGAAGGCATTTATTTACTGTATGACTGATTACGCTAATAGCAACAATTTTAGAAGGTATAGGCAGGATTTAGAAGGTATAGGCAGGATTGTACCTAGGTTTAATCACGATATTACACTACTCCATGGACAGCTACCTTAGGGTATATAGCTGGACTCCAGGAAGCAGGAAGTTGCCTATTCAACTCTTGTCTACACCTAGAAGCTGCTGTTACTAGCAACGGTCCAGTCTCCGCGCTGAATGCTTCCAGTGACTATCTTCACTTCAGCACTAATCTGCGTGCTGATCTCCAGTGATAAACTTCAGTGCTATTCCTGTGTGCTGATCTCCAGTGATATATTTCAGTGCTACTCTGCAAACATTCTTCTGTGATATTCTTCTGCGATTTTCTGCAGTACTATTTCTCAGTGAGATTCCACAGTGTTAATCACCAGTGTTATTCTTCATGAAAATTACTAGTGCAGCTCACCAGTGTTACCCTTCAGTCATAGGGGCCTATTCATCAACGCTAAATTAACATTTTTAAGGACATATTCCTTAAATAATGTTATTTTAGTATTCATGAAGCCACTTAGCACAGGAGATATCACTGATGTCTCCTTGCTAAGTCCCCCTGCGTTAATTTCCACACTCCCCATACATTAGTATGGGGATGTGGAAATTATGGTATTCATCAAATTCCGAAAATTATGAATTTTCGGAATTTGATGGAGGTACTATCCGCCACTGTGAGGTGGTGAATAGCAGGTGAAACTTACCTGCTTCCAGCTGGACAGGTCCCCTGGTGTCTTCCTCCGGCGGTCTGGTGCGTCCTCTGGCTCCGGAGGCTGGTCGGACACTATGTTCTCCCAGCGGAACACAATAAAGATTAGAAAAAAAAAAAAAAACTTTTTTTTCTAATCTGTACTGTGGTCTGCTGGGAGACCATGTGACAGACCAGCAAGACGGAGCCGGAGGCTGCTGCACGGACAGGTAAGTACTGAAGGGGGGGGAACACAAACTTACCGCATGTGTAGGCAGTGCTGTGCATGTGTTGGGTTAACGAATTTAACAGCGCATGAGCAGCACTGTTTCCAGCTCTGGTAAGTTAGTGCAGAGAGGGATAACTATCTATTTCCTGAAAAGCTGTCATCACAAAAATGACAGCTTTTCGGAATAGATAGTTATAGGGAGGAGGAATGATGAATTCCTCTGGTAATTAGGTAGAACTCCATGCGAGTTCTAAACCTAATTTGAAAGTTTAGTAATGATGAATAGGCCCCATAATCTCTGCAAATCACCAGTGTTACTCTTCAGTGATATTTACCAGTGCAAATCACCAGTGATACTCTTCAGTGATATTTACCAGTGCAAATCACCAGTGATACTCTTCAGTGATATTTACCAGTGCAAATCACCAGTGATACTCTTTAGTGTGTATACTCAGTACATTATCCGTGTACTAATTTCAAGTATTCTACGACAGTGCTTCCCCCGCATCTGGATCACCAGTGTGTGTACTCGGTACATCATCCATGTTCTGATGTTTAGCATTCTACTCCAGTGTATCCTCTATGAGACATTCTCCAGTGTATCCTCTTCATGACACTTTCAGTGACATTCTCTCCAGTGTTACCTGTGCTCTATATTGGTCTCTCTGCCAAAACACCCTAGTGCTCTCCGTGTCCGCTACTAACTACACCCTCCAGTGTTTTCCTGCTGTCTCCTCACATAGTTCCCTCGACTATCAGTCTCCGAAATGGAATCTCGCGACTAGATCGTGACACCAGTCCCCAGACCAAAGATCACCAGTCAGACCCTGACAGTCTTTTCCTGTCCCATGGCCCTGGAGTAAATGTGGCCTGCTGCAAATATAAGAATGTTAAATTGAAACCCCCAGTTATTCTGTTGTAGTGTACTCGGTGGCTGGTCATTAAAGTTTAAAAGGCCAGTTCCCTGAAAGGCAATCTGCAGTGAGATTCAGGCATGGACATGCTTCTTTTCCCTGAGAGTAAAGTAGTGAAGTCTCACTATAATGCTGGCAGGCTTGTTATTGGAGGATTTTTACCTAAGCGTGTGATGGGCCCTGTCCATGTGGTGATTCTCTCATGTGGCTGACAGCATAGAGTGGAATAGGCCTGCTAGGAAGGTCGATCGGTCCACTGACCCTTTATTTGTACAGTATGTTATTTCTTTTGATTATAATTTTCTATATCCTATCATTTTAATTTGATCTCCTTTATGTCAGACTGAAAAGATGCCAACTCCTGATCTACTATAATGTTATAATGACGTTCCATGTCTAATTATGATTCAATGGCAACCTTTTAAGAGATAATAGAAGCCATTTCGGCATTGATGTCTACCACCAATGATCAAAGCTCTGAATGGACATTATTATTTTACTCTTCTCTGTGCCTGACATTAGTGGTTTGTTATCAGTTGGAGTAGGTTGCTTGAGGATCTGTTTGATTCCTGGATTATCATTGTGGGTATCGTCTTTGCATAAAACTTGTGTCTAAGATTTTCTTATTTCTTAAAAATTAGAGCTGGCCCAAGCAGTGCCTATCTTTTATGTAAGTGTGCCACCCCAGAGACAGTCATTGATAGCTTTGTCTGAATTAGGAAAATTGCATTGTATGGAACAGAAAAGGGACCGCGATAGCATCAGGTACCCGATGCAGTCAATTGTATGTCCTTGACACACAGCAGTGTTATGCAGTGATGAAAACTGAGTTAAGCTGGCCACACACTAGACCAACTTACATCCAACCAGCCAACTAGTTGATTGGTTGGAATGAAAATCTGGTAAGGTATGAAAGCAAATGACAATCAGCAATTTGCTCCCAAATGCCGGAAACTGGACAAAAGCTGTTGTTTGAACAAATTGTTTAGATCAAACATTTAACAAACTTGTCTGATGACCATTTTCATCTGTTTTCTGGCATTTAGGAGCAAATTGCTGATCATCATTTACTCCCATGCGTTACCAGATTTTCATTCCAACCAATCAACTAGTTGGCTGGTTGGATGAAAGTTGGTCTACTGTGTGGCCAGCTTAAGTCTATGGAACTCTGGCACAGAAGATTTGGTCACCTTGGATATGACAGTGTTCTAAAGCTACTGAACAGTATGATCACATGAATGTCAGTGACTAACACAGAGAAACCCATATATGAAATCTGTAGAACAGGAAAATAAAGCCATCAGCCATTTCGAAGCACCACTAGAGTTATAACATACAGTTCCAGTGGAAGTCAAGACAATCAGTGGTTACAACATTCATTGATGACTTCACGAGAATGATGCACATATGCTTCATGAAAGAGAAGTCTGAAGTGTAGAAGAAAATTGCAGACAATAAGAGACTTGTAGAGAATGAAATGGATCATAGACTCAAAACCCTGAGATCTGATAATGGTGGAGAATATCTAAAGAAAGAGTGGGCGAGCAAATTGCACACTAGAGGAGATAACCAGATGCATGCTAAAGGATGCAGGTTTAAACAAGCAATTTTGGGCAGAAGCAGTGGCTACAGCAATCTACCTAAAGAATCGCTCTCCTAAAGTTGTCTTAACAGAAAAAACACCAATTGAAGTGTGGTCAGGAAGAAAAACAAATGTAAAGCATCTCAGAATTTTTGGGATTACCGCCTACATGCACATAACAAAAGAAAAAAGACGCAAGCTAGTCCATAAAGTGTATCATGCTTGGCTGTTGCCATGAAAGTAAGGGTTACAGACTGTGGAATCCAGGTACTAGAAAGCATTAAGAGATGTTATAGTTAAAGAAACAGCAAAAATTACAGAAAAATTGAATTTGAAATGCAGAGTATGGGGCATATTCAATTGGGTGCGTGAATAGAAAAAATACCACACCTGCGAGGTTTTACCTGCAGGTTAGGGATTTTTGCTATTCAATTAGGTGTGTGTTTTTTTCTGTTTTGTGCCCCGGGAGCTTTTTTTTCACGCACCTCCAGAGCAAGTGTGATTTTTCCCAAAATTGTTATTTTTGAGGGAAATCACTGGGACTTGCTCTGGGACCCCGGAGGCACCCCCCCTGAGGACTAATTAAGCAATTAGAAGTATCCAATTAGCTTAATTAGTCCATAATTACTCACCTTCTGCAGCGCTGTCTTCTGCATCTTCTTCATCCAGCGTCGGAAGCCGGGTCCTCTGCTGCAGGGTGAGTATGTCAGTTTTTGTAAGTGTGTATGAGTGAGTGTGTGTATCAGTGTCGTGTGTGTGACCCCTGGTGTGTGTGGCCTCCCAGTGTCTGTATGCCCCCCCACCAGCCCCAGGAGCCTACCAGCAGCCCCCGGGGCTCCTAGCAGCCCCCTCTCCAGTGAGAAGATGGAGAGAAGGCCACCGGAAGCTGCAGAGACCACCAGAGACCCCTGGCCAGGTAAGTGAAGATATTTTTCTTTTTTTCTCACACCGCTACCACTCTTTTTTATTGGATACCGTGGGTATCGGGAGAACGCATACCCGCAGTATTCCAAAATTGGGCACGAGGGATGCAAGGTTTTTTTACCTCGCTAAACCTTGCACCCAATTGAATATGTCCCTAAGTATGTGTCACTGGATATGCCAGTAGTTAGAGACATATCTGAACCAGAGGCTACCAGAATGGACATGAGAAGTTCACAAATATGGTGTTCAGTCAACCTCAAGACATCCAAAACCCAAAGTCAAGAGTCGACTGGTGTGAGTGGAAGTCTAAGAGACTCTGCAAAAATTGAGTATCACAAGTGTGGAAGACATCAACAATCATGAAAGTGACAGCAGTCCTAAATTCATGAGGAAAGAGACTGTTGATATAGTCCACATATGCACACATAGGGGGGATGTCCGAGTACCTAGAAACCCCCCCGCCTGTTGCTCAATCTACTCACACCTCCCCTCCAGTCGATGCTTGGAGGCTCCATTTGCCGGGCGCCCGCTGAGATTTTGTTACCAGTGGGCACTCAGCTCCTTCCTCGTAGCAAGAGCCGGAGCCTGGAGCTCACTCTGGCTTCTAGCTCCCGCAGAGAGCACTATGGGAGAGACGTCATGACGTCCCTCCCATAGATCTGAGGATTGTGTATAAGGGGCACTAATGTGGGCATTGTGTAAATTGTGCCACTGGTCCATCCAGTAAGTGAGAGGAGTCTTAAGGCACACATCCACTAAAAGACCTCAAAACGACTGCACGATTACGACATTGTAATCGTGCAGTTGTTTGTCTGTCTGTGGTGTGCCTACAGTGAACCAGCAGTCATTCAGTGTAGGCACAATCAATCATCTGCAAACATGCTGAACCTGATGTTATCGTGAGGTTGTCCAACATATTTGTACGATGATAGATGTCTGAACGACCAGCGGGAGCGCGCATTTTTGGTCGTTTACGACTTTTTTTTAAATGATCTGTAATCAATTTTCAAACAATTAGAAACTGATTGGTTGCTATGAGCCAGTTCTCCACTTTATCTCTCTCAAAGATATGATATATCTCCCCATAGATTGGAGGGTCCATTGGGCAGGGACTGAATAAATATTGCTGTTAAAGTGATGAGTAATATGTAGGCATTATAAATAACTATTTAAATTAAAACTGTTAATAAATAATATACTACTGCAACATGTGTACTCAGAATCTCCCACCCTATATTTAGTTTATATTTTTCTATCACTAGCTGAAGTACCTGCCCTTGCCCGTGTTTAAATCTTAAAGTTATTGAGTTTTATTATGTGATGTCATCCAAATCCATCCAGTGGAAGGCCCAAAACTGGCTCCCTGGGTCAAAGTTCTGCTCGATGCACTCCGCCGTCAGGTCAACCGGGACCCCAACCACTCCATTAAGCATCCCAGACCAATTGCTACCCTCTGTGTAGTTTTCATCCAAATCCATTCAGTGGAAGGCCCAGAACAGGCTCTTCGGGTCAAAGTTCTGCCCAGCGTACACCAACGAGAGGTCTGACCGGGACCCTAACCCCCCTAAAACCAGACCAGGATCCAACTGGACCACCTCGCATTGATTGCATCCCAATCTGTGCAGGGGTGTCCGAATGCATCACTAGAGAAACAAACAAAAAAAAAACAACCAAATGAATGTTATATCTAAGATTTGTATTATTGTTGGCAAAGCATGTAGTCACACATTAATGGTGGCCTCTAAAATACATATTATTTAGATGTAATTGAAGTTTTGGGTATGTGTCCACTTTAGAGGGTGGCAGGAAAGAGGTTTTATCCTTTGGTTGTCAAGTAGACAAGTAGACAATATAATGATTTATTCAGCACCACAGAGCAACAAACCAGACCAAGGCTATACGAAAGAAACCCACAAATGTATTTATGCCGTAATAAGTACAGTAGCATGTTCCAAATTCAGATAAGTTATTGAAAACTTTCTTACTTTGCTTTTTGTGCCAACCTTGATCATCATGTCAGTGAATCAGTGGTTAACTAATAAAAGTAGAATTTGCTGAGTTGTGATTATAATATGGAAATGGTTTGAGGCTGCCATTCTTTTCATTTTAGCCTTCTGCTAAAATGAATGAGCTAAGTAACAAATCACCAAATATGTATATCTTATAATTAGCCAGACAAGTAAACAGGTTGTACTACAAAGTGAACAAATGTAGCTGACGGGGGACACTGTGCTATTTCTCATTTTAAATGAAGGAGCAGTACAGAACACAGCTACATGGGGCCCAGCAGCTGAGGGGCCCCTGGTGCTCAGATTGACACGATTATGGGTGAGTGAAGGCCCCCATACATCAGCAATCTGAAAACCACAATTGAACAATTTGAAGATTTATTGCCCGATCTTAGGATTTCCCAATCGAGCAATCTGCGCCCATACACTACAGATCTTTTTCAGCGATTTGCAGATCGATTGCAGCAAACACAGATCTGGCAATCTTGAAAGGCCCATCATTTTGCTAGAAACGGTCTGCAAATCTGCTGATCATGTCCATACACTAGCAATCTACAGCCCCAATCCATCTGTGAAATCCAACATGTTGGACAATCAGATTAAACAATTCCAATCACTTTTTGGTTGCAATCTCCGATCTGTGAAGCCCATACATTACAGATTTTTATACACAATCGATTGCAAATTGCACGATTGCTGCAATCCATCTCTGATGTATGGGGGCCTTGAGATCAAGGGAAATCAGGTCAGACAGGGGCCCATCTACATGGTTAGCGAAATACTGTACATCCATTCACAGCAGTGTCTGGTGCACTTTGAGTATTATACATAGACTATGCACTAGTAATCATAGTACTTCTAATATTCATATCATATTACATTGTTCGGATTATGTAACTGTCCTATGGACATTGTACAGTATAGTCCCTGGTTAGTTGTTATAGTCAGTTTAGCACATTGTACATGAGTATAGTCACTAATTTGTAGTTATCTCAATAGTTTATTTTTATTTAAAATATATAAGACATACATAACATAAGCCTTCAGATGAAAAAAGGGAAAACATTGAAAGTCAAAATAGACATCCAAAGGATATATTAATTATAGAAAATCGTATATGGTATAAAAAGAAATTGTATAAAACATTATCTCCGGCTGGAATATTGCCTCCCTCTGTGTTTTCTTGTCTCTATCTTATGCATACTGCATGATATATACGCTGGAACCATCACTTCTAATGTGAAAATCCGCAGGACTATACAAAATCTGCGATTGAGCTCTATTTGAGTAAATTCCGGGACTCCAATTAAACTGCATCACATTACAGGTGTAAATTATAATCTTCGAGTATCACACACATTTATTTTTTACTGGTATTGCCAGGTTTTTTAGGATCCACCTCCTTTAGGTTTAACAGAAATATTTTAGTGTGACATAATTGATATATTTATCAATAGGAATTTTTTTCTATGCAATATTGCTATATGTGGGATGTTTAACTTTATGACCGGTTTTATTGCTTGTTTAAAGATATTAAATATATTATTTTTGTGATTTACTTTGAGCACTGTATGTGATTTTTCTTAATCAGGTTTCTTACATTTTTCTAAATAGCGCAGGAAATAATATAAAAAATCTGTGTCTTACCTGTTTTCCAGGTACGTTTGTTGTGCTTCCACAAGCACATCTTTTTTTGCTGCTTTATTATATATTTATTTTTATTTTTGTTTTTTGTATACTATTTAAGAGTATTATTTCTTTATTATATTGTTTAAACACATGCTTATTAGCGCTTGGTTCTTTTTGTAATTAGTACTAACAAACAGAAGTGGAAACCTGTCCCCCACCACATAACTGAATTTAAGGATGACAGGTAAACACAATTTACTTCACTTTACTATTTTACTAGATTTTTTGGCTTAGGGGTGCCCTGAAAACAATGCTGATACTCTAGGGCAGTGGTCTCCAACCTTGATTGGGGTGGGAGCTACTTGAGAAAAATGAGACGTCTTGAAGAGCCACATTTTATTTTTGAAAGCTAACATCTGGCTAATAACCACATTTTTCATTGAAAAACAACAATGCATGTATTATTACAGTGATAAAGAGGTCTATTTACTAAGCTTTGGATGGATATAAAGTGAACAGAGATAAAGTGCCAGCCAATCAGCTCCTACGATTTTTCAAACACAGCCTGTGACATGGCAGTTGGGAGCTGGTTGGCTGGGACTTTCTCTCTATTCACTTTATTTTATCTTCATCCAAAGCTTAGTAAATAGGCCCCATAGTTGCAATTTGTAAATAAGGAACAGGCAATTTTTAATGAGATGGCTGGCACTCCAAATTTTCCAAGATTGTTTTAAAGTTCGGCTGGTAACCTGAAGCTCCCATCCTAACACAACTGTCAACATATTCATTAGTCATCCTGTTCCTGTATTTGCTCTTCACTATCTTCATTGTGGAAAATGAAGACTCATACAAATAAGTCGAGCAGAAATAAGATTCCACACGAAGCAGAATCGGATATTTATCTTTCAGTAGAAGAGGCCGAATGCTGTTTGAAATTATGGATACAGAGGCAATACTTTTCACTGGAAGGTCACTTTGCAGTGTTAAAATTTCCATTTCTGTTGATGGTGCATCTTCCTGAAAGAGCTGTTCAATAAAACTGGAAATATGTTCAATGTCAACTTCCATAAAAAGGGAATGAAAGAAACTGAACAAGGGGCTCCATTTTTTTAAAATCAGTGAAACGCCACTTGAACTCTGCTGTTAGGTGGGAAATTATTACGATATGATTTTCACATGAAGGACTTGGATTTTCCTCTTTTTCAATTTCTTCCCTCAAACAAGGGAAATGTTTGACATCACCTTTATGGAGATTCCTCTCCCAAAACTCAAGTTTGTTGCAAAATGCCTGAATGTCCGATATCATCTGGCTAATATCCTTGTCTTTACCCTACAGATGAAGATTCAGTTCACTCAGTCTCTCACTTATGTCGACCAAAAATGCAAAATTCTGTTTCCACTCAGGAATTTCAAGTATAGGGAAGTTCTCAACATGTTCTTGCAAAAATAAGATGATGGCAGGCAAGACTTCTCTGAAACGGCGAAGGACTTTGCCCTTGCTTAGCCAACGCACTTCTGAATGTAACAAAATATCCCCGTACTGGCAATCCAGTTCTTCAGCAAGAGCTTTAAATAGCCATCTTTGGAGAGCATGGGCTCTAATTAGATTGACAATTTTAATAACAAGTTTCAGAATTTTGTTTACTTTTAGAAACTTTGCACATAGTGACTGTTGGTGAATATTATTTGTGATGTTATAAACTTCAAAAAGCTGGGATCCTTGTTACGCAGTGCTAAAAGTCCATTATTAACACCTGTAAATGCTGGAACTCCATCTGTGGTAATCAGTGGCGGAACTCCCGGAGACAATGGAGTCATTTGCCACCAGGCACCAGCCCTGATGGGGGCACCCGGCTCCATTGTCACTCGGGCGTTCCAGGGCCACCTGCTGCTAAGGACAGTGAAGTGTGTCTTTCATATTCTTTAACGGGCACTGGCAGCCCATCGGCGCCTGTCCCATAGGATGAGGCTGTTGTTAGGGTTAGCCTGCAGTTAGGGTTATTCTGTACTTAGGTTATGGTTAGGATTAGGCTGCAGTTAGGGCTAGGCTGTAGTTAGGGTGGGGTTAGGATTAGGCGGTGGTTAGGGCTAGGCTGTAGTTAGGGTGGGGTTAGGATTAGGCGGTGGTTAGGATTAGGCTGCGGTTAGGGTGGGGTTAGGATTAGGCGGTGGTTAGGGTTAGGCTGCAGTTAGGGTGGGGTTAGGATTAGGCGATGGTTAGGGTTAGGCTGCGGTTAGGGTGGGGTTAGGATTAGGCGGTGGTTAGGGTTAGGCTGCGGTTAGGGTGGGGTTAGGATTAGGCGGTGGTTAGGGTTAGGCTGCGGTTAGGGTGGGGTTAGGATTAGGCAGTGGTTAGGGTTAGGCTGCGGTTAGGATTAGGCGGTGGTTAGGGTTAGGCTGCAGTTAGGGTTAGGCTGTAGTTGGGTTAGGATTAGGCTATGGTTAGGGTAAATCTCTGATATCTGCTGTGGTCCCCCCTAGATAAATTCGGGGGATACTGTAAAATTGCAGATGGCGCAAGAAAATGCATGTTTTTTCCCAGGATATGCAAATTTACTTCAGCAAATAGGCCCAATAGAAACATTCTATTTTAGTGTGTTTGTGTGCGTGCACGTGGATAGATAGATAGATAGATAGATAGATAGATAGATAGATAGATAGATAGATAGATATTCACCATATTTATTTTCCCTTTTTTTCTTGGAGGAGGGGGGCGCCAAACTAGAACTTGCCTCTGGGCAACTGGGGTGAATTTATGCCACTGGTGGTAACACAAACGAGTTTGTGAAGAGGAAGTTTTTCTGAAGAAAAAAAAATAATTTTCAAAAGTTCTTCCTTAACGCTAAAATTATTTATATACCATCCTTACAAATATAGGCAACTGTGATATGTCAGTTCCGTCAATGGACTCATCCAGCCAGAGAGAAAAATAGCAGCACTCGTTCAGATCATATTTTAGTTGACTGACAGTCATCTGACATAACCTCGCCGCGCCTCATAACAGTATTGGCTGGGAGAGGTGCGTTCTTTATGGCAGAAATTATTTCCCATTTAATTTTACATTTTTCAAATAACGCATCTGCTGCTTCCAAGAAAGCTTCTTTAATAATTTCTCTGTCTTCAAATGTTTTTTTGTGCTTAGTAATTATTTGGGCCACTCGAAAAGAAGCAATAGTGGAAGATGTATTTTGTTCCTAATTTTAGTGAAAGCAGATTGCTGCCCAGTTAATTGATTTTTTTAGTTGTCTCACTTTTTCTTTTCTTAAATTACTCCTAATGGGGAATTCCTGGTCAATATTGGGATGGTTAGTTTTAAAGTGTCTTTCGACATTACACTCTTTTCCCACTGAAACACTTATACTGCACAATAAGCTGACACATTTACCTTTAACTTCTGTTTCCCATTCAGAGTGAGAAGTCTTTTGCTTTTTGTTCCCACTCATTTTAGTGAACAACACAATACAAGTGTCAGGCACAAAATACATGTCTAATACAGAGTCACTAATATACTGTAGTCAAATTAAAAACATTGTTAGATGGAATCTCACATACCATTTTGATGTGCTCAGGTGTGATGCTTGGGGAGAGTGGTCAGTGGGGATCAGGGTGCTGTTGGATTATTTGTGCAGGCAGAAGCAGGGAGCAGGATTTATTATGCAAGTGGGAAAGTGGAGGCCTGGTCCCACACCCCCTTTTCACAGTGCCCAATCTGTACCTGTTGAGAGCAGATGTATTATGGCTGGTGGGACAGGGACACTGGGCCTGATTCAGATTTGGGAATAGAGAGAGAGATAGCACTTAACTGTGTACCTGAACAAACCATGTTGCAATGCAAGGGATGTAAATACATAATTTTATTTTTGCATGTAGGTAAATACTGACTGCTTTTACATGTAGCCCACAAATATTGCACAGCTTTATTATTACTCTACAATTGTCAGTTTGGACACCTCCCTCCCAAATCTAAATCTCTCTGCACATTTTAAATCTTCCCCACCTGCAATGCAGCATGCTTTCACCTAGCTGATCAGTTGAGAGAGATCTCACTCTATTCCCAACTCTGAATCAGGCCCACTGTCAGCTCTGCTCTAAAACAGTCAGTGATGCTCTAACACACACAGCACACAGGCAGCGCTGCTGTAACACTCACAGACAGTGCTGCTATGAAAACAAACTGCCAGTGCTGATCTTGACTGGTATAGACGCGGCGATGTCATGCACTGCGCGCTGGCGCGTATGACATCCTATGTGCGGTTTGCACGCCTTGTTTGAACTACACCTGTGCGCTGTCCCCAAGTGCATTTTTTGTTCACGTACATATAAGCGCTGTATCTCCACAAAGTGTGAGCTGAGCTGCAAAATAAAAATGTAGAAAAAAAATATTTTCTACTATTGTTTGCGCTACGTCTCTGTGATATCCCCCAGTGTGTTTGTTCACGCAGTGTGAGCTGAGTGTGTTGCCGTTGTTGCCCAGTTTTTTGTTATTTGTCTTATCAAAATCGGGTCGAAATTCCTAGGACTTCGACCAAGGAATTTACCAGGGTTGGAGACCCGGGAATTACTCCCCGGTTAACCCTTTTAGACAGAAGAAATACCCCTGTTAATTAGCAAATTACCAGATAGAAATGTTTGAACAGTGAAAACCGCAGAATTAAATCCTGTATTAGCTGGTTCCATCCCAGTGTCTGCCCAATTGCCGGTTCCTGTATTAGCTGGTTCCATCCCAGTGTCTGCACTATTGCCAGATCTTGTATTAGCTGGTTCCATCCCAGTGTCTGCACAATTGAAGGATCTTGTGTTAGCTGGTTCCATCCCAGTGTCTGCACTATTGCCAGATCTTGTATTAGCTGGTTCCATCCCAGTGTCTGCACAATTGCTGGATCCTGTATTAGCTGGTTCCATCCCAGTGTCTGCACAATTGCTGGATCCTGTATTAGCTGGTTCCATCCCAGTGTCTGCACAATTGCCGGTTCCTGTATTAGCTGGTTCCATCCCAGTGTCTGCACAATTGCCGGTTCCTGTATTAGCTGGTTCCATCCCAGTGTCTGCACAATTGCTGGAACCTGTATTAGCTGGTTCTATCCCAGTGTCTGCACTATTGCCAGATCTTGTATTAGCTGGTTCCATCCCAGTGTCTGCACAATTGCTGGATCCTGTATTAGCTGGTTCCATCCCAGTGTCTGCACAATTGCCGGTTCCTTTATTAGCTGGTTCCATCCCAGTGTCTGCACAATTGAAGGATCTTGTGTTAGCTGGTTCCATCCCAGTGTCTGCCCAATTGCCGGATCTTGTATTAGCTGGTTCTATCCCAGTGTCTGCGCAATTGCCAGTTCCTGTATCAACTGCTTCAATGAAAATAGCATCCTCATCGATTCTATCTCGGAGACTCACCAGTTCCATAATCCTGACCTGATTCGGTGCATCACAGGTCCTGAGTCTCCAGCGTCTGCAAACCTAGAACTGTCTCATCTGTGTATCCCCAGATAGCTATTCACACAGTTCTTCATTATCCAGCTGTTTCTCTCTAATCTCTTGACTGCATGTAGAAGAGTTATAATTGATCCTGCAGTTTCCATCCAAGCCTCACAGACCATATTCCAGCTACAACACCTAGTCCGGATCCACAGCCAAACACATCCGTGAAATGCCCATTGCAACCAAATGCTTTGAAGTAGCATTTATCAAGTACAATCTTTAAAATAATAGGTAGGAGCCGATTGGTTGCTATAGGCAACTTCTCCACTGGTCCACTACTCCATGCTTTTCACTGCTTGATACATAAACTCCATTGTGATTTACTGACCCTGGGTATTGTGCATATGCCTATGTTTGTTTTAGGGGCATTAGGTCCTACCACTTATGAGAGAGGGTACCTGTGTGTTTAGTTAGAGCCCAGAAAGGTTAGGATTTAGTTTTATGTTTTTATTTTACTGCACAATCAACTAGCTTTGGCCAATTTCAAGGAAACCCTGGACTGGTGTGCTGTTTCCTGGCTGCCCCCTCTACCATGAGAGGAGACCCCTACCTGGATCCCCTCACAATTGGTGGAGAATGCGTGCTGCACACTGAAATTTCAGCCATAGAAAAAAAAGTGTTTAAAATTGAAAGTGACAGACACCAATTTGTTATAGTAGACATCAACTGATATACAGTGAAATCCATGGTGGTGGTGTCGGCTGATGCTTAGGGAAGCCAGATTCTGCTTCAACCCTACACCCAAATGGAGGACATTGAAAAAAAGAGAAACCAGATGCACCGTACAAGCATTAATAATTATGCATAATATGCAAGATTTTTGGCATAAATTTGGCCAAAGTTATGAGCATCGTCAAGGTAACCTCATCGGGTAAGTCCCTAACACTATGGAGGTTCATGTCTGGGGCGTGGGGCACCCCCAAACCCCTCCAGCCAAACCACCCCAGGGCATCACACAAAATAAAATAAAAATAGCAGTGAAGTGTAAAGTGTTAGGTAAGTGAGAGTGGCTGCTTAGTGTTAAAAGTGTTAAAAAATGAATGTGTGAAAATATAACAAACAAAAAACAAACATAGCATGATATAAAGTGTTAAAAATAAGTGTTAAGTGGTGATGCCCCAAAGAAGTCCAGCCAGAGCAGTTCAAGGGGCCCCACGCCCCAAAATTCACCCCATAACTGACTTGCTACATAGTACTAAGGAGCTCATTCAGACCCGCTCGCTAAGCTGTGGACGCACGTTATGGGCACATTTGCGCATGCGTATGTGTCGAAGTACGCATGCGCGAACCAGTCACTTCGTCCGGGATTCGTGCGTTCGTAGTACACAGACTGGACGCTATTTTGAGTGACAGCGACGTTTGTGGGTGGTAACAAGGGAAGTTGCTTGTGAACGGGGGAGTGGTGCTGTGAACGCAGAAGTGTCTGGGAGTCAAAACGGCGTCTTATGGGTGTGCATAATTAGCAAAGAAGCGTCACTGTACACGTCACTTGCTTGTATTTCAGCCTGCAGTGATCGCAGTGCTTGTGGCAGGGTAAGGTCTACCTCAAGAGCTGCGTGCAGCTCCGATGGTTCTCGATGGTTCCAATTGTTCACATACTTCCTGGAAATGACGTGTTGAGAGTGAAAAGTGGGCGTCTTTATACCGGCGTGCGTTCGCTCTGCCATCGCTCTCTAAGACATAGAGGGCATCCCTACACCAGACACTGCGATCGTGGAATTTGCATACCCGGTCCCTTTTAACTGCGAGAGAGCGCAGCTTAGCATCCGGGTCTGAATGAGCTCCTAAATGCATATAGGTCTTACCTGTGGCTTTGCTATATACACTGTGCAGTCAGTAAAGGATAAACTCATAACTATGGCTAAATTTATGCCAAAAACCTTGCATATTATGCATAATTACTGATGGTTGTATGGTGCTTCTGGTTTCTCTTTTTTTCTATGTTGTAATAATAAGTCTCAGCTAGGTAGCACATTCCATTAGAAAGAGCTAGGGTGTGCAGTCCAGGCCCCCTTTCCCCACAACATGGAGGACATTGTTAAGGCCTTCCTACAGGCTACATCGGCTCAGCAGGAAGCTACCAGGGCTCAGCAAGTGAGTATCGAGGAAAACTGCAGATGGCTGTTGAGGAACTGTGCAGCACCAAGACCGCAAGCAACAGCACCAAGACAGCGAGGACTTAAAAAAAGGTGATGCCGCAGCCCTGTCCAGGAATACTTCCACCAATGTTCCAACTAGCTCTAGCTCCATAAGGGCCAGTCATTTTCTGCAAAAGATGACCCTGAGTGATGATTTTGAAGCTTATCGAAGGAGAGGATAGGAATATTAACAGCAGAGTAGAAATGAGAACTGGAGATAATGATACTGTATAGATGAGCAGAATCGGGTTGGGCCCGATTATGCTGTATTGTCGAGTAGGACTGGAGTGACCGGTAATGCTGAACTAAAGAGCTGGATCGGTTTGAGACCAATAGTGGTGAACTGGAGTTCTGAATCGGTTGGAGACCGATGATAAGGAGTTGGGATCTTGGAGTGGTTTGAATCCAATGATGATGAATTGGATTTCTGAATCTGTTGGGAACGATAATAAATATATCGGATGAGACCGATGTTTGGAGATGACAGATGGATTCGATGATTGGAGATTTTGGATGAGACCGATGATTGGAGGTATCAGATGTAACCGATGGTTGGAGGAATTGAATGAGACCAATGATTGAAGGTATCTGAATGAGACCGATGATTGGGCGTGATATAACGACTTATAACGGACTGGAACTGTTCAGATACTGTGGGCCTGGTTCAGACCTGGTCGCAAGCTCTGAGCGCTCGAAACCGGGCCGATGGTGGCCCACAGCGGATGCGCACGACGGGCAATCCGTTGCTCCGAGTCTCGCACCAAAGGGGGCGAACTGTCGATGTTGAGTGACAGCTCGCCCCGTTTGGTGGGCGGGCCGGGGGGGGGGGGGCTGCCCAAGCGGAGGCTGTCAGTGGAGAGCTTCCGGCTCTGTTAGAGCCGAAAGTCACCTGGGCGCTACAAGTGTTCTGCAGCACTGTGCAGAAGGCAAAACAATAAGACAGTACAGCCATGGCCAAAAGTTTTGAGAATGACAAGTATTGGTTTTCACAAAGTCTGCTGTTTCAGTTTTTATAAGGAGGGGCTCTAGACTGCACACCCTAATAGTAATGAAAGGTGCCATCATGCTGAGATTTCAAAGTGACATATACAAAAAACAGTTGCAGATGCACTATGCGATCATTACTGTATACATTTAAATTTATAATATAGAATTTCAGAGGTAGTTTGCATATCAATGGCCACTGATATGGGCCTGCCCACCAGCGTCAAGGTCACCTCATTGAGCAGGTCCCTAACACTTGACTGCAGAAGGCAACAGGCATAATTACAAGTAAGTCCTATTTATATTGTTAGTATCAGTTTATTTGGGGTGAGTGTTTGGGTGTGGGGCCCCCTGAGCTGTTTTGGCTGGACCTCTCCAGGGCATCACCGTTTAATACATATAGTCACTTTGTATATCACCTTCATGTTTGTTTATTATTTATGTATTTTTTCACACACATTCTACCCTTATCATTATTATAACACTTGTTAATTACTTTACACACCTGATACTTTAACACTTCACTTTCACCCTTTTTTTTTCGTGTGATGCCCTGGGGAGGTCTTTGGCTGAGCTGACTTTTGGGGTGCCCTGCGTCCCAGATGTGAACCCCAGAGTGTTAGGGACCTGCTCAATGAGGTGAAATTCTATATTATAAATTTAAATGTATACAGTAATGATCGCATAGTGCATCTGCAACTCTGTTTTTTGTATATGCTTCAGTTTTTATGAAAGGGCTTCACAGGCAAGGATATTGCTGCTAGTAAGATTGCACTTAAATCAACCATTTATCGGATCATCAAGAACTTCAAGGAGAAAGGTTCAATAGTAGTAAAGAAGGCTTCAGGGCGCCCAAGAACGTCCAGCAAGAACCAGGACCGTCTCCTAAGTTGAGCTACGGGATCAGGGCACCACCAGTGCAGAGCCTGCTCAGCAATGGCAGCAGGCAGGTGTGAGTGTATCTTTATGCACAGTGAGGTGAAGACTTTTGGAGGATGCCCTGGTGTCAAGAAGGGCAGCAAAGATGCCACTTCTCTCCAGGAAAAACATCAGGGACAGACTGATATTCTGCAAAAGGTACAGGGATTGGACTGCTGAGGACTGGGGTAAAGTTATTTTCACTGATGAATCCCCTTTCAGATTGTTTGGGGTATCTGGAAAAACGCTTGTCCGGAGAAGGAAAGATTGGTTGCTATGGGCAACAACTCCACTTCTAAAAACCCTATACTTTAGTAAATACAGCCCTGTGTCCAACTTCAGAGGCAGAGATAAGGAACTTGTTCCTTATCAAAGTGCCATTGGAACGTTAATGTATGCAAGTGTTGGCACACGTTCAGACCTCACAGATGGAGTCAGTTGTGTTACCAATTTGCAATAAATCCAGGAAAAGAGCTTTAGACTGCTGTTAAATATATCCTGGGATACCTGAAGGGTATGAGCTCCTTAAAACTAAAGTTTGCAAGAAATGGAAGTTACATGCCTTCCTTGATGCCAAATGGGGATTGGATGTGGATGACAGATGCTCCTACATGGAATACCTATTCGCTTTGGTGGGTGTAACCATCAGCTGGGCTAGCAGGAAACAGCCTACAGTTGCCTTGTCTACTACCGTAGTGGAATATATGGCTTTCACAGAAACAGCCAAGGAGGCATTGTGGCTGAAGGAGACTTTATGTGAGTTAGGTCTTCTTACACTGTCAACATTGCATGTAACAACAAAGGTGCAATTGACTGGTCTTTCAGCACAAAACATCATGGTCCATCTAAGTATATTGCCATAAAGCACCATTTTACAAGAGAGCTGTCAGCACTTTAGTGCTACTGTGCATATGTGGTTTGTCCGCATGTCTTCAGCTTCATCCTCCATTGTGGATGGACATGCCCGTGAGGTCGAGTTACAAAAAAGGCCCTGCAAATGCCACTACTGCTAGTTGCAGCATACAGTAATACTCCACCACCACAGCATGTTAGTGCAGCTGTGTGCCTCACTAAGCAGCGACCATTTGTATTAAACCCTACACTTTCCTGGCTGGCTCTGTTGAAGCTGCTATGCACATTGTATGCCTACTGCCTTCACCCTGTATTATTCAGGAATCTTTCAAAAATGAAAAGGTCCAAGCGCTCTATCTTAAAAAGGTACACTACAACCCAAATTAATGCCTGAGAATCAATGTATTTGGTTTTAGAAAATACACATGAATAAAAATGAAAACCACTATGTCTGTTATATAGTCCCGTTTTTAGAGGAAGAAAATCTCCTTCAGATAGTTTTGACAACAATGCTTCAATACGATCCAAAAAGTCATACAATAAACCAATCCTGAATCCTCCAATCTAAGTAGTTTTCAACACTATGCGTCCCTTAATGATCTATTGTTCCGCATAAAGAAGTCATAAAAAACATATGGGGAACACGTCCATAGTGTAAAACAGTAAATCATCTGTTGCAAATAAAAACACACATAAGTGGCTGCGTACCATATGAGTTATTTTTTGGAAAAGGTACAAATCAATACATACAGGGGAAATTTGCATTGGCTCCCCCTACTGAGCTGTCCCTTCTCTCATGCAGGATCACGTTGTTGCTGCCACCAAACACTCCACCTTTCCAAGGTAGAGCGCTTGGACCTTTTATTTTTTGAAGTATTCATATTCTGTGATCTGGTGTTTGTCACTTAGGTATCAGCAGCCTTCCTTCAGTGTGAGTGCGCAAATGTTTATTTATAGTTTTGATAAATTATTCAGGAATCCGTTTTACCTGGTTAATAAACCACAACCTGGTTAAGTTATTCATCGTGTGGACTGACCTTCCTCTCACGCCGCTGCCACCTACAGCCACATCTATAGGTTCTGCCAATATATATTTAACAGCTAATGTTATAGATTTTGAAGCAGATCACTGGCCTGCTTAATGGCTGCACTGCAATTAGGTTACATGCAGGTTGTATGTCTAGTTACGAATTTGACTAAATAGACATACAGATGTGTCCTCATACATCTAGCCTCCTTGCGCACTAAAAAGCCCATCTAGTCTCGCCATGCTGTGGCGTGACTCGGTAGCGACTTCTCGTGCGACCTTTTTACCTTCAAATGCGTCTTATTCGCACAGTGATGCAAATATTTAGCTCAAGCTTCTGCTGATTAAAATGATATGCGGCATGCCTATATTCGGTGAGTGACTGTGGGTGTTACAGTGTCAACAGCGTTTCGTATGCAGATACACCCCGAGTCTCACAGAACATAGGCATGCTGCATACCATTTTAATCAGCAGAAGTTACTTGTGCTAAATATTCGTATCGCTGTGCGAATAAGATGCATTTGAACTTTTGAAGGTAAAAAGTTGAAATAAAAGATGCTCGGCGCTACTGAGACACACGGAGCTCCCGCATTATAAAACAGATTTATAATATCGTGAGAAGGATTCATACATACATGTTCAGATTCGCACATGGTGTCCAGTGAACACTGGCAGTATTGATTAAGCTGCAACTCTGGGCCTGATTTGGGAAGCAACGCAAGTGAGAGAATGCACAGTGCGAGCCGATGTTTGCGATCTGCGCATGCTTCGCACTGCGCGTGCAGGTTGCAGATTACGGTAAGGGCACTCACAGAGTATGCAGGGAGCTCGCAGAGACCTTCGATGTTGATTGACAGTAAGTGCCGTTTGTGGATGGTGACAATGGGGTGGTCGGCCGAACGCAGACGTTACAGGGGCGTGCATAAGTTAATCTCAGCTGCGCCACACGCAGCCAGGCGCCTCTCTGCGTGTAGGGTCAGGTCTACCCTTAGCTTACATGCAGCTTCGATGTTCCCGATGTTTACGCTGTCAATCACGGCATAAGTAGGCTGCTTTATGTTTGGCTGGGTGTCAGCTTCTTGTGATGCGGTCTCCGCGCGTATGCATTGATTAGCATATTCTCACAGCGGCTGGGTGCGTGCGTCTGCTAGCGTGCGTTCCTTGCTGGATCAGGTTCTCTGTCAGAAACATGAATTTTATATGCAGAAAAGATCCTCTATTTTGGTAAGGAAGTAGAGATGACAGTTTAGCCATAAAATCATTCTTAAAAGCTCCTGTTTTTTTATTTTATAATAATATCTATTTTAAATGGTGTCTGGTGTCAAATGTAACTGTTACAGGTATTTAAACACAACATAAGGAGAACAGGTGTTAGGAAACATGGTAATAAATTAGGATATAACTTACAAAAGAAAAAGCCAAACATTTTAGTAACAGTGTACCAAATTAATACGGAGTACAAAATAAAAAGCAACTAATCACAATAATACATGGTTAATTCCATTCTGTAATGTTAATGATAGCTATACGATGTTCATTCGATTAATAAAGTTGATAATGAAATTGACCATATTTAAGATGTACGCATATTTAATTAAGCATTTGCCAAAAGTGGAATGGAGGCTTTAGCACCAAAAAAAGTATCTTTTTTTTTTCTCCTTATTTTTTGCACAATACTTCCAGTTCCTGAAACTAATTGGCCCATTAACCCCCGCAAAATTTACAACATAACTTTAATTTGTTCCAATGTAAAAAAAAAAATATTTAAAAAAGAAAAACACCAAAAAAGTAGCTTTTGTACCATGTTACTAGTTTGTAGCAGCAGCATAATTGTATTTTTTATTTTATTTCATTATAATATTGGGTACAGTCCAATTTTGAAATTTAGGATTGTTTTCCAATTTTTGCTTTAGAATACAGATCCAAATATATATTTTTTCATTCTAGTTACTTTTCTATTTCTAGTTTACTATTGTTTCAAGGAGTTCCTTAAATGCCAAACTTAATAAAACTTTATTCGAAACACAAATACATGACTACCTATTTTTAGCACCAGGGATTAAGCGAAATATACTGATATAAACTGTTAATATCCATTTCCTTTGAGGTAATATTAATTTCATCCAACTTTAAACATAAGTTAAACCCAATAACAATTATTATGCAAGAAAGTCCTCACAAATGATATGTTGTACTACAACGGCTAATCGGCACCTGAGGACCCTCAACTGAATACCACTACAATATCCAATGACCAAACAATCTTATTTGAAACCTTGTGCCAAGAGGTAGCAACATAGTTTTCAGATTGTCACAAATAATGTATTTGCATGGAACACTTAGTAATGTATTTCCTATTCTTTGTTGTTTGCTTTAATTCACATTAGTACATACTTGAACTAAACATACAGTAGCATGTCTCACTTTCCGTAATACATTTAATTACTACTGAACAAAGATCGGTAAGATCTATTTTTGCTGGCTGGGGGGTGTTGAGGACCCCATAATACTGTTCTGCATAAAACAATGGTGAGAGTAGGTACAGCAAAGATGACTGTTTTGGTATATGAAGCATAGAATCTATGATTTGAGATAAACAAATGGACAATCTTTACAGATGCTATAGAAATTCAGTTCTCTGCGTTGCACAAATATTTACTGAAAACTAGGCGTTTCTGGAGCTCAGAACCATTTCAGTTCCCTAACACAGTACTGATTAGATCCCTCTAGCATAGAGGGCTTCCCCAATGTATTTCTGCAATAGCCATGTCCAACGATGGAATCGGTATGTAATGCCAGCTGTCGGGATCCCTCCTATCAAAATACCAGCAGCGGCATCCCGATGGTTGGTTTCCCGACAGGGGTCAGGTAAGTATACTTACCCTTCTCCCTTCCCCTTAACCCTCCCTTCTTATAGCCTTACCCTAACCCTCCCCGTTAGTGCCTAAACCTAAGTCTCCCCCTTCGTGCCTAAACCTAACCCCCTCCAGTGGTGCCTAATAATAACCCTCCCCCCTAGGGGTGCCTAACCCTAACCCCGCTATGCTACCTAAACCGGACCCCCTCCCCCGCGGCTAACAGTTAAGGGCATCCCGGACTTAGCTGGTTTGGGCTGGCGTCCTTCTGGATTCCGGTGTCGGGATTAAGATAGGCGTCTGTGTTTCGACGCCTATTTTAAGTCCAATGTCGGGGTTGAGACCGGCTGCATCGCGGCCGCCGGTCTCATAACTACACCCCTCCAACAATTACGTGATCACAATAAAAAACTGAGGGCTATTCCATGTTGTGCTGCCACCCTATCAGCAAGAACACCCATGGAATAGTAACTTGTGGACCCTTTTTGCTCACGCAGTGTGCCATTATTTTGGAAACCCAAGTGTCAACGTGCCATTATTCTAAGGCCCCAATTGACAATGTACTATTTTAATTGGAACCCAAAGGAGTTATTTCACTATAGATTCTGTCACATCAGGGTAAACCCAAAACTTCAAGTTAATTTAAAATAATTGGGATAAACTTAAAAACACAATAATACTTTTAAAATGCAAGAGGAATGGCCACACCCTGGTGTTTTTTTGTTAAGAAAAATCCAATTTTCTATGCTGCTTGCTGTGGAGATACTGTACCTGCCTCCACAGCGTGCGGCTGTGCTACACCTTCCAAGCATACACCATTGTGGGCTGCAGGACAGGCCTTCAAAATCGTGATTGTCCCGTTTTGGTTGGAAGGTATGCGAGATGTGGGCATGACTGCATAGATTTAAAAGGATTAGAGGTTTATTTGATCATATTTTGTCCCAATGTGTTTTTTTATTAAGGTGTTGTAACTTGGAAGGTTTTACTTTTAATTTCATTATATACTTCATGAATTAATGTTTAAAAACACCATAAAGAAATCTGTTATTGGCTTTAATGTGGTTTACTGGGTCCTCTCTAGTGAGATTTGTAACGCAAAACATAGAAACTATTTAACTAATTTGTTTAAAAGTCAAAAAGGGTATGGAAACAGGTCCCTAAGGTTTCTTAAACTGTTTGCGAAGTGGTTAACAAAACTTTGGGGCTTGTTTATCAACGAGTTTTATCATATTCAACAAGTTTGAAAACTCATTGCGTATGATAATGGTGCTCCAGCCAATCAGCTCCTAACTGTCATCTGTTTGAAAAATGACAGTTGGGAGCCGATTGGCTGGAGCACCATTTATCATAGGCAATATATTTTAAAACTCGTTGCGTATGATAAAACTCGTTCATCAATGGGCCCCTTAGTTACATGCTTCAGTGTCATGCTGCCCGCACAACATTACATTAGTGTTTAAGACATGTTTAATCCTACATACAGTTGGAAAGCTTCTAACACGTGACTCAGAATACAGAACAGGATGTTACGGACATCTTTATATACATTTTCAACAGCAATTATATCACTAAACATGTGCAAGACAGGTGCAAAAAATCTGATTTCAACATGTGCACCAGGAAAACCCTAAAATCACCCCCAAAGTCACAAACGGATGCACTCTGAGCACAAATGAAATAAAGTGCTTTAGGCAAAAGACATATTGTACAATTATTATTATTTTTGCTTTGAAAATGTACTATGGTAAATATATGCTCCAATATTTAGAAGACAAGCTTAGATTTTATTCTATCGACACTAAGTGGTCATCAACAGCTTCTCTTACAAATATTCATAACTGGTATATATAGCAGAAAGTGAGGTGCTGGTGTATAGTCTTTGTATATTTTATGTCCATTCTAGTGTTTGTAGGGAATGGAGGAACATTAAAAGGCAGAGTCCCAGTGAACAGGGTCCCCTGCATTGAATTTATATCTAGAATTAGCAGTCTATTGAATATATCCGACTGAATTACATTTCTAGAAAAATAAATTTATAATTCTGTTATTAACACATTTAGGGGCCCATTTATCAATGAGTTTTATAATAGGCGTATGATAATGGTGCTCCAGCCAATCAGCTCCTGTCATCTGTTGGAAAAAGGACAGTTGGGAGCTGATTGGCTGGAGCACTATTTATCCTACGCCACAAGTTTTAAAACTCGTTGCGCATTATAAAACTAATTGATAAATGGGCCCCTTAGAATTTTGACTTTACGCTCTTTCAGACTCAAGCATTTATGGCAAAATGACAATGGGTTATTCATGTATTAGCTACAACTACAAAAATGACAGTGCATTGCCTGCCATTCAGGGTACCCAGTGAACCGAAAGGAGTTAAATGGTCATTTGTTTTAGGAATTATTGAAAACTTCTCTCTGAACTATGCAATGGACTGAGAAGAAGACATAGAAAAAATACAATATTCTAGAAAAAAATATTTTTTAAAACCTGTTTTAAATATATTTATATTACCTAATAAGAAAGATAGCACCGATGCCAACTGCTCTCTTATATTTTTCACATTAGCAAAATAGTTGATTGCAGGCAATGTGTGTTTTTTTTTTTCCTTTTTTTCTTTTTAATAGACATTCAAACAATCTTTCTAAGCTGGCTTTCACCTACTTTGAGTGAGTTTTATACCTGCCATATGTCATATATGCAGGTATTATTAAATGATGCACCTCTGAATACTGACAATACCATTATATACGTAATTTGCTTCACAGCAGTATTACAGAAAAAAAAACTATGAAGAAGAATTCAGGCAGAATAACAAAATACACCTATTTTAGTTCTGATTTATAATTGCTTCTTAAATAACATTTCAAAGCCCATTTTTATAACTTAAATTGTGTTGCTGTAAAATTGAGATAAAATAATTATAACTTTTAGCTATGACATAAGAATTTGCTCTCTCTCTCTTTTTTTTTTCTTTTAGTCATAACCGCTACATTGAAAAAAAAAAAAATTAAATACAAATTGCTTCAGTGTCATTTTGCGAGTCCATCATAAAAATGGTTCAAGGAGGTAAGCTCGGTGATTGTGGTAATCGTGAGAACACAAACGTCCCATAGTCTGCTTTGTTAGACTGTTTCAAAGTGTTCCAATTTGGCTATTCTCCTTGTCGGGGTGTCCAGCACTTTGGATAATAAATTCACTTCACAGAAGTTAAATAATATTGAAATCCTGTCAGCTGGGGCTGACGAGTGGTTATGTTGTACACAAGGTTATCTCTTTTCAAGGACATTAATCTCATTCCCCCTCTGTGTCTTTCTGGGTAGTGGACTCTCTTTCCACAATAACGGATAACAAGGCTCTCCCTTTCTCGTGCAGTGCTATGGGTCAATGTCCTTGGCAAGTTTTGCAACACATCTGCCTGAAGTATGCTCGACTGCAGAACTTGAACTTCAGCACCAGCGGACAATACGCCACCTTGTTCACATCTTTGCATTCTGGGGGGAAAAAAATATACAAAGAGACTAATTATCAATCACCATCACTAAAATGATTTTGAATATTTTATACATATTGTGAACCATAAATAGATGGGCATATCCTCTTTTCAGGGAAGAGGATTTTCTACTGCAGTAGGTTGGACATTTATCATTTATTTATGTAAACTTCAGGGGTAGTGTCAAACAGAAGCCACATTAAGCTTCTTATTGGTCCTCCCACTAACACCCGCCTGCTGCAGTGACATTACTACCGTAGAGGAAATGTCAGGAGTATAACCACCATTTCACACAGAGATGAATTTCCACATCAGGTTGTCAGGAACCGCACATGGGCCACTTTGTACTGTTGGGGAAAGCTGCTCCTTCCATTATCCCACTCACAGTGTGTGGTCAGATTTTCTTATTCAGCAAAGAGGCCGCCCCAGATATATATTGCCCATCGACAAACATTTACTACCACCCATATGTTGCAAGGAAATACCTCCCATTGTAAAGTGACAGTGCAGAGAAATATTCCACCCAAACACCATACTGCAAATAAATATACCACACACTGGAAACCACATATATCCTCCCACCAACACCATACTGCAAATATATATACAATATACTGGATACTACATATTGCAGAGAAATAACCCTCCTCCTTTGCAAAGTACATATTACAGAACCACCTCCAACTCCCGGTTGCACAGAACATTTCATCCAATTGCCAGCTGGCTTTTGCACAGAGCTCAACTGCCAACCACCAACATGCACATAGACCCAAACTCAACTGCTAGCCACTAGCTGCATGGAGTTTAAAACTTGACTGCAGCCACTAGTTGTACAAAGTCCCCAATTCAACTGGCAGCCACCAGTTGCACGGAGATCCCCTCAAATGCCAGCCACCAGTTGCAGAGACCCCCCTCAAATGCCAGACACAATCAGCTCGAACACCCCAACTCAACTGCCAGGCAGCTTTTGCACAGAGCTTAACTTATAGCCACCAGCTGTACAGAGCTCCTAAGTCAATTACCTGCCACCAACTGCACAGAGACTACAACTCAACTGCCAGCCACCGACTGCACAGAGACTACAACTCAACTGCCAGCCACCGACTGCACAGAGACTACAACTCAACTGCCAGCCACCGACTTCCCAGAGACTACAACTCAACTGCCAGCCACCGACTGCACAGAGACTACAACTCAACTGCCAGCCACCGACTGCACAGAGACCACAACTTGAATGCCAGCCACCAACTGCACAGAAACCACAACTCAACTGCCAGCCACCAATTGCACAGTAAACCAAGCTATTGTCAGGCACCTTGTTACACAGAGATACCACCCCAAAACTTGTCATTCCTCCCATGCTCTTTCATTTATTTGGGATTATACAGAACAGAGCAAGTTCCAACTGATTAATAACCATGGAAATGGTATAAAGTTACAGAGAGGAAGCGATGGTGTCGAGGTCACACAGGTCTATGAGCAGTTGCGGTCAAAATCCTGCATAACTGTGTTGTAGTGCAGCAACAGAGGAATGCAATGGCAAGTGCGGCCAGTGTTGGCACATCTACACTGAGCTGCAGTTGTGATTTAATGATCATTGTTCCAGAACCAACTACTTGGTAACCACTGCTGTAGACGGTTTTAAACAAGAGAAAAAAGCAACCTCACTTGCTCTAAGAATTGTTTCAGTGGCTGACAAAGGGCCTGATTTAGAGGCGCACGCTGTTTGCCTGCGCTCGCTCTGAATCAGGGCGTTCTTTTTTTTTCCCCGGCCTCCAGGCTGCTTGCACGGCTGTTGGTGACCACCCACAGCTTGTGCGAGCGGCCTGGCGATAGTCGCAATTATCGCGACCATCGGGCTTGCGGTGAGACCCTGCGAGAGGATCTCGGCTCCCGCAAACCCGAGTGGACTTCCTGCTCTAATAGAGCAGGAAGTCCACTACTGCCATCACGAGTGATGTCAGTAGGGCCGCCCACAAACGTCCCTTAGGAACGCCTGCGTTTGTGCAGCCACCCCCCCCTCCCCGCCTACAAAATGGGGCGAGCTGTCAATCAACATCGACAGCCGCCCCGTCTTGTAGTGAGCCCCGGAGCAACGGAGCTGCAGTCGCTCGCTGGGGCTCGCGCATGCGTACCCTGGAGGCGGCGCATGCGCGGGGGCCAAACATCGACCCGCTTGTTAGCGCTATGCGTTCGCGAGCGGGTATGAAATAGGCCCAAAGTCCTTATAGGGAATGTCCAAATTGCTCCGATGTAATGATCCAAAGCATATTGTACAAAATGAAACAAGAAAAAAAAACACACAACAGTGTAATATAGTCAAAGGCACAACACCCCAGGGGTGTGTTCACGTGGTAAGAAAGCGGTGTGTATGGGTCCTCTCCCAGCTTCAGGTAGCCCCAATCCCGTAGGTATCACCCAGACGCGAGTGTATAATGTGCTGTGGGAAATCCTTACATGTGTGCTTACTTGTGTCACGGAGGCATATGTACATAAAGGTTTCTTTATTTTCTGTACCGTCCTCATATAGTGGAAGATGCTCTCCAGTCGGTGTGGGCAAAATAAAATTAAACAAAGCTATAATCCAGTATGGTATATAAACATAGATTATTATTAATTAAAAAAAATGCAGAAATGCCCATATCATCAAAGGATGGAAGTGAACTAATCCCACTGCATTATTGAAGATGGAGCCCGGATCAGTGAAAGGCAGATGGGTAGTGTGTGTAAATGGACAGGACATGGCATCAATATAAAAAGATACTCTTCAACGCGTCTCGGACTTCTGAGTGTCACATTATCCGCTCACGTCTGGATGATAGCTATGGCATTGGGACTACCTGAAGCAGGGAGAGGACCCATACACACCGCTTTCTTACCACGTTAACACATCCCTGGGGTGTTGTGCCTTTCATTGTCTATATTACACTATTGTGTGTTTTTTCTTGTTTCATGTTGTATGCTTTGGACCATTACATCGGAGCAATTTGGCCATTTCCTATAAGGGCTTTGTCAACCATTGGAACAATTATTAGTGCAAGTGAGGTCGTTTTTCTTTTGTGTTTGTATACTTAAGTTGGTGACTTGCTATCAACCTTTGCAGCTTTGAAGTGCAGCGTCATAGGTTTCATTCTTTCTATTTTTGCTATAGTTTTAACACCTTAGTTAGATAGCATAACTGGTCAATGAATGCGTTACTTGCTGGGAAGAGAAATGTCTTAAGATCATCATAACGTTCAGCCCTAGGTCATGAGGATCTTAATACAAAATAGTGCAATTGTTCTTTATTTTGTTAGTCTGTTTTAAACAACTGAAAAGGTTCTGTCAGAGCCTCACATGCTAATAAAACGCAGGTTATCAGGGCAGGAAAACCTTGCTCATTTTTTATTTTACCCAATATAGAAGCAAGCAAACAAAAGAGTAAAGTTTTCCACCTGTAATTCCCCATAATCTGCACAGACGCACATCATGCTAGGAATTTCCCCCAATATGCTATTATGGTGATTTATAAGTCAATGCACTGAAATCTACCCTTAAATGTGACTGGAACAATACAACTTGTAAAAAGTTGTAAAAGACGGTGACATTTTGAGATGTCCGTTCCATTAGTTAAAGTTTAAAATATTTACTCTACAAGTTTCATTGCCATTAGCTACAATTATAGCATAAAAATGTCATCTAGAGAGGATGCGAGAGGTTTTGTACCAGACTGCCCAGCACAAAAGCATCTGCTACAATTAGGGTGTTAGAACAGGCTATAAATTACAGAGCTTCTTATCATGCTGTATACATTGATGTTTATGCTGCACTTGGGAGCAACTTAATATCCTGCATTTAATGGCGAGTTGAATTGAATGGACAACGGAATCCAGGCCCGGCGATAGGAGGGGACAAAGAGGACACCCATACCAGGCTCCATGGATCAGAGGGGCCCCGAGGATCAGGAACAGAAAAAAACGTGGCAGCAGCACTGTCACAGCAGCAGTCTAGCCGAAGCCCCGCCCACTGACAGTCTTCCCCCTTTCCCAAGTCAAACACCGGCTGACACTGTGACACGCAGGGGCCGATGCTTTTCCTCCTGGGACCCTCCTGCTTCCTTCCTGTACCTTTACTCTCCCATTGTCCCCTGTTGTTCAACTTCCCTCTAGTGGCACCCAAGACCTCCCCCCCTCACGACACCTCCGCTCCACCCCTCAAGGCACCTCCGCCACCCCCCACACTCGCAGCACCTCTGCCCCCCCTCGCTGCACCCCCGACATCCCCCCTCGCGGCACCTTCGACCCCCCCACCCTCACACTCCTCCTCCACTTCCTTAGTGGTCCAGATGAAGACTGTAGGGACAAAGCTAAGACTCAGCAAGAAGGTAAGTGACTGTGTTGCTGTCATTTTGAACATATATAGGTGTGTGCGTGTGTGTATATATATATATATATATATATGTGTGTGTGTGCATATGTATGTATGTACAGATGTAGCCATGCTGATCTATGCCATGATGCGGGCGCGGCATGGATGGCGCGACTGTGCCCGCATCTATGGAATGCACGTGCCCATGCACCCGCACGCTATAGACTTTAATGGGAGAACACCGGCCGTGCTTAGTCGCGGCCCGGCGAGAGCTCCGCGATGCGTGGCGCTGTGCGCGTGCATCGCGGCAACGATGGACATGGCTCCATCTGCTTATATATGTGTGTGTGTACATTTCTCTATCTGTAATAATTGTGTGTGTGTCAGGTGCATAAATATTGGGACATTGACAGAATTTTCATATTTTGGCCTCTATTCACCACCACAATGGCTTTGAAATGAAACAAACAAGATGTGCTTTAACTGCAGACTTTCAGATTTCATTTGAGGGTAATTACATCCAAATCAGGTGAACGGTGTAGGAATTACAACGGTTTCTATATGTGCCTCCCACTTTTTAAGGGGCCAAAAGTAATGGGACTATCAACTCAAAAGGTATTTCATGGACAGGTGTGGGCTATTCCCTCATTATTTCATTATCAATTAAGCAGGTAAAAGGTCTGGAGTAGATTCTAGGTGTGACATTTGCATTTGGAATCAGTTGCTGTTGACTCTCAATATGAGATCCAACGAGCTGTCACTATCAGTGAAGCAAGCCATCATTAGGCTGAAAAATCAAAGCAAACCCATTAGAGATAGCAAAAACATTAGGTGTGGCCAAATCAACTGTTTGGAACATTCTTAAAAAGAAAGAATGCACTGGAGAGCTCAGCAACATCAAAAGACCCGGAAGACCAAGGAAAACAACTGTGGTGGGTGACAGAAGAATTATTTCCCTGGTGAAGAAAAACTCCTTCACAACAGTTGGCCAAATCAAGAACACTCTCCAAGAGGTAGGTGTATATGTGTCAAAGTCAACAATCAAGAGAAGACTTCACAAGAGTGAATATAGAGGGTTCACCACAAGATGTAAACCATTGGTGAGCCTCAAAAACAGGAAGACCAGATTAGAGTTTGCCAAACAACATCTAAAAAAGCCATTACAGTTCTGGGACAACATCCTATGGACAGATGAGACAAAGATCAACTTGTGCCAGAGTGATGGGAAGAGTATGGAGAAGGAAAGGAACTGCTCATGATCCAAAACATACCACCTCATCAGTGAAGCATGGTGGTGGTAGTGTCATGGCGTGGGCATGTATGGCTGCATGTATGGAACTGGTTCCCTTGTATTTATTGATGATGTGAGTGCTGACAAAAGCAGCAGAATGAATTCTGAAGTGTTTCGGGCAATATTATATGCTCATATTCAGTCAAATGCTTCAGAACTCATTGGACGGCGCTTCACAGTGCAGATGGACAATGACCCGAAGCATACTGCAAAAGCAACCAAAGAGTTTTTAAGGCTAAAAAGTGGAATGTTATGCAATGGCCAAGTCAATCCCTTGACCTGAATCCGATTGAGCATGCATTTCACTTGATGAAGACAAAACTGAAGGGAAAATGCCCTAAGAACAAGCAGGAACTTAATACATTTGCAGTAGAGGCCTGGTAGAGCATCACCAGGGATGAAACCCAGCGTCTGGTGATGTCTATGCGTTCCAGACTTCAGGCTGTAATTGCTTGCAAAGGATTTGCAACAAAGTATTAAAAAGTGAAAGTTAGATTTAGGATCGTTTAGTTTGTCCCATTACTTTTGGCCCCTTAAAAAGTGGGAGGCACATATAGAAACCGTTGTAATTCCTGCAGTTAAAGCACATCTTGTTTGTTTCATTTCAAAGCCATTGTGGTGGTGAATAGAGGCCAAAATATGAAAATTCTGTCAATGTCCCAATATTTATGCACCTGACTGTGTGTATATATATATATATATATCTATATATATATGTATATATCTATATATATATATGTATATATATATATATATATATATATATATACATACATATATATACATACACACATTAGGGATGTGCAGGCTGGGATAGGTTCGAGTGTGCACACCGAGTTCGGATTTTTCCCTCCAAAAGTCGGGTCTCAGAAAGAGGCAAAACGTCATCTTTCATGGACAAACATCATCTTCCATGGACAAAAAACCTATCCAAGCTTGCACATCCCTAATATTATAATTATATATATATATATATATATATATATATATAGGGAACGCTAAATAAAAAAATTAATAAAAGCCAAACTAAATAATCTGATCATACTTTATTCAATATGTAGATCCCTGGTGATGAGGAATATTGTGGTTGTACAGTAGTGGTTATATGTACAACACAAATGTTTATGGGTAGCAAAAAAATCCTGCGGTACTCGTGTCTGCACTAAAAATGTAACACACTCCTCACCAGCGAAAATGTCACATTGTCATCTAAATGCTACTACTGCCAACTTTCCTTGCATTTTTTTTGTTTAATAACAAAAAACTGGTAATATATTATTAATTACTGCACTTTCTATGTTCCAAGTAATTTTAATATAACTACACTAATTTTATACCAACCTACTCTAGGCATTGGCAGGTTTTAGCTAGGGGATGCAAGACTCCAGCCACCCTAATAAAATCTGCCACCCCCAGTGAGCCAGTGAGCCCATGCACTGACTTCATAGGCAGTGGCTTCCCACTGGAAGGACTAACCGCCAATCACACACAGGACAGGCAGTCCCAGGGTGAGGTGTCTTCTCCCCGTGACTGCCAGTCCAGGCCACAAGTAACATATAAAGTGTTTCCAATAAAGCTACTCCTCTGCATTTCTGACAGCCCTACCCAGCTACTAGGGGCTGCAGCCGATGCAGTCCCTAGAAGCCGGTGTTTGTGCGCATGTGCCGGTCCAAACGCTGTTTGTGCGCAAGCACCGACGCCGGCCCCTGCCAGATCCATTGTGCAGGTGCTGGGACTGTGTCCAGACTGAAGCACGTGTAGCCTCCCTTGTCCAAAGGAGCAGGAACCACCACTGATTCTAGGTACATAAAAACTTTGACAAGAAAACATCCTAGTATAGTGAACACCACAAGGAATTGCAGTATCTGAGTATACATTGGTAAGTAGATAAATTTGCTCATAGAATATTTGCTACCTCAAATTTACATAGGCTTATTTTAAATGGGATGTGTACTGTCCACTTATGATAAATCACACGAGTTCAGAAACATGGATTCCCTAAATTATAGAAAGGAAAATAGAAATGAGTGAAAGAAAGATGTGAGGTGGGTTGGGGTGTAAATAGAAGTGAGAGAGAGGGACAAGTATCTATATAATAATCTCCCCAGGTCTGTCCCGTCTCCAACATGCATGCAAAGTTTGAGCCGGGGTGCACAACGTCCTTCCAACAGCTCAGATTGCTAGAGGGATGGGACACACCCTAGCCTAGTTGGAGAGGAGCAGCACCCACTGGGAACAGGTAGGTATGCAGCTGTGGGAGGGATGGGTAGAGCAGGGGAGGGTGGAGCGGGACAGATATGGGTCTGGGTGGGGCAGAGCAGAAGGCAGACTGAGGTAACCCTGCATATGTGGGGTCCCTTTACTAGAAGGAATAAATAAAAATAAATACATTAAAGACATATAACCCTTCTAGTTGATTTATTATAGGCTTCAAATCTAGACTCATTAGCCCTTAAATTAAGCCAGATGTAGACACTGCTAAAGTTGAATAAATGCTCCGAGCCGCCGAACCGCTCAGGATGTTGTGCCTACTCTAAACAACCCTACCGTCCTCTACACAGCTAACTAAGGACCTGAAAATAAAACTGACTGTTATAAAGCAGGCGAAGACAGTAAAAAGATATCTAAACACTTCCAGCTTGCAATTCCCACTGACAGAAGCATCATTAAGAGATGGAAATTAAGGGAAAACTGTGGCAGTTAAGGCAGGGTCTAGAAATCCCAACAAATCTGATAGGGCAGCTTGTAAATTGGATACAGTAGATAGGCAAAGCAGAATCCACACTTATCAGCATCCAAAGTCTGAAACACAATACAGATATATAACTTTTTGGTCATTCCGACAAAAAGAGGTGGAACATCTGAAGTAAGTAGCACATTGGCAACTGTGTAGCAAGACAGAAAATAATGGCTGGGTGGAAGGAAGAATTGATTTAGCTGATATACATAAAACCAAATGTTAATGATCCAGAGTGAGTGAATGTGAAAATAATATCTCAGGAAGGGAAATAAAATATGACTGTTTTGGAACGGCCTTCACAGCCTACGGACTTACATATTTATGATAATCTGTGGGGCGATGTTAAGCTTACAGTGTAAGCAAGAAGACATGGGAAGATCGCTGACCTAGAAGACTTCAGCAAAGGAAATTGGGAAAATATACATCAAGAATAGAAAGTCTCTGCACTAGCTACAGGGAAGGTCTGAAGGTTTCGATCTCTGGACACACTGTTTTGTTTGATCTTTCCACACTGGTGTAATAATACATTTTTACATTTTGTCATTTCCTGTCTCTATTCTTATTCAGTTTTTTTTTTACTATATTTTAATATCTTCCTAAACTGAATGCTACCACCAATAATTAGACCAAATCCAAGTCTACTGTAGATGTAACAGCATCAGGCCCAAATGAGATGAAAGGTCAGAGAAATGTGTGAACGTTAACAAGGGCGGCCAAATGCTGTAGCAGGCTGTGCTTACTTGTGAAGACCACACCATGACAGCCACAACAACTTTACAATTTCATTAAAAAAAAATTTTAAGTTTTTAAAAGAGAATTTTCACCTATATTTACTTCAAACTGACAGAAGAGAGCTGCAAAATTTTGTGAAAACGAAGTTTGCAGCGACACAACCATCCAGTTTTACCACAAAATGCAGCACTGTATTTGTGAGTTCCTATTTGTATGTGATTTATTGTCTATGAAAAGAGCAGGGATGGGGACTGTCTGTACTGCTTCATCTCTATTTGACAGTTGGCTTTAGCGTTTCAGCTGTAAACATTCTGATGCTCTCACTGGCTACAGGTTGGTCTGGTCCTGTCAATGTTCTAATTATAAAGTTGGTCTACTCTTGTAAATGTTCTGTTTAATTGAACAACAGTTCTAGGTCCAAATACTTCAACACTGCTCACACATTAATATGATTGAGATGAAAAACAAATGAAATAGGTGCTGAGTCCGCCACCTCACACACGACAACTTGAGCTTTACATATATACAATGGGAGTAAGGTGTACTATTCAGCCCAGAACAAGGTCCAATCGGGAGGCCCCTTCTACCCGGCACGTGCAGTAGATAGCAATGGTTTGTATTACAGTAGTGCCAGAGCCCTTGCTATGTTGTGCACATGTCCGGCGATTTCTTCCGAAATATGGTCAAGATGCCATATTTTTTAAGGACTCGACAGAAAAATGCCAGAGTCTTCCTCCAAATGGAGGGGGCCCGCACAAAAACTTGGCCCCCTCATTTGCTAAAACACCACAGCGAACACTTCTAACATGGACTGAAATCCCTGGGAAAGCAAACTCCCAGTGTTTGTGTAGGGGAATAAAGCAGAATGTGGCATACGTATACTATTTTATGGGGGGGTGGTAAGTTGGGTCAACAGTTATCATGTCAACATGGTCAAAATGTCGGCATGCAGCATATTGACATGCTTAGCATGTTGACAATGACCATGCTGACATTCATAATGTCTACACGGATATGTTGCCATCATAGAATGTCAACCTAACATCCCCGGTAGCCCAGTGGTCACTTACTTGCTCCTGACAGCTGTAGTGGCCCCAACGCAGCTTCCAGTGGTCATGTGATTGTCACTTAGGGCCACATTGTGAGGATGTCGACATTGTACGGATGTCACCATGGCTTCTGCTGTCATGATGAATCATGTCGACACTGTGGTGTCGACATGGAGCTTTTGACAATGTGACTGGACCTCCAGTTTATGTACTCTTTGGTTAATTATTAAAGTGACCTGAACTTCATATTAAATACAGTGTATTATTCTCCAGGAATCGGTATGAAATACCGGCGGCTGAATTCAAATCCCGAAGCCGGAAGCCCGAGTGCTGAAGATTTTGACAGGGGTTGTAAGTATACTATCCCTACCCCTCTCCCCCCCAACCTTAACCTTTCCTCTTTGGTGCCTAACCCTAACCTCCCTCAGTGTCTATCCCTAACCTCCACCCTGGTGGTGCCTAACCCTAACCACCCTTACCGCACCCTAAACCTAACCCTCCCCGGGGGTGCCTAACCCTATCTTCCCCACGTGGTTGCCTAACACTAAACCCCCCCTCCTCGTAGCCTAACCCTCCCCGGGGGGTGCCTAGCCCTAATCTCCCCCCCGAGGCTGCCTAGATCTAACCCCCCCATCCCCGGAAAAACTACAATACTTACGGGCGTTCAGGATGCCAATGCCGGTATCCTGATCTTCTTCGAGATATTGGCATCGGCATTTTGCCGGGCGGCGGGATTTCGGTAGCCGGCAACCCGTCCACCAGCACTTTAACTACATCTCATTCTCCATGTAGAAGCAACATCTAACATGTATACAGATCTGTTCTTCTTACTGTTGCTTCAGTTGCTCCAAATAGCACCTCTCGGCGTGCTAGGTCCCGTGAAACTAAACCGTGCCGAGTGTCCTACTCACTCAAAATGTGTGAGTTCAGTTGTGCTTCATATGTGACTTTGTTAGTGCTTTTTTACATGCCAACCTAATGTGAGTGGCTTTATGCTGTGTCTGAGATGCATCTAAAACACAAAATGTAAAGGAAAATACTGTACGCTACACCTTTCGGAGCGTCTCAGTTGCGCTAGGCATCTCAAGCCATATGGCATACGGGCAGCCAGCAAGTGAGTACACACTGTACATAACATTTAATATGCACCTATGAGTCATGAAAAGCATATCTTTCTTGTTCTCATGTACATCTTTTTTTTGTTTTGTTTTTGTGGACTTAAAATGGATTAAACAGCGCATAAACAGGCAATATAGAACCTGAAAGCAAAGTCACAATAGCACTGGACAGAAGTCTCTTGAACTGCGTTTTATTTTTCTTTTAAATAAAATAGCTTCAACCCTTCATATATATTCTCCATTGTTCTTATAAAACGGCTGCTTGTGGCTTCAGTAATATTTAAAGTATTCAATGAAGAATGACTGTAGCTATGTAATAGTTTAGTCTACTCCAGACCCTTCTTGAGTCACCATTTTGAGGGGAATGAAAACCAGTAACGTGTGTGTTTTTCGTTGTCTCGTGTCTGTTTTATTCATTCTTTCTCTTACCTGCTCTGGCACGCGCTTTGTTTACAGTGACTTAGGACAGACTGGACAAGGCTCTCTGCTCTATACAGAATGGCAGCTACTGAGAAGATCAGCAAAACTCACCTTCTGTGTTTGAAATCGGGCTGCTGTCACATTTGCTTTCACACTGTTGCATTGACGGAGGACGAACGGATTCCGGACAGTCGCTAGATGCTTGTCCCGTATATGAGAGACACTGCACTGTTCTCATCTGCTGTCCCAGACCGCAGTGTGCGGAGCACTAATGAATACAGTGAGAGGAAGATGTTATGTTATGTACCATTAACATTGACTTATGCTAGAGCCTAAAGCCTAATGTCCACATGTACCTATCCTAAAATTGCACCAAATAGCCCTGTTTAGTGCACCAAGGACATTGCAACTTAGCTGCGTCAAAACACTAATCCTAAGTACCTACAACACTATATATGGACTAAAGGGCCCCATACATCAGGTGGCTGTTTCCCCAATCCGACCAGAACCACCGATCTGTGGTCATCGATAATCGCCGATCAGCTGGGGAATCAGTGAAATTCTTCATGTTAAAAATCCCTGATTTACTGATCATCATCATATTTTAGTAGGGATCAGCAAAAGTAGGGAAATCTCACCGTTACCACGACCCCGGCGTCTAGGGATCAGGGAATTGCGACAATCCGTCGCTGATGTATGGGGTCCATTAGGCTCAAAATTGAAGAAAAATTAGCAAAATTGAGGAAAAGGTGCACAGCACGGGAATTGTGCCATACGTCTCGCTCCATATGGTGCAAAAAGGATAGGTATATGAGGACACCTCTCTATATGGTTTGCTCCAACCTTAGTTACATATACATTCTTACTAAAAAAAAAAAAAAAAAAACAACTCCGTACATACTAAAGAGCTGTAACTATTTGATTTTTAGATCTTTATTCCCAGACTGCATAGATTAGACAGGGAAAATGTCACTAGTAAAACAATGCTCAATGAGAGTTAGGTGTCTCCAGGCTAAGACATGAACCCTGCTCAGATTACATGAGGTGAGAGGCACAGAATGATGTGAGAAAGGTAAAGCAATGTGTTTGGCTTGCATGAGTGTGGCAATATAATAATAATAATAATAATAATAATAATAATAATAATAATAAAAAAAAAATAATACAGTCCTCTTAATGTTGGAAAACATTTAAGTTAAAATCAAGTGCGCCCCAAAAAGCGTTATACTTGTAGAGTACTACTAAGAGGTTTTCATCATCCTTTCCAATCCTGTAAATTCATTTTAAAAAATTCAACTACAACTGTCTTTCACAATAGGTGCAACAGTGATTATCATGTAACACAGCGATGGATTATTATGAGTTATTAGGGTGTTAGCCTAGATACAGGACTGTAAGGATGCCCAGTCATTTCCCATTCAAGCTAAGTGGTGTAACTACACTACATTGATCACACACAGGGAATGTGGAGGGAGTATGTATGTATGTATGTATATATATATATATATATATATATATATACACTTAGGGCTAGTTGCCTGCTGTGTGTTCTAGCAACAAAATGAATAAGCTCAAGAGTGGATGTTAATGGCTTGTGAGTATTTCTGTGGGTAATGCATCATGGAACTAGCACATGAAGTGGTGTCTTGGATACCGCCCAGGGTTAATGGCCACTTTTATCCACCTCTACCCTGAGAGACTAAACAGCTCAGCTGTAGATATCGGCGATGAGTGAAATACTGAATACCTGGGATAGTGGCTGTCAAAATACATGGTTTCAAAGAGCTGAGCAAAATAGTGCTCAGGACGTCATATACCCTGTCTCCCTGCTTAAGTGGTTTTCTTTAGGAGATTGCTAGGAGAGATCAGGGCAGGGCTCCTAACTTTTCTAGTGTTGGGAATACAGACAGAACGTAGACAACAGAGCTCTCTTCATATCAATGTTTTAAAGGCCAATGAGCTACATTTCAGTTAACATTGACACCTACCTGTCCCCATTCTCCAGTAACCCATCGGGGAGGCGGACAGCGCCCCAAGCTGCAGCGGATGCGTACTGGAGGCTTGTTTTCTTCAGGACAGTTTGTGGAAGGAAATGTTTTGGAGAGGTCGCTGCTTTTGCACTGAACTATCCGATGCTTAAACCCGGGACCGCATTTGGGAGTGCACTAAAATAAACAAGATACACAGCGGCGTAACGGTTATATCACGTTTTCTTGAATTACATGTGTATACATATGTATACAGTTACTCTGCATATTGTTTTATTAACACTCAGTGGTCTTCTCTAAGAAAAACTAGGAAGAAACTTTTCTCAAACTAAGTAAATGTGCAGATGTAAAAGAGAGGACCCTGAATTTAGTTGTAAGGCAATCTGTGCTAATCATAGAAGCAGCAATTACATGTATAACTACAGATGTGTCTACACACATCTAGCCTCCTTGAGCGCTAAACAGCCCTTTCAACTGCACCATGCCGTGTCATGACTCGGTAGCGCCGAGGGTCTTTTCGTGCAACTTATTTCCTTTCAGCGCGTCTTATTCGCAAAATGAATAAAACGCACAAGCAGCTTATGCTGATTAAAATTATATGCAGCATGCCTATATTCTGTAAGCGTCTGCGGCTGTATCTGCATGCGAAATGCTATGTTACAGTGTCATAGTAGCTGACACTGTAACGTAGCATTTTGCATGCAGATATAACCGCAGTCGCACACAGAATATAGGCATGCTGCATATCATTTTAATCAACAAAAGCTGATTGTGTGTCCTATTCTCATTGTTTTGCAAATAAGTCACACTGTAAGGAAAAAAGTTGCACAGAATTGCTAACGAGTCACCAGCGCTCACACGTTATGTGTAACGCAACTTGTAGCGCATAGAGGATAGATGTATGTGGACATATCTGTATACATAAACACACCTAGGGCTATATTTACTAAAGTGCGGGTTTATAGAAGTGGAGTTGTTGCCTATCGCAACAAATCAGATTCTACTCATCATTTATCTAGCACCTTCTAGAATAGGTAGAATCTGATTGGTTGCTAGGAGCAACATCTCCACTTCTATAAACCCGCACTTTAGTAAATACCCCCTACTGTATAGATGAGGTCAATGCGTACAGCAAACTGTAACTTTAACATGAAATATAATTAGCCGTTCCACTCCTGCATAACAGCATTTCTCCAAGGATTTGTACTGTACACCATTAGGATATGCTCCCTTGTCATCAAAGCACTTTGTTTTCTTATAGACCTCTACTGATTTTTCTTGTTACTTGGGTTATGTTGATAAGCGACTCATACCATCTGTTTGATATACCGAAAGTCTACTGAAGCCGTCTTGTACATGAATTACTCCCCTGGTTGTGCCAGAGATATTACATGGTCCAAGGTCAAACTCACCCAACAGTTTAGCAATGTTAAACATTATTTACTGCACAAACAATTGATAACATATCCATAATACAAGTAACCTAACAGATGCCCCGTCTCATTTATTTATAAAATATATATCTTAGAACTCTTTCATTAAGATATCTTCTGATTGATCCTTTTTTTGTGGCTTCACCTTTAAATAAGACATGACCATTAGATCAGTCATTTCTAGAAAGTGGATAGCAGCGCTTCAGGCTTGTTAAAATGAATAGATGGGATGTGTTTTATGAGGGAGATTACTGCGCACAACATGACCAGTAATGGAAGACAGACTAATGGGACTCATTTTCCTTGGCTGCGCCCAAGGGGAAAGAGTCAATGCCGTGTCCTAAACCAAAATCATATTAACAGCCAATGATCAAAGCATAGAGTTTCTTCTGCCCAATTACTTCAATGTAAAAATAAGAACATTAATTTTTTTTTCTTTGTAAATTTGTAGATGCTAGAAGACTCATCCCTCACTTATCTTTTTATACATGTTCTATGCTTGCATTTATATGTGTGGGTTTTATTTTTTAACAGCAGTTGTTTCTGTCAGTTATTTGCATTGATTTTAAATCATTAGGGGTAGATTTACTAAAGTGCAGGTTTTTAGAAGAGGAGATGTTGCCCATAGCAACCAGATTCTACTTAATATTTATCTAGCACCTTATAGAAGGTAATGGCTAGAATCTAATTGGTTGCTATGGGCAACATCTCCACTTCTAAAAACCCACACTTTAGTAAATTCACCCCTTAGACATTAGATTCTTGTAGAAGTTCTATTTGCTTAGATTTGGACATTAAGGGCCTGAATCTGAGTCTGTGACTTTATGTTAATGCTGCTAAAAAAAAAACAACCTTCCCTGGTGTCCGTCCGTGCGTCCAAATGTGTAAGGACTGAGATGCCCACATAAATGACATGCCTGCGACACCTCCATAAAAGCTTCATGCACCTTTCTAGCCACCCCCCTGTTATCTTCCAGTCACTGTCCAGGAACGCCTCTAACATTTCTACTACCGTATTGCAACTCTGTATAAACAAAATTGGGATGCAGGTGTGGCGCTACTCTGTGCCCGACATCGCTAATTTCTTAATGTATGTATTATATATATATATAGTTATATACACATACATACATACATATATATATATATATATACATACATACATACAATCCGGTGCAAAAGTTTTAGGCAGGTGCGGAAAAAATGCTGCCAAGTATGTTAATAGTTTATATACACACACATACATATATATATATATATATATATATATATAAACAAACACACAGATGTGTCCTCTTGCATCTTAAAAAACACTTTTAGTTGCGCCATGCATCTTTTTGTGCGACTTTGTACCTTTAAATGCGTTTCAAGCAGCTTCTGCTGATTAAAATTATAAGCAGCATGTTTATATTCTGTGTGCGACTGCGGGTGTATCTGCATGCGAACCGCTACATTACAGTGTCACAGCCGCTGACATTGTAACATAGCATTTCGCATGCAGATGCACCTGCAGTCGCACAGGTAAAAGTCGCACAAAAACATGCTCGGTGCTACCGAGGCACACGCGTTATGTGTAACGCGACTTGTAGTGCACGAAGAGTAGATGTATATGGATACAGCTGTGTGTATATATATATATATATATATATACACACACACACAAATTACTTCACTTTATTCAGTCTAGTTTTTAATATTCATAAAGAATGCTAGAGACCACAGCCCTCATGTCCCAAAACACAACCTGTTCAACACAATCTGTCTCCAGCGGCTTCATTTTCAGACCAGAGGAACCCAGCGTTACTAGTTTATGGCCTCTTACTGTTATTGTCTGCGTAGCACCTACAGAGCTAAATTAAGACTTAAAGCGACATGACTGACAGACATCCAGAATTCTATAATCCTAAATTCCATAAACTGATGGCTAAATAAAGAACAGGCTTGTAGCTGTTAACATTCCCAAAATGTTTTGGTTCTTCCTGACCGCTACTCACCCTGCACCTTTAAGTAACCAAGCCATGGCTCTGTGTCCCAAGCGTACAAATGTTCCAGACTAGAAAAACCTTATATATTTATCTAACGCTGAAAAGAGAGTGTGATCCCCCACAGTTCTGGTATGCATGGATGTTTTTACTGCACTGTGCCAGTACGCTGGCATTTTCAGAACTGCTTTCATGTGGCACCCACTTACCACATTTTTTAGATAACAATGTTTTATTTAAACTCTTTTTTTTTACAGTTCAATCACTGTCCATAGTGTTTTGGTAACCCAATCACCACGAAAAAAGTGAGGAATTTAAAATAAATTTTGCCTAACGTGTGCACAGAATGCAGTTGTGTTATTCTAATGGCATACAGTGTAATATAATGAATGACTTATTATGAAATGACAGCTCTGTTTCTGAGTGTGCATTCTGAGAAGAAACAATCTGATCTGTTTTTTGTCAAAGACATGGATTTCTGCAATAGCCAGAGTTATAGAGATCTACTCCTGTAGACTACTGTCAAATCGTTACATTTACAGCAGTCTTTGTTTTCTGAGAAATATACATCTATCTTGGCTTCTAGGAAATACAGCTCTCGCGCTCTCCTACTGTTTTTTAGAAACCTCAAACTAGGCTGAGGATCTGCCAGTCATGCTGTACTGCAAGTAGGCTGTTAGCCATATTGGACATGTTTACAATCTGCTCAGGGGTCTGGGGGTAGTGGGCACATAATAAAACAGACAGCAAATAAAAAGGGGTTAAGTGGTTTAAAAACTGAGTTTTATGCTACTCACATAAAGTACATTATCGGCATAGTATTAAGCCAGCTTCCCAGAAGTGTTCCTCTGATAAGTGATTGGAAGATAGATTACTAGAAGCAGATGTGGGTAGCGGAGAGTGATCTTTGATCTGCCTCTGTGTACCTATGTTTTACTGCTCAGATGGTCCTAAGGACTTTTTTTAAATAGGCCACTGATCTCCAAGGTGACTCCTAGGGGTATATTTACTAAAGTGAGAAATTTTAGAAATGGAGATGTTGCCCATAACAACCAATCAAATTCTACATAACATTTAGCTACCACCAGAAGATAATAGCTATAATCTAATTGGTTGCTATGGGCAACATCTCGAATTCTAAAAACTCACTTTAGTAAATATACCCCCTAATGTCCTTATTTTACAGGGAATCGGTATGATATCCCGGCAGCTGAATAGCTGCCAGTTCAAATACCGACGTCGGAAGCCCGATTGCCCAGGATCCCAACAGGGGTGGTAAGTACCCTAAACCTCCCCCTTTCCCCCTCCCTAACCCACCCTTGGTGGTGCCTAACCCTATTCTCCACGGGGGGTACCTTACACTAACCTCCCCCTGGTGGTGCCTAACCTCCCCGTTCCCACACCCCGAACCTAACCCTCCCTGGGGGGTGCCTAACCCGAACCTCCCCCCAATGGTGCCTAGCCCTAACTCTTCCTGGGGGGGGTGCCTAACCCTAATCTCCCCCCAGGGGTGCCAAAATCTAACCCCCCCCCATCCCTGGGCTACTGTAAGTATCATACTTACCAGTCTTCTTATCTTCGGGATGAATGAGGGTCGGGAAGCAAAGCCATCTGCGTGTGTGGGTCAGCCTCACATCCTGGTGCTTTACACTCCCTTAGGGGTATATTTACTAAATTGTGGGTTTTTAGAAATGGAGTCGTTACCCATAGCAACCAATCAAATTCTAAGCTATTCTCTTCTATGGGTGCTAGATAAATGTTAAATAGAATCTGATTGGTTGCTATGGGCAACATCTCAATTTCTAAAAACCTGCACTTTAGTAAATCTACCCCTTACAGTCATACGCTCCACAGCAGAACGCTGTGACAGATTCATCTCATAGAAGTGACACCATTATACTCCAAATATAAGCTACTTTGCACAGGAGTAGCTCATAAAATATATATACAGTATATAGTACCAGGAGCGTATTAAAAGGGGAGGGGGCCCATGTTCACTCCCAGTCCGGGGCCCCCTCCTCTCTATCTGGCTGCCGACACGCACTGACAGCCTCAGTAGACTACAGGCACTAGTCTGTGCCTGGAGTCTACTGAACATGAGCAGGAGACTGGGAAATGGCGCGGCAGGCAATTACCCTACTGCGCATGCGCAGAACGCCTGTGTAGCCAATGTGGGACTTCGCAGAGTTAAGTATTAAAAAGTATGGGTGCACCCTTTATAGATACACCCCTGCATGGTACATTATATTATGTTATGTTTCATATATTGAATGCGCTTATCTATCTATAAATCTCTAGGTCCAAGACCCAAACAAACCTGCACATCTCTTCATTAAAATGAGGTCCAAAAAAAAATCACATAGCAGTGCCCTGCTGAAACACTGGACCTCATTCAGAGTCGGTCGTTGCGGCTGCACGGTTGTAAGGGTAAAGGGGCCGGATATGCAAATGATACACTCGCAAGTTGCGTCCTTAAGATCGGATCGTTAGCTGGCCGACCAAGGGGAGGATGCGGCCGTAAGACTAAAAATACGCCCCCTTCTCATACGCATTACACGTCATCTCCGGCCATATAAGGATTAATCGAGACCATCGGTAACCATCCGAACTGGTCGTAGAGCTTAAGGTTGACCATACCCTTTCTTAAGCACAAACCACCCATGTCACGTGTGCCATGACACTACTTTGTTAATTATGCACTCCCATAATACGCCGTTCACATAATTAGGCACGCCTGCGTTCGGATCTCCACACCCCCGTTTTTCAAGCACCTTCCCCTGTTACCACCCACAAACGCCTCATTCTGTCACTCAAACTACCGAGCTGGCTGTGTTCAAGGAGAGAGAAATTTCTGATCGTAGCAGCTAGTTTGCGCATGCGCAGTTTAGCGAACATCGGTGGCGTGCGACCGTGCAGCCGCAACGACCAACTCTGAATGAGGTCCACTATGTGGTTCTATCCAGACCTGTTTGATGGCTTTTTTATACTGTTTAATTAAATCAAGTTTTGTTTGCACTTCAATGAAGAGGGGGGCTGGTTTGTTTGGGTCTTGGACCTAAAGACTTCTTTATAAAAAATGTATGACCCTGCATCCGATGATTATGAGACACTGATATGGACACAACATAGGTTTTTGTAAGGGTACATTTCATTTAGAAACTCAATGTTAACAGTCCAGGTTTTAAGGATATCCATGCTTGAGCACAGGTGTCTTAAGTAGTACCTCAATCAATAGCATGGATATCCTAAAAACCTGGACTTTTAGGGTGCCTTGTGGGCCGAGTTTGGGAAACACTTATAAACAGTTCTATCCACATAATGTATGTATGAATATTAAAGTGTACCTATCCTTTTCTACAATGGTGGTGTTTATAAAACAGGAACCTATCAATTCACTGGGAAATCGTGACAGCCATTTTGTCATATCAGTCTATATGAAATCAGATTATGAGTCAGTGGATTCACTGAGGTACAAAGTGTTTAATTGGCTCCCATTATTGTTTAATTTCACAAAATGGCTACCCTCACTGTACATACGTAGATGTACATAGATGATGTGCATTTAAAATCACTTTCAGTCACAGCCATGTTTAAGGCTAACAGTCTATTGAATATAACCAATTCAAAGATTTTGGGGGAGATGTATCAAGCCTCCTAAAGATTGGAGAAGTTGCCCATAGAAACCAATTAGCTTCTGGTTAGCATTTATAAGGGTCAATCAAAACAGGTCCCACATAATTTACACCTCCATGTACCTGTCCCACATCATTTACACCTCCACATACCTGTCCCACATCATTTACACATCCATATAACTGTCCCACATAATTTACACCTCCACGTACCTGTCACACATCATTTACACCTCCACATACCTGTCCCACATCACTTACACCTCCACATACCTGTCCCTCATCATTTACACCTCCACATACCTGTCCCACACCATTAATACATCCATATAACTGTCCCACATCATTTACACCTCCACATACCTGTCCCACATCATTTACACCTCCACATACCTGTCCCACATCATTTACTCCTCCCTGTACCTGTCCCACATCATTTACACCTCTACCTACCTGTCCCACATCATTTAAACCTCCACTTACCTGTCCCACATCATTTACACCTCCACATACCTGTCCCACATTATTTACACCTCCACATACCTGTCCCACATCATTTACACCTCCACATACCTGTCCCACATCATTATACACATTATTGAGCTTTTTAAGGAAATTCACATGAAAGTTCACGTCTTTATTATCCAAAGTATGCTATTTAATCCCCCATAAGTGCATGAGTATTCATTGGGGGGTGGACCAGAGGTCCACCCCCCAAAATTTGCACCTATTCACCTGCTCAGGGGGCTGCGCACAAAAAACGTGAATTTCCTCTGAAAAATCATTTCGAATTTGGAACTGAATTCCAAATGTAATTCAGTGTGAGGTCACCATAATAACGACTCGCAGGACCCAACTCGCACTCAATAGGATTGCCCCCATAAAGTACTTTAGGTAGAAGCTGTTTGCTACCGTCAACTTCTCCACTCTGTAAAAGGCTTGATACATCTCCCCCCATGATGTCCTACTACAAAGGTCTCCGTTTATATTCTGATTTCTGCAGGTCTAAAAACGGAAAGCTCTCATTTTATTTAGTATCTGCTCATACACTAGCCTTCAGGAAATAAGTGCTGAAAGGATGGGAGAGAACCTGTAAAAGTGTCCATTAGGATATGTAAAGACGGTTGGTAACTTGTTTCATTTGTGTAACAAGTCTTTCCTAGCCTCGGGCAAGACGTTAGGAATGTGAATATCTGTAGTTGATGGAGGCACATTTCAGAATCTATATAAAATGTCTCATTTATACCATACATGGTTTGTTGCGTATTATGAGTTCTAACATTGTACTGGCCAAGTCATTTAGATACACTGCAAACAACTCAATAGCTAGATTGTAGTTGCAATAAAAAATATATTCATTTAAATGTGTTCATATAAACTAATTTTCTACATCTTAGGGGTAAATTTACTAAGATTCGTGTTGGTCCCAATTTGTCCCGTTTTTCAACCCGGATAGGATCGATCAAAAACGGACGTTTTTTTCACTTTAAAAATCGGGAATTTACCAAGCTCCCGTTTTTGACAGTATAGTTTTTATTGATGGTGTATTTGGTCGATTCTGTCCGTTATGAAGTCCCGATTTCACCGCCGGAATTTCTCTCCCGAACAAGCAATCTGCACATATTAGTGAAATATGTGCAGACTGCTTGTTTATTTTTCTATATTTTGAGGACTGGTCAGCCAGTCCTGGTTCCTAAAATTACAGGGAACAAAACGAGTAGGGTTCCACCGTAATTTAAGAACCAGCAATTGGCTGCAGGACCAGTGCTGGTTTTAAATATAGGGGAAAAAATTGCGTAGGGATCCCCCATATTTAAAACCAGCACCAGAGACAAACCGACTGGGGTGTAATGCCACAGCCCGAAGATCCTGTTACCAGGTCTCCAGGGCCAAAGCATTATCACACCAAGCCGGTCAGGTCAAGCCGGGGATCTCAGGGGAGGTGGGGACTCCCTAAAATAGGGGGTCCCCCCCTCTCCCGAACCCCAGGCTTGGTCTGAAGCCTGGGGCTCTTCCCCGCACCCCTGGAAAAATAGTATTAAACTATTGTATTTTACAGTGGAACTACAGGTGCCAGCATTCCTGCCCTTTGGCACTTGTGGACCTACACATGCCAGCAGGTGTCCGGCACCTGTATCTCCACTGTAAAATAAATAGTTAAAAAAACACATCACTCACACACCGTAGAAAGTAAAGCTTTATTGCACACCTATCACACTCTCACATACTTACCTGCTGGCAGATGTTCACGTCCCCTTGTCAACGTAAAGTATTCATGGATGTACCTGCAAAAAAGTTCCTATACTCACCTTTTGTCCCACGTAGATCTCCGCAGAAATACATTAGGGACCACGGACTCACTATAAGTACATGCTGAAGCATGTAGTTACAGTACGCGAATGAGCTGTCATTACTCCCAGCCCGTGAGCCAATGAGCGGCGGCTTTACATGTAGCGGCCGCTCATTGGCTGGGACCCACGTGGCCAATGAGCGGCCGCTGATTGGCCAACGGGACATGAGAAAAAAATTCCTATCATCTGTCATTTCGCGTAGTTTAAGTATATGCTACAGCATATACTTACACAAGTTTGGCATAGTTCGGGTAAGTCGTTTTTATTTTAACAAGACCCTGGATGCTACGGAGAGCAGTGCCAGGATGTCGGCGAGTATAAGCTCTTTTTTGCAGGGCCATGCGGTATGCAGTCGGGATGCCGACAGCCTGAATGCGACCATGTGGCCGGCGGCAAATCATATTGATTCTGACCATGCACATGGATTCTACTTGGATATTCTAAGTGGACAGACCGGCTGGTACAGGTAGTGTGATTGAGGTACAGTATGTGTGTAATAAATATTTACTAGTCACGGTGTGTGTCATGTCTTTATTTAACTATTTATTTTACAGTACTTCCACAAGAACCAAAGGGCAGGCATGCTGGCACCTGTAGTCCCACTGTAAAATACAATAGTTTTAGTCTATTCTTCACTTTATTACCCCCGTACCCATCGCTCCAGGGGTGCGGGAAAGAGCCTCGGGCTTCAGACCAAGCCTGGGATTCGGGAGAAGGGGGACCCCTTTTTTAGGGGGTCCCCACCTCCCCTGCAATCACTAGCTTGACCTGAGCGACTTGGGGTGACAATGCTGGCCCTGGAGACCTGGTAATAGGGTCTCCTGGCTGTGGCATTATAACCTGCTCGTTTTGGGTCCGGTGCTGGTTTTAAATATAGGGGGACCCCTACGCAATTTTTTTCCCTCTATATTTAAAATCAGGACTGGCCCTGCAGCCTGGTGCTGATTCTTAAAAGTACGGTGGAACCCTACTCATTTTGTTCCCCGTAATTTTAAGATCCAGGACTGGCTGACAAGTCTGGGGCTGGTTATGCTTTTGGGTAGGGACCCTACGTCATTTGAAAAAATAAAAAATAACCTTTACAATCACACTGATTTGTGTATGTTGGATTACAACTCGCAGCTCTGGTGGTGGTGCATTTAAAACTTCTATGGAGCAAAACGAATAATGGAAAATTCCCAATTTAGGCAGAAGTGAATGAAAAGTACTTCCGATTTGAGCCGATGGTGAATTCATTTCTAATGGTAAAAATGGCCGAATTTGCTGCATTAAATCACCCGATTTTAACCGAAAAAAATGAACAAATCACCCGACTTTAATGATAGTACAGTAAATTCTAGATTTGCAAAAAAGTGATATCACCCGAGTATGCAAATCTGGACCAACACGATTCTTAGTAAATTTTCCCCTTAGTATGTATCACATTTACTGTCTGTACACAGGAGCAGACAGAAGGATGCATTAAATGAGAAGACTAATAAATTCTCTTAGCTAAAAACATTATTATTCCGCACTGTGACAGAAATGCTGTCATTCTTACTTCAGACCAGTCCAAAGCGATCCATTGAGGGGGACAAGACTGATTATTACAAGCCTCTTTCTCAATTGGTCGATGCGTCAAGCAGCTGATGTCGTCCAGCGTCTCCTCTTCAGAAGGTCCGATCCTCCGAATGCAAAGCACCGTGCGTGTGCGCATTCCCCCATCGCAAGTCTTACTGCACTCTGACCAGTCACCTATAAACCACCTATAGAAATGAGGACACAAAAGTAAGGGAGTCAGTAAGTTACTGCAAGGCAATACAGGCTGATAGAGAAGGATGGGTCTTTACCACCAACAAAACATTAAAACATGGATAGGAAGGAAAGATAATTATATGCCTGATAATTCATTTTATTTGCTTAATTGTTCCTGGCACATGGGAATCTATAGTATATGCCACATATAATTTTGTCATCTCTCTGCACAGGGTAATGAGTAAACCTCTTTTGTCTGCTCTATGTCATATACTTAGACCTTTGCAGATCTGGTCACACACATCTTAAGCCACTATGCTAGCCTTCAGATGCTGTATTGTGTATTACCACACCTACATAAAATAGACAGGAGGGCTCTACAAAAAATTATACTTAGGGACAGAGCAATGGCATCTCTACTGAATATTGACTTCTGCAAGCAAACTTACTAGCACTTAAATATGAAGCAAAAAGAAGGTGCTAAGTAGTTCAAATCATTCTATTACTGACATCACGGCAAAGCACACAAACACAAAACAGTCCTCCAGATGATATATTTGCGAAATGCGTAAGCCTGTGGTCAAGAAATTCCTCTTATACATTCTTATATCATAATGAGTAATTTATCAAGTCTATTAATTATACTACTTTTGATCTTGTGGTTACTTATATTTTTTATATTAGTATTTTATCTGATTTCTATTTTTTTTTGCCTCTGCAGCCAACAGTCATTTTCAGGAAAGTCATATACTACATGATTGAGAAAACATCACCTTTTTGTGAATATGGCTCAGGAATATTGAGTATTGAATTGCCTAATGAATTCATTTATGAAATGACAACTTACTAAAAGTTACCTCCCAGAAAACAAAAGCAAAATAAACGCCAGCATAGAAATGACCTGCCCTAACAGTAAAATAATTTGTAGAGTTAAAAAAAAAAAAAACTCAAAACCATAGGTCCATGAAATTCACATTGTAATTTTATGAATCCAGAACAAAACCATCCCAATAATGGTACTACTGGAGAAATTCACACCATATAGAGATTCACGTTCTTACACTATATGCACCCACTCCACTTTTAGTCCAGTTGGTGACTTTGCCATCTCATGTGGACAAGAATTCCATAGCTTAAAGCAGCACTCCCAATCAGCCTGTGGGAGATATTATGGCTCACCATTCTAAAGCGGCCAGTAAAATGTGGGACCCGTAATATGAAGCTGCAAGCTGCTGTATGCTTGTGGCTTTGCATTGTGTCTACGCAGCGTGGTCTGTGAGACAAACAATCAAGCCCCAGCAAACATGGCTGCAGGGGGTAGTCCCTGTGACTTTGACTAGATGAGCAGTGTGTAGGATGATTTTCTCACCCTACCCGGGAATGCAGCTTTGGTCACCCATACAGTAAAGCGCACACGGCTATGTAAATAGTGAAACAATCTCTCTCTTAAATTTACAAAACTTTATATTTACCTTGAACATACTTCTACTTATTAATTAGGTCACCTACAAGGTGCAATGTTTCCAAAGTAAACACACTTTCTTTAGAATGTAACCCTGGCGTTCTCTTTATTTGTGATGTTACTCACCTCTGACCTCTCTCGAGCTCCCCTATGTCCTTATTACAGTAATTTGTGGATAGCTAGTGTACATACAATGGTAATACAATGCTTATCATGTATCCTCTGATTTTATCTGCCTGATACTGTCCTGCTCCATCTTGGTTTCCCCAGTTGTATTCCATTTAACGTGTAATGCAGGAAAATTACAGATGAAATTGGGGTGAGCACTGTAGAATTTGGGTTTTGTTGTAAATAAAATGTTTGTGTCTTTTGCCAAATTAACTTTTTTGTTGGTCCTGATGAAGATGTGAGTAAAGCTACCAAGAATGCTGATTATCCTGCAGACAGAGGCCTCTAAGCTCTCAACACCACCATAGCTTAATATACGGCAAATCTCATCTATAAATACTCCGCCTTCTCACACCTCCTGTACCTCTGATCTGCACCTCATAAATGGTAACCACCTCTCACTGCCTCCTACATGATTCTCCTCTTGTTCGAGCTGAGACCTCTTCCAATTGGACTACAAGTCCTCTTATGTCCAGGGCCCACCTTACTCTTTGTTTTCATGTCTGCATTTATGTACCAGTTTTATGTGTGTCTCGTTTTCACCACTGTCCGGTGCTATGGAGCACTGTGGTGTCTTAGGCTGGGTACACACCTAAACAACCGGCAATCGTGCCGATGTTCAGGGCGATTTGTCTTCACCCTGGACATCGCATGATTGCCGGTACACACTTAAGATATAATGAACGTTGGAACAATCACTGGTCCGTCCTTCATTAATATGTACAGCCTCACATGCGATATCGTATAATTGACTGTGTAGCACGGCCATTCACACGATATCGCATGCGACCGCGGGAGCACGCAAATCGGGCATACACACTGCACGATATGCCCGATTTGTCATTCCGATTTGTCCAAATCGGCCAAATCGTGCCGATATCGTCCTGGGGTGTATGCACCCTTACACATTTACTGTGACACTAATCTGTCCAGTAATCAGAGATATATATGAAAAAAATCTGTCAAGCCAGAAGGGATATAGGTCAGAGTGGGAGAAGTGTAGAAGTCACATGACTCTCACTTTGTCAGCGTTCCAGTGCATTCTACAAACAGAGAAATCAACTGGAGGGCATGCATTTTCCAAGAAACGCTAACTTCTGCTCTGACTGCTCAGTATATAACTTGCCAATAAAATGATATCATTGTCATGTTTATGTATCACCAGCACAGAATATAATACTGACTGATTACCTCTGTCACACACATAAGCCCTGGTGTGTTTCATAATGTCAGCAATGTAGCATAAAATCTATTTAACCTTTTCACTGGCAGACAGGTTGACTGTGCACCGTGATGGTTCTCTATCACAATATAGGAACAAAGAAAACATGGGAACAAATGCTGTCTAAATCTATTCTGTTATAGACAATATGTTAGATTGTGTTTTGCAGGCTCTTAGGAGGAAATGTGTAATAAACAGACTTTCAGCTTTATTTATTGTGTATTAGAGTATTACACACTTCATTATCAGAAGCTGACATGTCTGACAGTACCAATTAGAAGGCAGATAGATACTACGGTGTGTATTATACCAATGAGAAGGCAGACAGATAATAAGGTGTATATTATACCAATGAGAAAGAAGATAGATACTATGGTGTGTATTATACCAATGAGAAGACAGATGGATACTACGGTGTATATTATACCAATGTGAAGGCAGATAGATACTAAGGTGTATATTATAACAATGAGAAGGCAGATGGATACTACGGTGTATATTATACCAATGAGAAGGCAGATAGATACTACGGTGTGTATTATACCAATGAGAAGGCAGATGGATACTACGGTGTATATTATACCAATGAGAAGGCAGATAGATACTAAGGTGTATATTATAACAATGAGAAGGCAGATGGATACTACGGTGTATATTATACCAATGAGAAGGCAGATAGATACTACGGTGTGTATTATACCAATGAGAAGGCAGATGGATACTACGGTGTATATTATACCAATGAGAAGGCAGATAGATACTAAGGTGTATATTATAACAATGAGAAGGCAGATGGATACTACGGTGTATATTATACCAATGAGAAGGCAGATAGATACTACGGTGTGTATTATACCAATGAGAAGGCAGATGGATACGACGGTGTATATTATACCAATGAGAAGGCAGATAGATACTAAGGTGTATATTATACCAATGAGAAGGCAGATGGATACTACGGTGTATATTATACCAATGAGAAGGCAGATAGATACTACGGTGTATTATACCAATGAGAAGACAGATGGATACTACAGTGTATATTATACTAATGAGAAGGCAGATGGATGCTACGGTGTATATTATACTAATGAGAAGGCAGATACTATGGTGTATATTATACCAATGAGAAGGCAGATAGATACTATGGTGTGTATTATGCTAATGAGAAGGCAGATGGATACTACGGTGTGTATTATACCAATGAGAAGGCAGATGGATACTACTGTGTGTATTATACCAATGAGAAGGCAGATCGATACTACGGTATGTATTATGCTAATGAGAAGGAAGATAGATACTATGGTGTGTATTATACCAATGAGAAGGCAGATAGATACTACGGGGTATATTATACCAATGAGAAGGCAGATAGATACTATGGTGTATATTATACCAATGAGAAAGCAGATAGATACTACAGTGTATATTATACCAATGAGAAGGCAGATGGATACTACGGTGTATATTATACCAATGAGAAGGCAGATAGATACTACGGTGTATATTATACCAATGAGAAGGCAGATAGGCAGATAGATACTACAGTGTATATTATACCAATGAAAAGGCAGATAGATACTACGGTGTATATTATACCAATGAGAAGGCAGATAGGCAGATAGATACTACAGTGTATATTATACCAATGAAAAGGCAGATAGATACTACGGTATGTATTATGCTAATGAGAAGGAAGATAGATACTATGGTGTGTATTATACCAATGAGAAGGCAGATAGATACTACGGTGTGTATTATACCAATGAGAAGGCAGATGGATACTACGGTGTATATTATACCAATGAGAAGGCAGATGGATACTGTGTGTATTATACCAATGAAAAGGCAGATGGATACTGTGTGTATTATACCAATGAGAAGGCAGATGGATACTACGGTGTATATTATACCAATGAGAAGGCAGATAGGCAGATAGATACTACAGTGTATATTATACCGATGAGAAGGCAGATAGATACTACAGTGTGTATTATACCAATGAAAAGGCAGATGGATACTGTGTGTATTATACCAATGAGAAGGCAGATGGATACTACGGTGTGTATTATACCAAAATTTAGATACAGATGTGTCCACATACATCTGTCCTCCATGCGCTACAAGACACGATACACAATGCGGGAGCTCAGTGTGACTTGGTAGTGCCAAGCGTTTTTCTGTGCGACTTTTTACCTTCAAATGCGCCTTATTCGCACAGTGATGCCTATATTCCTATATTCTGTGTGTAACTGCGGCTGTATCTGCATGCGAAAAGCTACGTTACAAGCGCTAAAATGTAACATATCCAACATTGTCTTATAGTTTCATAGGAGGGTTATTGTAACCATATGTTGACTGTGATAGATATGTTATGATAGATAGATAGATAGATAGATATCAATGAAGTAGAATGTTTAGGTTTTATTCCTGTAAAATAACAAATGAAAGGAATGATGTGTCTTATATTGTGTGTAGTGATAAGACATAGAGGGCAGCGAGCAGGGTAATCAGGGCACAGTCAATGTTTGCCTGAAGAGATGATACTAGTTGTTAGGAACACAACTCACTGGGGAGAAATTTCAGACCGCTCAGCCTTACAGATGTGTCCTCATACACCTACGGGGTATATTTACTAAAGTGTGGGTTTTCAAAGTGGAGATGTTGCCCATAGCAACCAATCAGATTCTACTTATCATTAATCTAGCACCTTCTAGAACAGTGGTCGCCAACCTTAATTGAGGTGAGAGCTACTTTAGTAAAAATGAAACCTCCTGAAGAGCTAATAAAATTGTAGAGAAAAAAATCTGGCTAATAACCGAACAATTGAAGGTTATTTAATAAAAATGTTAAAAAAGTGTTTAATAGAAAACAACAATGCATTTCATTATTACAGTGATATTGTTGTAGTTTGTAAATAAAATTTAAGCACAGGCGCTTTTCACAGTTAATTACCGGCTCCAAGGAGGTAAGTGCAGTAGAGGAGCAATAGCTACTGTATAGGCAGGGCTGCTGTGTGATTTTTCAGCAGGGCTGGGCGGGAGTCACTTGCTCCGCCGTAGACACCGTGGGTGGAACCACGACAAGTGATTGCTGTAGAGGCTGCGGCAATCACCGCATGTGCTTCCGTGTGGCTCCACCCTAGGCGTCAATGCCACGGAGGAGCATACCTCAGAGGTCACTTCCTCCTAGTTTACTTGGCAGTACTGCAGCTAGGTGAGCTACAAAAATTAAGACAGCGAGCTACAGGTTGGAGAACACTGTTCTAGAAGATAAAGGCTAAAATCTGATTGGTTGCTATAGGCAACATCACCATTTGTAAAAACCTGCACTTTAGTAAATATACCCCCTAGCCTCAATACACTATGCAGCGAGAGTGAGCTGCGCCGAGTGGTGTAGCGTCTTTTCCGCTTGAATGTGCCTCTTCGAGCCGCATTCAATTAGAGGTGAAAAGTGCCGTATGGAGATAAGTTTCTGTGGATTTGGACTTTCCGCCTGTTTTCAAAGTATCTCCATATTCAATTCCAGGACGATTTCGGCTAAGAGGAAGCTCAATGCAATGTCATAAGCGTAAAAAGTATCTCCTATGAATAGCAGGTGAAAAAAAGTGCAAAATCGTTATTTTGGGGTGCAAACGTGGAGAAGCAACTCAGAACCCTTGGGACAAGCCCCCAAAGGACAAATCAACAAATAAAATGTAAAAGATTACCTCAGAACACCCCAAGAAAGTGCTTTAGTTTTGGGGGCGAAAAAGTAAAAAGTTGGGGGACAACTATAAAAACTAGTGAAATAGACTTCTTGGGGTGCTGTAAGAAGAGGCCAAGTATTTCTGGGATTGTCAGTGCATGTTTGAGTGTGGTTTTTCAAATTGTTTAAAAGTTCACTTTACAGACATAAAAATATGCTAGCACCCATTTTCAAGGGAATCGGTATGATTTACGTCTGGCGGTTAGAATCCCGACAGCGGCTGCACGACATGGGTGAAAATCCCGATCGTCCTTAAGGTAAGTATTCACTAACCTAACCTCCCCCCCTTAACCCCCCTTAGGGGTGCCTAACCCTAACCTTCCCCCCAGTGCCTAACCCTAATCCCCCCTTCCCCGCCGCCTAACCCTAAGTCCCCCCCCGGGAGCCCTAAACCTTACCCTCCCCCCCGCGGCTGTCCGCGCTCAACATCACTTCGATCGGGATGCCTGGCGCCGGTCTCCCGGCGTCGGTAAAATGACAGGCATCTAGATTTAGACCCCTGGAATTTAACCCTTGCCGAGATAAAGCAGTCGCGAATCCAGCCGTCGGGATTACGTCCACCGGCTTCCCGTCTGCATACCTTTTCAAGTACCCTAAATTTGACAGGACTACTTATTTTCAACAAAAAATACTGCTATATGCCATTCTTCAGCACTTTTGCAAAATTGCTAATAAGAAGCAATTTAAACAACTTAAGTACCCCAAACACTTTTATTAGGGCTATTAGTACACATCTACATTGATTCCCTATGTTAGTGCATCTTTTTGGGGTACAGACTGATTTCTCCACTTCTGACAGTACTTTCCGCCTGTTCCGCATTCGCCACTTTCCATTTTCGCCTGTTTAGGAATTGAATATATAGAAAACCGGGGACGTGCGCGTAAAGTTTTCCGCCTCTAACGAGTGAAGGAGACGGAAAGTCGGACAGGTGAAACTTTCCGACTTTTCGCCTCTATTTGAATACGGACCTTAGCTGCAATTGGATGTGATAAAACCGCTTTACGAGATTGCATGGATTAATTTGATATGCTGCACTTGTATACCTGTGTGCGACTGTGTCTGATTCTGTACAGCCGTACTTGGCATGAAAAGATAGCCGCAGCAACGTTGAATTACGTATACAGTTCAGACTCCCCCACAGATGTACAAGTGCCATATATCAAATGACTCAGTGCAGTCCCGTGAAGCAGTTGTGTTGCATCCTATTGCAACTAAGACGCGCATTCAATGAAGAAAAGATGCTGGGCACAAGTAAATTAGCACGGGACCTGGCGCACCGAGAAGAGCTGTTGCCGTGACTTCGGGAATAGTGTATGAGGGACACATCTGTAGCTAAAGAAAGCCCTTGTCCCACTAAGGTTCAAGAGAGGCTGCTTCCAATAAAATCATTCCAAATGTTTTCTTGAGACACTTCATCCTTCACATGTGCAAAAAGAGGAATACGGTTTAGCTGGATAGATTTATCATGTTCAGGGACTGTCAAAATCCTCAGCTGTATAAATGTAAACAGCCTTCAGCTTCAGACAGAAGCACTCCAGCAGAGACCACAATAAATCCTTAAATTAACAACAAAACCTTCTCTGAGACTTAAGTCAATTCCTTAGTACTACAAAACACATTTTACTGTAGGACCCCAAGGAGGCCTGTTTGTGTGCATTGGACTCTGCCCCTCCTGATACAATCTATCTCCACAAACATGGATTTTCTTAGTATAATCTTAAGGGGCTTTATTATATATGTGTATATAAAGAGTACCTGTCATCTACAATCATGTGTAACCATTTCTAGGCTAATTTTTTTGAATTTTTTTAGGGATTTCACTAATTCCTAGTAAACCGATAATCTGCATTCTCAGAATACTGGTTCAGACCGCAATACGATTGCCTGCATGAGGTAAATTAGGTATGATATCGGGACACTTTACCAAACCTGTGATCTTCCACCCGTCAGTAAACTAGAAGATGGAGGATGCGCTTCCAGGTAAACATGCTATTACGGAGAATTTAATGTATATTTTAGGAATTTATTGTACTATTTAGGCAAGGTTCTCTATCATACTCTTTGGACTCTATGAGCCTACAGTAACTAACAAATAAAAAGCATGCATTCAAAGATTAAAGTAAACAACTATGACAGCACCCACAGGTATTTTTGGACTTCTGTCATAGTACTTAACGTTCAAGGTTTACGGAGTAAGTAAAAAAAAAAATTTATATATTCCTAATTCCGTTGCATTTCACCTCAACAATTACAGAAGGGCTCTACATATGTGGCTGGTTAGGTTCTGGGATCCCACCGTAAAGCGAAAGTAATCATACTATACAGCGGATTATTGCTTTCTATAGACATACTTTCTCACTAAAGGGGAGATGTATCAGCTTTGTTGTTATTACAAAGACAGTGAGGCAACTTCTACACTTTTTCTCTCTCCAAGGCTCGATACATCTCCCCTTATGAGTCTTGTGACCGTGTAAAATTGCCCTATTCTGTAAATGGAGCTGTACATTTAGCACATCTGGTGGAGAAAAAAACACACAGAAAGAATGGAGCATTTGCCGAGCATTATAAACAAATATATAATTGAATACCACAGTATTAGTGGCATGCCGTAAAGCAGGATGCTGTAAAACAGGGCACTCTTGTATTCCATTTTTTTTAAACTTCATGATGGACATGCTTTAATAATACATTGCTTTCTAACATTAATAGCAAAGCCTGAATAAATGCTTAACTGCATTACATTTACAACCTCTTTGTGTCATACAGGTCTTGGACATTTGTTTAAATGATCTGTTGGTGTGGGCGCATGTTCTAATACTTCTGTTCTATAGGTGTTGCTGGAAATACTTATCCCATGTTTGTCAATAAAGCTGCCATCTGACTGGTTCCCACATCAGTCTTTGGTAATGATTGTCCGTACAGAATAACAAGAGGCTGCAATACTTACTCTGGTGGACAAAGTTCTGTATTACAGTCCCTCTGGTTCTCAGGAGGTTTGCTGTCCAAATCACAGTAATTATTCTGCACAACGGAGTTGTCGTCCAGTCTTTTACACACCACTTCTTGCTTCTGTATACCTGATACACAAGGTTTTTAATCAGATTAAAAATACCAAACAAAGAAAGATATCTGCAGGAACATGACAGTTATGTACAGCTCTGGCTTCCTAATGCAGAGTCCATTCATGCAAAGAGCGTTGCAGTGCAGTGGCAAACGCAGGATTTCTAGAGGGGGGTTTCCAAATGCTTGACTTTAGAGCGAGTATGCCCAGTCCATGAAGAGGGTATAATTAGCACTTAACCAGCTTTAATATGTGTTATACAAAGTGTATAGCGTGTCATGATAATTCCAGCATATACAGGACCAGTGTTCACAGTAAGCCATTACATATGAGCTGAATGTTTTTATTTCAGATGTGGGCTCCATTCCAGAGCATTGGAGCAAGTCCGGGAGTCTGGGGGAGCAGCAGAAGAACCCAGCACTACCCTGGGCATATATGTACATATTGGCCTCGTTATGCACTGGATAGTGTATTATTATATGGTATTAATAATTAACCATATTGATGGTCTATAGTAGTGCATCCCTAACAGTGCATGTTTTCCAGATCTCCTAGTTGGTGCACAGATGTATGTTAAAAGATCCACAGGCTGGTGTTAATTATTTAATTTGTGATACAGAGAAGCACATGCAGCACTAGTAAAATTCTATATTACTATTTCTATTGTGGTCATGGTGTGGGCTGGGGAGGGGGGTTTCCAGGCAACCGGAAACCCCCCCTGCGTTTGCCTATGCAGTACGTACAGTAAGGGTAAATATAAAGAACCGGTTTGACTTTTAAACGTAATCGCTGGACATCGCTGAAACGTTTTACCATCAATAACCCAAATTTACTGAGCAGCGTAATTGACTGTCTATTTACATTAGATGGTGATAGTCAGCGATTCCTGTCATGTGCAAGATCAGTTGTCTTGCCCAGTTTACAATAGACTCTGCTGACAAATCAAAGCATGAATCCGTTCAGTCGGCAGCGTATTCAACTCACTGCACAGCAGAGTATGATCTATGCAGGCTTTGGTGTTTACAGGCTGTAATAAAAGGTTAAGATATTTTTTTTTTAAAGTGTGTGGTGCCCCACTAAAAGCATTACCAGCCCCGTACCTCTGAGCCCGGTCTGGTACTGGAATAGGGGGGGGACCGGCATAGTGTCCCTCCTATTTCGCAGTACATTTTAGCAGGGAGACACAAAACATGGGGTAAGTGGGCCATAATGTATATCCAGCCCCACACTGAATAGGCAAGGGCTGGAAATCACTGGAATGTGGGGACCCTAAAAAAAAAAAAAAAAAAGAGGATCAGCCCAGGGCTCTTCCTCGCACCCCTGGAAGGTGGTTGCTGCGGGGGTAATAGTGTAAAAGATAGATTTAAAATTCTTTACAGTGGAACTACAGGTCCCAACAAGCCTGCCCAAGTGAACCACAAGTGTCAGCATACCCTGCTATAATACAGTATAAGCCAAACTTGCCGACTATCTGGCTGCTCCCTCCCGGAAGGAGCAGGGAGCGTGGCCGGCAAGAATGGGGCGTGGCCAAGCAGGCTGATGAGATTTGTGGGCGTGACGGGGGCGGGGCTACACAATCGCGTCATATTGGCCCCGCCCCCGCTACACAATGCCGATAATAATGGCATTGTGAAGCAGGGGGCGGGGCCAAAATGATGCTATTCAGCGTGAATCTCGTCACCGCCCCCCCCGCTGCGGGGGTTTAACAGGTAATTCCGGGGGGGCCGGGGGGGAACAGCGGCCGGGGGGCCGGGAGCTGCACCCGTTTATCGGGAGGCTCCCGGCCGAATCGGGAGGGTAGGCAACCCTGGTATAAGCCCCCTGACTAGTTCAGCCTGGTCCTGGTTACTGGAAATTAGGGTTTTTCCCCCCGATTTTCCAGTATCAGACCAGGCTCAGAGGCCTGGGGCTGATTATATTTTTTGGACGGGGACCCCACACAGTTTTAATTTTTTTTTTTATTTACCCTTTATTTACACTATTAACAACAAAGACTGCACAGATTATACTGCTCTGTGAAGTGCCTCAGACAAACACGCTGATCACAGGCAGGTCTATTGTTGACATTTAGATATTTAGGTAATTATTCATAATTTTGGAATATTAGAATTAAAAGGAAATTGTTTCAATCAAAATGTCACTAATGGTTATTGTAGATATATATATATATTTTTATTTTTTTTTTAAAGTGAGAAATAGATTAAATAGGTTTGAATATACTGTATAAGTTAAATGTTTAGTAACAGGTATGTAGATATATGCTTTAATTGTAAGGTTTAGTAATTGTTAAGAAACAGGTTTTTACTGCTTAGACCAACAGACACTGTATGCATATAATTAAGATCAGAATCATAGTGTAACAGACAGGGGGCAATCATAAAACCAGTTCATTCATTGTCCAAGCCAGGGGCAATGACAATAGGGGCAATGTAGCTGCTATATTTACAGATATTTTAACAGATATATTTACATATCAAACACAAAGGAATATTAATGAATAGAAATTCCACATTTTATGACACCATGGTTGTTTGAGCAGAAATAGCCAACTTGGTCCAGCTGACACTTTTACAAGACTTCAGAACCTGGTTTTAGGGAAACCCGTAATTATCTGCCACATTGGACAGAATGGGACATGGCACAATTGTATTGACAGATTTTGGGATAAAAGACAGCACTGGAAGTACAAGTTAGAGAGAAGTTGAAGGAGAACAGAGGGAGAACAGAGGAGATGTAAGAGAGGTCAGGTATGGTGAGTATAGGAGCTCAGTCTGGAGAGAGGTCAGCACAATGTAACACAGAGTCCAGAAGAACATAAAGTTTGTGCAGGAGGAAGTACGGTAACTAATAATACTTGCAAGTATATAATCTGTGTTATTATTAATTGTCTAAAGTTTGTTAATTGTTTGTTAAGTTTTATGTCTTAGGAAGCATAAATATGCTAGTAAATATCTCACTACTGTGTATATCTCATTCTGTATAATTTGATTTGCCTGTAAATAAATATCAAAAATCAGAGCTTGAACTTCACGTCTGAACTCACTGGAATCATAAATAATAATGAATATGTATGAGAGCTGCATATGTTTGCAAATATATATATATATGTGATAAAACATATGTTAATTGAACTTTATCTATATTTATAATATATAAATATAGTAAGCAAATATTATTGGAGTCTCATCTTCAATAATTGGCACCCATGGTATAAATATAGAAATCATCCTCTACAAATTGGCGACCACGAAGGGACGTGTTAGATTCCAGTATCTGTATTTGTCTGACTGTAATATTTATATTAAGCAGTAGCACATGCTGTAAGCTAGCTACCAAATTTGCAGAATCACAGTGGGGATATATTTAAGCATAAATAATTATAAGACTTATTATCATTGTGTTTATCTTATCTTGTATTTTGTATACCTAGAATAGATGTATTAGTGAAATAGAGCTGGTTATAAAAGTATATGATACCTTATCAATATTTGGCACCAGACATGGAATATTCTGTTTATCTAAATACAATATATTTATTAGGAGCAGCATAATGGGCGGTAACCCTGCTGATAAAACCAAGATCACTTTGGAATAAGTTGTAATGACTAGAAAAGAATTTATAAAGGCCTAAAATAAATATTTTATTAGTGGATATTAGAGTTTAACTCATCAGGCTAGCGAACAGATGAGAGAGGATATCACGCTTAAAATTATTAAAAATATTGAAATTGAATATTCCCAAATAAATGAAAGTACTTACCATATATTAGAGTAACCATTAAGACACCGGCAATCTTATGGGTAGGACATATGTATAAAACAAAGGGAATAAATAAATATAGCATTGTAAAATTAATGCTAATTCTAATATGCACAAAATTATTGTGGCATATAGTAAAATGCACCGAAGTGCTAATTCAGCCAAAGAGGCTAAACAGAAATGTAATGAGAAATCAGGCTCAAGTCTTTATAAAGTATGCCTGACTGTTAATGCAAAGATGCATTCATTGTTACAATGCCTCAAGGGCAAAGGGAAGAGAAATACACAGAAAAATTTGGAAGCAAAAAGCCTGTTAGTTTGTACTCAAACTGTCAAGACCTCTGAGGAAGAGATTATAGAAGCACCCAAAACTACAAAAGAGAATATTGTAGATTTATTTGAGAGTTTGTACACAGAGTCTACTGAAGTCAGTATTAATATAATCAATCAGGTTCCTGTAATTGAGAAAGAGAGAATCATGGTGCAGGATGTATTAACCCAAAAAGAGCAAATTGATGTAAAGAAGGTAGGAGCAATGTCAAATGTCTCCTATACAATTATTGCTGAAGTGAGTGATCAATGGAGCTCAGATTATGAGAAGGAGAGTGATTCTACGGAATACACACTCACAAGCCCCAATGTGATGGAAGAATTACTAGTTGCACCATTAGGAAAAATGGAACAGACAGTCTTAAACACAGACAAGAGCAAAGAAGTGCACACAGGGGTAGATACATTTTCTAAAGTGCAGATCCCTGAAATGAGTTCAGCCACAAACATGTTGACAGAGCTGAACTATGAAATTAATTCAGAAGTGCAGACATCTAGTCAGACACACAGCTCCAATTCCTATGTAAACCCCACACAGAACTCAGAGCCATCTAGTGGTAGAGCAAATCTTTGCAGTCTCTCAGAGAGACAAAATGCAGAGTGTCATTCTGAAAATACCACACAAAATGACAAACAGAATCACCAGGGGAAAAATATTTTTGTGCCCTGGGGCCACAACCATTTTATTGCAGTTGTGGACAAAGCCCTGGAACCATCAAATGATATATGGCCCAGTCTAACAAGTTTTTCCCCGCATGAGAATATTTTCCAGGACATCCAAAATTTGTCATGGCTAAGGAGTCCCACTGACACGAAAAAAACACGATTGGAGAATGGCTGGATCCTGACTAATCCACAAGGGAGAGTATGTCCACAAGGAAATACGGTAGTATCACCTCTTTACGTGGCTTACCTTTTAGATTAAATGCAACCACCATGGGGATTGAAATTAAGAGTTAGAAATCCCACATGGTAAAATAATCCTTTATTCCTTGATTGAATCCAACCTGCAGCTCAATTTGTGTTGTCGATAACATACAATATTGCAGAGAAAAAAGTTCTGCATAGGCCAGAAACAGTTGTTGTTATTATTTGCATACTAAAGACCCAGATATGTAAATTCTGTACTTCATATAACATGAAGGAGACAGAACAGAACGCATAGCAAGCAATGCTAAATCGCTTTGTAAATAGCCATTATATTCATTGTATTTCTTTGTTTGTTTGAATTTTAGTTTACAAATTCAGCTTCGCTGCAGAACCCATAATGTCGGTGATTGGCGACACAACAGAAGATCATTAGGACAGCAGTCGATACCTGCCATAAATACTGACACATGGACAAATCCCAAAAGCAGTTTTCAGTTCCAGGAAGGGGAAGTTTCCGTTAACCCTTTCATCACTACAATCGTTTGAAATTGTCTATGTCAAATTGTTTTCAACTCATACATGTACACACCAACATTTCATCACTGCAATTATACAAAATTGTTTTATTTTTACATATACCTTTGAAATCACATGCCAGTATACATGTCCGATGTACATTTTATATTAGAACATACTTTGTAAATAGGTTATTTTGTTTTATTTTGTATTACACAGTAGGATATTTATGCTTCTGTCTTAAAGGCTTCAAACATAAATTAAGTATCTAATGAAGATGGTATACCCCATTGGGACAAATTTATTAATTGGGAGAAGTTATTATTCTCTTAATACAGACCGCATGGAATCTAAGAGAATTTAATTTTAGCACAAAAAGGGTAACTGTAATTATATGCACATTGCGGTATATTGCATAATGCTGAATGGGGTTACGCATATCTGAAAGCCAGGATATTTAATGCCTGTTATAAGCATATATGTATAGTCATTTATTGTATTGATAGGATGTTATGATAAACACATCAAAGCATTCCAAATAGTATTGCTAATCTTATTGTAGGTTAAATATAGAAACCCATTGAATAGGGTTTTTCTGGTGTAGGGTTATTTTAGTTTTAAAATAAACAAGAATAAAAGTAGTCACACCTTATTTTAGTTTTAAGTTATAAAATAGATCCTATATAGGAACATGGAAAGAAGGTGACCTTACGGTATGGAAGTTTATTCAGTTAGGAAAATTATATAGAATAAAATACAACATGGTAGACATTATCTACCCCAGTCATTTGGAATGCCATTGGCCAAAGAAAATTGGGATGGATTATTTACAACCAAGAAAGGAGAAGAGACTTTGGGCCTGATTCAGAGCTGAACGCTCTGACCAGAGCGCTCGCTCTGAATCAGGGCCCTCCTACCTGTTTTAGGAGCGTGCTCATGGACGCTCGCATAGCTGTGGGTTACCACCCACAACTTATGCGAGTGTCCATGATGATGGTCGCGATGATTTTGGCTCTATCAGAGCCAAAATCACTCCCACTGACATCACTAGTGATGTCAGTGGGGCCGGCTTCAGACGGTAGGCGTTCCCATGGGAACGCCTCCGTCTGGCAGGCACGCCCCCGGCACGCCCACCAAAGGGGGCGTGCTGTCAATCAACATCGACAGCACGCCCCCTTTGGTGCGAGACCCGGAGCGATGGAAAGCCCGTCGCTCCTCGGGTCTCGCGCATGCGCACGACGGAGCTCTCTCCGTCGTGCGCATGCGCAGTGGGGAACATCGACCCGCTTGCGAGCGTACTGCCGCTCGCGAGCGGGTCTGAATGACCCCCTTTGTTTCATATATATATCTGCTTTCTATTAAACAACAAAACCTTATAAAAGACTATTATATGGACAATTGTCATAACTGCATCATTGGATAATCGTAAAGGACGCACAATGCACATCTGCGAAAGACTGTATTATCGAGGTGACACTGAAGGTACTTAGTGTTACAGCATTGTGGTGAAGAGGAAATAATGAATAAAGACCACAGCACTCAAAGTACACAGCCCTCTGCGCAGCAAGCAAAATGGCAGCTTCCTCAAAGAATTCTACTGCCTCATATTGCAAAGGTAACGCGTCTCCAATGGCATGCAAGACACACAGATGACAGTCCAAACAGGAGCAAAATTGTTGTTGGCACAGGACAGAAGATGTATCTTAAAGACATCAGCACAGATAAAGAACAGGATATTGTATCTACAATCAAGCTTTGCTATGGTATTTTAAATGACTGATCAAATATTTTCCTCATGAATACTGAATAAAACCGCAGTAATGGTCATATTTAATTACAATAGGGTAAATAGAGAAGTTTAGCTATGTTAAAGACTTTAAAAATATATGCAACCATCACAATGGTTATTACTGTTATCTTTATGGTTTAACTTTAAAATAATGATTAGGGAAGGAAAAGTATGGTTTGAAGAAATATTTAAAAATGTAATGGGAATAATTATGTTACATTAATGTGTGGCCAATCAAATTAATTTCTCATGGCCTCAAGGGGCCAACTGTTGACATTTAGATATTTAGGTCATTATTCATAATTTTGGAATATTAGGATTAAAAGGAAATTGTTTAAATCAAAATGTCACTAATGGTTATTGTAGATATATATATATATATATATATATATATATATATATATATATTTAAAGTGAGAAATAGATTAAATAGGTTTGAATATACTGTATAAGTTAAATGTTTAGTAACAGGTATGTAGATATATGCTTTAATTGTAAGGTTTAGTAATTGTTAAGAAACAGGTTGCTTAGACCAACAGACACTGTATGCATATGATTAAGATCAGAATCATAGTGTAACAGACAGGGGGCAATCATAAAACCAGTTCATTCATTGTCCAAGCCAGGGGCAATGACAATAGGGGCAATGTAGCTGCTATATTTACAGATATTTTAACAGATATATTTACACATCAAACACAAAGGAATATTAATGAATAGAAATTCCACATTTTATGACACCATGGTTGTTTGAGCAGAAATAGCCAACTTGGTCCAGCTGACAATTTTACAAGACTTCAGAATCTGGTTTTAGGGAAACCCGTAATTATCTGCCACATTGGACAAAATGGGACATGGCACAATTGTATTGACAGATTTTGGGATAAAAGACAGCACTGGAAGTACAAGTTAGAGAGAAGTTGAAGGAGAACAGAGATGTAAGAGTGGTCAGGTATGGTGAGTATAGGAGCTCAGTCTGGAGAGAGGTCAGCACAATGTAACACAGAGTCCAGAAGAACATAAAGTTTGTGCAGGAGGAAGTACGGTAACTAATAATACTTGCAAGTATATAATCTGTGCTATTATTAATTGTCTAAAGTTTGTTAATTGTTTGTTAAGTTTTATGTCTTAGGAAGCATAAATATACTAGTAAATATCTCACTACTGTGTATATCTCATTCTGTATAATTTGATTTGCCTGTAAATAAATATCAGAAATCAGAGCTTGAACTTCATGTCTGAACTCACTGGAATCATAAATAATAATTAATACGTATGAGAGCTGCATATGTTTGCAAATATATATATATGTGTGATAAAACATATGTTAATTGAACCTTATCAATATTTATAATATATAAGTATAGTAAGCAAATATTATTGGAGTCTCATCTTCAATAATTGGCACCCATGGTATAAATATAAAATATAGAATCCATCCTCTACACTATTTATTTTTCTATGATTTTGATCGATTTGACTAAAACGATTCATAGTAAATCCATTATTTCTATTCTTGGCAATGTCCACCATACGATGTTTGTGTATTGTACGTGTATTGAAGTGTAAAGTTGTGTTTCACCTGTGATTTTCCATCGAATTGGGCTTTAGTAAATCTCTGATGTGTAAAAGCACTCCTAAATCATAGAAAAACACCAAATCAACCAAAAATGAATCTTAAAGAATTCACCCCGTACACTAGCAATCTTTGGCAACGTTACTACTTTACACACTTTACTACATTCATCTATTAGGTGAAACTCAATGTTTTCTTTCAGCACAATATTTGCTATAGCGTTAATTGAATAATATATTAAATATTTTTACTAAAGAAATTGATAATTTAGCAAATTTAGATAATCTAGACTAATCATTCATCAGTGACCACCATTTATTTAAAGAGCTTTCAAAAATGAGGCAATTTACTTAAGTAAATAAACTTCTGTCATGACGGTAATGCGTGAGACATTGGGCCTGATTTGGGATGTACACTAATGACGTCATCGCTGCTGTGTGAAAGTATGCAAATGTCATCGCCGCCGCCAGCATTTGTATTGAGATGCCCACCGGGGGCTTCGCAGATCAAAACGACTACGCAACAAAGACGCTGCATCAGTCTCAGATTAGCTGATATTCAGCCTTCTGAGTGTGTACTTGACGCTCGCTGTTTCTACTAGTCATAAACAGAATTGCAATTATGCAAAGTCATTGGGGATTTGGAAACTCCCATAAGAGAAATGTTTCTGTCTAGTTGGCCTGTCTGTCTCGAACACCAGTAAATAAACCAATTTCCACCATTTTAAATGTTTGTGAAGATAAAATCAACTTAAAAAAGCAAAACCATCAAAAGGTTGTTGAGAAAAAAACAAAAAAACATGTACATATAGCCAGTGTTAGGCACTAAACCTATTCTCTTCAGAGCAGCTAGATCAAGAACTTGAAGAAGTTATTCAGTACAGCCTAAACGAAGATCTGAGTGACTGTATTAATGTATAACAGCTGACTAATACCAACACAAATACATTACAGCTGTTAAATGCTGGAGATGAACGGCTATCAGAATATTCTCTGTGTTTAGCAACAAACTTTAGATGCTGTGTTTAACAGTCATGAAATGATTTAAGAAAAGCAAGTGCGGGAATTATCATTCCCTAAATGAAGCTGTCTGAGTGAAATTTACAGATGGACAGAAAAAATATGAATTGCTCACAAATTGTGATATATATCAAGATCAATTAAAGATCAATTAAACATGAAGACCGCTATGCGCCATTCCTGTATGGCACATCGCAGCCAGCATCATCGCTGTTATTTCACCCGTACCCCATAGAGCTGCGCAGGAGCAGTGGAAATGTAGAGCCTACTATATATGGGGGATATGTGCCCAAAAGGGCATGATGGAGGCAAATTTATGAAATTTGGTACCAAATGCAGAACAAGGCAAATATTTCGAAGAACGATTCTGAAAAGGTCACTCATCTGTACTAACAGCCTAAGATGCTATGAAACTCAACGCTGAGTTTGGTGAATATGTTTTACTTTACCCTGGAAATAAAATTTATGGAGGGTTAATAGGTGACCTGTACTATAAATAATGGAGTGAATGCCTCCACATGTTAGTGGCTGGCATGAAACAATAACCTGACAATATAAAAGGTCATTCTTGTAGGTAAAGTCAAGCTTTACTTGCACTTGTTGGTGGACTATGAAGCCAGATCATCATTCTGACAGCATGACTACACAGTCACAAGGTATTTGCAGAGTTATAAACTTGCAGGCTGCTGTTTCTATCTTCCTGGATCTCAGTGATGGAAGATCTGGTACAATGGCTTCAAAAGTCTAGGGCTTGGAGAGCACCCTGAACAGAGCATGTGTTAGGATTATGATACCAATGACATTGTATAGTGATACAGCGATCATCTGGCAAACTGAACGTGCAACTTGCATTATTGTTGTCTGCAAAATAAAATTATCATCTCTGGTTGCTCCCAAGACAATTAGTGAGTTTGTTTCTCAAATGAGCACATTTTGTAATTATTACTTTTTAGCTCTTTGAATTCTTTTCCCTCTATCTCTTAATAGATCTTCAGGTAGATTTGAAAATGTAATTTCCAGCTGTGTTCTTTAACGGTTTGGACACTGCAGATTAAATTTCTTCTGTATTTATTGTGCAGTATTTGATTTGAAGCAACTATAGTATTCTTAGTGTTAGATTTATTAAGCGTGGGTTGTCAAATCTGCTGGTCATAAGTGGCTTTGACCGATCAAAACAGCAACAGGAATCAATACTAAACCAACTTGTTTGTCTTGGTCAAAACTGGTGATAATTGGTGGCTTTGACAACCCGCTCTTTAGTAAATCTAGGCTTTAGAGGAAAAAGAGGCAACAATAGTATTCCTCTTAGAGGACATAATGACATGGCAGGGTAATCATCTGCTAAGAGGACATAGAGTTGATGGTAGTATTCATTTTAGAGAACAACGAAGCAAGGATATTATTCTTCTTAGAAGACATACAGTAGAAGCAAAGGTATTATTCTTCTTAGAGGACATACAGCAGGAGGGTACTAGTCTCCTTGGTGGACATACAGTAGGAGCAAGGGTATTATTCTTCTTAGAGGACATAAGTAGAAGGGTATTATTCTTAGAGGCCATACAGTGGAAGCAAGGGAATCCTTCTTCGTAGAGGACACACAGTAGAAGCAAGGATATTCTACTTCTTGGTGGACATACAGTAGAAGCAAGGGTATTCTTCTTCTTGGAGGACATACAGTAGAAGCAAGGGTATTATTCTTCTTGGAGGACATACAGTAGAAGCAAGGGTATTATTCTTCTTGGAGGACATACAGTAGAAGCAAGGGTATTCTTCTTCTTGGAGGACATACAGTAGAAGCAAGGGTATTATTCTTCTTGGTGGACATACAGTAGAAGCAAGGGTATTCTTCTTCTTGGAGGACATACAGTAGAAGCAAGAACACTCCTCTTCTTGGAGGACATACAGTAGAAGCAAGGGTATTTTTCTTCTGTGATAACATACAAAAGAAGCAAGGGTATTCTTCTTCTTAGAGGCCATAGAGGCATTGCTAATACTCTTCTTAGATATTTAAAATAGGATTAAAATATTTAATTTAATGTCACTACTGACATGGCAATTCCCTGCACTCAGGTCTTCCATACTACTACATACTGTGTCTGTATAGAGGAGTCCTACAACTATGCATATAAATTAATCAATTCGGGTCTCTGCTAAACTGAACACATACCCCTTTTGGCACTTCTTCTTGAGTCAGTGGTGCAAAACAAACAAGCATACAGATATATAGATTTAAAATGCTGCATTAAAAAATATCTTATTGCGCTACAAAAGTGCTCTCTTTCTCCCTCTGAGGCGTGGTATTCATTAAAGCTTGGAGAAAAATTACCAGTGGATAAAAGAACCAGCCAATTGGCTCCTAACTGTCATTTTTCAAACACAGCCTGTAAAGTGACAGTTAGGAGCTGATTGGATGGTACTTTATCACTCACAATTGTTTCTCTCTCCAAGCTATCATGAATACCCCCTTATGTTTATTATTGTAATATTTAAATATGATGTGTTGCATGAACAGTAAGTTTGCTTTCTCTGCATTTTCATAAACTAATTATATTTAAAGCTAACTGCACATTAGTCTCATTTTTCAAATCCACCAGTTTGGTTTTGTGCTGGGCTAATAATGGGCCGCGCCTATGTTTTGGGAGTTATTTATGTTGGTGTCAATGGATGCCTAACTCCTACAACTTCCTGCTGGCTCCTGGATTTGACTGACTGGTTTCTAAGCTGTACAGTTTGTTCACTTGAGGTAGTATTATTAACGGGGTCTCAAGTAAAATTCATAATGGGAACATGGGGCACTTGTGTGCTCTCTGAAGGACCTTAACCAGTTTGGCTTTCCAAATTAGGATGAAACTGGCCAGAGATCTCACTGTGCAGTGACCACGATAAATGACTGGACTGCACCATATATGGTTAGCTTTAAGCTTAGAGGTGCTACATACATTGCCATTTATCAGACTTGTTTAGTAAATTTCCGGTGTGCATAGGAAAAAATGCTTCCTCCAGATCTGATCAAATCCTTCTCTTAACTCTCTTTAATAGATTCCCAAAACGTTTGAATACTATTCAGGCTCTTGAAATCTATGTAACAGTGTGCAAGCCCAAAATATTTAAACAAAATGATGGACACAGAACTCAAAACCAAGTCACTAAGTTTCCATGAAAGCAGAGCTCATCTCCCATTCTAAGGCCTCCTTTCCTCTAGAGCTTGTCTGAGACCATGATTTCCCTTTGGATAATCGGAAAAACATTGCTAAATAAATTAATTCAAACTCTCAGGGAAATAATTACAAGCAGCTACACAACAAACACAGAGCTTTTCAATCCACCAGATTTATGGCTTATAATAAAATAGTGTCTTCTTGAAGTCAAAAAGTTAAGTGATCATGTGACAGTTTCTCCTGCATGGATTGCAGATGTTCCTCAGAATTCCGTCTCAGTTTCCATGACTTAAAATGTAAATTATGGGACACCTTAAACATCCATTTTAAAGGGCAACCGCAAAAATAAATTTTGGTATAGGATTACAGTTCTCTAGAATAACAATGCCAAAACCTGGTGAATTGTGCATCAATAAAACCGTAACAAGCTGGTTAATCCAGACATTCCGTCTGACAGCCTCATCAAATCATGGGATGCTCACCCTCCTTTTCCTTTTGCCAATATCTTTGTCTTTTTCAGTGGAAAAAGTGGCTTTATATTCAAAGTATTTTTTCCTTCTTCAAGATACTAATTTATAAACACAATTTTCATTAAATGAGAGCACCATAACGTAACTTCATTTACTTTTTTTTTCATTGCTGTTCTTAAGTCAGAACGTAAAAAGTTGCTATTGAGTGTAATAGCAATATTGTAAATGTTTTAAAAATATAAAAAAAATAATGGACAGTAACAAATCAGATTCAGGTCGTTGTTCCTTGGCCAAAATTTGTAAAAATATAAAATTTAATATTCCGTTTAAAAACAAGGATACAGATGCGAACAAATTTTAAATATCAGCTAACAATTGTCTTTTTTGTACTTTTTAAAGCCTCTGTGCAGAAACAATAGTTATAGAATGTGCCACACGGAGTAAGGATGAAACAGCCCAATTAATAGTATCGTGTAACACAAACCTAAGGTATACATAAATAAAATGATGTACCTCTATAAATCACATGTTTATTTTAAGTGTTTCATAAACAAAGAATGACATGAAACCACAGATTCAATGCTGTACACTGTCTATAATGTAGAATGATTTAAGATAGACCTGTCATCCCCATGTAAACTTGGACTAAACTTAGACTTCTACCTTTAAATCATCCAGGAAAATGCTACAACAGTACAATATTATGAGCGTACAGTATTTCAAACTTTGGTGCAATAATTGCAATATTCAACAAATGTGTTATTGTTACTCATCGTACCATCTTGTTGAAAGCGTTTAATACATAAAAAATACAGAAAAGGGCTATTCTGCATTCCTTACATAATGCCAGGAAAAATTAGCAGTACACATTATGGTTGTCAGAGCCGGCCCTAGCTAAATTAGTGCCCTAGGCAAGATTTTGGGTGGTGTGCCGCCCCCCTCCCCGTGGGATCCTGAAAAGGGGTGTGGCCTCAGCACAGAAGCTCATTCTGATTGTGTGACGCCCCAGAGCCAACCCGACGCTAACCACTAGCTGCCGTCCAGGTTCCCCGTCCCCGCAAATTGACGCTGGCTGTTCTGCCACTGCTGCCAGGCCCGATCGCAGCTGTCAGGTGAGTTCTGATCGTGGATACTGCCCAGCTGGCAGCAGGTGCCCCGGCCGTGCCTGCACCAAACCTCCACCAGCCCTAAGTGGGCTTGGATGCCCCTAGGAATTCCAAATGCCCATGGCATTTGCTTAGTTTGTCTATGCCTAAGGCCGGCTCTAATAAATGGTATAAACGTTGATTTATGATATCATTGCTTATAACTGGTGACTTGTGATGTCACTTCACTGTTCATCAGGGAATACGTACATAGTGTAAGGAATAATGCCCACGCTACTGTAAATTAGATTACTGTACTAGGATTCCCCTTGGAGATCTAATAAAAGCTCCCCGACATTGAGCATCTTCCCTATGGTGCAAGCAGCCACGGAGCAGCAAAGCGTGCACAACCACTGTAGGATCGTGGTAGCGGCATTGTGTAAGGCGTGGCTGCACCTCCCCAGAACTCCCTGGCCCCTACATGAGCTTGGGTAAATTGCAGCACTCTGCCTCCTTGTCAGCGCCCTTGCACGGAAATCCTTAGATTCTTATATCTTTAGCATTTACAATACAAGGTACATATTCCCATATCCACTCAGGTGGGCTGAGGCCCTGGTGTAAAAAACCTCAAAAGAAATATCTACTTTTCTGTGCATGTAAGCCTAATTTTATGCAACACACATAGATGTAGCATGTAGAAAAGATAGCATCTGGGGGCAGCAAAATTCAGCACTGGTGCAAGACGTTGGGCAGATCAGGGTGTTTTCAGCGTGTGCACCTTATCTGGCCCCCCTCATAGCCCAATCTCATTGATTTTTGTACACAGTTCTATGGGACAGCGAACAAAAATCATGCAGTCTGGAGTAAGTGCTGTATATACTCGCATGGACTCTTCAGGGAGAGCTAACTGAATCCACTCAACCATGTTGCTCTATATTCTTATTTAAATAAAGTTTTAGCTATTTAAGACCTAGTTGGGTGTGGCTCACAAGCCAGCCTTTGTCTAGATGTCACCTCTATACCTGAGAGGTGAGTGCCTTTAACGGCAATTTAATGATTTGTTAGGCATTTATGCTGGCGCAGAGAATTGGAGTCCTTAACGACGGGCCGCAAACTTAAAATAGGAATAAGATTGCCATGCTATTATTTGCTGGATACACAGGGATTTGCAGTATATTATTGTTAGATGGTGATAACAAGTCTTTCTGTTTTGTACAAATTTTAATAAATGATAGAAGAACACACAACTGTGAATCTACGCTACCCAACCAAAACGACTATTAGACAGCTAATTTAAGCCACCATCTACAGCATCAGGATAGACATTGGAATTCGCCTCTCTAATGGAAGGCTTTACAATTGAATATGCATATTAAAGTTATTAGAAAGTAACTGTACTTGCAATGCACATTACATTACATTAGAACGGATTTTAACATCTGCTGCTGAGATGACAAGACAACTTGCTTATGTATGCAATTGCATGTAAATTGGATAAATGGACTGGTTTGGCTTTCATTTAACATGATGAAAGCAAATCACACTGAGGCTGTTAAAGCAGAGTACTATCAGATGGGGTGAGTATGCTACACGCAGTTATTGCTGGCAGACACACTGCAGCTGGGAGGCAGGACGATACAGTATAAGTGTAAGAGAAAGGTCCTATGGCTGGCCTTGTATTGTATTCAAGTAACAGCAATAGTAGTAATCTAAAGAAACAAAATATAAAATAAAATGAAGTCTGAAGTGATGACCTTTGGCGTAATGAGATACATGAGGACCCACGCCAAGTTGTTCTATGCAAGTCAAAAAAAACTCTAAGATGACATCTAGCCTCCCCTTCTGTTGGAAAGAGTACATAGTTTATAAAATACACTTTAATAAGGTATGCTGAACTAAGGACAACACAACTTTTTAATGATTATTCTGACACCCCTTCACCCCCCCCTCTTGTGTTTCCAGCTTCATAACCGCAGCGGAATGTGTGCGCCCTCTATATCAATAACTGGTAATAAATAAATAATGCCTGGGTTTAGTCTAGCCTGTAGCCAATATGATCATCAGAATGGTCACAGCAGCACAAATTATTTCAGGAGGTGAATGTGCTGGAAGGGAAGACAGGGCTGCATGTGATGGGACAGTGACATCACAGGGCTGGTTCTGATTTGGATGTATCTCTGTGCTGGTGCAAGCGCAGACACTATAAGAATGGCAGTGGCATCTAGTGTAACATTAATGGGCACCACAGGTTTCCGCTTGCAGACACATGAACTCCCGCATTAGCCCTACGGATTCTATCATTAGGTAACTCTAACCCTCCCTCCCAGCACCCCCCCCAGTGCCTAAATCTAACCCTCCCCCCTAGTGCCGACCCATAACCCTCGCCCCCCCAGTGCCGAACCATAACCCTCCCCCCCAGTGCCCAACCCTATCCCTAGTCCCTAACCCTCCCCCTAACTCCACTACTTACTGTCTAGATTCCGGCGCCAGGATTCTCACTGATGTCGGGATTCCGGTGCCAGCATTCCGACAGCCGGGATTTAAACTACATCCCTTCTATAGCTCTACTATACTGAGTACTGCAGATCACTACATTCCTTCTATAGCTATACTATACTGTGTACTGCAGATCACTACATCCCTTCTATAGCTATACTATACTGAGTACTGCAGATCACTACATCCCTTCTATAGCTCTACTATACTGAGTACTGCAGATCACTACATTCCTTCTATAGCTATACTATACTGAGTACTGCAGATCACTACATCCCTTCTATAGCTATACTGAGTACTGCAGATCACTACATCCCTTCTATAGCTATACTATACTGAGTACTGCAGATCACTACATCCCTTCTATAGCTATACTATACTGTGTACTGCAGATCACTACATCCCTTCTATAGCTCTACTATACTGAGTACTGCAGATCACTACATTCCTTCTATAGCTATACTATACTGAGTACTGCAGATCACTACATCCCTTCTATAGCTATACTGAGTACTGCAGATCACTACATCCCTTCTATAGCTATACTATTCTGAGTACTGCAGATCACTACATTCCTTCTATTGCTATACTATACTGTGTACTGCAGATCACTACATCCCTTCTATAGCTATACTATACTGAGTACTGCAGATCATTACATCCCTTCTATAGCTATACTATACTGAGTACTGCAGATCACTACATCCCTTCTATAGCTATACTATACTGAGTACTGCAGACCACTACATCCCTTCTATAGCTATACTATACTGACTACTGCAGATCACTACATCCCTTCTATAGCTATACTATACTGACTACTGCAGATCACTACATCCCTTCTAAGCTATACTATACTGAGTACTGCAGATCACTACATTCCCGTCTCTGTAATTACCTCCCCTTATTGTAATAATCAGTGCCTTATTGTCCCACTGTTACGGCTTGTCTCCTCATATTATTAAAGACTACACTTATGTATAATCGTTATGTAATTTATATGCCTGGAACTGCTTGCTATTGGGGTTTCGGCCAATGAATTGCATATGTTCGCAAAAAAACAAACACGGATCTGGTAATAACAGTGTGTGATATGCAAGTTAAAGTGAGCAGAAGTTTACTTTGTCTGCTACTGTTTCATACGATTTATTTGAGCTACCGAAAAGCTGTCCGACGGTCATAACATAAAGAGTCAAAACAATCTGAGTTGCAATTGCTTATAGAATACACTAATCTGCAATACCCCAAACACAGTCGGGTCTTTGGGAGGAAGCATTATCCCGTCTCGGTATTTTGCCAAAGGTCATACTTACAAAACAAATAAAGAATTCCTTCGGGCCAGTGTGCTCTTAGCAAAATGTCACAAAGGAGGCTGAGGCTTAAGTGCCAGCTGCTCATGTTTTGTCTGTCAAAATTACAACATGTAACAGTCTCAACCAAGATATCCTCCTGGTCATGTTGTTACAGTGCACAGGGGGCTTGATTCGGAGTTACACACAATACCAAAAGCAGCCGCATCTCGTGATTTTTAACAAACTGTTGATGCGTCGCAACCGACATATGAGATTTGGAACATCTATGAGCAATTCTGAATCGGAATCATCTCAGTCTCTTCGCTCTGATATCTGAATGGGTATTACTGGGTGGTAACTGGGCGACTAAGAGTCGTTCGCACATAGAAGTGTTCCGTGGGCGCCTAGACAGAGCTCTAACCTATTCAGAGTTAAGTGTATGCAGAGTGCACGTCATTTTCAGTTGTATATTCCGCAACAAGCATATGGTAGGTGTAAGTGTCATTAGTAGTGCAGGTGGAGAACTGGGGATGGGGCGGGTTCATAGATGCGTCTGATCGCTTTATGCACCACTCATAAAGCAGGCCAAGGGTCAACATAAAATATTGCTGATAAAGTTAGACAGTCAACAACTAAAGTACAGGATACAATGCCACTGTATGTACAAGGCTACACTCTGCATTCCCAATGGCGCCATGAGAGTGACCCAAGAGTCCAAACTGAGGACCTTTTCTCTTGGCTGCCCAACTTGCATATAATCCATAGGCCAATTACTAAGGACACCAGAGAAACAACCGCAGCCTCCCAAGACACAGGTGAAAGAGCACATTAGGCAATTCCTAAAGGATAGTGATACAGTCTAAGTACTGTAAAAGTATAATGAAGTGTTTGCCAATCATTTATACTTGATTGACCTAGATTACATTAAATTGTAAGCTCTCACAAATAGGGTCCTCACCCCCAGTCATCTCATTTGCTCTCACTTTGTGCATCTGTGTATAATTGTATCATATCTCTGTACGAGTATGTTAAATGTCGTGCCTACTATGTTTTATATAAAGTATTATGCTCAGTTTCCCTTACCTATTATGACATACAGTATTCAGTACTATGCTCAGATTCCCTTACCTATTATAACATACAGTATTCAGTACTATGCTCAGTTTCCCTTACCTATTATGACATACAGTATTCAGTACTATGCTCAGATTCCCTTACCTATTATGACATACAGTATTCAGTACTATGCTCTGATTCCCGTACTTATTATGACATACAGCATTCAGTACTATGCTCAGATTCCCGTACTTATTATGACATACAGTATTCAGTACTATGCTCAGATTCCCTTACTTATTATGACTTACATTCAGTACTATGCGCAGATTCCCTTACCTATTATGACATACAGTATTCAGTACTATGCTCAGATTCCCTTACTTATTATAACATACAGTATTCCGTACTATGCTCCGATTCCCTTACCTATTATGACATACAGTATTCAGTACTATGCTGTTTCCCTTACCTATTATGACATACAGTATTCAGTACTATGCTCAGCTTCCCTTACTTATTATGACATACAGTATTCAGTACTATGCTCCGATTCCCTTACTTATTATGACATACAGTATTCAGTACTATGCTCAGTTTCCCTTACCTATTATGACATACAGTATTCAGTACTATGCTCAGATTCCCTTACCTATTATAACATACAGTATTCAGTACTATGCTCAGTTTCCCTTACCTATTATGACATACAGTATTCAGTACTATGCTCAGATTCCCTTACCTATTATGACATACAGTATTCAGTACTATGCTCCGATTCCCGTACCTATTATGACATACAGCATTCAGTACTATGCTCAGATTCCCGTACTTATTATGACATACAGTATTCAGTACTATGCTCAGATTCCCTTACTTATTATGACTTACATTCAGTACTATGCGCAGATTCCCTTACCTATTATGACATACAGTATTCAGTACTATGCTCCGATTCCCTTACTTATTATAACATACAGTATTCAGTACTATGCTCCGATTCCCTTACCTATTATGACATACAGTATTCAGTACTATGCTGTTTCCCTTACCTATTATGACATACAGTATTCAGTACTATGCTCAGATTCCCTTACTTATTATGACATACAGTATTCAGTACTATGCTCAGATTCCCTTACCTATTATGACATACAGTATTCAGTACTATGCTCCGATTCCCTTACCTATTATGACATACAGTATTCAGTACTATGCTCCGATTCCCTTACTTACTATGACATACAGTATTCAGTACTATGCTCCGATTCCCTTACCTATTATGACATACAGTATTCAGTCCTATGCTCCGATTCCCTTACCTATTACGACATACAGTATTCAGTACTATGCTCCGATTCCCTTACTTACTATGACATACAGTATTCAGTCCTATGCTCAGATTCCCTTACCTATTATGACATACAGTATTCAGTACTAAGCTCCGATTCCCTTACCTATTATGACATACAGTATTCAGTCCTATGCTCCGATTCCCGTACCTATTATGACATACAGTATTCAGTACTATGCTCAGATTCCCTTACCTATTATGACATACAGTATTCAGTTCTATGCTCCGATTCCCGTACCTATTATGACATACAGTATTCAGTACTATGCTCAGATTCCCTTACCTATTATGACATACAGTATTCAGTCCTATGCTCCGATTCCCTTACCTATTATGACATACAGTATTCAGTACTAAGCTCCGATTCCCTTACCTATTATGACCAGGGGCGTAGAGAGCCACGAGGGGCCCCGGTAAAGGGGGCGTGGCCTAATTTCAGGAGGCGTGGCCACGCCCCCTTGAAAAAAAAAAGTTTTTTGCAGCGCCGGGGAGGGGGCGCTGTGAGCCCCTCAGCCCGGCGCAAAGCCGGTGGGGGGCGCGATCAGTGTGATCGCTCCCCCCTTCAGGCATAGGAGATTGCTGTGGCTGCTGCTTAGCAGCCGCAAGCAATCTCCCGCTGCAGTCCAGCACACGCTGTGTGCTGGGCTGCTGCAGACGGAGGGAGGGAGGGAGGAAGTGAGGGGGGGGGTGCCAGACCCGGGCCCCCGCCGGGCCCCTCTGGAAGCCCGAGCAAACTGTACCCGCTCCCCCCCCCTCTCGGCGCCCCTGATTATGACATACAGTATTCAGTACTATGCTCTGATACCCTTACCTATTATGACATACAGTATTCAGTACTATGCTCAGATTCCCTTACCTATTATGACATACAGTATTCAGAACTATGCTCAGATTCCCTTACCTATTATGACATACAGTATTCAGTACTATGCTCCGATTCCCTTACCTATTATGACATACAGTATTCAGTACTATGCTCCGATTCCCTTACTTATTATGACTTACATTCAGTACTATGCGCAGATTCCCTTACCTATTATGACATACAGTATTCAGTACTATGCTCCGATTCCCTTACTTATTATGACATACAGTATTCAGAACTATGCTCAGATTCCCTTACCTATTATGACATACAGTATTCAGTACTATGCTCCGATTCCCTTACCTATTATGACATACAGTATTCAGAACTATGCTCAGATTCCCTTACCTATTATGACATACAGTATTCAGAACTATGCTCAGATTCCCTTACCTATTATGACATACAGTATTCAGTACTATGCTCAGATTCCCTTACCTATTATGACATACAGTATTCAGAACTATGCTCAGATTCCCTTACCTATTATGACATACAGTATTCAGTACTATGCTCCGATTCCCTTAATTATTATGACTTACATTCAGTACTATGCGCAGATTCCCTTACTTATTATGACTTACAGATGTGTCCTCATATATCTAGCCTCAATACGCCACGCAGCATTACTTGCCTGGTGTGAGTGAGTCGCCAGGTCCCGTGCTACTCTGCAAGCTATCTAAAGATGGCATTACCCACCAGGTCCAAGCTCAGTGAATGTATCGAATTCTGGAGATTGGTACATGTGGTAATGATGACAAAACTAAGAAAACGGGGGTTTTCTGAGTTTTGACCGCATTTCAGGCTTTAATACATCCACCCTAATAATAATAATTTGCCCTGCAAAATGTTTGCCATAAGAGGCTTGCACTAGTGTACTTTAATGTCACGACAAGATGACTGCTGTGTGTGAATGTTCAAAATTTCATCATGTAAAAATGATAATTAGGGTACACAAGGAAGAATAATAAATAGCAATCTACTCTACCAGCTTGGATTTGTCATTCAGGAAGAGTTATTTCGTTTCTAAGAAAAGTTAATTCTTAAGGGGCCTCATTCTTTATTATCAGTGGGCAGTCTCTGAATTTAGTCTGCTCGCTAGTTCATTCTTTCAGGTACCTAAGAAAAACTTCAGGCAATATGTGTTTGTAAACCCAATTCCCACCTAGAACTGCTGAGGTCTCATGCCCGTAACCCCCACACTTTGGAACATAGGGGTCTATTTCGTAAGTCTTGGATGGAGATTAAGTGAATGGAGATAAAGTACCGACCAACCAGCTCCTAACTGTCATGTCACAGGCTGTGTTTGAAAAATGACAGTCTACATTATCTCTATCCAAGGCTTAGTAAATAAACCCCATAGTTACCCTCATCGGCACCTACAATGTACATCTCTACACGCATGACCCTGGGGAGTTTGTGAAACAAAAGCTGATTGGTCAGAGAGTGTCCCTGTTCTGACAGAATATTTCCCTGGTGGACTGGATAATTAGGATTAAAGAAATCATATTGTCTGGTATTCCACTTTCATTTGTTGCAAGAGAACAGCACAGGAAGAAGGGCGAATAAACACTGGGCTCCTAGAGCTCCAGGTATAGACCCCAAATAAGTACAAAGCCAACGGTCTCCAGCTTCGATAAACACTTTCAACTTAGACGCCTTTAATGGCAAGAGATGACTTGTAGTTATATGGTCAGCATCAACGGAAATAGATCTAGGGACCAAATATTAAGTATCCTACCTCCTGCACAGGTTGCTGAACATTCAGACCAGGGAAGGTGGTGCCAAGAAAATCCCACTTCATTATCTCCGCTACCTGTTCGGGTGATGGGGACATTAAATTTATATCTGATTCCCATGTTCTGTTCTTGAAGGAGAATCTGTCAGAAAATGATGACGAGAACTTGTGATACACAACTGATCGAGGTTAAAAAAAAAAAAGTTTGTATATATCTAATGTCTGGAAAAAGAAAGACCAATCCAAACAGATAAGTTATTATTTATTTCCAAAGCAGATTTTTGCAATAAAACACAAGCAGCACACTTTCACAACCTTTATTATTATAATTTTTTTTAACTGTTATCATTACGTGTGTATCAGTTCTTCTAAGCATATTAAATTACCAAGTTAAGCAATTCTTTGCAAAGCCAAAAGAATATCTCTGACGTAGAGATTAGTGAAATTTCCTGCTTCGCTGAACGAGTGAGGGTAAAACTCACTGACCATATAAGGCCAGTTGTACAACTGCGAACATTAGTCAAAAGTATTTGTAATGTTCACTAAGGCAACGGGACGATTGCAGAGAAAAGATCCGAGGCGTTTCTGAAATCATCTACTGTGATGCTGTAATACCTGCATCTAGCCAATATCAGCACAGGCTGCTGTATCTTAACTATGAATCAAGACTTCATTGCTAGGACAGGCAATCTCACTCCTGGAAACACTCAGTATTTACAGTGCTTTGTTACCATCACTATCAGGCTTTCTATTGTTGGTCCTAAGGCTTCTAGAGATTCTGGTTCATCGGTTGGGCGTTTGTAATGGAACGCTGTCCCAGCAACATCAAATTTCCTTGGCCAGTCTATTGTCCAGGCACCATTTATAAAATAGTCGTCTGCATCAGATTTCAGAGCTGAGCAAATAAGAAACAAAAAAAATAAAAAGAAAAGAAAAATGAAACATTTCAATACTAAAGTAAAGCACAAATAATGTTACGCTTTCGATTTAAAATGCAACAACTATATATTTCATCTCATCTGTGGGGCATATACAATTGGGCTAAAATGAACGCGCCTATCGTGCTCAATCTCTGATTCATGCAGCAATGCGCGCTCCTGATCTGATTGTAGAAAAACCTGCACGGACATTTTTTCTATCAATAGCTGCGTTATGTTGTAAAATGGGGAAATGATCCTGGACCCTATAAAGCACGCAAATAAATATTGGATAACATTATAGATCTCTATTACTGGCCCAAAGCAATAACATTTGACTATTTAAAGGTTTCAAATGAGTGAAAAACTAGTAGAAAGCAAGGGTGCACACAGTCAATTTAAGCTACTCTTAAAAATTGGTTGAAAACACCTGTAACTCCCACCTGCAATATTAAAAAAAAAAACACCTGTCGCCTATGATAAATCTATAAATGTCAACAGTTGTTTTATGACTCTTTATCATTAATGGAATTCTACGTATATCTATATGCATTCACTATGTTTTCCCTTTGCTTGTAAATGAGCATTGTACAGCTTCTTTTCATGGTCTTTCAACAAAATTTTCTTAAAAAAAACAAACAAAAAAACCCACCATCTATACAGCACCCCCATAGGAATCGGTATGAAATACCGCCGGCCGATTCCCGGCAGCACCTGGCCGACCAAAGCAGAGTTCCCGGCAGCGGAAGCCCGACAGCTCTGGAAATCCCGATCGTCGATAGGTAAGTACTGACTAAACTAACCTAACCCCCTAACCCTCCTTAGGGGTGCCTAACCCTAACCTCCCCCCAAGTGCTTAACCCTAATCCCCCCTCTAAGTGCCTAACCCTACCCCCCCTTCCCCGCTGCCTAAACCTAAGTACCCTGGGGGGGTGCCTAACCCTAAGTCCGCCCCGGGGGTGCCTAACCCTAACCCTCCCTTCCCCTAGCCTAAGCCTAACCCTCCCGGGGGGGTGCCTAACCCTAAGTCCCCCCCGGGTGCCCTAAACCTAACCCTCCCCCCGCGGCTGTCTGCTCGCGGCGCCCGGCATCCCTTCGATTGGGATGCCGAGCGCCGGTCTCCTGGCGTCGGGGAAACGTCAGGCCTCTACATCTAGACGCCCGGCATTTCACCCTCGCCGGGATATGACAGTCGGGAAGCCGGCTACCGGTATTAAGGTATACCCCTCCATATACCCGCCCCACACACCTTTTAAGCTATTATTCTGCACTTTGCAGAATATCACCCCAGAGATTACATAATTATTAGTCAAAATAAGCTAAATACTTTTAAGTGCCTAATTAATCATTAAGGGGGTCCCAGGGGTTCTGAACCAAGGGCCTGATTCAGACTTGGGAATAGAGAGATATCTCTCTCAACTGATCATCTTGGTGAAACCATGCTGCATTGCAGGTGGGGCAGATTTAAAATGTGCAGAGATTTAGATTTGGGAGGGAGGTGTCCAAACTTACATCTAAATTGTAGAGTAATAATAAAGCTGTGCAGTATTTGTGGGCTACATGTAAAAGCAGCCAGTATGTACCCTACATGCAAAATAAAAATGATGTATTTACACCCCTTGCATTGCAACATGGTTTGTCCGGGTACACAGTTAAGTGCTATGTCTCTCTCTATTCCCAACTCTGAATCAGGCCCCCAAGTCCTAATATTTTCGGTAAAATGGCAATTTTTCCCGGCTACACCTGCTTTGGGGCTGTGAGGAAAAAAAACGTGTGGAATCTTAATGAGAATTACCGCAGCTGAATTTCAGCGGCTAATTGGATACCAAAAACTCCTGCGAGTTTAAATGCTTAAAGTGAATGGAAACACCCAGCCACACTGCAGCATTTGATGAGATATGCAGTGGCCTCGGTGGGAACAGCCTACCTTACATCTAGCCTGGCTTTCCCTTCTGCCAGTTATGCCCTGATGCTGCAGGATCTTCCAGCTTATTGTGATATAAACTGCATCGCTGCCCAGGGCATAACCCATTAGGCTGGAAACATGCTGCGTTATCTTCACTTATCAGATAATGCAATTATCTGATAAGTGACCTGAATGCCAATAATAATCCGTATGGGACCATTCCTGTCATGTTTAGTGTTGCTGAGCTGCTATTTGTCTGTATGTTCCAACCTGATTATCAGGAAACATTGAAATCCATATGAGAATGGCTGAATCCAATTTTGCCACTCACTTGTGCCCCCCTAAGGTCCTAAATAAGGACATGTGCCATGTACTTCTGTGTGTCACAAACACACTTATGTGTAACTGCTGCCAGTGTCACCCTCCTTATTAAACCAATTGTTCCAGTGTACTGTTGTTTTAAATGAAGATCTTTCTATCCTCTAGGCATAATTTACTTCCATCTGTTCCTGCACCCCCATTGTGCAGAGCTTCAGCAAAGTTGGGGTAAAACTACCTACTGCATGGGATAACCTTGGCGTGCAAGGGTAAAATGCCTTGCCCCTCTTATGTGTGTCTTACACAGTTATGGGGCAGTACTAAGTGTCACCCAAATGCTGCAGGCCAGTGTATGATGGAGACCTGCAGCATTACAATGTCAGATGCATGTCCTTATTGCCATAGTGCTATATAATGTTACCCCAACAGGGATTCTCATTGATGCCCAATACCAGGCCTGGTCAACCTGTGGCTCTCCAACTATTGTGAAACTACAAGTCCCAGTATGCTGGTACCAGATGATGAGTGGAAGGGTATGCTGGGACTTGCAGTTACACAACAGCAGGACAGTCACAGGTTGGCCAGGCCTGCCCTACAAAGTGAGGGGAGAAAGATATGGGGTTGACTTTCACACAGTTGGGGAAGGGAAGATTAGTAAATGTTCGGGTGTATAATATAATTATGTGTCTGCATACTTTTTTGTTTTTGTTTAGTTTGGTACATATTTTACTACAACGCTTTCATCACTATAACTTTTAAAATGAAATTTTAGCATGACAACAGATATATATGGAATATAGGGAGAGATTTATCAAACCTTGGAGAGATAAAGGTGAGAAGGTCCCCATACCAACCAATCAGCTTCTAACTGTAATCGTACAGGTTGTGCTAGGAAAAAGCAGATTTATTGCTATAAGCATCTTCTCCACTTTATCTCCTTACAAGATTTGATAAATCTATCCCTTAGAGTTAAGGCGCTCATACATACGGCTCATACGGATTGACGCAATTCCCCGTTCTGCAGACGTCAGGGCCGGGAGATCGGGGATAGTCAACATGTTGAAAAAACTCGATTCCCTGATGCCAACCCAAAAATGGTCGGAATCAGCGAGTCTGGGATTAAACATTGACCTGATCTGCTGATGGATTGCTGATCATCGATGTCCGCGGATCGGCAGTTTTGGTCGCTGAACAGCGGATTAGGTGGCAACGGCAGAACGGTGAATCGCAGCTCAGGTTTATAGGGCCCTTTATTCTACTACAAAGGCTAATTATGTTTTAAAACCAATGGAGTTTGCTATTAAACATATCATAACCAGGATTGACATTATAAAAATTCTTTCAAACTTACCTATATAGTTCTTTGACATAGCAACTTCTTTAATCTCAATGTGAACTGAACCTCGTGGAATTTGAACGACTTCCATGTAGCCTAGAAGACAAAGTTTAGCATCTGAATTTTCAGACAGGTAACATCTCTACAAAAATGTATTCAGCATTGACACCTATAAAGACTACAGATTTCAAGGAGGGAACCTGAACGGCTCTGTTGTACTGTTGGGGGTGATTCAGCATCGGCCAGAATTGCAAAGCTGCACACAAGCAGCTTTGCAATTCTGTCTTTGCAAATATGCAAATGCAGCAGGTGGTGTATGACACCCTCTGCTGCATTTGCGATCCCAGCACTGCGACCGAAGTGGCAGGTTAGGATCACCATCGCGACCATTGGAGGTCGATGGTCTCCATGGTGGACGGCACCAGGCCGCTGGTCAGCTCAGTAAGCCTCAGCTTACTCATGCTGGGCGGCATGCGAGGCCAGGAAACTGCGTCAGTCAATGCAATCCTTGGCCTTGCCACTCAAAGAAAACGGGGTGGACACACCCGTTTCCGGGAACACCTGCCGACCGTGCCCCTTAAATGCCTCTGCCTCTTCAATCAGGCAGATGCATCGAAGGCGCTGGGTGCGATTACGCATGACCCATCTGCACACTTGCAGTATGGGTCCTGCGCACGCACACAGATTCTCGATAGTCGGGAATCTCACTTACGTGCACTGCTGAATCACCCCCATTGTTAGGAAAATAGGACACTCATTTACAGTCATGAATAAACACTTGTTGAAATTCAAGAATCAGAAACAGGATACAGGCTACAACTAGAAACAGGTCATTGATCCACAGCCATAAAACAGGACATACATCCAAAGTCAAAATACATGACACTCATCCACGGCCAGAAAACAGAGCACTAATCCACTGCCAGAAAACAGAGCACAAATCCACTGCCAGAAAACAGAGCACTAACCCACTGCCAGAAAACAGAGCACTAACCCACAATCAGAAATCAGGACATTCAGCCACAACCAGAAATCAGGATACTCAGCCACAACCAGAAATCAGGGCACCCAGCCACAACCAGAAATCAGGGCACCCATCCACAACCAGAAATCAGGGCACCCATCCACAACCAGAAATCAGGGCACTCAGCCACAACCAGAAATCAGGGCACTCAGCCACAACCAGAAATCAGGGCACCCAGCCACAACCAGAAATCAGGGCACCCATCCACAACCAGAAATCAGGGCACCCATCCACAACCAGAAATCAGGGCACTCAGCCACAACCAGAAATCAGGGCACTCAGCCACAACCAGAAATCAGGGCACCCAGCCACAATCAGAAATCAGGGCACCCAGCCACAACCAGAAATCAGGGCACTCAGCCACAACCAGAAATCAGGGCACCCAGCCACAACCAGAAATCAGGGCACCCAGCCACAACCAGAAATCAGGGCACTCAGCCACAACCAGAAATCAGGGCACTCAGCCACAACCAGAAATCAGGGCACCCAGCCACAACCAGAAATCAGGGCACCCAGCCACAACCAGAAATCAGGGCACTCAGCCACAACCAGAAATCAGGGCACCCAGCCACAACCAGAAATCAGGGCACCCAGCCACAACCAGCAATCAGGGCACTCAGCCACAACCAGCAATCAGGGCACTCAGCCACAACCAGCAATCAGGGCACTCAGCCACAACCAGCAATCAGGGCACTCAGCCACAACCAGAAATCAGGGCACTCAGCCACAACCAGAAATCAGGGCACTCAGCCACAACCAGAAATCAGGGCACTCAGCCACAACCAGAAATCAGGGCACTCAGCCACAACCAGAAATCAGGGCACTCAGCCACAACCAGAAATCAGGGCACTCAGCCACAACCAGAAATCAGGGCACTCAGCCACAACTTGAAATCCGGATAGACAAGCAAAAAACAAGAAATCAAGGCACCCAGCCACAACCAGAAATCAGGGCATTTGGCTACATGTAGAAAACATGACACGAGGGCCGTATTCAGAGGTGGACGTAGTCGCACTACATATGCGTCCAAGTGGTTACCGCCGCAGAACATATTTGTACAAGGGGGAAAAATACCAATATATGCAGCAAGCTATGTTTTTTCTTTCATTTAAATCTGACAAAAGATGGAAGAAAAATAATGCTATAATCAGTGGTCATTGGTATTGCTTTCATCATACAGATAAGATAATACAGATAACATAGACCTTTTTTTCTGAAACAGAAAACACATTGGATAAGAGACGCAGGTAGTAGGCCAATGCACATGTGCTAATAGAGCATATATTCACGGTGGGGAGTGGGATGGAACAAGGGCCTAACTCGACCAAATGACCATGAAAGATGCCAGACATTACTAAGCAATGCTTCAGGTGAAAAAGTAGTGAAATTACGCGCATAAAGAAACATTGCGGGCCCACATCAGACTCGCCTACTACTCTCCTGGAATGTCTAGGAGAATTCCCTGTTGAAGTGCATAGGGGGTTTGATAGTGCGATTCACTGCAAATTGCATCATCATGCTTCTGCCCCTTCCTTCCCCCCTGTATGATGCCGCGGCTGGGACCATTACATCATAGGGGCGAGCCGTGATTATGAAAAAAGCACGTCACCAGCCCCCTCATTTGCCAATTGGACATAACCTCAAAGATGACCCAAAAGGTGGCAAGTAATGTCCAAATGTCTTCCGCTTAGTATTTTACCCTTTCGGTGTCAGTAGGTCTTCCCACAGAGAAGACGGTGTATCGGTTGCAAAAGTTGCAGAAACAAGAAAAAAAAAAAAGGCCCAGCACTGTCATAAGCAGCATTTGTGCTGCGGGTCATGAAAGACCCGAGGATCAGCTGAAGCCGTCTCACTGTGCATTACGCAACAAGCTACAACAGATGACTGAGAGGCAAATGAGTCTCCTGGGTTAATGACCTCGTTTGGGACTCTGGTCTATCCATTAGCATCTTTAATCTATTACAAATATCACTCCAAAGCTAAAGACTTTGAAAATATTTTGAAAGGGACACTAATATGAAAGGGAGTATAAATACTACCAAATAACCAATATGTTACACAGCACTGCCCTATAAATGTCAGGCTATTATGAAGATATCCCAATAAATCATTGCTATACTTCTCTAAGGCCTCTAAATAACACAGAGACAGCTCCATGTGTCTGTGAGATATCTGCCCCTGAGACAGTGACCATGTGCTGCTGCCCCTTATCTCTGTGAGGTACTGTACATACCAAGGTGTCTTTATAAATGATCCTAGAAAAGTAGAAACGGTGAGCTGGGTATTAGTTCTGAATAATTTATTTGACACCATGAAACTTTATTTATGTATTCACAGTGTGGCTGTGCCATCCCGTTGTGATCCAAGCTGTTCTCCAGAATTACTGTAATCTCCAAAGGCATTCATACAGGCCTATTCTTTTACACACAATTCTTTTAGTTATATACACTGTTATTGGGGTTCTCGCTCTACTTTGCCACTACTAGTATGTGCAAATGAAAGGAAGACGAGTTCAGAAGATAGTAGTTTAAAAAGAAAAACGGGGGTAAATATAAGTGGCGCTTTTTAAAGATGACGAGTTTTCGGTGGTTTTGGTCACTATATTTAAAGGGGCAATAATATTAAATATGAAACACTCCTGGATTTTGTATTTAATATAATTGCCCCTTTAAATTCTGCAGGCAAAACCACTGCGCCGTTGAAATGCGCCTGTTAGTAAATTTATTAGATCCGCATACACCAAGCCTCAAAACATCATGCGGCACGAGTGAGCTGCCAGGTCCCGTGCGGGCCTGAGTCTGTATACGAAAGCACAGCGGAACCTGGCGTGGAAAGGGTTTTTTTATTTTCACGAGTGCAGCAATTACATTTGAGGGCACATCTGTAATACTAATAATTAGTATCAAAGTTTATGCACCTAAAACCAGGTTTAATGTACAGTATGTATATAAATACAATTTTGGCGTAGCAAGCCTGAATGTACTAAACAAGATTTCTCATGCTCCGCAGTTTGAACATGCCTAGCCCTTGCTACAGTTCCTGTGTCATCCAGTCTGGCGCAACCAGGCAACACATATGGTGCAAGTGTTAACAACACTCCACGGCACTCTGATCGAAACACTCAGGGCCTGATTCAGCAGAAAACGCAGATCGGGATTTTCACGCAGATTCCCGATTATCGTAACCGTTGGTCACGGTGGTGATCCCAGGCTGCGACCTCACTTAGGACGCCTCCTGCAGTATTTGAATTTTAGCAGGACGGAATTGCAAAGCCTTGTACAGTATGCTGCTTTGCATATTCCATCCACTGGTGAATCAGGCCCTAACTTGGCATAAGTTGGAATACAGCCAACAGAATCAGTACACGACTGTGTATAACTCCCTATAAAGGAATACTATTGGATGGATGGAGAATAAGCTTTATAAGAACAAACATGACATCATTACGTCACTGAAGAATAACCTGTTGCATATACTTACCCCCTCTTGGCAGCGAATCATTGAAAAATCCCTCTATTGCTTCACAAGTGCTTCCATCTCCCCCACACACTCGGCACCTGTCTTCTTTAGCGTCGGAGCCCAAAATGTTATCGCACCCTACATGCTAGGCAGAAGAAATGTAACGCAAGGAAGAGTCAACTGACTGACAAAGAAACAATGATAACACACACATCAGCTAGTCATTCAGAACAAAGGTGATAAACAAATATGGAACACATTGCCTAACATACTAAAACACTTTTACAATTCCTCCTTGCTGCTTTTGAATCTCCCTCTTCATTCACTCATATAATAGTGCTCCTCACAGTGACTGTGGGAGTAGATGCTCAGTGCTTTGTGTATGCAGCTCACTTTATCAATAGCTTTCTTAGCAGTGCTCCTCACACTGACTGAGGAAGTAGATGCTTGATTATGTCAATGCAGATCCCTTCATCATTAGCGTGTTTAGCAGTGCTCCTCATAGTGACTAAAGGCGTAGATTCTTGGTGATCATGTCACTGTGAATCTAGATCCCTTCATCATTAGCGTGTTTAGCAGTGCTCCCCATAGTGACTACCGGCATAGATGCTTGGTCATCATGTCAGAGCGAATGTTTCAGTGCTCCTCACTGTGACTGTGGGAATAGATGCTCAGTGATCATGTCAGTGCATGTGTAGATCCCTTCATCATTAGCTGGTTTAGCAGTGCTCCTCACAGTGCCTGTGGGAGTAGAGAATCTGGAGCCCAATCAGAGTTGCACGTAGTCTGTTTTACAGTGGGATCTTGAGATTTTTAGCACTATACAGTACATGCTCTGTAGCTGAGCAACATCAAATATTAAACTCTTTCTTTCCTTTCTAGATTGCGGCATTCTGGATAAACAATCTTATGTTTCATTTATTATATCTTACAGTATGTTTCATTTATTATACTATTACGTAGCATCTAAACTTGGGGATAGAAGTATACTCTAAAATGACATTAAACAGAACATTTAAGTGCTCTTTCTATATATCTTCGGTTGGACCACTACGCCCATATTTGAAACATCACAGTAAAATGCATTATTCATTGTTAAGAGTAAATTATTACCTCCCATACTACACTATAGAATGAAGCTCCTCCTACACATTGAGGACAGTGGACCTCATTCAGAGGCGGTCGCAAGAAGCGATCGCTCTCTCTGAATGAGGGCGGGCGCTTCCTTTTTTTTGGTGCGACCTCCTGGTCGCAAGCTAAGCAGTGGGTTACCACCCACAGCTTAGCTAGCGACCAGGGTGATGGTCGCGATGGTGATCACCATCGGGGCTTGCGACCAGACCCTAAGGTTGGGTCTGGGCACTAGCAAGCCCCAGGGAGCTTTCCACCCTGATGGAGCAGGAAGCTCCCCACTGACATCACTGATGATGTCAGTGCGGCCGCCCACAAAACAGTAGGCGTTCCTTAAGGAACGCCTCCGTTTTGGAAACCACCCCCCCGGCCCACCTACAAAAAGGGGCGAGCTGTTGATCAACATCGACAGCCGCTCCTTTTGTAGCGAGCTCAGGAGCGAGTTTCTCTCTCACTCCGGGGCTTGCACACGCGTAGTGCGTGCGCTGGGCTACCCATCGAGCCGGTTGCGAGCACATCGGTGCTTGCGACCGGGTCTGAATGACCCCCAGTGTCCTGACGGGATATGATAAAGGTCTAAACACTGATTCAGCAGGGATTTAAGTTAAAGTACTGTCACATTAGTCCTGTGTATGAATGAAAGAAAAGACTACAAATCCATCACTCTCACTCTGACTGTTGCTACCTCCTAACATGGCCGCCTGCTGTAGAAGAATGAAAAAGACTGTGACCGCGGTGATTCAAAATAATTTAAGCATCTTAACTCTTTAATCTAACCAGGAAGCGTTATCCCTAAAACCTAGGGCCTGATTCAGAGCCGCTCGTAAGCGGGCGCTCGTTCGTTCCGAGCGATGTTTGCCCAACTGCGCATGCGTACGGATCGTAATACGCATGCGCGAACCAGTCAGCGCGGCCGAAAACCGTTTGTTCGCTAAATAGCGAATGCCTGCTATTTTGAGTGACAGGAGGAGGCGTATGTGGGTGGTAACAGGGGAAGGTGCTTGAAAACGGTGAGTGGAGATCCGAACGCAGGCGTGCTTAAAGGTCAAAACGGGCGTTTTATGGGTGTGCATAATTAATACAGCAGCGTCATTGACCACGTCACTGGATTATTTTATAGTCAGAACTGCTCGCAAGATTGCGGTAGGAAAAACCAACCACAAGAATAGCGAGCAGTTCATATGCTGGTCGATGTACTCGATTAATCTAATAAATAGCGGACATGACGTAGGATGCGAGCGGCCACGGGGCGTAGTTATCCAAAAAACGACCGCAAGTTTTGTTCGCTCGTTCAGACCTAGAGGCGTGAACAGACCGCAAAGAGCGAACGGTTCATTTGAATAGCCACCCCTTTTTCCTGAACGAACGACCGCAAATAGCGTCCGGCTCTGAATCAGGCCCCTAGACCCGTTATATATATATAATCTACTTAATTTTCTAATGGACAAATTCCCATTACACATAACTAAAAAAAAAACAAAAAAAAAACAATACACCCCAAAAATCTGCTTGTGAGTGGTTTTAATGCCGTACACGGGATTTGACAGCTTTTGGACTGGAGTGCTTTGAAGAGGGAGAAGCATCACGCGCCGTATAGAGTTACCATGTTGTCTGCTCTAGACTATAGTTGGAGCCTTGTACAGAGCAATAGGAGTCTGATGATGAACCAGCATTTCAGATACAACAATATACAGTAACTGCCATGTTAGTCAAATGTCTTCGTACATAAGTTTTATTTAAAATGTAAAAGCAGTAACCTTGCACTCTCCGTTGATGCAGATATCCAGGGAATCGGCATTGCAACGAGTTCCATCTATAACAGCAGGGGCCCTCTCGGTGTAAAAATTATAGCCCTCAGCCAAACAGTTTAATGCGCACGATTTAACACCACCTGTGATTGCAAAATGGACAGAGATATTAATATTTTATAAGTGGTCTGTTACATTTCAAACCGCAGAACAGTCATCGCAGAGGGACACGTTACATTTAATATACTTAAACTTCGGCTATAATAATTTTTCTTCAACTTAAACAGTAGCAGGTTTTAGAATGAGCAGCATTGCATTCTGCTGTCACGCACTCACTTAGACAAATGATGTCAATAAAATATTACTCAGGAACTTGCTGAAAGTTGCCGTGGATATGAAAAAAGAATTACAAACACAATTTCAGCAATCATAAGCGCGATTCCACCCAGTTCAATGACAACAGAACAGACTCACAGTAACATACAGATGTTTCCTCAATCGCCTAGCCTCCTTACGCATTAAACAGTCCTAGTAGCATCGCGCTGTGGCGTGACTTGGTAGCGCTGAGCATCTTTTTGTGCGACTTAAACCTTCAAATGTGTCTTATTCGCGATATGATTAGGACGCACAGGAAGCTTCTGCTGAATGATATGCGGCATGCCTATATTCTGTGTGCAACTGCAGACACATCCACTGACACTGTAACGTAGCATTTCGCATGCAGATGCACACACAGTTGCACACAGAATATAGTCATGCTGCATATCATTTCTAACCAGAAGAAGATGCTTGTGCCTTTTATTTGTAACGCTGTGCGAATAAGATGCATTTGAAGGTAAAAAGTCGCACGAAAAGACGCTCGGCGCTACAGAGTCACATGGCTCTCGCGTTGTGTGTAGCGCAGCTTGTAGCGCACGGAGGATAGTCGTATGTGGACACATCTGTACTGCAGTGGAATTGCCTGTGTTTAATGGGTTACCTGGGTGTTATTGCGCTAGCTGCTTTACAGCAGATAATAGAGGGACAAATCAGTTTACAATACAATAATTATTAATTATATGAATACAAATTCCTAATAAAACTACTACTTGTATATGAAAATGACACTGCATTAGAAAAACAAACATTTTGTAGAACATTTAACAATTACCAGAAATACTATGTGTGCGGGATGTTTTCTTCCATGTATATTTCTTGGCAAGGCCAAGCAAGGAATCCAACAAATGTTTGATCTTTAGGTCCATTGCTCTATTGTAGTCTATGGAAATTACTTCTAGAAAGCACTGACCAAAAGAGAAAAGTTTTCTACATCACACAATGTACATGAAAGCACCCTGCTTCCCAATAGGGGCTAATTCTGAATGCAGACGGATCCTGCGGATATCAGCAAACCACACATGCGCCAGAGAAAGCACTCTCAGACTGACCATGACCCACACCATGCACACGGACGTGGACTGAAAGTATGGATGGCTCCATCCGTCTATTGACAGATCACTCTTTGCGTGAAATGGGCATTTCTGGAGGGGAACTGGCTGCAGAACATGGGATCGCACATCACTGATCCATCTTGTGGGAGTGTCATGGGGGTGCAGCGTGCTCCTGTGCTCGTTTAGAGCGTGTGGACGGAGATGGGACGTCTGTTTCCTTCGGACCTTTTGCACACAGCATAGAGTGGAATGATGATGGCTGCAGGCAGCAAAACAGTGAGCACTGTGACTTAGACACATACAGTGGTGCTTCAAAGTTTGTGAACCCTTCAGAATTTTGTATATTTCTGCTGAAATGTGGCCTAATACTACCTCAGATTTTCACACAAGTCGTACAAGTAGATAAAGAGAACCAAATCAAACAAATGAGACAAAAAAAATACATGCTCATTGATTTATTGATTTGGGAAAATGATCCAATATCATATCTGTGAGTGGCAAAAGTATGTGAACCTTAAGGCATAGCAGATATTTTGAAGGTGAAATTAAGAGTCAGGTATTTTCAATCTATGGGATGACAATCAGGAGTGAGTGAACAACCTGTCTTTTTAAAAGAATAGGGATCTATCAAAGTATGATGTTCACAACACATGTTTGTGGAAGTGTATCATGCCACGAACAAAGGAGATTTCTGAGGACCTCATAAGAAGAGTTGTTGATGTCCATCAGGCTGGAAAAGGTTACAAAACCATCTCTAAAGAGTTTGGATTCCACCAAGCAAGGCGTTTTATAGTTTGCAGGGTCACAAAAGAACCCTAGGTAACCTCTAACCAACTTAAGGCCTTTCTCACATTAGCTAATGTTAATGTTCATGAGTCCACCATCAGGAGGACTCTGAACAACAATGGTGTGCATGGCAGGATTGCAGGAGAGAGCCGCTGCTCTCCAAAAATAACATTGCTGCCCGTCTGCAGATCACCTGAACAAGCAAGAAGACTATTGGAACAATGTTTTGTAGACCGATGAATCCAAAATAGAGCTTTTTTGGTTTAAATGAGAAGGGTTATGTTTGGAGAAAGGAGAACACTGCATTCCAGCATAAAAACCTCATATCATCTGTGAAACACGGTGGTGATATCATGGTTTGGGCCTGATTTGCTGCATCTGGCCCAGGACGACTTGCCATCATTGATGGGACAATGAATTCTGAATTATACCAGAATATTCTAAAGGAAAATGTCAGGACATCTGTCCATGAGCTGCATCTCAAGAGAACGTGGGTCATGCAGCAAGACAACGCCCAAAACATACAATTAATTCTACCAAAGAATGGTTAAAGAAGAATATATATAAAGTTTTAGAATGGCCAAGTCAAAGTTCTGACATTAATACTTTCAAAGTGTTGAGGAAGGACCTGAAGCGAACAGTTCATGGGAGGAAACCCACCAACATAACAGAGTTGAAGCTGTTTTGTACAGAGGAGTGGAGTAAAATTCCTCCAAGACGATGTTCAGGACTAATCAACAATTACCAGAAACATTTAGAAGCAGTTATTGCTGCACTAGAGGGTCATACCAGTTACTGAAAGCAAAGGTTCACATACTTTTGCCACTCACAGATATGTGATATTGGATCACTTTCCTCAATAAAAAAAACCCAGCATGTCTATTTTTTTGTCTCATTTGTTTGATTTGGTTCTCTCTATGTACTTTTAGGACTTGCGTGAAAATCCAAGGTAGTTTTAGGCCAAATTTCAGCAGAAATATAGAAAATTATGAAGGGTTCACAAACTTTCAAGCACCACTGTACAAATACACGGATGCTTGCTCAGACGCATTCCCTAGTAAGTAGGCTGCAGCGGCCAGACACTTTTTTGAGCATGACAGAGGCATGCGCAGACATCCGTAAGTGATAAGTCTTTGACAGGCGCATGTGTGTCTCTGCAGCTGTTTGCAATTGAGCAAAAACAAACCTTTGCACTACTCTGCCTACTTTGGACCTCCACTCTCCCATTCCGTTCAGTCTGTTGCAAATGGTACAACAGTCAGTTGCATGGAAATCTGCATACTGTATGCACGTGGCCTTTTTTCTGGGCACATGCAGAACCAATGTGTACATTTTATAGTATGCACACGGGTGTAAAACCAACTCAGCATCAGCCCCATGGTTTAACATGAGCAACTCAACATGTCGAAGCAGTTTTTCAAATGCTGCAAGCAGCACCGTAAAAGGGTGCCGCTGCGCCCTGTGCTGCACCCAACCTCTGATGCCTTATCCGGAACACTAGCCTGTTTGCTCAGAGCATCCTACAGATGCTCTCCCACACTGTGGGAGAAAACATAATGTCTCTCCCCATACAGTGCGGGAGCTGTGAGCCAGAGCTGGTTGCAGCATAGGGGTAGTACAGCTGGTACCGCCTCCACTGCATCCCGTCCTGTGTGGCGCCTTTGCTACTAGCAACAATAGGGCAACATCCAACAAGGTCCAAAGGGCCTTGGTGCTCTTGCAAGTACCTTGAGGCCCAAATGGCGGAGATGTAGAAACCTCCCGGAAAGTGAGATACTGTAGATAGTTAGATGTAGAAACCTCCCAGAGAGTGAGACAGTGTAGATATAGAGATGTAGAAACCCCCAAAAGAGTGAGACACTGTAGATAGATGTAGAAATCCTCCAGAGAGTGAGACACTGTAGATAGATGTAGATACCCCCCAGTGAGTGAGACACTGTAGAAAGATGTAGACACCCCCAGAGAGTGAGACACTGTAGAAAGATGTAGAAACTCCCCAGAGAAAGACACTGTAGATATATGTAGAAACACCAAGACAGTGAGACACTGTAGATAGATATAGAAAGATGTAGAAACCCCCCAGAGTGTGAAGGTAGACAGAAAGATGTAGAAACCTCCCATAGAGTGAGACACTGTAGATAGATATAGAACCCCTCCCAGAGAGTGAAACACTGTAGATATACATAGATGTAGAAACCCCCAGAGAGTGAGACACTGTAGAATGATGGATGTAGAAACCCCCCAGTGAGTGAGACACTGTAGATAGATGTAGAAACCCCCCAGAGAGTGAGTGACTGTAGATAGATGTAGAAACCCCCCCGATAGTGAGACACTGTAGATAGACATATAGATGTAGAAACCCCCCAGAGCGTGAGATACTGTAGAAAGATAGATGTAGAAACCCCTCTGAGAGTGCAAGACTGTAGATAGATGTAGAAACCCCCCAGAGAGAGAGCGAGAGATGTAGATAGATCAAATACAAAACCAAAACTCACTTTCTTTGTAGGATCCCAGCTACTGATCCTCCTGAGTGGGATTTCCGGAATCCCCATCTCTTCCCCACACTACGTGCTCAAGCCTCTGAGCTGCATGCCATCCCTTAGTCAGCTCAACTTTCAGTTTGTGGTCAGCACTGCAGGGTCGACTTCTGGCAGATGGGACAGCACAAATGGAGATGGGAGCATCTAGTGGCACCTGGCAGTACTGCACTCAGCAATGACACTGACAGCAGCTCTCTATTCTGTGCCCGCCTGCTCATAAGAGCCATCCTCTGGTCGGAACTGTAGATAGAGTGTCTGCCGGCCAGTACTGTAGAGCATATTCTAAGGTCAATATTAAGTACTTCAACCCATTGGTTTATGATTCTATCACTAAAATAACCTTGTTTTAATAACACACTTAATAAACTCCATTGATTTTGTTGACAAATTCACTCATTAAAAAAATATATATATATATGCTACAGGCCCTAAAGCTTAAGCTCCAGTAGTTTCACAGTAGATCCGCCTCTGGCGACGGCACCAGCTGCACCGCCCTCCATATGGCCCTGACTGCATGCAGAGATTTGGTAGCATGTATGGAGCGTTCATGTCAAATTTGATTTCACAGAGCTTAATTTATTATTGCACATCAGTGTGTTAAGTGCTCAGTAAAATCATTTAGCTTTAAAAGTGCAGAGCATTTTTAGCTGTGATCAAGATGCTTATTAAATATGACATAAGCATTTTCATTGGTAAAAATCCTTAAAGCACCTGTGTATGCCCATTCTACTTCCAGTTTAAGGCGCACATCCACTAGGCGATATTAATGAGTGATTGAACGATATCGTTAATGTTCAATCGCTCATTAGTCGTGCATGAATCAGGCACTAAAATTTCGGAAACGACCGCTGGTCATTTCCAACATCAATCATCGCCCGAACATGCTGGTCAATCTGCCGATAACGACAGACTGGCTCATGTTCGGGGATGATGGAGGGTGCCTACACTGAACGATATATCGTTTACTGTAGGCACTGCACAGTACAATGAACGACTGAACGATACGGATATCGTTCAGTCTTTTTACTGTCACCTAGTGGATGTTCCCCTTTAGTATTTGCCTTTAGTTTTCCTGTAGAGAACAGGCACTATTAAAGACTAATTTAGAATTGGCCGTGTGCAATCATCACAAGTTCACCCAGGTTTTTATGGAATTTCACTTTATGACATAGTTTCCCAAACTCCCCATTACAGTTCAGGTTTTAAAGATATCCATGCTTGAGCACAGGTGATAGTGAGGTGCTTTCATACGGTTTTGTGTCATTCACTTATTTTTGCACACAGACTGGCATGGCAACGTGGAATTGACTGTGGGATAAGCAATTATTACTTAAGATGATGGTCTGTGCGAGCCAAACCTGGATGGATCGGGGGAGTTTTAGATGCACAAAGGATATTTACAAATGCAAAAAAAAAAAAAAAAGATTCAGTTTTGCAGGGTGGGATATTCTGGGGAGGATGAGTATATTTTAAGGTGATTTGTCATGTACAAGACACATTAACTTCTAGACATTTCCAATTACAGATGTGTCCTTGCTCCTCTAGCCTCAATATGCCATTCAGGGCGACATGCCTGGCGTGTGTGAGCCGTCAGGTCCCGTGAGAACCTGCTACGTCGGGCATCTATTTTGCCAAAAAATGTATCTAAGTCGCTATGCGATGCGACTAGGAAGCACCAGCAGACTGTGCTGATTATTTTGATACTTGTATATCTGTGTGCGACTGAGACGGTATCATTGTAGCACTTCGCATGCTGATTGAGAGACTCATACAAGTGTCACATATCAAATTACTCAGCACAGGCTCCAGGTGCGTCCGAGTCACATCGTATTGCCACAGACCCATTTCCAGCAAAAAAAAGACGCCCAGTGCCAGCAGAGTCTCACAGGACCAGGCGCGCCAGGAGGGGCTGTTTGACGCGACTGCAGCAAAGACGATAGAGGACACATCTGTATGATGTATGATCACTCTGCTCAGTTCAGTATGAAGTTACAGTTTAGAAGAATAAAGAGTATTTCAACTTTATTTTCAAACAATATAAACTTGTTATCAGACATGATTGGGATCTCACACAGGGGCCTGTGCATCAAGGTGAAAGGGTCTGTTACACGTGTGCAAACAGTAGTTCCTGCATGTTTTTAAGTAACAGACCCATTCATCATTAGTGGCCTGATCTGGCCTCCCAGTATTCAACAAACTCCGAAAACACAAAGCTCTTGTTTGCAGGATCTGACGCCATCTTCAGTGCACGCAGACGCAGTAACACAGCCGGGTCAAACTTTCAAAGAAATAAGCGGCAATGTTAGGGATCAGAGACAGCTGCTTTGCACAGCAGCTTCCCTGCAACCGGAGCAATACTGAATTGCTCCAGTACGTTAGTATCCACCGCCGCAACTTGCGGCAAGTTGGATACTTGATTTTATTGGGGGCCAGTCGGGGCTGGATAATGAACAGGCACCACAGACCCATGATCTGACAAGAGCATGACCATGAGTTACTGTATGTGGGCAGATATACTGTATGACTATCTTATCTTATATGTATGGGAAAACATTTTGGACAGGAATGAAAGGAATCTGTCTGAGCAGTTGATCAAGGATAAAATGAAGTGAAGAAAGAAAAATATATGGAACATTAGAAACTGTAAAATGCATACAAATGTTTAAACAATTATATCTTAATGAGGTACATCCTCAAGACTGGAGATCGGTATGACATGGTATTGGTACAGGACACAGCCTCATGTACCTTTTAAAAGCCAGTTTGGCCCTTCCTAAGTGTAAATCAAGGTCCAATCTGATAATACAGGATGAATGGGTTAATGAGGACCCTACAGTCTATTAGTATGGCTATCCTACTAAGCGGATGGATAGGACTGGACAGAATCCCAATGTGTTAGCACCTTATTGATGTATTTATTACCAGTTACTTATATAGGGCCAGTATATTCCACTTTGCAAATGGGAACGAAACCGTAATAAAACAGGACTGGGTAATAACAGACAGACAAAGAGGTATGAGGGCCCTGCTCACAAGCTTATAATCTATAGGAAAACAGGCAATTGATATTGCAAATGGTCCAGCTAGATTGCAGAGGCTCTCGTGGGATATATGATCCACGCACGCAACAATTTTGGCCTCTACTATTCTATGGCTAATGGTACATGGGCGCTTTGTATACCTACACATTTTAGCCAGTATGAATACACTCTTCTTGGTACATAGCAATGATTTGCTATAGGTATGCTACAGTGGCCTATACATAGGTCTATAGCCTAGGTTCAGCTTGTACAACCACAGAGCTGATGGTGTCAGATTTAAATATATAAAGTAGTGAAACTATTACACACATGAAACAGTAACTTATCTGCTACCAACTCTTGGCTGCAAAATGTGTCATGGACAATTTAAGAGAAAATGATTGTATACAACATCTTCATAGAGCAGGAACCATGAGAAAGAATGGCACTAGCTTGCACCGCTTTGTCGCTGTGTGCTCCTGTAACCTCATTTCTTAAATTCTGCAAGACCTGAAAACACTGAAGAAAAAGATCTGCACCCTCTCACTGAAGGACATAGGTGAGTCTAATATGAGCCTAATGGTACTGGCTGCGGCCTTTTGAACGGAAGGAGAGGGTTCCAGAAGCTCTCGTGGTGAGTTTGAAGTAGGGAAGGTCCTTTTTAGAGCAGGTTCTATCAATAGAAAGTCAATACCACATCTTATAAAAAGGCTTCAAATTTATTGCAAAGTTCATTGAAGTTGGTTCAAACACCCCAGAGGTGGCAGGGAGAGAGAACAGCGTCTTGCATAAGGAAGAAGAAGAATAGCATGGCCTGAAAACACGCAAGATACGACCGTAAAACCAATGTGCCTCCAAAATCTGCCTCAGCAATGATATATTTATAAATATTTCAGAACATTGCTAGCCAAGTGCTACATGTTGGATCACACTCTGCTTTATTACGGATGTTGTGACTTATAAACGGGCATCTAGAGTGATAAAGCTCACACATATACAGAAAAAAAAAAACATTTAAAAACTCTGAATACTTTATAATCACAAGATAGAGGAAGGGAGTGAAAAAGTGCCATCACACTTTGTATACGTTTTTCTGACACCTATATGATGATACAATGCTGCACTATGGCACATCCACATGGTATGGTTGTCTAGCCGGGATATGATTTATAGGCAGCCATTCTCTGTTTTTGGATTTTGGCATTGTAAATCTACTCCACAAGTGAATGAATTTATGGAAATGTACTGGTTACATTGCAAGTACTTGTCCATAGGGAAGTTATAATGCCAGGCAGGCAGTTCTTGATCTTTGTAGAATAATGCAGAATTGCCCGAGGGCTTAATCCTCGAAACCACAAAACAATTAAGAATCATGAAAGAATCTTCCATGGATTCAGGTCACTAGGAAAGCGTCAAGCCAATCCACAGGATGTCGTAAAAATGGGACTGGTGGAAACGGTCTCATTCTGGGTAAGACACTGATTAATTGTTCCTCCTCATTTACAAATTCCTTACCCAATTGTGACCTGATCTGTCCTTTTTTGGCCATCTGTTTCACCTCATGTCACCTCATTCTCCAGTACACCAGACAGTGGAAGTCAATCAGTGTGTTTTATAAAGACAGGATGCGTAACCTCAGCCCACTAGACAAAGAATGTCACTTATGTAAACGTTATGGCTAAAGAATTAATACGGAAAAATTCCAGCCATCTAGTTAACGTTGCAGTCCTGCTGGAAGTCGAGGTCTCCAACTACCGACAAAACAAAGGCGAGCGGCTCCATACTCTGAAGACCACAGTACGTAACTCATGTAACCTAACGAGCTATGGGAACACCAGTATTAACAACCTTCTCACAGCTATTGTATCCAGAGCTGATTTGAGTAGACCTGAGGCATAGTGTAGCCCAATAAGCCTCCCCCTCCCCCTTGATTGCCAACTGCCCCCAATGTCCACATGCAGTCCCAAATTTTAAAGATTTGTCTATTGAAATGTTTTTAGTATTCAATACTCACCAGGGGTACAAGATTATTTCCCGTGTTATGAGGATAAGATGCAACTCTCACAAATATCACTATTTATTCCTGTTATCTTGTCGTTTGTTGTGTTTTACATACTCATCTTTACTAAATATTAACATAATGCCATTATAGTAAGCTCCCGAGAAGAGGACCCGATAGGAGTTGTGGCACTGATCTGTGCCTTTGATTCTATGCCAGCAGACACCATTTGTAGCATAAATGTTTGCCTGGCATGATTCTCAGATGGTAGATAAACAAAATAGGTAATATAGATGGCGGTATGTAGTTAGAGTCAGCTATAGGGGGGACAGAGCAGTCAGAGGACTAAAATTTAAAGTGTGTACTCATGGAACAATATCTCTTAAAGATATGAACGATATCGTTCAACGATATAACATTCATATTGTTCTGTGTGTATGCGAAGAACGACCAACGATGCGCACTCCCGCTGGACGATAACGATATCGTCCATCAGGCATGCATGCAGGCCAATCTGGACGATATTGTTCATTTTCCATAGGGGTTTGCGATCGTTGGTCGTTCGTCGTTGCCGATATCTTTGGTGTGTGGATGAACAATATCATTCATCCAGCACACCAGGAATTTTCAAAGGAGATCGTTCAGCGATATCGTTCGCTGAACAGATCGTCCCGTGTGTACCCAGCATAAGTCATGGAAGCAGGGAGGGTGAGCACTCCTCAACTCCTTAGAGGGGGCAACACAGTTTTTGTTTTAAGACATTATACCTATTACAAATGCTGGCAATAATCTTATATTCTTTTTTTAAGATAAATAACGCTTTTCACATCAAACACAAACAATTGACACAATCATTTCAAGTGTGTGCATGTACTGGGTTTTTTTCTGTCAAACTAATGGAACAAAAAAATAATACTCTGGAAATGGTGGAAATAACCCCTCCTGATTTGTTATAAGTCACATGAAAAGATGACCTCTCTTGCCTTCTTCAATCAGAAATTCATTCTGATGTTCCGCACTGTATGTAGCTGTATTTATAAGTCCATTTCCATCCCTAAGGACTATAGCGGAGTCTGCACAGACAGCCTAGGCAACGTATTCACTCCCATCCTCTGTGCTCTCTACATACACAGCGCTGTACCCTCTTATTTGAAAGACATCACTGTAACCCTGAGCTCATCATAAACTGAGAATATAGAAGCCATTTATATTGATTATAAAATACCCATTTAATCATTTTTCATGTATGATGTTTTTCACTGTGGCCTTTTAAATAAGTTTTTAAAAGTTACAATAAGTTACACATTAAATGAAACGCACACATTACAAATGATGATGAATTCAGGATAAATTACGGTTTTCTCAGTTTTTGGACAATTTAGCACTATGTGTGCTTCCAGTTCATGGTGCACTGTAACCAATGATTTAACCAATGGAAAAGCACATTAAAGGCATAACCTAATTTTCCTGTATATAAAGAATCTGGGATGCGGCACAGTAAATGTTACAATATACAGACCAGCTGCGTTTACAGATCTTCTTTTCCTCAAGCAGACAGCACTGTGTCTGTATAATAGCAAAAGAAAGGATTATGAGCTGAACCTTAAATCATTATGGGCTGCTTGCATGGCAGGCTTTGGGATTAGTATCCTGTGTTTTGTTCAGTATACAACATAAGAATGAGTTTATCCCCCATATAAATGAACAGGTCTTCTCTAGATGACCCCAATGAACTTGCCTAGCATTCCTAGTCACAATCCAATTACTGTAACACAGTGGTTCTCAAACTTGGTCCTCAGAACCCCAAACAGGTCACGTTTTCAAGGTCACCCAGCAGGTGCACAGGTATAGTCATTACTCCTTGACACATTTTAAAAGATTCACTGGTGGAGCTAAATATTTCACTTGTGATTCTGTGAGGAGACCCGGAAAACATGCACTGAGGATCGAGTTTGAGAACCTGTGAATTAACACATTTCATCACATGATCAAAATCACCAAAACAGCAGACACTCCACTATTTTGTGCTTCATTAATTTCAATAATCCAGCAGTAACCAGAGCCTTATATCCTTATGCCCATTTACAAACATCTCTAACTGGGTAGTGCCCCTTTATGAAGCAGGTAGGAGAGCAGCTTTCATATCACAGCTGATGCCCGTTATGTAGAATCCTGGAAGATTCAAGAATGAATGCTGGAAAGGAACAGCTGGTAAATTTATAAAAAATTAGAGATGTGAGTACTGTTGTGAAGGTACAGATGTATCCACATAAAGCTTTCACCACATCGCCCCGTTTAGGGCACCAGGGACTTTGCGATTTAGCCGCGCCAAAACACTAGTCCTAAGTACCTAGTATACTATAAGCGAACTAGTACTACCTGTATGCAAAATGAAGGAAAAAGTAGCACAGTGGTGTAAAAAATAGCAAATCTGAGGGCAAAGTAGAAAAACTGAGGAACAAACAGCGCACGATGTAGGGTGAAAGGGTAAAAGGCAGGTGCATCGCTATCTGTGACTTTATTCCCATTGCGTTGTTATATAAAAGTAAACCTAAATACCTAGCACACTATATGCAGATTAAGGGCCTGATTCAGCAGAGGCGATATTTATGCAGATCAATCGATTATTTGCCATTGAGCATGCGTGTAAGCCGCACTGCGCACGGGTGGTGATTGCTTCGCGATTAAGCGCGCACAGAGGATCCATTGGCAAAGAGAGTCATGTGGTCAGCGTTTAGGGGAGGTAACAGGGGGGTGGTTAGGTAAGCACAGGCATGTCTGACCGTTTAAACGGCGTTTCATGAGAGTGAATAAATAAGCCATAGCGATTGCAGTAGCAGCATGAGAGCTCTCTGTGTGTGAGGGGAGCTGCGGTGTTTGCGGCTGGTCAAAGAAGGTAGCAGCGGGCGTCCTTATGCGTGGGTAAACTTTGGAAGCATTAACATATTTTTTTCACAGCTGCGATTGCATTAACATCCTCTTCTGAATGAGGCCCTAAGACCCAAAATAAGGAACAAGTAGCAAAACTGAGGAATCTGGAATTGCAGGCATTGGATGGAACAAGGATAGGTGTATGAGGACACATCTGTAACATCTGATTGGTTGCCCTCCGCAACCTGTCAAATCAAGAGGAATCTTCAGGTCACACACCCATCTATAGCTGTATGAAAGCTTCTCTGGTGATACAGTTTTCCAGCATTAAGTTTTCAGTTGTCCGGCATCCTGTATACAGTTGGTACCATTGGCAAAATTGATTTATTATTTATTACCAGTTATTAATATAGCGCACGCATATTCTGCAGCGCTTTACAGAGAATATTTGGCCATTAACATCAGTCCCTCCCCAGTGGAGCTCTTACACTCTATATTCCCTACCACATGCTCACACACTAACACACTAGGGCTAATTATTTTGTTGGGAGCCAATTAACCTACCAGTATATTTTTTGGAGTGTGGGAGGAAACCGGAGCACTCGGAGGAAACCGGAGTACCAGGAGGAAACCTACGCAAGCACAGGGAGAATATACAAACTCCACACAGTTAGGGCCGTGGTGGGGATTGAACCCATGACCTCAGTGCTGTGAGGCAGTAATGCTAACCATTACACCATCTGTGCTGCCCTGCAAAATTGACCTAACTGGAATTGTGTCGGGACAGGGGCCACCGGCTTTATGTGATAGGCGTGTTTCCAAGTGGACAATCCTTGTAACATTGGCTATTAGTGCTGAACTCATGCCAGCAATAAATTAGTTGAAAATACTGAAGAGTAACTAATTCTTGTAGACTTGAATAAGATACTATATTAGAAAAGGAGGTGTTGTAAGGTCTGAATATAGACATCTCAGCCACAGTCACACCTTACCTCCAGTGTAGGGTTTCCAGTTGTAATATTTCCCTCGAAAAGGCATATTGTCAAAGTCCGCGCACTGCTTTTCTCTGAAGTCTCGAGACCCGGATGGACAAGGCTAAAAATAACAATAATAAAAAAATTAAATAATATAATCAGGGTTTATCTTAATAATACTTCTTATCAGATCATCATTTAACGGAGTGTGGCCCAGGGACTACCGGTAATTAACAACATTCAGAACTATACCCTGACCTAGGAGTTCCCAAACTTTCTTGAATCTCAGAACCTTGAATCAGCATTTTATTCCACGGCAGCCCTAGACCTAAAGTTTCTTATTGAGAAATTCAGCAAAGATTATTATATTCAGTAAATTGTGCTGATCTGTCATACGGTTCTGTGGTGGCAGACAGAGCTGCTCATTTGTCTGTCTGTTATTACCCTGTTTTGTTCTATAAATTTTTCCAATTGTAAAGCACAAGGGAATATGCTGCGCTATATAAGCAACTGTTAATAATAATAATAATAATTTGTTTGTCCAAATATATTAGGATGGGCAGCATGCATCACTGGTTTTACCTATCACATTGACCATAAATAATTTAGAGTTTGGTATAAAAGATCTACATGAAAAAGATAGACAATGTCTAGATAGACCCCACATGGTAGACAGACAACAGGTAGATAAGGACAAAAGATCGACAGGGACAAAAGGTTGAAACACAAAAAGGTCGACATGGATAGGCATATAGAAAAGGTCGACACAAAAATGGTCGACGCATGATTTTCTTGTATTCTAAACCTAAATCTTCACTCTAACCCTCCCCTTTGGTGCCTAACCCTAACCGTCCCTCCTGGTGCCTCACCCTAACCATCGGGGAAAGTATCTAACCCTAACTGTCCCTCCTAGTGCCTAACCCTGTCGGGGTAAGTGCCTAACCCAACTGTCCCTCCTAGAGCCTAACCCTCCGGTAAGTGCTTCACCCTAAAAATTTTTTTTTAGAAAGATCAATGTCGACCTTTTGACCCTGTCTACCCTTTGTATCTGCTTATCTTCATCCATGTTGACCTTTTGCACCTGTCGACCGTTTGTCCCTGTCTACCATGTGGTGTCTATCTAGACGTTGTCAACCTTTTTAATGTAGATCTATTGGCTGGATGGAACCCAAACATTTTAATTGGTTGTGGACCACCAACCTGTGGCACCTCTGCAAGTGACCAGTGGCACCCAGTTTGGAAACCACTGTCCTAACCAATCTTTTTAAATAAAGTATATACATTACATATGACTTCATTTTTTTTTTTAATTGACAATTCAGAGATTCACAAACTCGTATGTTCAGGTAAATTACTGATGACTGAAGATCTGCGCATGTACAGATCATATCCTATTATATAGCTCGCAGTGCCCCAAAAGCTACAGCATGATTGCCATGCTTCTGGCGTGTGTGTGTGTGTGCGTGTGTGGGGGGGGGCGGCGATGGACAGTGTTCCAGCAAATGGGGGTATGTCGTGCTCATTTTCTGGCTGTGCCTAAGCCAGTGGCTGCGTCCTTGGATGGAGCGTCACTGACCCCGGCTGTGTGATTTTGCAGGGCAAACTGAGGGTTACTGAGATGTCCGATGTTCACGCAGTTGATGCGATGGTTGAGTCTTCGAATGCAGGAGCGGAATCACAATAGCAGACAGAGGGCGTCTGTTTACTTAAGACGTCTCCTGGTTATTTTAGCACAACCGCTGCGTACAAAGACCCAGCGGCTGTGCTGTAGCATACATCTCTGAATAAGGTCCTTAGTGCATTAGGAAAGCAATAACACATTAACCAAAACCCAAATGTAGAGGCACATTCTAAGAAAAATAATAAATGTGTGCTTATACAGTTTAATTATAATTTAATTTTACACAGCAGTTAAAAATGGCACTAGTGAACCTGTCCCCCTAAACGCAGTGTAAAAAACCATTTTGCCCACTAAACCAATCTTCACAATACAGAGCCATTAGCGATCAATAGCATTACTGGCTCCTATTGAAATCAAAGAGTGCAACCTCAAAAATGCTGGTAGGGCTAATAAACAACGTCCGCCTCTGCTGGATGTAGGCGACAGGTCCTCTGAACTCGTTTAGAAGGGCCTGTAATACTGTGCATCAACTGCTAAACCTCACAACAGCCAGAGAGTTGGCATGCAGACTAAATTGTATCCTTTGTAATATTGGGCAGGCATAAAACGATAGAGGTTGTATAAACAGTTCTAAGTGTTACACCAGTTCCTCAACAGCTTTAATCTCCAATGCATGTCACGAATCCCTTAGCAATTAATCCATCAGGTATCTCCTTATAAACACACATAAAAAACAGATGAAGAATCTCAAACGTAAACAGAGTTTTGGAAAAGCAGTTAAAGTTCTGCTGGAGCAGCTGTTTCTCAGTTTGTCCTGGGATGTGCCATTAGCCTCCTGCTAAGGGAATTATCCAAATGCTGTACAGCATAATGAAGCCCATCAACTACCAGTATAAATAATTTTATGAGGAATTCAGGAGAAAAGAGCGAGTTTCATGTTCAACATATGCCCCAAACCACTGAAACTCTGTCCAGACCTAAAACCTGAAGCGGTGATCATTGATGAGGAGAGAAGTCTATGCTTTCTTTATAGGTAATTGATGTCGGTTTTTGAAGGAATGCTGCCGTGCGGATTATGGTGATCCTGGCGTGCCAGTAAGAGCTTTCATGTCTACTTCCAAGACTTATCAAGTTATTACTAGCCGTAAGGGGCAACATATAATGCATCGAGCTACCCTTGTGAGTGAAGATATACTGTATATACACAGACCTCAACAGTCCTATGATCTATATGTATATGACCTATGGAGCAATGAAGCGTTTGGAATGGGGTTAACCAGAGTGGAGCCGGGCGTGGGTAGCTACTGAGGTGACAATGGGGTCTATTTACTAAGCAGTGTTAGGAGACAGAGTGAAAAGTGATAAAGTGCCAGCCAATCAGCTCCTAACTGCCATCTCACAGGCTGTGTTGGGAGATGATTGGCTGGCACCTTATCACTTTTCACTCTGTCTCCTAACACTGTTTAGTAAATAGACCCCTGGGTCTGTTATACTAATATGTATTCAAGGGGAGACTTATCAAGCCTTGGTGAGAGATGAAGTGGAGAACCAATCAGCTTCTGTCATTTATCTAGTAGAGTCTATGAAATGACAGAAGCGGATTGGTTGCCATGGGCAACTTCTCCATTTTATCTCTCTCCAAGGCTAGATACCTCTCACCCACAGGGAGTTGCCCAGTCTTCACCCCGTGTCCAATCCTACATAGTTTATTGCTGTGGTATGTTGCGAAGATATTGTCAGCTTACAGTTACTGTATCTACAATATGTCAAGTTTCATTGTTACTTTGTATATTCCCTGTGCAGTGCTGCAGAAACTGTGTGGTGCCTTAAAAATAAAAGATAATAATAGTTGCTGGCTCTAGGTATCTGGAGATTACAGGCACTGTGCTAGCTCCTGGCAAACTTCAACAGCAGTCACAGTACTATGTCCTGGCTCTGGGGGCCGTTGGTAACTACACGTACAGCGCCACCCTCTGGCTCCAGGTATTTTGCAACCACAGCTAAAGCCCTAGTTTCAGGCTCCAGGAAGACGGCAAATTAAGGAATATCACCTGCTCTTGGATGACTGACATTCATAGAATTTGGCAATAAATCAGTATGGTTATATATGATGCACTCATTTCACATATTTATATAAAGATGAGGGCCTTCAACTGTGAAAGCCTACATGAGAGTCATTTCCAGCACAGTACTAAATGTGTACGCCAGAGAACGTCTCTCTTCATCGAACTGTATCAGAGCCTGAAACATACAGGCCACATCAATCCCGGCTACTTGTAGAAGCAGTAAGTGTAATTTTAAATGTTTCAGAAACATGTGCAGCGGTTATCCCTCTTTTTCATTCAAAGTCCCCCCTTTACACAAGTAAATAAATTCCCAAAAGTAGTGGTATCCAAATACCAGTAAAACAAGCAGGTTTGTATTCAATGGATTTGTGTTCTGCAGTTGTTTAAAGCTGGGAATGAGTGATTTCTATCTCATACCCGTTTTACACCTAAATTCCGGGTCTGACCCGGAGTTGGAACAGGGTTCCAATCCGGATCAGGCCCGGAGTCGGCGCCGTTCACACCGGAGTCGGGTCTGCATAGACCCGGATTTTCCGGCGTTGAAGTGGACGCTTGGAGATGACGTTGAAGTGGACGCTTGGAGATGATGTAATCTTCAAGCGCCACTGAAGCCGGACCAATCGGCCGGCATGAGGCACGCTCCAGGTCATTGTGACCCGGAGCGCGCCATTCAGACTGCAGGGTTTCACGGGTTACTCCCGTGTTAAACCCTGCAAGTTACCTGGGTTGGATTGCCGGGTCACTCGACCCGGGATCCAATCCTCTCCTCTTTTACACCAAGGAGCTGCCTGGGTTAACCCTGCAATAAACCGGGTTTTAGCTCAGGTGTAAAAGGGGTATAATATAGCTGGATTAAAGACTTCATGGGCCTGGGAATAATCAGTCTAATTAATCTATGCTAACCAGGCACCTGGTCACACTGACCCTAGCCCCTAGCTTAAATGAAAGGAAAAACAAATGTTCCTCTCAGACCGTCCCTAATGCATGTTTGCCTTCTTCTCCTGTGATACCTCTTTCACACTACAAGCAATAACCCGGGTTATTGTAGGTGAGCGCATACCATGCCGGGTTACTATGCAGAGTTAAAGGGACAGGTTGAAATAACCCGGGTCGAGTGACCCGGCATTTCAACCCTGGTCACAAGAAGGGGTTGAACGCGTGTTCAACCCGGCACGCAGGGATTTCTGTCTGGGGAAGCAGGTGGGATAATTACTGACCCAGCAAACCAGCTTAATTTAAGGGACCCATAGTTCTGTCGACCGCTTCATCAATTCCCCGATCTGACCGCAACCACCGATCAGCCGGTCGGAAATGCTGATCAGCGGCCATCGATGAATGCCAATCCGTCGGGGAAATCTATTAAATTCTTCCTGTTAAAAATCTCTGTTTTGCTGATCACGATCATATTTTGACTGTGGTTGGCAAATCAGTGAAATCCATCATGTTGGATTTCACCGATGACCCGACCCTGACGTCAGGGGATCTGACCCAATACATCCCAGATGTATGGGGGCCTTTACCTGTGCAAGATTAACAAAATCCTCAAACCAAGACCTGTTGCTGGTACCTGAGGGCTGGAGTTTAAATCCACTGTTATAGAGCAACCAGCATCCTGCACTGTCACATGTCAACAGCAATTGCTAATTGACGCACTTACAGTACATGCATAAAATGGGCACAGTAACACCAAATAGTTACACTAGGACTGTAGCCTTAAATGACTGTAACAAATGCATAAATCATTCTGGTTTGCATTATCTCCTCATCACCTGTGTTTTTTTTTTTTGTTAAATACAAAAATTAAAAACAAAACAAAAACAATATAAGAATGGGCATTGTTTTCTAAAGCTTGATTTCTGAAACATTTTATAGAAATGGCATGGCGAAGCAACGTGCGTGTACAATAACGCGTTAAAGTTTTAGTAGATGAAACAATATTTTTACATGTTTGCTTTGAAAATAAAGACGGTCACAAGTAATCTGTGCTCTCGGCAGTATCTTTCTTCCACTCCTGACAGTGGTGGGGGATCGAGTTACAGCAATTGCTGCAAGACAATCTCTGAATCAGCAAGCTGTGTTTCCCTCCCGTTAACAAGTGTGGAGCGTTCTGGCTCTGCACAGTTGTTTCAAGCTTTATTTAAATCAACAGTCAAAACATTTGTTTAGACTGAACAAGCAATGGTCACTGGAGAAACATATTAATTCTATCGCTGTGAGTTTTTGCAGATTTTGTAATACCTTTTATCATGCCTGAATACAAATTGTATACAGCTGGTGTGCACGAGCTCTTAAAAGTTCATGCACCAATGCTCCCCCCTTCCTATGATTAGGCATTATAGAAAACTCATGTTTCCCTAGTCTCAGTGAGGCTACTGTAGAAACGAGAGAGGGGAAAAAAGGAAACTTGGTGAAATAGAAAAAATATAAATATCAAGAAAAGGATAAAAAGTCCAAATATGGTAAAGATTATTCTGGACCTTTTGGGACGCACAATAGAATCAAGCTGTAGGAAATTACAGGCTATACGCTGTAAATGAAACAATTCAACTAAAGATGCCATATACAGTACATGCCGATACTGAGGATATACAGTACGTACTGTAGTAAGGTGCAGGTTATTATTATTATTACCAGTTATTTATATAGCGCACACATATTCCGCAGTGCTTTACAGAGAATATTTGTCCATTCATATCAGTCCCTGCCCCAGTGGAGCTTACACTCTATATTCCCTATCACATGCTCACACACACATACACACTAGGGTTAATTTTTGTTGGGAGCCAATTAACCTACCAGTATATTTTTGGAGTGTGGGAGGAAACCGGAGTACCCGGAGGAAACCCACGCAAGCACAGGGAGAATATACAAACTCCGCACAGGTAGGGCTGTGGTGGGAATCGAACCCACAACCTCAGTGCTGTGAGGCAGTAATGCTAACCATTACACAGTCTGTGCTGCCATGCCAAATTGCAATGAACCAGCGCAATCTTGGCAATTAAATCTGAAGATTTAAAGCAGCAATAATTTAAAAGGCAAAACCAGGTTGGTGTTGCCTTTTAAATCATCAGCGCTTTAAAGCTGCAGCCTTAATTGACAAGATCACGCCGGTTCATGGAACTCGTACCCTATTGCATACTGATTCTCTGGGTGCCATCACAGACCAGCAGAACTGCTGTCCAATTTAGCCGGCACATGGGTGGGTAAATTGGACTCTTCATTTGACGATTGTGCCGAGTAGTCGAATCAATTTCGGTTAAGTAGACCGCTTTGCAGATGGGCCAATGTGGTTCTTTTCCCAACATGTCTGATAATAATACAATTACTTTCTATAATCTTTTCCTGTGTAGATCACATAAAGAAATACATAAAAAGTGATTTACATTTAACAAGTATTATAAAGTAAAAATATATTTGAAATAAAAATTGAAATCTTAGGGTTGGATTCATTAAGGATCGCTATTGCGATCGCAGCTCCGTAATTGCACGGTCTGCTACGAATATATGCTAATAATTGCTATCTCTATGCCATCGGACTGCCAGCATAGAGACGCCCACTGCCTCCCACTACCGATATCCCATATCCGTAATACCTTGCACACCTCCATAAACACCAGTAACATCGAGTACCATCGGCCCCTCACACAGAATTACAGCAGCCCTGACCTTACTGAGAAATTGCTAACCTCGTTGCACGCAGTGAGTACTCTGCGTATGCAATGGCTAATTTATGCACGCCCATGCAATGGCGTTCAAACGGTCAGGCACGCCTGCGTTCACCGGCCACCCCCCGTCACCACCCCCAAACGCTCACTGCCTGTCAAACACTCTGTGTTGGCTCTGCGTGGTCTGTTGGAACGCAGTAGTGCCTTCACCAATGCGAACTGTGATGCATATCGATGTGCAGTATGCAACAAAAGGCCAACTGCGAGCGCTGTTGCAGTTGCGATCCGTAATGAATTAGGCCCTTAGTCTCACTATTTCTACTGGTGTGTGATTTTAACTACCCCGAGTAATTTTAGTGATTATAAATTCTCCCAATGTGGAGGATTGGGTAAGACCCTTATGGGCTGCCTTCTCTATAAGATCACTGAGATTTTCTCTTTTTGGGGAGAGCAGGAAAATCTGTCCCCCAGGGGTAAGCTCTTACCAAGTTTTGGGTGAAATGGGGGTGACTGTGAGTCATGAGATAGAGGACCTCATTCAGAGTCGGTCGAAGCGACCACACGGTCGTACGCGAAAAGGGACCGTATATGCAAATGATTCCCTCGCAAGTTGCGTCCCTAAGTTCGGATCGGTAGTTGGCCGACCAAGGGGAGGAAGCAGTCGGAAGACAAAAAAATACGCCCCCTTCTCGTACGCATTGCACGTCATCTCCGGGCATATAAGGATTAATCGAGACCATCGGCAACAATCGAAACTGGTCGTAGAGCTTAAGGTTGACCATACCCTCTCTTAAGCTCTACGATCATGTCAGTGTAAAAACCTCCCATGTCACATGTGCCATGACACTACTTAGTTAATTATGCACTCCCATAAACTGTATGCACTCCCACAAAACGCCGTCCGCATAATTAGGCACGCTTGCGTTCGGATCTCCACTCCCCCGTTTTCAAGCACCTTCCCCTGTTACCACCCACAAACGCCTCAATCTGTCACTCAAACTACCGTCCTGGCTATGTTCAAGGAGAGAGAAATTTCTGATCGTAGCGGCTAGTTTGACCACGTGCATTGCGAACTGTACGCATGCGCAGTATAGCGAACATCGGTGGCGTACGACCGTGCGGCCGCTTCGACCGACTCTGAATGATGTCCAGAGTGTGAAAATGGCATCAGTCACACTGGATGATAGGTACAATTATTATACCCACAATGCCACTTGTTTGTATTTAATGCAGTGTTTGAACTCTTTTCCTATGTAGTTGACATATAGAAATCTATAAACAGTGATTTAAAGGAAAAATATTCAAAGGAAAAACAAAATATTAGTCTTCCTATTTCTACTGGTGTCTGATTTAAACTGTAATTGGACTATTTATAAAATCCCCCTTTTGGGCTGCCCGCTCCCCATTTTAAACTTGCCACAATGAAAAAAGTCTTGTTTGTAGGAGGGCCCATTTTCATAGTTTGCAGGGGGGGCGCTGAGCACCCTAGCATTGATGAAGACAGCCAATCAGGATGCATGCAGCGTGCGAATTGAACGCATGCACAGTACAAAAAACATCCGTCAACTGCGCTCCTATCGACGCTATGTCTATCTCTGTATTGCATAGGACATTAACCGAGCCATTCTGAGTAACACACAACATTTAGTGCAAGATGCAACTGGTGCTCCATGGAGCATTTTCTGAATAACATTCACATTCCTCATAGCGACCACCTATGTCTTTTATATATAGCTGTCTGAGGTGCATCCTCCTCTGTAATGTCAGTCCCTATCTCCTACATTATCTTATGACCACTCACTTATTTGGGATCGGTGATGTCCCTTTGAGGTAATCCCCTTTTTATTGGTCATCCTAAATGTCATGTGATTAGAATAATACTTGAACATTAGTTATCTGAATTCAAGCAGGACCAATTGCTTATATTTTTAGGGCAAGTCAATTCAGTTCTTGGCAATCTGCTGTCAGTCATCATCACTATATGCAGCTGCGTACATTACTGCTTATTACAGTAGCGATGCCTCGGTCATTTTCCTGTGTACCTCTATGAGGTGTGAGGAAATATTTAGCAGAGATACAACACTGCTCAGCGCCTTCACAACAGTTTCTGAAGGATATCCGCGGCGCAAAGCTGAGAGATGAACTGATCCAGTGGAGCGCTGTATTAAGCTGGCCACACACTAGACCAACTTTCAGCCAACTAGTTGATTGGTTGGAATGAAAATCTGGTAATGTATGGGAGTAAATGCTGACCAGCAATTTGCTCATAAATGCCAGAAAACAGATGAAAATGGTCATTCAGACAAGTTTGTTAAATGTTTGATCTAAACAATTTGTTCAAACAACAGTTTTTGTCCATTTTCTGGCGTTTGGGAGCAAATTTGCTGATTGTCATTTGCTTTCATACGTTACCAGGTTTTCATTCCAACAAATCAACTAGTTGGCTGGTTGGACAGATACTCTTTAGATGTGTAGCCAGCTTAACTGTCCTTAGAATGGTCCTAAATTATTCTTACAAAATCCACAGCAAACAAACATGTATACCGTGTTGTAGAAGCTGGATAATTGGCTGAGACAAGATCAGTTTAAAATTGAATCGCAGCGACGCCATCTTGTGACTGGCCACAAGACGCCATCTTGGAAATGAGATCGCAAGACGCCATTTTGCGAATGGCTGTCCAAGCGCCATTTTAGATAAATTCACATTTAAGCACATATGGCGATATTACTATTAGCACCATGCAATTGAACCATTCCTCATATACACATTAATACACACAATTACGCTGTTAACTAGTCGCATATTAGCGAATGCATAAGATCCTATATGAAAACGCTGTTCATTAGCTTTATGCGCACACATCTGCTCCAAGTTAATTAGCGTCTTTATATCAAACCCCGTATACTCACACATTACATATTCACATACAAGGTTCCATAAGCTTTAAGGTATAAGATTTAAGTTTGTTCATTTAGTATAAATGCTGTGAAATAAAGATTATTTGGTAACAAAGGTTTATACATGCTAAGTAAGCCGTGTTTGGTTTTGTACTGATGCGTACTCTTTCCACAGTACTCCAGTATCATCGGTGTGGAGATCGCATCATGCATTCTCAACTTATGGACCGCAGAGACTTCAAGCAACAAAATATATATTATTTGAACAACTTTTAGGATGCTGCATGAGGCGGGAATCGAGAGACCGCCAGTTGTTAGAGGCTGGGTAGTGTGTATTTGAATCAGCCTGTTTAATGCTCTGTAACAGATGCATCCCCCTTGGGAACCAATGGCATCAGCAACAAACTTCTCTATTGTGTTGTCTATTTTTGGGGGGTATAAATATGTGTGCTCCAACACTGGGTCTTAGTCTTCGTGCTGAATGCTGATTGACGAGGGGTTTCTTGCTGATGCCTAACATCTGGTCCGGAAGTGCTGCGTATGTATACTGTACTTGGATCTGTATAATTCCTTTGCGCCGAATTGTGTTTGGATCAATAGCGTGTAACTGACTGTACTTTTACCTGAATAATACTTTGTGCTTTGGAACCACACGTTCTAAGTCTGGAGTCTTTATTTACTGTATAAACTGCGTACGCAAATTAGCGTCATCCTTAGAAGGTATAGGCAGGATAGTAGAAGGTATAGGAAGGAGTGCATAGAGGTTCTAATCCAGTATCGTTAGTGTGGACAAATGGTACAAAACCTACCAGTTTGATTAAATAAAAGAGTGCACATTGGCACAGTGGTCAGCACTGCCTTAGAGAGCTGGGCCATGAGCATGATTCTGACCAGAGTATTCTCAGTGTGGAGTTAGTAAGTTATTATAATCTTCTATTAAGTGCTGACATAGTACACAACACTGTACGGGTCGAGTACACAATCCCGGCGCACACAATGCCATTGGTCGCAACACCGACACTGGAATACCCACGTTTGAAATGCCGACGCCTACAGGTAAGTAAGGTAACCCTTCTCCTAACCCTACCCCTAACCATCCTTTCCCGCTGCCTAACCCCCTCTCCCGCAGCCTAGGCCCCTAACCCATTCCCTAGTGCCTAACCTTAACCCCTAATACTTACCTTCGGTATTGCAGCCGGGATCCTGACCCTTGTCGGGATTTCGGCTCCTGGCTTGTGAGCGCCGGCTTTGTGCTCACTGGGAAGTCAACTACAACCCCACTGTACAATGAGGGGATCATAACACAAACACATTACAAAAGAGAAGGTAAAGATTGCTTTACCCAAAATAATTTACAATGTAAGAGGTATGGGGAACAAGTAAAACATATGGTAGATGAATATCAATTGTAAATGGTAGGGAAAATGAATGTAACTATTGTAAGGCACTGCCATTATCAGCCGCTAATAAAACAGCCATTGGCAACTACAATCTCTGTGCAGATACCGGTAGTGCATCAGTGCTGGAAGAAGGAGAAGCCCAAGAAAGCGGAGAAATGAAACATGAACCAGTCACTGTTGAAATCTTAAAAGACTCATCTGCCGGCATCCATGACTGTCCTACACCATTTGTCATGACTGATCCTTTTTCCTCTTCTGGTTGAAAAAACTTTTTTTGGCTTTGCGGTGCCAGTTACTATGAGCTGTGCGTCAGGTGTTTATCTTTACTGTCGTTCTCGCTGATGGAAGCAGAGCCAGGACAGTCGTTCCCAACAGTGTCTCCGCTGGCACCTGTGGTCATCTAGGAGACAGTAAAGAGCACCATAGGGAGGATGAAGATGGCAACAGCAATGACAGTCGTTCTCCATGGGTCCAGCTGCTGAACTGAGATGGTATCCTGTAGATCTTCCTCAATGTGATGGCCGAACTACCAGGTCTTTTCCTGCTGCCTTTACACATTTTGAGCATTTAAATTTGTGGACAGATGATTATTTGGGTCAGATGATTATTTTGCAGCCAAATCTAACTGCTGCCGTGTCCTCCCCGACTTTGCATCGGTTTACTCCTGGTGTGCTGCCGCCGTATCCCCCTTGCCCTGCACACACACACATTCCAAAAACATAGTGGTGTGCCCACTGGCAAAATTAACCCTAGTGTTCATGTGACAGAGGATTTTTTAGACTGTGAGCTCCAATGGGACAGGGAGTGATGCAGATGATTCAATGTTCTCTTTAAAGAGCTGTGTAATACATTGGCACAGTATAAATAAAGGGTAGTAATAATAATAATAACCATCATCCATGTGTTCCACAGCTTTCTGTGAAATATACTGTAACATCTGACGAGTGTGCGCAGACCTAGTGACGGTGAAAACAAATGTCTCCCAACAAGCTTAATACTGCTGGGTGCTCAGTGCCAACTGGATCCATGACAAAAGGACAGGCTGATCCAGACACAGTTTTATTTAATTTTTTTATTTTCGCAGCAGCATTAAATAAATCCTTCGTATGGAACACTACAAATAAACAGCAAAAATGTATTCATAAAAACTAGAGTTAAAGTATATATTCATTAGGTTGAAACAAGTATGTTTTAGAACAAGGGTTGGCATTTATAGGTAGCGATCCGGTTAGCACGAGGGCAGCTGTCTAAGGCGGTTGTAGCCTATAGCATAGGAACCAGGACAAAGTCATGTTCCCTACATTGTCTCTTTGCGATGATGCTCATATCCATAGTTTGGCAAACATCCGATGTTTTTGAGCATTACAAGATTAATCATTTCAACCCGGGCTGTTAAAACAAGTTTGGGACACTTTGTTCAAATGAGAATACTGAGCGTTGCATTCATCAGGTTTTCCATAGATAAAACTGACCTTACTACCACTGCTGAGAAGGTTTGGACTTTGCACAACGCGTATTTGCCATCTTTGGAAAAAAAAAAAAATCACCCCTGCAGTGGATCTTTCACATTTTTACAGATCAATTGAATTATAGACTTATGGATGTTCAGGAAAGAGACCCAGCACATGTGGGGCCATGGTCAATTTGCATGCAAAATTAGCAGTATCATGACCTTCAGCCATTACCTGCCCATGTCGACAAAGTTACCATGTTTCTTTTAAAATAAGAATATCTGCGTAATCTTTCACTGATGCCTTGCAAAGGACGTCACTAGGGCTAAGGTGGATATGCACACACAAATTTGGTAGTTCAACCTAATCAACGTGTAACCGGATCCAGGGTCCAATTTGGACATATCCACTTGTTCTGGAGTTAGGCCAAGCACAGTTTGCGTACAATGTGGTCATCAGACGAACCTGATTTTCGGACGTGCCCCAATCAAATCCAATCATGATTTCATCAGGCAAATCCAATAGTCTCAAATTTAAAACAGGCAAACAGAATGCATACGTGTCAGCTTTACGTCTTAAATACCTTGGTCATCCCGCCATTTCCTATGGCTGCTTGAGGAAACAGAAGATGGTTGGTGTCATAGGGAGCAATGATCCCTAGGGTTGTTTTATTTTCACAGCTGAACATTACATGCGCTCATGCAAAAAGAGCCATTACATAAGGGGCTGCCAGAAAAAATAAAGAGATGAGACATGTAATAAAGTTAAATCCCTAAATAGGAATAATCTGTAGAAGGCATGGTATGTATGACGTAAAAATGATGTGCAGTATTGAATTGAAAATATGAATTCACTTAGTATTATCCTGTTATTTGTTTATCGAGCAAAGACTGCAGAATGTGTCAATACTTTCATTAGCAGAGACCAAGTTGTAATGCTTGTTATATAGCAGTATCTGACTCACTATTGTAACATAGAACAATGGACCTCATTCAGAGCCGCTCGCAAAAAGCGAGCGCTCGCTCTGAATGAGGGCGGCCGCATTTGTTTAAAAAACCGGCATCCTGGTCGCTCGCTAAGCTGTGGGTGACCACCCACAGCTTTTGCGAGCGGCCAGGTGATGGTCGCGACCATCGGGCTTGCGATGAGACCCTTGCGGTAGGGTCTAGACTTCCGCAAGCCCCAGTGAGCTTTCGGCTCTAATAGAGCCGGAAGCTCACAACTGACATCACTGGTGATGTCAGTAGGGCCGCCCACAAACGGCTGGCGTCCAGCTCCGTTTGTCGAGCTGTCGATCAACATCGACAGCCGCCCCGTTTGTAGCGAGCCCCACAGCGCGTGAATTTCTCACTCGCTACGGGGCTTGCGCACGCGCATTGCACACGCCGCGTGTGCGAAGTGCACAAACATCGACCCGCTTGCGAGCGGGTCTGAGTGAGACCAAATATCCTTTCAAACTCCTTGGTAATTACAGCGTATTTGTATACTACTTCCTATAGCAGTATGTCAAGGCTGTAGGATTTGGAAGGTGAAGCGATTCGGATTGCACATTTGAAAAACATGAGAAACATACCAAAATGCTAAGGGAAGTCTGAATATTTGTGAATTACACCATACGACTAGTAAAAACATTGTGTTCCCTGTGCAGTATGATGCTGCCTTTGGTATGTGGAACTTAGCTGTAGAGGAAAATTACAGAAGAAAAAAACAAAAAGTAATAATTCCTTTTGGGTAAATCCATTAAAATGCAAAGTTTACTTTATGAAGAAAACATCTCCGAAATATGGGATCAGCCTCAATTTTGTTTCCCAGTAACTAATAGATTCCAAAACCAATCCTCTTTAAAGCAAGGTCTCTTTAGTGTAATGCCCCCTCCCCCCTTGTAACTGAGAAATGCTGAGTGTAATGTCAGTAAAAATAACAAGATAGAAAAGAGACAACTAATAGTTATTTAATAATATTGCTCAAAGGTGTTAAGTTTGAAAAAAAACCATAACAACCAAAAAGATATTTCTTCCACAACTTGCACCAGACAGAAAAAAAGCTAACCTCTGATTGTTTTCTATAGGTAACTGCACTTTTATGTTACGGAACCACTCTTATTAAAATTACTGTATTCAACATGCAGTTGTACTAGCCGATAAATACATGCAACCAGAAATAAGTCGCCCTACATATTTAGCATTTGTACATGTATTTAAGTATTGTTGTGGTGCGCTATTTTAATGACACTTGAGCAGAGAGGCTTTGGAACACCTCTCTGAACTCCGTCTGTAAAGTCTTTCCCCTCACCGCCCTCACATGGCACGCTGAAAGCTAGGAGCCTGTGTCTGTGTAACCGGCAGACATATTTTATATAATGCTGACAGTCGGGATCCCAGCAGTTAGAATCCTGATGCCGGGATCCTGACTGGGTTAACGTACCGACACTTGTTGGCCAGAATGCTAACCCTCACCCTCTCCCTACTCTAACCCTCCCTCTTTGGTGCCTAACCCTAACCTCCCCCCTAGTGCCTGAACCTAACCTCCCCCTCCCTGATGCCTAACCCTAACCCTCCCCCTAGTGCCTATCCTTAACCCCTAACCCTAAACCTAACCCCCCCCGCCCCAACTCCCCGATACTTACCTTCGGCATGCCGGCAGTCGGAATTCTGGAGCCGGGATCCCGTCTGCTGTCGGGATTCCGGCGCCGGGATATAGTCTGTCGGCATGCTGACTACATCTCTTTTGTAACATCTAGGGAAGTTCTGAAAAGGAGATAATGATTTGTCTATGGACAGATAAAGCAAAATACTGTAGCTATTAGATATATGCTTAAAACGGTTCTTAATTTGCTATTTGGTAATAATTAAAAAAAAATAAACCATGGTATGTGGGATTGCTGCTTTAATCATCAGGGACATTGGAGTCTTCCAAACTCCCACAAGTCACTAGATTTAGCAAAACCATGGAGTGCAAAGCAGGAGAGTTTAACGTTTATCACACAGCTGCTAGTGACATTTTTCATTTCCTGGCTTTTAGCCTGCATTAGGAATTTTCTAAATTAAAAAGCATTGCTTCATAACAATGCAAGCCTTCTAATACACAAGAAAGAGTGGCCTGGAGGAGTCATGTCATTTTCATGTATGAAGAACAGTCGGGGAAGAAGGGAGATGAATTAGTTCATCCGAGAGAATAAGGAGACTGTTTTCCCCCTTTTTACAAAGAGCAGAATCAGCAAAGTTATGTCTTTAAAAATGATTAAAGGGATGATGAATGCTGACACTGTGCATAAATGGTTGGAGAAAAACAGCAGGTTTAAGCAACACATTTGTCATGCACAGACTGCCATGTTCTCAGACGGTTAAAGCTAGCATTAATCAAGTGTGGGGTGCCGAAATCACAACTAGCAGCTCGGTCGGTCATAGGCGGTTCATGCCTCAGTCTAAATACCCGACTGTGTGGAACAAGCAGCAAATAAGAGTCAGAATCTGCAGTTACTGTTAGCTCTCATGAATGGTAAAACATGACCTATTACCATACACGTAAAACACTCAATGGTTGCTCCATGTTCACTAACATTCATGCGTTCGGCACGGAAAGTAGACCCGGGTCCTGCTTATGTCTGAAAGGGTCTGACCCGAGTTGACAGTCCTGAGTTCGCGACCCTGCAATCAACCAGGGTTATGTATGAAAGGCATAACCTGGGTCTTGATGACCTGGGTCATGCTTAAAAGGACTTAATTGGCAGGTACAGTAGCGCTTGGAGTTGACATCATCTCCAAGCGTCCATTATAAGATGGAATGCGTGGGTCACTAGATGACACGGGTATGGTCTAAAGGGTGACAACCCATGAATAACCCGGGTCCATCACCCAGATGTGAAAGGGGGTAAACCCTGCCTTCAACCCATGTTCAGTGTCCAGGTCCGAGACGGGTTAAAGCCGTGGTTTATGTCTGAAAGGGGTATTAGTTTATGACTGCCATCACCTGTGATGAAACACCTTTCATATCAATTAACTAGTTCAACACAGATGACGGCAATCATAATTTAAGAGGGAATTCCAGGAGCAGAGCATTTTGTCTCTCCTGGAATGGGTCATGTTAGGAGGTATGGTAATGGACATCCAGGAACCTCTAAAGGGCCATGACATCAAGGAACAATAAATAAACAGAATATTAATCTTTTTTTATCATAGTATTCAATGTCAGGAAATGGCCGTCTGGTTTCCCATCCTAACCCCATATGTGTAAGTTACTCTGAAGACCAAAAAAAAAAGACAAAGATAATTCTATGACATGCAGCTAGAGGATCAAGGAGAATAGTGGATACTAGTGAGTGTAACATCTATTTACTGACTGAGTGCAACACATTTTAATTATAATGTGAATATACCTTGTGGTGGGAATTTCTGGCAAACCTTCAAAATCTAAGCACTTACTGCTACCTACTTTGGGGGAGATGTATCAAGCCTTCTAAAGAGTGGCGAAGTGGACAAGCTTCTACCTGTCACTTTATAGAGTGTACTTGATAAATGCTAGCTAGAAACGTAATGGCTGCTATGGCGACTTCTCCACTCTTGTTTGCTTCATCTAGTCACCCCATTGCTGTGCCTCATAGAATAGCCTCATGGTTGTTCATTCACTTATAATAAAAGGTTTGTCTTCTTTTGGGAAGGGGTGAGGGTGCACTTCTGCATGGAATAATCCATTCATTGGCTGACCAATCCAAAGTAACCAATACACTGCTTTTATGTGTAACTTTCACTGGATCACTCAAAGCCAACTGCTGATTGATGATCACTGTACATTTGCATTTTGTTAGTAAATAAGGCCTCGTGTGTCACACTAACTGAAGCAATAACATAAAGCTTTTGTTTGTTTGTTTTCACACTCCTGGCTTTCTCCCAGTCTTCTGGTTTATTACATTAGCACAAAAGGCATCTTATTCACTTGACATTTTTTTTTATTTTTTTTTGCGCACTGTGCGGATGTAATTTCCTTTGCCCCGTGTTTAATGAAATATCACATACATGGCTGGGAAACGTGGTATATGAAGAGCACTGCTGCAGGAGGAAATGTATGTGCTCCTGCCAATCACAGCGTTATTACCAGTGACTAATGCAGTCAGCATCTCTTGTAGTTACTTACATCAGTGTTACATGAGCGGTATCGCTTCCTCTCTCCCAGGCAATACTTTCCTCCTCCTGAAGGCCTGTAAGAAAACACACTGTGCTTTACTTGCCTATGTCTAGCATCTTCACAATATCATCTGGACACACTGATATTCACATAGAACAACATTAAAGTAAATTAAAGATTTTGCCGAGCACTAGAGGTGGTGTCAATAAAAGGACATCGTCACCTCTTCATTTTGTTTTAAATCTGGTTATTGAACAGCAATATAAAATGTACATTATACAGATCTCATTGATTTAAAACAAATCTGATACATGACTTATTTATAAGAAAAATAGTGAACTTATAGATGTGTCCTCATACGCCTAGCCTCATTACGCCAAACGGCAAGAGTGAACCGTCAGATCCCGCGCCACACGGTTTGCACCGAGCGCGTCAAACCGCTTCATGAAACAGCACTGATTAATCTGTATGCGACACTTGTATATCTGTGTGTGTCGAGTCTGTATACCAGGCACGACGGAACGTGGCATGAAAAAAGCCGTAGGCGCTTCAACGTAGCACTTCCAATACAGAATCAGACTCAGTCGCACACAGATATACAAGTGTCGCATATCAAATTAATCAGCGCAGTCTCGTTAGGTGGTCTGTTGCATCCCATTACGACGCATTTTTAGGCGAAAAAGATGCTCTGCGCAAGCCAAGTTGCACGAATTCTGGCACGTTTGGCGCGACTTCAGCAATAGTGTATGACAACACATCTGCATAACTGAGCAGGTCAAAAACAATATGCTATCCATGGTCTCTACTAACATGTAATAAAAAACAGCATCTGCTTCTGTACATTCAACCAATCACAACGAATACTTAATGTGTTCATAGGGGCATTAACTGCACAGTTTAATAAATGACAAGTCATTAGCTCACTGTAAGGCAAGACATATCTTCTGTACCGTGTGCATGGTCTCTATAGATTATGGATCTCAGGTCTCTATAGATTATGGATCTCATATAGGAGTTGCATTCAAGTGTTGCATTTTGAGCATCCAGAGGCAATCTTAAAGCAATGGGGCGCTGAGTAATGGGATCACCGTTCAATTTGGCTGCACACGTAGGTGGCCAAAATGGAATAGTCTTTTGGAATGTTACATTGGTGTCCTAGAACCCTTTACCAATATATGATCACTGCAATATAGAAGTATGTATTCTGCACTAAAATACACCACCCTATCCGAGCTGCAGCGCATGACTGTGTTCCAGCATCCACAGATCGGCCAAAACGACAACATTTGCACAAAACATGAAACCAAAAATCTAGACAGGATCCAAATGGTCTTTAGGTTGGCTCAGGCTTACTTTAGCTACTTACGCTGGACTGTCACAGTGTCTTATAGATGATGAGACGCCCCCACCGCAGGTCCTTGTGCACTCTCCCCATACTGACCACGGACCCCAATCTCCATCTATGCTCTTCGGCCAGGTCCCAAAGCTTACGCATTCCCCCTGATAGCACCACTAAAAAGACACAATCCGGAGGACACAAGGGTTAGCTTAATATGTTCAAGCAGTGTTCCAATACATGCCATTACATTGTATGGGATAATATTGCAAAAAAAGTTTTTTTTTCTTTTCTCCCCTTAAAACAAGATGGGGAGAAAGAAATATGACATGAGTTATCTAAAATGAGTTCTCATGATCCTCACAATATATTGTGTACTCTATAGAGTGTAAGCTGGTGAGCAGGGCCTTCCTACCTTTTTGCCTATCTCTTGTTAGCTTAATCTCATTATGTTTTTGTACCCAAATTTTAAAGTGTAATGGAATATTCTGACGCTATATAAGTAAATACACAGGTAAACCTTGCGCAGAACCTTCAATAGGGGTAATTACTATTAAATGGTTTGATATAATTAAACCACCATAAAAGTCACTTTATAAGAGTCCCAAAAAACTGATGTTATTATAACAATATGTTCAATGTTAGGTAATTTTCTATATAAGTACCTGTTGATAAATACAATAAATAAATAATAGCACCTACTAAACCAGTTTTAATAATAGCCGTATATTAATGTAAAAGCCCCCACATTCATATCCATAATACCAAATAAAAACAATATATTTAAGCAAAGTAAGTTATTTAATATAAAAAAAAAACCTGTAACCATTTGTCTAAAATATGACGCAGAGGACACAAGCTCTGAGACAAACAAGAATAGCGCATTTCTGCACACATACAGAGCCATACACGTCTCTAGATAAGCCTCCGTAGAGACAGCATATGCGCAGAGTTGAGGGCAAATAATCAACGTACGCTATTACCTTCCCTGCAGAACCGCCCCTGCGGAATGTGCCCCCTAACAGGTGTGTTCTGCAGGTCTGCATGAGTCGTATTTGCGTGGAAACCTTTACTGAACCCTTCTCACCCCTGTCCGGTTCATGAGATTGCCTCGCCTAGCCGAATATGCCTGCACTGGCTGTGTGAGCATGTGCAGAGCAAAATCACGCAAAATACTGTAAGCTATGCAAACTGGTGCAGTACTCACTCTGGATCATGATTAAAACACAATATTAGCACCTTCTGATATAAAGCCTCAACGTTCTGCGTTAACGTGCTGTGTAATAGTGACATAATGACTTCCCTTGTTCTCACAATGATAGATTATTTTTACAGCCTCACACTGATAATGTGTTTCTGTCACCTTTTCCCCTGTTATCTTTTCTCTGCCTGTTGATTCAGTTTAATTGGAGCTGTTGCCATCTGTCAATGTTTTGTTTACAGAAAATTCCTTTTTAGAAAGGAAAACAAATTTGTGCAAGTGTTGTGCCAACGAAGCACAGGAGCATAACGAGCGGAGTCAGGTGCTACAGAACATCACTCAGCTGGATCAGCAATGTACATGGGAGTGTTGGCTACAGTGAGAGTTACGCTCACCAAGATATTTGCCATGTTTGGACGTTGACTATGGAGGTGTGTTATTTAGTATGTCGACATTCATTGGGTCGACATGTGAATGTTGACATTGAACATGTTGACACTAACCTTGTCTTTTTAGCATTGCCATGCTGAAAATCCTAAGAATCTGGTAAAACCTCACCCTCACTGCCTGCCCTCCCATGATACACCAGGGTTCACAGCCTATGATCAACATAGTTCATCAGACAAGAATTTACTCTATTAACACTTTCTTATGAAACATCAGGGCTTATGTAACAGGGTGTGAGCTGCAGCCGCTGCGGGAACTCCAGGGAGTCTCCCCGTAATTTTTAGAACGGCAATCATTTTAAAGGCAAAACCAAGCTAGTTTTGCCTTTAAAAAGATTGCCGCTTTAAAAATGGGGAAGACTCGCAGGAGTTGCCGCAGCAGCTGCAGCTCGCATCCTATTACATAAGCCCCCAGGTCAAGAGGTGTGGAGTATCATGTGTGGGTAACATTATTTTAAACCAAGGGCCACCATGTTTATGCTATACAATGGAAGAGGTTTCATTCCATAAATGATTGATTTATTTTGAAATTCTGCTCTACGTTAAGTATATTGAGTAAATGGGAAAATTAAATAATGGTTACTTGGGCAATGAATTGCATATACCAGCCATAATATTACCAGAGCATTACTATATAAAAGCAGAAGTAAAACATGTTCGATATGGTACAGAAGCTAACCACTACACCAACACAGCACTGAGATCTTGGGTTTGATCCCTGCCACGGCCCTGTCTGTGTGGCATTTGTAGGTTCTCCCCCCGTGATTGCATGGGCTTCTTCCCACAATCCAAAAACACACTGATTTTGTCAGAATCCAATAATCCTAACTCAGACAGTGAGTGTGTGGGCGTGTGTGTCTGTGTGTGTGTGTGCCTGTGTGTGTGTGTCTGTGTGTGTGTGTCTGTGTGTGTGTGCCTGTGTGTGTGTGCCTGTGTGTGTGTGTCTGTGTGTGTGTGCCTGTGTGCGTGCCTGTGTGCGCCCATAGCAAACAATCAGCTTATAGCTATTATTTTATAGAATATACTTGATCCATTCTATAGCTAACTGGTTGCTATGTCCAACTTCTCCACTCTCTAGAAGGTTTGATATTACCCCCAAAGACTGTAAGCTCCACTGTGGTAGGAAGTGATGTGAATGACAAAATATTTTCTGTAGGGCACTGTGCAATATGTGTGCAGCACTCAATACAATAAAAATTTTACTAAATAAATAAACCAACACAGACTGATGCTGGCTATAACAAATATATGTATATAAAAAAAAAATGGAAAAAATATTATATTATATTATATATATATATATATATATATATATACACACACACACACACACACACACACACACACACACACAGGTACACACACGTACACACACAGTTTAATTGAGAAAGACCCTTGTAGACCTATTTACGTAATGGCACACGGATAATAGAATATGTCATCAATAATAGCATGGAATTTTTGGGTACTGTATACCACATATAACGTGCACCGACACTCCGAGAAATACACCCAGACAAGATAGAGATGTAGTTAAACATTCAGCCCCACATTCTTGGATTCAGCTTGTTCACTGCTGGTAGCATGAAAGACTCTTTGTAATTCAGCTCACTGCCAAACAAATAACAGCCGCTTGGGTGTTCTAAGAGTTTTTCTTGTGGTTGAATAATGAATGATGAAACGAGAGAGAGAGCACTTTTCATGTCTTCCCAACAATTGAACCCGAAGGATAACCCCGAGCACAGAAAAAGGCATGCCTCTAGCAGCCATAAGACTGCTACAAAGAGACAGGACGGTCTCACCAGGTCACATACAGTAGCACAACATCCAGGCAATTGGTTATGTGCAAATTTAATTACGTCAGCTTAGTGTGCACAGTGAAAAAAAAAAAAATGGAAGGAGACAAGCGGACACTGAGGGTGAGAGTCGGTCATTGGGATCACGGCCAAGTTCTCAGATGAGGCAGCTAAGAGATGCCAGGGAGAGAAAAGCCGCCATTCATAAAACTCAGAACAAAGTAAGTATAGCAGCGGAATAGACAGCACAGATTCATGAGAGACGGAGAGACCTGAATAAATGAATAAATTTCTACAGTACAAGCAACTGGTGGATCACAACAGGTGTAATATGGCGAGACACAGGGGGCGATTCAATTGTTCTGTTGCGCCCCATCTTCCATCTAAAGTGACGGGAGACAGGGGGGCGATATTCAATTATTTCTGAGTGCCCATGCTTTATCACGCAGGGTTTAGCCACGTAAAGCGGTAAACCCGTCTAAAGTCCTGGTTAGACCAGGACTTATGGCACCTCAGTAGGGTGAGAGCAGAAATGCCATCACCTGCGGCTATCGCACCCGAACAGAGCAACAACTGAATTGCTCCATCGAGTGCCCATTAGGCAGAGCCATCGGCGAAAACATTTGAATTCCCTCAAAGTGTGCGAACCAGCTATCCTACGGAGCAAAATAATACAAACACAATGGTGTAAAGGTGCGTACACACTGGGCGATAAAGTGAACGACAACGATATCGTTATCGTTCAGTCATCCACTTTATCGTCCATTTTTAAGCCCAAAAAGATGAACGATAACGACGACGCGCGTTCCCGCGGGTCGCTCGTCATCATCGTTCATCGGGCTGACATGCAGGCCAACCTCACGATGTCGTCAGGTTGCTGCATGTCAGGAAATGGGGGAGAGAGCCCGGCGCTGAACGATATCGTTAATGATATCGTTCAGCGGCTGTGCTCAATGTCATGAACGATATTGAGCACACCCTGCCAGGGACACACTAGACGATATCGCTCAGGGAGCATATCGTCTAGTGTGTATGCACCTAACGACATACAGATGTGTCCTTACACCTCTTTGCTGCAGTCGCGGCAAAAAAGCCCCTATCAGCACGCCTGGTCTCGTGAGACTCTGTTAGCGCCAGGCGTCTTTTTTTGCCGAAATGTGTCTAAATTGCAATGCGATGTGACTAGAAGGCACGAGCGGACTGGGCTGATTATTTTCATATGCAACTGAGTCCCTGAGTCTATATACGATGGGCTACAATGTAGCGACCATGGATTTGTTCATTCCAAGTTCCATTGTGCTTCATATACAGACTTAGGTGCACACAAGATATACAAGTGTTGCCTACCAAATGACTCAGCACAGTCTGCTGGTGTTACATCACATAGATACTTAGACACATTTTCGGCCCCCCAAAAAAGACAGCCGACGCTAGCAGAGTTGCATGGGATCTGGTGGCACACGCACACCAGGCAAGTCACGCTGCGTGGCGTATTGAGGCTAGATGTATGAGAACACATCTGTAACTGTAACAACAGGTTTACTGTAGTACTGCCCTCATTCATACATGGTGTTCCACAGCCATATAATGTTGAACAAGACATCACACTCTAGACAGTAACAAAGTATTAGCTATTGCAACGGAATGTCCGGGAGACTCCAAAATTTAATGGAGTTGTCCAAGATTCCTTGGAGAGTAGGGTTCTGTTCACCTCCCTATTAGAGTGAGCGGAGTCTTGAAGAAGCAATTTGCTTAGAACTGCAGCATCATGGCACCTCCCCTGCTGCATTAAGATGCAAATCGCGACATTGCGTAGCTTGGGGTGTGGCCATGATGATGCAATTAGCATACTTAGCCCTTGGTTTCTGCAGAGGATGAACAAAAAGTAGGCGACAAGTTTGGACTCCAACAAACGAAAACAACTGCATGTAGCCTACCCCCAAAGCTGTGGTTGGTGGGAGAGGGTTCACTTTAACAAAAGTGGGAATCCTGTTTGAATCCCAATGTCAGGTTCTCATTGCATTTCACAAAGATATACCTCAATATATTCCTTTATATAATAAATCAGCAGCTCAATATATTCCTTTATATAATAAATCAGCAGCTCAATGGGGCAGGGAAATAATGTTATGAAATCATTATAGAATTGAACTGTTAAGCAAATATTTGCGTTATTACAGAAAATATCCCCTCAGTAAAATAAAATATGACACACGCACCTAACTGAAACTGATATGCAATAACGGAAATTATTCATCAGCACCAACTAGAAACTCTGTACAACCATATAAATAAGTATGCTTTATGTAGGTCTTAAAGGGCTTTTGTTACATGCGGTAGGGAGCAGTTTGCAAGCTATACTTCTTATTTTTAGGCATGTGAACTTAAATACATTTCATCACCCAATTCAGCACATAAGCTGCCAGTGACAAACACAAACCCGGATTAAACTCTTCCAAAACTGCTAGCAGCACTTTGTTAAACTAAACTATAAATGACCCTTGGTTACCAGCTGAAACCAAAGACTTTTTAAGGGAGTTATTTTTCATCTCCTTTTGATTTATAGAATGTTTGCCTGGTGGATACTGCAAGGTTCTCAATCACATTCTAGAGAAGATTATTATGTGCATACTTCCGTATAACTTATTGTTTCAGAGAAAGCGAAATAAAAACAAACAATTAATAGAAATGACTACAAAATTCAACAAATATTGTGTCACATATATCAAAGAGACAATAAATAAATAAAATAAAACTAAAATAATAGTTCATTCAATATAAAAAGGCCTCAGGTAAGATCTCATATCTTTGATTAAAACAATATAATTTCTATGGGTGTGTTCAAAGAAAATTTCTGTGAAAACTTAATATATTGATTCATTGAAGCATGCCATAAAGGTATTTACTGGAGTCTGGGTATTTACTAAACTCTGAAACGTGTATCTGTGTAGTTCCCGTGACTTGTAAAACGTTATCATAACTGGTTCACTTTATAAGGTGTCACAAGACTTTACAGTGCAGGCTAGTGGGCATACCAAATCATACATAAACTAAACCACACGTAAGTAGAGAAACAAGTACAAAAATAATGAGGCTAGAGGAAGACTGGCCGGTTGAGTTTGGGGGTTCCATAAGTGAAGAGAAACTCAGGATAATAGTGTCGCTCAAATAACGCCGTACACTATATTATAATCGTTGGCGGTCTGTGCAGTCTCCGACATGAGCAGTGGGAACCAGGGTGTACAGCACCTCCAACAGCTCCCAACACAGCGATGGAACAAAACACCCGGAGAGGACAACCACTGCGCAGGGAACAGGGACAGGTATAACGGGAACGGGGCAGAATGGGGGTGGTCTGAGAGGACCCATGCCAATTTCAAATGAATGCTCATGTGATGCCCTCTCTCTCCACTCCTGGCAAAGGGTAACGCAGAACTTATATACCAGATATGTACACTAATACAATCACAGCTCCGGTCCCACACGCAGCTGCCGCATGAAAATATATGCAAATGTCGCAGATGCCGGGATATGTATTGAGAAGCCCACCGGGGCCATCATAATCCAGACAACTGTGTACATATATACGTAGCCGACGTCGCAGATCATTCAATAATTGCCTGTCTGAGTAGGCCTATGGTCGCGCAGATTGGCCGCCTGAACTGAGACGTCAGAACCACTTTACTTACAGTTGCGATCCTGAACGTAGATAGAGACACGCCCCAAAAACGGTTACAACGCGCCCGCATTTTTGCCGCCTCTCCCCATAACCGCCCCCAAACGGTCCCTGAATGTCAATAAATTTGGAATGAACTGCTTACCTTTGCGCGTGCGCAGGGCGACCGCGACGCATGCGTAGTCTGACGATAATTGCTCAGCTGTGTAAATATCTGCATTGCATACCTGAGTCAGGCCCTATGTTAACCAGCAAAGCAATGGTTCACATAAGTCAAAAGATATCCCAGTTGCTGGTGCACCCCCAAAACAGATTACTAGACAGAAACTGGTTATCACAGAGGCTGACTCTAAGAACTGTTAGTTAAACAGGCGTCGTCCCAGAAAACAGGGGTGCTGGCTTCAGCTGTGTCCAAACACCGGCCATCCTGAGTAACCCGAAGGTTACGCAGTTGTCCGTTGTTCGTGCAGAGTGATCCGGTGGCTGCATCCCCAGACGAAACAGCGGATCATAGAAGCTGACAGGAGGTGTTTATTTACACAAAGACGCCCCCTGCGGCATTAGCATATTTCAGCATCGCTGCTGCGTTCAAAGATTCAGCATCGCTGCGATCAGCATACAACTATGAACCAGGCACTACATCTGCAACTTTCTCTCTCTCACAACATATAGGCTATGACTTACACAGAAGGCATTTCAAATCATAATAAAGTAACTCCAAGAATACAATGACATGATGGAATATGATGAGACGTTATTATCTGTAGTACGACACATCTGGGACTTGTACTAATGATTTAGTCCACAGCCATACTTCTTTGGAATGTAAGCTCCTATGAGCAGGGCCCTCTACCCTCTTGTGCTTCTCCGTACTCTACTTTCATCTACTTCTTACTCACCACTAGGGCACCTAACACTTGGTTACTTTGCATTGTTGCTTATCTGGGTGTTATGGTCGCTAATGTAGCAATGTATATTATCCATGTCCTGGTCCTGTATTGTATTGTATTGTATTGTACTGTAAGTCACTGGTCAACCTATTTGTTTATGTGCTTTGTAAGGCGCTGCGGAACACTTGTGGTGCCATATAAATAAATGATAATAATAATCATCATCATACTAAATACAGCTCCAGGAGCTCTATGCATTGGACGCAGTTATTTCCAGGAAATCTAAACAGTACTCCAATATTCTGCCCGGACAAGGTGCTCATGGTTAAAGTGTGTAGGCTACGTCAAAGATCCATATAGAAAAATTACTGTTCAGTGTTCGCTATAATAGACTGTTTATTGACCAAACAATTAATTGAGCACCCCTTCCTAGCATACAGTATTCAGCATAGAAAAGCCATTTTAAGTGGCACAAGGTCAGGGCTTCTGTCAGTAAGGATTAATAAAGTTTAACAGCTGCCCAAAAGCTTTCATTCTCTTTATTTAAACATTAGGTTGCAAGTCAAAGTGCAGTATAATCTTTGTTAAAACTAGTCCTGCTAATATAGCAGGATTCAGTGTGGAGAACAAATGACAGTGGCTATTGTTACCACAAATCCAGTCTAAAGCTCCGAATTTCAGGGACTAGACTAAATACAACGAAGGCAGGCTTGGCTAATTGGTACGGATGGTTCTCTTTAACAAATATTTTTATTTATGTAGTACCAGCATATTGTGCTGCGCTTAAAAATTGGAAAAACAGTCAAAATAAAAAAAAAACAAGACTGTGTAATAGCAGACAGACAGAGAAGTAAGAGGGTCCTGCTCAAAAGCTTACAATCTATAGGGTGTAGTGTATGTTTAAAAAAACACAAAAAAAACCACACAGAAGTATCCAACTCTTATTATCCTGATGCCAAATAGCTCCCATGTTTTATATTTAACGTATTTTTGGACTAATATTTAGCTCTAAACCATAGAACATATCACTATTTCTATTATCGAAAAAATAATAAAAATTGTTACATTTTCACATAAATTATACAATACCGCTAATCTGGAACTACATAGTTTGAAAAGCAGATCCCAATCTGGTGGCTCGTATGAAAAGCTGACCCCCCTTACCCCCCAAACTGATGGAAATGTACAGTGGACCCACTATCTGGAGGTCAGTACAAAAAGGAGCCCCACAATTTGGTGGCTAGTAAACGACAATGACCAACATGCTGGCGCCAATATGCAAAGCAGAAAATCCAGCTGGTAGCTAGAATGCAAATAAAGCTCCTCACTTGTGTGCAAGGTAAACCCGCATTCTGGTGGTTGATCGGTACAAAGCAGATTTGCAATATGTCTGGTAGTATTAAAAACACACCCTGGGCCCTGCCACTGTTAGAACCGACCCATTAATAAACCATCTCTCCTCCATCCCCCATAATCCAGATTTTCCTCCAGGCTACTGTCAAGCTATTTTTGGTGTTAGGGTGGTGTCTGATCTCAACTCTGGCCGATGCTCCCCTGGGTTCCTTAGCCCTTTACCTTCAAATGCAACACTACAGATGTAGCGCGCTTATCGTTGTGCAATGCACAGCTGGCGTGACTAGTGTGCCCGTGACTATGGCGTGCACGTGCGATGAGTCGCAGCCTGGCGAGTGCTGCGCTATGCGTGTGCCCATGCGCACACATCGCAGCAACAATGAGCGTAGCTACATCTGTATATTGACAGTTTTTCCTCTTGCTCCTTCAATAGACCGTTGACTTCCCTTAAAAATAAATGCCTTACTAACACTCTCCTGAAGGGAAATATTTCTGGTATCTCTTGCGCCATGCTAAACAGCCCATCATACCAAACCATCAGCTTCAGTGGGAGAGAAATTTAGGGAGTCATCCAGATGAAGACACTTGGCAATATATTTACTAATGTGAGAATTTTAGACTACAATGAGATTCTAGCTATTATATAGACGGTGCTAGTTAAATGTTAAGTACATTCTGATTGGTTGTTATGGGTAACATCTCCACTTCTAAAGACTCTCACTTTAGTAAATATACCCCTTGGTCTGTGGTGGCAGAAAGGGTCTCTAGGATTTCTCTCTCCTCCTTGGTTAAGGAGAAAGCATACAAGATATACTATAGGTGATATCTAGTACCCACTTGGTAACAGAGGATGTACGACTCCACCTTGGACCAGTGTTGGAGAGGATTGTAGAGGTGTGGGATCTTTTCTGCATTTTTGGGGGTCTTGCCAAAAAATGGTCCCAATTCCGGTATGGGGTTGGTCACCTCCTCTCTGAATTTATTAAAGGACAAATATCTAAGTCACCTTGTTCTGGTCTCCTTGGCCACCCACTGGAAGGTGTGGATAAATAAGCTGACAAGCTCTCTATGCAAATTTTGAATGCGGGCCAGGCCTTGATAGCTGTACACTGGAAATTCCCAGATCCTCCTTCCCCCCAGCAGTTCCTGAATAGAATTTTGCACAAAAATATTTGCTTATTTACATAATCCCTCTCATAAATACCTTCACGTTTGATGTAATTGGTGTGTCTATATTAGCTCTGCACCCCACAGAGACCTTCCTTTGGGCTCTTCAGATCTCTTGCTTTAACAATGTTAAAGCTTGTCTATACTACTGCTTTCTTTGAAGAGCTTTTCACTCCTCTCCACTACTGTATGCTTGGCACACAGGTTAGGCCTCCTCCTTTACACCACTCCCTCTTCTCCCCTCCTTCTAATCACCTCTCCCTTTCCTGACTGCTACGTCACAACTCTTCGTTGGTTTTAAATAAACACATTTATTAAAAAAATAGAAAAAACACAGCAATACGCATGGACAACAGACCTCAATACGGTGGTTATCATTCAAAAGAGACCACCTATCTCCATGGCTAGTATGCATTTTAAAGCACACTCACAGATAGATAGATAGATAGATAGATAGATAGATAGATAGATAGATAGATAGATAGATAGATAGATAATGTAGTTACCACAGCAGGGTACAGAATCCCAACCTCCGGCATCCCAACAGTAAGTATTAAGGATAGGGGAGGGTTAGGTTTAGGGTTAGGTACTAGGGGGAGGGTTAGGTTGTGGGGTGGGGAGGGGTTAGGGTTAAGCTTCAAGGAGGGGTTAGGTTGTGGGGATGAGGGCTTCCCATATAGCCTGTGGGAAAGATGGGTTAGGGGGAGAGTTACAGGTTAGGATACTTACATTAAGGCATCGGGATTCTGACTGTCGGGATCCCGTACCCAACTAGATAGATAGAGGGAGCTATTTACTAAGCAGTGTTAGGAGACAGAGTGAAAAGTGATAAGGTACCAGCCAATCAGCTCCTACAGTCAGGTGCATAAATATTGGGATGTTGACAGAATTTTCATATTTTGGCCTCTATTCACCACCATAATGGCTTTGAAATGAAACAAACAACTGCAGACTTTCAGATTTAATTTGAGGGTAATTATATCCAAATCAGGTGAACGGTGTAGGAATTACAACGGTTTCTATATGTGCCTCCCACTTTTTAAGGGGCCAAAAGTAATGGGACAAACTAAACAATCCTAAATCTAACTTTCACTTTTTAATACTTTGTTGCAAATCCTTTGCAGGCAATTACAGCCTGAAGTCTGGAACGCATAGACATCACCAGACGCTGGATTTCATCCCTGGTGATGCTCTGCCAGGCCTCTACTACAAATGTCTTCAGTTCCTGCTTGTTCTTTGGGCATTTTCCCTTCAGTTTTGTCTTCATCAAGTGAAATGCATGCTCAATCGGATTCAGGTCAGGGGATTGACTTGGCCATTGCATAACATTCCACTTTTTAGCCTTAAAAAAACTCTTTGGTTGCTTTTGCAGTATGCTTTGGGTCATTGTCCATCTGCACTGTGAAGCGCCGTCCAATGAGTTCTGAAGCATTTGACTGAATGAGCATATAATATTGCCCGAAACACTTCAGAATTCATTCTGCTGCTTTTGTCAGCAGTCACATCATCAATAATACAAGGGAACCAGTTCCATTGGCAGCCATACATGCCCACGCCATGACACTACCACCACCATGCTTCACTGATGAGGTGGTATGTTTTGGATCATGAGCAGTTCCTTTCCTTCTCCATACTCTTCTCTTCCCATCACTCTGGTACAAGTTGATCTTTGTCTCATCTGTCCATAGGATGTTGTTCCAGAACTGTAATGGATTTTTTAGATGTTGTTTGGGAAACTTTAATCTGGTCTTCCTGTTTTTGTGGCTCACCAATGGTTTACATCTTGTGGTGAACCCTCTATATTCACTCTTGTGAAGTCTTCTCTTGATTGGTGACTTTGACACATATACACCTACCTCCTCGAGAGTGTTCTTGATTTGGCCAACTGTTGTGAAGGGGTTTTCTTCACCAGGGAAATAATTCTTCTGTCATCCACCACAGTTGTTTTCCGTGGTCTTCCGGGTTTTTTGGTGTTGCTGAGCTCTCCGGTGCGTTCTTTCTTTTTAAGAATGTTCCAAACAGTTGATTTGGCCACACCTAATGTTTTTGCTATCTCTCTGATGGGTTTGTTTTGATTTTTCAGCCTAATGATGGCTTGCTTCACTGATAGTGACAGCTCTTTGGATCTCATATTGAGAGCCGATAGCAACTGATTCCAAATGCAAATGTCAACTCCAGACCTTTTACCTGCTTAATTGATAATGAAATAACAAGGGAATAGCCCACACCTGTCCATGAAATAGCTTTTGAGTTCATAGTCCCATTACTTTTGGCCCCTTAAAAAGTGGGAGGCACATATAGAAACAGTAATTCCTACACCGTTCACCTGATTTGGATGTAATTACCCTTAAATTAAATCTGAAAGTCTGCAGTTAAAGCACATCTTGTTTGTTGGCCTCTATTCACCACCTTTGTGGTGGTGAATAGAGGCCAAAATATGAAAATTCTGTCAATGTCCCAATATTTATGCACCTGACTGTAACTGCCATCTCGCAGGCTGTGTTTGAAAAATGACAATTGGGAGCTGATTGGCTGGCACCTTATCACTTTTCACTCTGTCTGTCCTAACACTGCTTAGTAAACAGACCCCTTAATTTCACAGCCATTAGTGTAAATTGTGTTCCACAGTGTTTCTCAAAATATAAATAAAGTATAAAATACTTGCCCCTTTTTCAATGCTCCCGGTCTGGCAAAGGGTCCCTTCAGCGGCAGGAATGCTGTTGGTAACACATCTGTTACTTTTGCTCAGACACCAGAGCTCTCTACACACTTCCTAGGAAAGAAGGCAGAAGCAAGTTGGTCAGAATTATAGATACAAAGTCATTATTGGTATATGTGAAGAACTACAGTGCTTGGTGTTTTATATAGCACCATCTAAACATGACTCTACTCCTCCAGCTTTTTCACTTCGTTAGTAAATTGTGATGTTAAAAACTTGTAATTCCTATAGGACCCAAAAAATAGCTACAAACTAAGCCCATATTCATGTCTTAGCCCAATGACTTGTGTTTGCTTATACCTGTAACAACAGATTCTAACTGTTTAGGAATTAATTCTTTATACAAAACACTTTACAAGTTGACCAGAAACCCGGTGTCATTTGTTCAAGCACCTTACAATTATTCTCACCATAATTAGCCCCCTGTCAATCATGCTATTGGCAGGCACTGTAGTGAATGGACCCATCCTATTAGCAAGAGCTGATGGATGTCTTCAATTGTTTGGACCTGCGTGGGTTGCCATTTTGGCTCATTTCCAACCTCAGTTTACTACTCATAAAATGTGCCCACATCTTATTCTGCGAGAGGGCTATTGTATCTCCAAGATGATCATCTAAAGGCTGAAATGTAGCACATATCAATAATAGCCTCAATAAATTTGTACCTCTAGCATCACATGAATATTTTCTTTATTATTTAGATGACTAAAAGAAACACATATATTTGAAACTGAAATGCAGTATAATGTTGTAACAATGTGGCCGGTATATGTATATATATATTTTTTTCCACATGAAGTTAATGTGGAGCAGCAGGTTTATGTAGAGATGGAGCAATAAACAGCATGATAATGAGATCCAGTCCAGGTTTTCCTGGGATCACTTGTAAGCCACAAGCAAGACTAATTAGCTGCACCTGTTATCTTTCTTTAAAGTTGTGGCAGTGCAGTGGCTTGGTGAGGCTGAGTCACAATACTAGCAGCTGGGTAGGTGAGTGTGGCAGGCCAGCCATAAAACGGCAGTTGTTCACAGTGATAATCTGTCCATGTATATATGCAAATTGTGCACAATATAAACTGCTTCATTCCTGTGTATGGGGCTAGGAGACCAGAGAATGTAGTGCAGTTTTAAGGGAAGCCAGCTGATATAGATTGCTGGGAATCTGGCTTGCAAGAGAGAGTTAATTAAGCCTGCTGTATTTATCCACAAAGTGGAAAAGCAGTGTAATATGGAGAAACTTTTAAGAAATTTTGCTGAACTGGCTGCTGGGCAGCAAACTCAAATACAGTTAGTACATGCTGAATTAAAGGAAATAAAAAAAGCTGGGCAGGGGCAGGAGGTGTTACAAAAAATTTACAGCAACAGATGATATTGAGGCATTTTAGTGCACCTTTGAACGCACTGCTGTTCACTTAAAATGGGCAGAGGAGGAGTGGGCTGCCAGATTAGCTCCCTGTCTCACAGTGTGACACAAAGAGCATATGTTGATTTAACAGTGTCTGAGACTAGCTCCTATCGTCATCTCAAAAGAGGTTATACTCAGCAGGGTTGGGGTGACTGGCCCCAGTAAAGTTCAGGTGTTTCATAAGTGACGGTTGAACCCGTCTGTGCCTCCTAGAGTTCAATTGGCAAAACTAGCCAGACTGAGTAAAGCCTGGTTGCAGCCAGATCAAAATTCTGCACAGCGTGTGGTAGAAATGGTTGCTCTAGACCATGCTATACTGGCATTAGCCAGAGTTGTACAACAATGGGCTCTACAAGCTGACCCCCAAACATATGAGGAGTTAGCGGTGGTAAGTGAGCGGTACCTGACTCTTGGGAAATTGAATAAAGCCATGCAGGGGTTCCAGCCAGTACCCAAGCCTAGAACCAAGGTCTCCGTTGTTAAAGCGAACAAACCACCTCCAGCTGTGTGTTTTGGTTGCGGCGAGCCCGGTCATGTGCACCGGGACTGTCCAAAGCAGGGCGTGCTGATGGGACTGGAGTGCGGAAAAAACAACTCGACCAGTGCTCAGCATGGCTGTTGGAAGCATTTCCCCGGCGGAAACTACCTTATTTAATTTGATGTGGCAAGTGGAAGGCTGGGAGATCTGGGCCTTAGTGGATGCTGTCAGTGAATTAACTATCTTCTCTGCTAACCTGGTTCCTCCCGGGGCTGATCAGGTGCTACCCCCTGGTAAAGGTTATATGTGTACTTGGGGGTGTAGAAGAATGCTCCCGAGTGCAGCTCCCGGTAGTTATAAAAGGACGATCTCTGAAGGTGGTAGCCGCAGTAGCCGCCAGACCACCCTACCCATTGATCCTAGGTCGGGATCTACAAGAGGTGGTTACTTGGCATGATGACAGCAGACAGACCACATCATAGCTGTCCCAAGAGTCAAGCTCTGCAGTATCCCAAAGTTTGGTGGCTGTAACACCCTCCTTGGCCAGTGAGCAGCAGGAGGGAAGTGAAACTGAGGCACAGTGGATTCCCATCGGCAAGGAAGTGTCTTTACAGAACTTTGGCCAAGACCAACAGAATGATGGAAACTTGATAAACACATTTGTAAATGTTGTAGAAGTAAATGGTAAAGTAATTTACGGCTTTACCAACAGAGGGTGTACCATACTTGGCATTGAAAAATTATTTGTTATATTATGCAACATATTTTCAGGGTAAGAAAGTAGACCAATTGTTGGTTCCCCAGAAACACGAGCAGTTGGTGTTGAGGGCGGCTCATACACACCTGAAAACTCTCCAACGTATTCAGTTAAGATTCTTTTGGCCCGGCATTCATGCAGCAGTAAAAAAATTATTGTCAGGAATGTCCAGTGTGTCAGAAGACAGCGCCCCGACCAGGGTTTCGGGCACCTTTGGTTCCCCTCCCTGTCATTTCTGTACCTTTTGAGAGAGTTGGTATGGATTAGATAGGGCCGGTGGGAAAATCTGCTCGTGGGCATCAATATATATTAGTGGTGGTAGATTATGCCACACGGTACCCGGAGGCCATACCGCTAAGTAATATGAAATCTAGCACTATTGCCTGGGAGATATTGATGCTATATACCCGTCTGGTATATAAAAGAGGTCCTGAAGGATCAAGGTACGCCCTTTTGTATCTAAATTAATGAAAGATTTGTGTCGACTATTAAGAGTATATAGGATTACCTCCTCAGTTTATCACCCGCAAACAGATGGCCTAGTAGAACGCTTTAACCAGACCCTTATGGTGCATACACACGGTCAGATTTTTCTTTCGGATCTGAACGATAACGACTTTAAAAATCATTCAGTCGTTCATATCTTAAAGAAAAATCTGAAATGTGTGCAACAATGAACAATGCGCATTCCCATTTGTCAGATAACGATATCTGACATCTGATGTGTTTGCAGTCAGTTTTGTACGATTTCCATTCATTTTAATTAGGGATGTGCAGGCTCGGATAGGTTCGAGTTTGCACGTGGAGTTCGGATTTTTCCCTCCAAAAAAACGGAACTCAGAACGAGGCAAAACGTCATCTTACATGGACGAACATCATCATTCCTGGACAAAAGACAAGGAATGATGATGTTCGTCCATGTAAGATGACGTTTTGCCTCGTTCTGAGTTCCGTTTTTTTGGAGGGAAAAATCCGAACTCCACGTGCAAACTCGAACCTATCCGAGCCTGCACATCCCTAATTTTAATACAGGCTGAAATCGTTCAATCGTTTGCAAATCGTCCATCTGACATATCTGATCGTGTGTATGCACCATTAAACAGATGATAAAGAGGGTGGTGTCACAAGAAAAGTGAGATTGGGATTTACTCCTGCCCTATTTGATGCTTGCAGTTCGAAAGGTGCCCCAATCCTTTACAGGGTTCAGTCCCTTCAAACTCCTCTATGGAGGCACCCTAGAGGGATTCTAGATGTGTTAAAGGAAGGGTGGGAACAACAGTCATGCCAAGAACCTAATATCGTTCAGTTTGTGTCCCAATTGTATGGCCAGTTAAGGGAAGATTGCGCCACTGCTGAATGAACATATGGACAGAGCTCAGCAGCGTCAGAAAGGTAATTACAATGTTACCACAGTTGACCGATCTTTCCAACCAGGAGGCAAGGTACTAGTGCTTGTGCCTATTACTGAAAGCAGATAGTATGCTCAATGGCGAGACTCTTATGAGATCATAGAGGCAGTGGGACCTGTACATTACAGGGTACGACAGGAGGGTAGAAGAAAGTTACCATGTAAATCTATTAAAACCCTGGAAAGAAAGTGCCAGTCAGCCCTCTTTAGTGGTAAAGAAAACCCCAGACTGTCAGGTACCCCATTGAGGTCACCCTCAGTCTTAGCCCAAAAAAAAAAGGAGTGGAGAGCTTAGAAGCACGAAACCAAGATATATTCTCTGCTATTCTGGGAAAGAACCAAATCATACAGCATGATATTGTTACTCCTCCTGGGGTGATAATAAAGCAGATACCCTGTCACATACCTGAGACAAAACAGGCAGCAGTAAAATGAGTGGTGGAGGAGATGCTGCACTTAAAGGTCATAGAGGAATCAAACAGTGAATGGAAAAACCCCATTGTCTTAGTGCCTAAGCCTTCGGGGGCTTTAAGATTCTGCGATGCCTTTTGCAAGTTAAATAAAGTTTCTCAGTTTGATTCCTACCCTATGCCCCGGGTTGAAGAGCTGGTAGAGAATCTAGCAAAAAGCCAGTATCTCACCACTCTTGATTTGACAAAAGGATATTGGTAAATTCCTTTGACTGAAGCTGCTAAAGCTAAAACAGTCTTCTCTACCAAAGAGGGTTTGTTCCAGTACAAAATGTTGCCTTTTGGTTTGCATGGAGCCCCAGCAAATTTCCAGAGGGCTATGAATAAGTTGCTTCGGCTCCACGGGGAGCATGCAGCTGCATACTTAGACGACATCGTCATCATTAGCTCTGACTGGGAGTCACACCTTCCAAGGGTAGAAGCAGTTTGTATGGAGCCCCAGCAACTTTCCAGAGGTGTTACAAGTTGCGCTCACGACTTGTTCCTATCCAGCACTGTTCCTCCTTCTGGCAGTATTGTTCCTGGTGCCGTTCCGTTGGTTGATAGGCTATCCAGATGCTGCAGGATGGCACGTGTTATCCACAACACTGTATGATTGGTTACTGCTCCTATTTGTGCACGCCGACCTTTTGTCGCCTCGCCGACTATAGTGTTCTTTTTGGATCTCTTGGCTTTGCTGCATGGTCAGCGTTATTATTATCCTGGTTGTTGTGAATCCTGCTCCACCTGCTCTCTAGCTGCTCCATCAGCCTCCAACTTGTTATCGGCTCCCCAGCCGCTCCACCGGCTCTCTAGCCGCTCTGTCAGCCTCCAAGCTGCTACCGGATCCCTAGCCGCTCCACCTGCTCTCTAGCCGCTCCATCAGTCTCCAAGCTGCTATTGGCTCTCTAGCCGCTCCGTCAGCCTCCAAGCTGCTACTGGCGTCCTAGCTGCATCATCTACACTCAAAGCGGCGCCATGGACTCTCAAAGCCGCACTAACTGCGCTCAAAGTCACAGCATCGGCACTCAAAGCCGCACCATAGGCTCCAAGCCATACCATCGGCTCTCAAAGCCGCACCATAGGCTCTCAAAGCCGCACCGCTGACACTCTAGTTTCTCCATCTATTCTCCAAGTTGCACTACCAGCTGCAAAGCCGCGCCAGCGGCTCCCAGGCCACTCCACTGACTTTTCACTCTTATCCAGTATCTCACCCAATTCTCTGGTTCCTAGTGGTAATCCATGTAGACCACTATTACTCCAAGTGCGAGATACAGTGAAAAAATATTTATACAACACCTAAGCGCATCCAGGTAAAGCAGCCTCTGGTGGACATACGTGGGTACCTTAAACCCCTAAAGCAAGTTTGTGACAAAATACAAAATGTGTGTGACCACTGGATGGCGCTATAACTATAAAAGAAAATTTAGTTACTTTCTTTCCTAATCCCTCGTGGAATAGTGTGACAGTAAATTTCCAATACCACTTCCGGGTCGAGGAGGGACAAATTAACTTCCTGGAAGAGGGGTATATAAGACCTTTTTGGAGAGATATTCTGCATCCTTCTGAAGAAGAGCTTGGTGGGCTCGAAACGTGTTAAGGACACCAGAACATATGCACTACCTGATTACCTGTACCCGTTGGTCATTCACTGTTTGACTTTATCCGGATGGTCAGCAGTGCAAACACAACGCCTATAACATCTTCAATCTGGTACGCAGGGTGGAAGGGGTTTTAGAGATTTACATTTCTAAGCCTCATTAGGCTTTTTTATTTATGTTGATGGCCACATAGAGCCTAATTTTATGAGTGTTTTTTATGTAAATTTTATATTGATGAGTTAATAAATGTACCTTTTGCTGGCCATATTATACTATTGTACATCTTTTCTCCACATATTGGAAATTTCCTGTCATACTGTTCCACGATGGATCAGGAAAGAAGGTAACTACATTTTCTTTTATTTCATGGTCATAGCGCCATCCAGTGGTCACACACATTTTGTATTTGTCACTACTACTCCAAGCTGTAAGACCAGGCGGCCACTTAAGTATCGGTGAACGCTTCTAGTTCTAAGGGAACAGCGGGTGGCTGTTAGTGGCAGAAGACCTCGTTAGCCTGGGTTCTAGGGGGTTTACACAGAGCAGCCTTGGGATCCATAACATTATAGTCAGCCAACTAAAAAAAAATCAAAAAAATTTACATTTCAACACTTGTGACTAATGGAACAGTCACAGAATCCTGCCCAGGAGCTCGCTGCACAAATATAGGTTCTCACGCAAAAAGTTCAGGAGCTTACTCTTCAAGTTGAGGATGTCAGGTCTCCCGCAGCTCTAGTGGCTCTCATAGAACCTAAGATGAACCTACCAGATCAATTGTCTGGGGATCGCAAACAATTCCTCAACTTCCGAGATATGTAAACTATACTTCCGGCTACGTCCTATCTCCTCTGAGTAGGTCTGGTCATATCTCTCCTCCAGGGAGACGATCAGACTTGGGCCTTTGGGTTACCTCCAACACATGCAGCCCTACAATCTGTCAATGCCTTCTTCCCCGCTATGGGGATATTGTATGATGACCCTCAGCTTTAGCTGAGTCAAAATTGCAAGGTCAGAAGGCAGCGGACGATTACTCTTCTGAATTCCGTAGATGGGCAGTGGACTCTGGTTGGAATGTCCCGGCTTTACACAGAAAATTTCATCTTGGACTCTCTGAGGCCATCAAAGTCATTCTTGTTCAGCATCCTCCCCTTGAGTCTTTAGATGACCTTATGCATAAGGCAATAAGAATTGACAGTTGTCTCCATGAATGAAGACGGGAGCAGAATCTTCCTAAAAGATCGCCTCGGTCTCTCACATGGGTTCAGTCTTTGGAACCGGAAGAACCTATGCAAATTCATGCCTTTCGTTTCCCTCCTGAATAGAGACACAGTAGATGTTCCCAGGGTCTCTGCTTGTATTGTAGGGACAAGGGACATTCTTTGAGTAATTGTCCACTGAAGCCAGTAAAAGGCAAGGCCTAAGTGTTCAGGAGGGATTGCATTTAGGCCTGGCTCCCATTTCCTCCAAAAATTCCGTTCTAGTTCCTGCAGTTGTCCAACTCTACAACTCTACTCTGGCCACTTCTGCATTTCTGAATAGTGGTGCAGCTGGCAATATCATGATACATATTTTTATTAATCTTTGGGTATACCCACAATCCTTTTGGATCAAGAAATCCCTATCTGCGGACTGGATGGAAGACTTGTCTCCAATGGTCTTATTAAATTCAAAACATCTGCTATTCGGTTGTCAGTAGGGTTTTATCATTCAGAGCTCATCTCGTTCTACCTTCCCCAGTGTCCAATAGCACCCATCGTTCTTGGTCTCCCTTGGCTCAAGAATCATAATCCCGTCATTGACTGGTCCTCTGGGGAAATCATAAGATGGAGTCATGCATGCCAGTCTCATTGTCTTGCCTTACCTGTTCGGACGCCGCAGCCTGCAATTGCTCAAACTCTTTCAGCCATTCCCAACCAATACCGGGAGTACTCCGATGTCTTCTCCAAACAAATGGCCAATGCCCTTCCTCCTCACAGCCCATAAGATTGTGCCACCAATTTAATTCCTGGTGCCGAGTTACCTAAAGATTGATTATGTTCTTTTTCGGTGCCCAAAAATAAAGCCATGGAGGAATATATTAAGGATGCATAGGCTAAAGGATTCATTCGCCCCTCTAAATCTCCAATCGGGCCTGGGATATTTTTTGTAGAGAAGGACGGTTTCCTCCATCCTTGCATCGATTACAGGGGTCTCAACAATATCATCAAAAACTCCTACCAGTTACCTCTCATTTTGGTCCTTTTTGATCAATTGCGTCAAGCCACAATCTTTTATAAGATCGACCTTCATGGAGCCTACAATCTGATCTGAATTAGGAGTGGTGACGAGTGGAAGACGGCTTTCAGTACTCACTCAGGACACTATGAGTATTTGGTCATGCCATTCGGCCTAGCTAATGCTCCTGCGGTCTTTCAAGACCTGATCAATGACGTCCTTCGTGAAGTCTTTGTGGTTGTATACCCTGACAACATCCTCATTAACTCACAGTCTGTAGTCAACTTCATCAACATGTCCGTCAAGTTCTTCAGAAATTGCAGGAAACCATCTCTTTGCTAAGCTAGAAAAGTACGATTTCAACGTCACTCAAATTCCTTTTGTAGGCTTTATCATATCCTCCCAGGAGTTCTCTATGGACCCAAATAAGGTCAAAGCGATACTGGAGTGGGACAACCATCTAACCTTAAAGCTATTCAGTGCTTCCTCGGATTCGGTAAATACTACAGAAGGTTCATCAAGGCCTTCTCTGCTATTGTGGCACCCATTGTGGAACTGACCAAAAAAGGAGCCGACACCCTCAATTGGGCACCCGGGGCTGTCTGAGCATTTGAAGATCTTAAGGCCGCATATACACAGGCTCCAGTTCTCCACCACCCTAATCCAGAACTCCCATTCATCCTGGAAGTTGATGCCTCTGAGATAGGAGCTGGAGCCATTTTGTCCCAGAGGGATGCAGACAATAAGTTGCACCCACGCTTTTTTCTCCCGGAAGTTCGCCACTGCAGAACGCAACTATGAAGTGGGTAATCGGGAGTTACTCACTATTAAATGGGCTTTTGAGGACTGGAGGCCCTGGCTGGAGGGGGCCAAGCATCAAGTCACTGTTCTTACTGACCATAAGAACTTATATTACATTCAAATCTGCTAAAAGGTTGAATTCCAGACAGGCATGTTGGGAATTGTTTTTTACCCGTTTCAATTTTATCATTTATCATATCATCGTCCTGGGTCAAAAACATTAAGGCTGATGCTCTTTCCAGAAGCAGATCACTGTCTCCGATGAACCTATTATTCCTAAGTCTCACATTCACTTTTGTATCACCTGGAATTTGGCTTAGCTCATTTGGGCCTGTCAGTTGGAAATACCTCCGGACAAACCTCCTGATCTTTTGTTCTGCCCCAGAAAGATTCAGGAAATCAATCTGATTGGATTTCCACTCTCAATGAGCTTTTAGTCATCCCGGCATTAGTAAGACTCAGGAGTTAATATACCACTCGGTTTGGTGGCCTTCTCTTTCCAAAGACATCCGTGAGCTTTCCCTAGTGTGTGAGGTTTGTGCCCGAAATAAGACGCCTTCAGGTCTGTTACTTCCTCTCTTTATACCTAAGATACCTTGGACTCACATTGCCATTGCCATGGACTTCCAAGTTTCTGCTCGTTGTTCCGTTATCTGGACAGTCATTAACCGCTTCAGCAAAATGGCACATTTCATTCCCTTGTCTAAATTGCCTACTGCCAAAGAACTCTCTGGGTTGTTCCTCCAGCATATCTTTCGTCTGCATAGATTGCCTGTAGGCATAGTCTCAGATTGGGGAACACAATTTGTTGCACAGTTCTGGAGAGCCTTCTGTTCCTCTTTAGGCATCTGCCTCAGCCTTTCTTCAGGATATCATCCTCAATCCAATGGGCAAACGGAACGCGACAACCAATCTCTGGAACAATATTTATGCTGCTATGTCTCCAAATGCGACTGGGTTTCTCATCTGCTTCTTGTGGAGTTTGCATTTAACAACTCATGCCATTCAGCATTTTCAGTCTCTCATTTCTTTTGTGTAACTGGTCAACATCCCACAGCTAATTTGTTTGATTCCAGTTTCTCCAATGTACCTGATTCGCCTTCTGTTTATCGGCTCTGTCGCATTTGGAGCAAGGTACATCTAAGCCTTTGTAAAGTTTCTCTCCGCTTCAGGAAATCAGCTGACAAGCATCGGAGGCCATGTGCATTCAGGAAGTGATTTGATTTGGCTCTCTACAATAAACATCAAACTGCCAACCTACTCAGAAATTAGCCCCGAGATTCATTGGCCCTTTTCGCATCATCACTCAGGTAAATCTGGTAGCTTTCAAGCTTCAATCACCTAAGTCTCTCCATATCAACACCTTTCACTGTTCTTTATTCAAACCAGCCTTCAGCTCTGCTAAATTCAAGCCCAAATTTCCATACAGACCTGCTTCGATTGTTATCCACGGTCAACACAAATTTGTTGTCAAGAAGATGTTGGACTCTAAGTTTTCCAGGGGTCGTCTGCAGTTTTTGGTGCATTGGAGGGGCTATGGCCCGGAGGAACGGTCCTAGGTCTCGGAGACTGCTCTACATGCTCCTGGGCTGAAAAGACTCTTCTTCCGAGATTTCCTGACAAACCGGGTTCTGGGGGCTCTTCAACCCCGCATCAAGGGGGAGGGGGGTACTGTTACAAGTCACGCTCACGACTTGTTCCTATCCAGCAATGTTCCTCCTTCTGGCAGTATTGTTCCTGGTGCCGTTCCATTGGTTGCTAGGCAATCCAGATGCCGCAGGATGGCACGTGTTAACCACAACAAGGCATGATTAGTTACTGCTCCTATTTGTGCATGCTGACCTGTTGCCGTCTCGCTGACTATAGCATTCCTTGTGGATCTCTCAGCTCTGCTGCATGGTCAGCATTATTATTATCCTGGGTGTTGTGAATCCTGCTCAACCGGCTCTCTAGCCACTCAGTCAGCCTCCAAGCTGCTATCCGCTCCCTAGCTGCTCCACTGGCTCTCTAGCAGCTCTGTCAGCCTCCAAGCTGCTACCAGCTCCCTAGCTGCCCCGTCAGTCTCCAAGCTGCTATCAGCTCCGTAGCTACTCCACTGGCTCTCTAGCCGCTCCATCAACCCCCAGGCTGCTACTGGCTCCCCAGCAGCTCCACCGGCTCTCTAGTCGCTTCATCCCTCCAAGCTGCTACCGGCTCCCTAGCCAATCCACCGGCTCTCTAGCCACTCCATCAGCCTTCAAGCTGCAACCAGTTCTCTAGCCGCTCCGTCAGCTGGCCACATTAACAGAGAGCTGACCTCCCCTGGCTGACTTTAACCACTGTTCCCTGGTCTCTAGCACCAGTATATATGCCCTAGTGGTCTAGTGGAGTCCCGGACGGACTGGTGTCCACGTCAGCACCTCCGGTCTCAGGGGACAGACCGGAGGTGCTGACGTGGACACCGGTCCGTACGGGGCTCCACTAGACCACCAGGGCATATATACTGGTGCTAGAGACCAGGGAAGACTGCCAAAATGCGGGTTACTGCGAGCGGTAGCCCACCTTACCTGTTCCCTGGAGTCCCGGCTGCAGACTGTGGTCCACCCATGGGGGCCCACTAGCCAGGTCCCCAGGAGCCCCGCCGAGAGTACCAAGCCGAGGGATGGAGTCGCGGCGCCGGGGAGTGGTGATGGAGCGGCAGCACAGACGTCCAGAGGAGAGACTAGTGATCCTCGCCCATCATTAGTAAAAAAAAAAAATCATAAAAATAAAAGCTTGGGCTGATTAATGCAACCCCCTGTTCTAATGCTGGGTACACACGGAACGATCTGTACCACCAACGACTTGAAAGCTATCTTTCAAAGATATCTTTCAGTGAAGTCATCCTCCCACATCTCTGATATAATAGATATTGTTATCGTTCATGTGGGAACACGCATCGTTGGTCGTTCACCGCATAAAAATGTACGATATGAACAATATATCATTGAACTATATCGTTATCGTTCATAGACTGTTTGCCTCAGGCTCAGGGTATAGAGAGGAAGGATCGGAGCATTCTGAGATTGCAAAAGCTTAACTGTTTGGTGTCTGGCCTTTCTATCCACCACCTTGGGTTAAAGATACTTACGAGCCGACGTCGGGATTTTCATCTGTCTACCTTCTCTCGTCGGGATTTGAACCGGCGGCTTGTAAGCAGTCGATATTTCATACCCAATCCATTACCATACCACGCATAGCTAAGGTCTGATTCAAGTGTTCAGTGTTTAAGTCCGGCTGAAAATGTTTAGTATTTAATAATATTCCAAGCGTGAAACTTCAACTTTGTTCTCCAAAAATATTACTATGACCCTCGCTTACGCCTCTAATAACCTATGACAGCAAGGAGGATTTCCAGTTAAGGGAGGAATTAAATTAGCTGCGAGTCCCGCCCCGGTGCGATTAAGTGTGGCTTTATGCAGCACTTACGGCAGCTATGGACTTGTTTGCAACCCCATAAGGCTGCACACAAAAAAAATGCTAGATTAGGCCACGAGGGGGAGGGGGGGGGGTACACGACGGCTGCAGTGCCATTGATCGTGTTTTCCCAATATCAGTCTCGGAGGTGAAGTAAAGGTGGGTACACATTAGACATTACTTCGGCCGATGGATCAGTCCGATATATTGTCAATATTGCCTAATGTGTACGCTCTATGTCGGGCCATGCGCGCTACCTTTTGGTCGTCAGTCACATAGTCAGGTCGGCCCTACATCAAGCGGGATGAGGCAGGGGCCGACATATTGAACGATCGTGCACCGGATCGTCTAATGTGTACTTGCCATCCGATATGTCGGCCTGTCGGCCTGTCGTCCGTGCCGTCGTCCATCGCATCGCTGGGTACAGACATCGTCTGATGTGTACACAGCTTATAAATCTAGCTGTCTTGTACTAATAAATATATCTTTGTGGATACAGGCACATGGGGCCTGATTTAGAGTCGCACGTAAAGCACTCGCAATTACGGAAGTCCATGCGCATATCTTTCTGTATGAGTTGACCACATCTATGAGACTGCACCATCCCCAGGCCTCTGCATACGCCATTCGTGAATAATGACAAGATCCATCTGCATTCACAATTGCATGCAACCCTGAAACAGGCCCATTATGTCTAGGTCTAACAGGTTCCTCCATCAGATTTGCTCATCCAGCAATAAACGCCACCTAGCATTGCTGGTTATTGCATAACACTGCAATGCTATTTGCAAAAAACCATCAGCATCGTTGCAAAATAAACAATAAAACAGCGCCCCAAGTGGCCAGTTTTAGTATACAAAATGGTAGATTACGGATTTGACCTAGTTAGTAATTTTTAACAAAACATTTATGAGACATGGGGCTAAATGTTACTTTATTCCACTAATTTATAAACTTATTTTATTAGTCTTTAAGGCACAGTGACTGAAATAAAAGTTATGTTAATAAAAATAAATTTTGGGAATGTTTCTTCGAATGATTACTGTAAGCAATAGGCACATTGTGGACCCCGACAACATGAAGTACATCTCTGAGCTGCACGAGGCTGTTAGAATAGTCCTGAAATATATAATGTACTGTAATGGTACTTCTAGATGCTTTATTTAAACTTCTAGCATAGTTTACTGTAGGTTTATTTCTCTTTACGGTTAGGCAGCTTAATAAAACGTGAGAATAATAACAGACAGTGGATAATAAAATATGTTATTGTGCAGTATAAATCAAATTGCTTCCTGAAATTTAGGCGATGACTCTCTCAACACCCAGGCAGGAGGCTGAAACGACTTTGAACAAAAATAAAAAAAAAGATTTCTGCCAGGTGTGTAAGAAATGCCTTGAGAAGACTGACAGCAATTATGCATAAATAACGCAGCACCGATGGCACAAACTATTCAACATAATTACACATCTAACTAAACAAGAAGAAGGAAAAAGGAGAAATAAAATAAACTATATGGACTTGGAAAGTAAATGAAAATCCACGATTAACCAGTGCATAACACGGCAAACGTAACATTGGTCAATTATAAACAAATGAAAAAAGAAAGTCTGGGACGAGTTAATTATAATGCCTGGAGTTTCTGCGCCCCGGAGGAAATACTCGACTTAGTGCAGCCTTTGTTCTGGGAGAGAAGTGATCTGCAACTGGCTGTATTCTCATTATCCTATCAGTAACATCTTTTAACAGCTGTTATCAATAAAAGAGCCTGAAGCCATTGCAGAAAGTCGGCCCACAAAGGTCAAACGAGCAGCACATTTTATTTTTCTTTAAGACATAACATTATCTGGTAGCATCAGAGTTGAACTTACTGTAGTCGTTCCAAGATGTAGCACTTATGTTAAACACTTAGCAACCAGAAGGATTGTTATAAAAAGTGACGTATGTCTTAAGGGGAGGGAAGCTCCATATATTCGACTTCAACAAAGGTTAGTAGAAAGTTTTGAATCTATATAATTTTATTTATTTATTACCAGTTATTTACATAGCGCACACATATTCCGCAGTGCTTTACAGAGAATATCTTACCATTCACATCTGTCCCTGCCCCAGTGGAGCTTACAGTCTATATTCCCTACCACATGCTCACAAACATACACACTATGGTCAATTCTGTGGGGAGCCAATTAACCTACCAGTAAATTTTTGGAGTGTGGGAGGAACTGGAGTACCCGGAGGAAATCCACGTAAACACAGGGAAAATATACAAACTCCACACAGTTGTGGCCGCAGTGGGAATCGAACCCATGACCTCAGTGCTGTGAGGCAGTAACGCTAACCATTACACCGTCTGTGCTGCCCTGCCAATTTGCCATGGTCTGTCCCGTCTCCGACATGCATGCGCAATGGGAACTGGGGGCGCACCACCCATCCAATGGATCCATCTGCGAGGGAGACAGAACAGACCTAGTCCTGCAGAACAAGAGGACACGGCCGGCCACCAGGGACGTGGTGAGTATGGGAGCGGGGGGGCCACATGACGAGCAGCACTCAGAGCAGGGAGCAGAGCGGGGGGAAGAGGTGGTGGGGCCGAACAGAGGGGGAGATTTATCATAGCTTGGAGAGATATAAAGTACCAACCAATCAGCTTCTATCATTTTTCGAACAAAGTCTATAAAATTGCAGTTAGGAGCTGATTGTTTGGTACTTTATCTCTCTCTTCATCTCTCTCCAAGCTTTAATACATCTCCCCAAGAGTGTGGAGTGAGGGGTTAGGTCAGACTGAAGTGACCCGGTCCCTTTACTAGTAAATAAGTAAATAAATTAGTAATCTCACCCATAGCTTTTAAATGTCCTGTAAGCAAGCTTAGCTTTAAACGGGACACACTGTGTCCTACCTCCAACCAGCACTCTAGCTGACACAGACTAGTGTGACCTGCACTGGAGTGAACAACACAACTCTCATTTGCCATGAACTCGATAGTTGTGTTGGGTAGAGACCTGGCTGTTGAGCACTGGATCCTCTAGTCTATGTGAAATCTCCTCCATAATGGCATGCAGGGGCCAGATAGCAGAGATGTTTCAGACATTAAGATACTGGACTCAGTATTAACAGAACCTTCTCCCTAGAACTTTTTATTAGCCATTGTCAGGGTATAAATAAACTAAAAAGAAGAAGTCCCTGATTTGGTGTAACACCCTATACAATTCTGGAATGAAGTACAATGACAAATATAGCAGAGGTATCACTACCACATGTGTAGCTCCCAGAGCCTACACCACTGGTGGTGTAAAACAACTGATCATCCTGTGACCTCCTTTGATCTTACAAGCCTATCAAATATAGGGGAGATGTATCAAACCTAATTAGGTTCAGTAGTGAAGTTGCCCAAAGCAACCAATTAGCTTCTACCTATCATTTATTCATCTATAAAATGATAGCTAGAAGCGGATTGGTTGCATTGTCCAACTTCTTCAAATGTCCCATATAGAATGTTTGGTACATCTCCCCCTTAGAGGGGTCCACCCTATGTACATTGATAGTGGAAATACTGAGTAGCCCAATGACAAAATGTGTACATAGGCCCTGAATGGCTTGCTTACATTATTTTTTTTTTAAAATATGGCAATATGGAGAGCAATCTGAAAATTACATTGCCCAAAATGCAAAATGAGGTGTAGAAATAAGTGCACCCTACTGCTTGTAACATTGAGAAGTGGCTAGTCAATCTAACAGTACAAGTGCCCTGACAAAAGAGGTTGGCATAATAACATAGTTGTAAGTAACACTGGGGCAAGTATATGGAAACAAAAGGCTTTGTGATGACACAAAAATCGTAAAATGTAAAAATTATAATAAGATATATCTTTAAACATCTGGATGACCATTGCATAGAAAAAAGATGAACTTCTAATAAATATATCAGCTTTTAACAAATCTCAATGACATCTTGTAACACGATCCCTTTCGCCATTAACCAGCAATGTTTTCAACCCTTTTAGTTAAATAAATAAGTTGTGTGTGTTTTGTCCTTATACGAGGGTGAGTCAAAAAATCTCCGCACTCCAGTTATATTAAAACTTCTGTTGGCCGCACTGTCTTATCAACGCTTTCCGTACTAGGTCGCTGTCTCCCCAGTCACTGCTGTGCAGGTTTGTACGTGTTACGTCAGTTCACTGATCACTGCAGTGCAAGAAAAAATGGCTGCTCCACTTGTGATTTTCAGGAAGGAAGAGCAGCGTTCAGTGATTAGTTTTTGTGGTCTGAGGGTGTGTCTGGTGCTGATATTTTTCGAAGACTTTGTGCACAGTATGGAGAAAGTGTTTTGTTTGCGAAGAAGTGTGTGTGAATGGATAGAGAAGTTCAAAGAAGTTCGCACAAGTGTCGGGCGCCCGTCCACGTCCACAACTGATGAGAACATTGAGCGTGCACGTGAACTGATTCTGTTGGATAGACGAGTGACAGTCGGACTGTCACCTGATTGGTCCCCTGAAAGAAGACCTAAGAGGACAAAGATTCACGTCTGATGTAGAGGTGAAGACAGCGGGGCAGTCGTGGCTCGCAGCTCAGCCTAAAACATTTTTTAATGAGAGAATACGAAAGCTTGTTGACAGATGGACAAAGTGTATTGAAAAGCAGGGAGATGATGTCGAAAAAATTATGTATTTATCTATTCTGAAAGTTGATTCAAATAATTTTTGACTCACCCTCGTATATTTACTCCAAGATTGCAACTGCACCATAAGTGAAGTGTGCCAACAGTCATCTTGCATACCCATCGTTAGTATGTAGTAGTATGTAGACTGTATACTATTATTTATATGTATGTCTGATGTCGAGATTTATATTTTGTATCACCTTCAAAATATTAGTATTAATGGCTCAGTACTTTTGTTTAGACAAACAGACTCCAGATACTGGGGAAGATTCAGATATGGATTATTATTATTATATTTTATTTATAGGGCGCCACAAGTGGTCTGCAGCGCCGTACGTACGGTACAGGGTACACAGAACATTACAATACAGTAACCAAAATATAAACAGCGCTCAAGTAACAATTAGCAACACAATTCTCCATACACAGTATGGGAAGCTGAAGGCTGTCATTGAAGTGCTAGGGCTGTGAGACAGTAGGGAGGATTGTCCCTGCTCCTAGGTGCTTACAATCTAGGAATGCAGGGAAGCCATCGGGTGCAAGTGGCTGATGGTATCCCTCTGCCCATGCGTCCAGATTGTAACCGCGCAGAGATGCAGATTGAACTTCCATTCAGATACATGCAATTTCAATGGGCATTTCTGGGTGGTAACTACCAGACGCAGGCATGTCCCTGCCCAAAGACGCAGTTGCACTGACACCAGTGGCCATGTTCAGTCGGACATTCTGCTCCTGCCATAGGGCAGGTGCAATGTCCGAACATGTGGCCAATGCTCCGCCGATAGGGCGTCTTTGCACACAGATTGAAAGAATTGCACAGCAGCCGTTGGGTGTCTCAATAGGACGCCAACTAGCCGCCGCATTTGAATAAAGATACAGCCGTTACTGCAATAGCGTCCACCTCTGACTCATCCCCACCGTGCGCACATCGTGGTTATTATATTTGGTAAACATGCACATAAAAAAAGACCACTGGTAAAGAGTTTTACATCAAAGTCACCGCAGGTTCATCGGAACACAGAAGTTAATTCAGGGTCAGTAAGTGAACTCCGAGAACATTCATGTAAACTTTACAGAATAGGGTTCTGATGAAATGGTTAATTAAGGTAAGGGATAAAGGGTTATCAAGCAGGGATTAATCACAGCACATTTCTTAGAAAGTTCACAGTAGCAACCACATTACAGAGTGACAACAAAGAAATAGCTGGCAATTATATCTCTGGTGCAGAAGCCTTGTGAAATGACAGCCGGTAAAGCATGCAGGATGTAAAAGGCTTTTAAATATTACATTATCGGTATAGAATCTCTCATCACAGCATGAAAAAAATGATTCATGGATTTAAATTTGACTGGCATAGACTTGCAAACAAATTCCACACTGCTACAAAACACTTTTCAGATATACTGTTAAGTACGTGTTGTATACACGAGAACTCACCAGGTTTAAATAAATAAATAAATAAGGAATGTGTCGCAGAAACACTATTTACGTATCGTAATGTCCTTATCATTTTTCCTGTTCTATATCCTGGACCTTTATCTAGACCTGTCCAGGAAAGAGCACAAGAGTGTGATACAGTAATTGTATTTCTTTAGTAAGCTGATGTCAGGAAAAGTTAATCTTAGATTTTCTCCATTACTAAGGAGACCTCAAATGAAGTGTATTGCAGGTTAACTATGCATCAATACAATTGCTCTGACCACCAAATTACCAAATCCGTGCCACACGCGTCTGGTGGGCAGGGCAAACAAATGCACTACAAGCCGCATGTGACTAGATGGCTGATGGAGTCAGTGAATTATAACATTTTACTTTCTGGCTGATCAGATCTGAAAGGATTCTCATTCCTAATGACAACTGTTTTAATGGCAACACATGGGGGTCTATGTACTAAGCCTTGGATAGAGATAAAGTACCAACCATTCAGCTCCTGTCACTATAAATGCTGTGGGGTCTATGTACTAAACCTTTGATGGAGATAAAGTACCAACCAACCAGCTCCTAACTGTCATTTTTTTCAAACACAGCCTGTGACATGACAGTTAGGAGCTGATTGGTAGGTACTTTATTTCCGTTCACTCCAACACTCTCAAAGGATTAGGACATAGACCCTATAGACCCCATAATCGAAAGGATAGCTGAGCAACAAGTACAAAGCAATTTCACTCTCATTAGTACTCAGCAGTGTAGGATTATCCTACAAACTTTGTATGTGTTGATATTTTTGACTAGGTTCTCGGAAAATATATATCTTATGTACTGTTATAGACGTGATTTCAACCCAACTCCAAAATTGGAACCATTTTAGTCTTGACGGACTTTACTATATTTCTTTTATTCTCTTTATTAAATTCCATTAAAAAAATGAGGTGACAATAATCAGAAAAATAACTCCATAACAACTTTTGTTCTATACATATAAAAAATAGCATATTACAATTTCTCTCAATTGTTTATGTAAACAGTGTCAACATCCTTAATACAATCTTTTCTTTATTACTTTATTAGGTAGAAGTGTGGTTTGTCCCTATTTTCCAAAAAGGGTCTCTTTCTATCCACAACACCTATTAACCTTTCATGACTTTGGGTGGTTGTCCTAGGATAATTCATGTTTCATACCATTCAGATTTTTCAAAACATTTCTGCAATTGAGTTTTCAAAGAATTGGGTAATGAGTTGATAACTCCCTCCCAAACTTCAAATTATCGTTCTGTATACCTTTCTCTATTAACTGAGGTTTCTATCCATTCCATCCGCAATACAAAAACACAGCTTAATTAAACATAATAACAGTGTCGGAGGGTTAGGTGCAATCCATTTTTGCAGTGCTTTTTTGTTTTTGTGACTACTGACACTATTATGAGTATTTTCCTACTCCCTTTAGTAAATTTTAAATTGGGATCAAGGATCCCCAATATTTCCCATTCTGCTGTCATAGGGACATATTCCTTTGGGGGAGACTTGACAGACTTTAAAGGGCAAGAGAGATAAGCATCAACAAGCAATATATATATATATATATAATAGCAGCTTCAATTTCATAGATCTTCACTGAGAGTTAGGACAGCACTTTTTTGCAAATACTGACACTTAAGCGGGACCAACAGAATAAATTGCTTTATTTCCGCAAACAGGGGAAATCTCATCAATTTCGCAGGAAACAAAATAAAAAGTTCCCTCACTTGTCTGTGAAAGTGCTTGTTATGAAAACCTGAACCTAAGCCCTTTATTTTTCCAAACCAATTTAAAATCATATTACAAATTAAAAAGGAAACCTTATCTTAATGTATTAAGAACATCTGGAAAATATAGGGAGGTAGCAGAGGATGTAGACATTTATAGATACCATGAATACACCCCAGAAGTGGGTGTTTGTTTGGTGTTTTTCCACTGTCCACCACTGATTACTAATGACAACGCAGATTGTATGAGCATTGTGAAATAAGGGAAGAATTGAAGTGTGTCAAGGAAAAAATCATGAATATTTAATTGCCACAGACATAGAAAACATATTTTGTTTGAAATGCAGCCAGCAAATGTCAACATCAATTATGGGTCTTAAGGCAGAATTGAGGGGTGGGTGAGATAAGATTGTGCTACAATTGCAACATAAATAAGTTCCAATTATCTTATTAATTAAAAAAACAACAACGTACATTCTTTTTGACTAAAGTGAATTTTCAGCATTTTCCTTTAACTATGCATCGATGTATTAGAGCAGTACTCCTTTGAAATTAGGTATATGTGGTGTGTGTGTTATATTATATATATATATACACACATATACACACACACACACACACACACACATATATATATATATGTATATATAATCAACATTCAGTTTATTAATTAAGACTTTTTCAAAGATTATATGGTGTGTGCCCTCTCTCTTCTGTAATTATAGGGCAAAGAAATCTCAGTACTAATGAAGAGCACCTCAATTACTGCAAGAAAGAATGTGAGTGTAACCCAGCTACTGATGAAATTCAACATAAAAAAAAGCAAGACACTGATCTAGAAGCAAAAGTATTATGGGCACTCTGTTAGGCAGATAGAATTAAACACACTCATTGGTTCCGATTTTGCATTGAAATAATATTATTATTAAGCACACCTCCTCCTGCTGCAAGCCTAAAAACAACATTGCCATGTGTTTATAGGAATCAGAGTGATCACATAATGATTGGCTCTGCGAACACTAATTTAACATGACCATATGGGTAAAGGACATCTGGATTTTAAAGTTATGTCCCCCTAGGTTACCGTAATGTGAGATAGCAGCACCATACAATTAGCTAATGAAGATTTTAAAAAAATAATAAAAAAAAAATTGTAATTTGTTTACTTTGTATTCCCACTAATAAACTTTCATTATTATTACATTTTATTTCCAAGGTGCCACAAAGTGTCCACAGCACCGTAAAGGGTAAATGTCGACAATTAAAAATGAACAGAGCATAAGTACAAGACACAGTGAATCATATCATAAGTACTAAATATATACATAACACCACAAAACTGGGTAGGACAGGTAACAGGGGCATGGGTAGGGCAACTCGCTGAGGTAAGTAGAATTGGCGGGTGGAAGTCAGAGTCACAGAAGGGGAGGAGACAAAAGCGCGGAAGCACTAGTGACATGGAGTTTTTAGGGAAGAAGAAGAGGTAATCAGGGACCTGCTCGTACGAGCTTACATACTAATACCCCTTTTCCACCTAAATTCCGGGTCTGACCCGGAGTTGGAACAAAGTTCCTATCCGGATCAGACCCGGAATTTTGCCGGCGCCGACTCGGGATATTACCGAGTCAGCACCGCTCACACCGCAGTCGGGTCTGCATAGACCCGGCTTTTGCGGAGTGAAAGTGGTCGCTTGGAGATGACGTCTTCTCCAAGCGCCACTGAAGCCGGACCAATCGGCCGGCTAGCAGCGCACTCCAGGTCATCGTGACCCAGAGTGCGCTGTTCTCACGGGCTACGCCCATATTATACCCTGCTAGTTACCTGGGTTGGATTGGCGGGTCACTCGACCCGGCGATCCAACCCTCTCCCCTTTTACACCAGGGAGCTGCCTAGGTTAACCCTTCAAAAACCCGGGTTTTAGCTCCGGTGTATAAGGAAAATTAGGGGAAGGGGTTAACAGTTGGAGGACAAACTGGGAAGGAGGGGTAGAGGAAGAAAGTATTAAGTTAGGGCTGAAGGTTTAATACAAAGGTACATTTTAAGGACATGTTTGAATATGGGGAGACTGGTGTAGAGTCTGAAAGAGCAAGGGAGTAAGATCCAGGGGATAGGGGCAACACAAGCAAAATCTTGGATGTGAGCATGTGACCAGGGTGGTGTAGAGGCGTTGGTCAGTGTGGGCGGGAGTGTGGAGTGAAATGAGGTTAGAGAGGTAAATACAGATGTGTCCACATACATCTATCCTCCGTGCACTACAAGTTGCATTACACATAATGCGTGAGCTCCGTGAGATTCAGCACCGCGGAGTGTCTTTTTTTGCCTTAAATGCATCTTATTTGCACAGTGATGCGAATGGAACGCACAATCAGCTTCTGCTGAGTAAAACGCTATGCGGCATGCCTATATTCTGTGTGCGACTGCATCAGCATACGATGCGCTACGTTATAGCGTCAGATCCACTGACAATGTAGCGTAGCGTCACTGTGCAAAATCTATTCACATCACTGTGTGAATAAGACGCATTTGTAGGTAAAAAGTCGCACGAATAGACACTCGACGCTACAGAGTCGCGCCACGGCATGTCACGACTAGAAGGGCTGTTTAGCGCGCAAGGAGGCTGCTGTATGTGCAAACATCTGTATGAGAGGAGTAGTGTAAGACTGTGCAAGGGAGGATAAGGAGTATTAACTGGATTCTGAGCAGGCAGGGAGCCAGTAAGGCAGGCTGCAGAGGGGGGAGACAGATGCCGGATGGCGGTATAGGAAAATGAGACAAGCAACTAGCAGCAGCATTGTCAATAAACTGAAGTTTGGAAAAGTGAAAGAGAGAGGCCAGAAAAGTGGAGGTTACAGTAGTCTAAGCAGGAACGGATTAGATCATGAATGAGAGTTTGGGTGGCACCGGGAGTAAGGAAGGGCTGGATTCTGGCGATGTTCCAGAGGTAGAAGCTGCAAGATTGAGAGATGGACTGATTGATGGAAGCGAAGGCGAGAACGGGGCAGGGGATACAACTGAAAGTGTTTTTGTCACCTACCAACAGTAGAGACAGCTAGTCTGTGGAAAGACTAAAATTTTCAATATATTAGAGAATGCAGCCTATAACTCCATGATAAACTCTGACATTTATGGCCATGAATCTATAATGTATTGGTTAGTCAGGGACTGGACCGTCTGCCACAAAATGAGTGAGAAATAATCAGGTTTAAAGCGCTTCATACAAACATGGGTGAGAAATAATCAGGTTTAAAGAGCTTCATACAAATATGGGTGAGAAATAATCAGGTTTAAAGTGCTTCATACAAACATGGGTGAGAAATAATGAGTGCTTCATACAAAAATGGGCGAGATATAATGAGTGCTTCATACAAATATGGGTGAGATATAATGAGTGCTTCATACAAATATGGGTGAGAAATAATGAGTGCTTCATACAAATATGGGTGAGATATAATGAGTGCTTCATACAAATATGGGTGAGAAATAATGAGTGCTTCATACAAACATGGGTGAGATATAATGAGTGCTTCATACAAATATGGGTGAGAAATAATGAGTGCTTCATACAAATATGGGTGAGATATAATGAGTGCTTCATACAAATATGGGTGAGATATAATGAGTGCTTCATACAAATATGGGTGAGATATAATGAGTGCTTCATACAAATATGGGTGAGATATAATGAGTGCTTCATACAAATATGGGTGAGAAATAATCAGGTTTAAAGAGCTTCATACAAATATGGGTGAGAAATAATGAGTGCTTCATACAAATATGGGTGAGATATAATGAGTGCTTCATACAAATATGGGTGAGATATAATGAGTGCTTCATACAAACATGGGTGAGAAATAATAAGTGCTTCATACAAATATGGGTGAGATATAATGAATGCTTCATACAAATATGGGTGAGAAATAATGAGTGCTTCATACAAACATGGGTGAGATATAATGAGTGCTTCATACAAATATGGGTGAGATATAATGAGTGCTTCATACAAATATGGGTGAGATATAATGAGTGCTTCATACAAATATGGGTGAGATATAATGAGTGCTTCATACAAATATGGGTGAGATATAATGAGTGCTTCATACAAATATGGGTGAGATATAATGAGTGCTTCATACAAATATGGGTGAGATATAATGAGTGCTTCATACAAATATGGGTGAGAAATAATCAGGTTTAAAGTGCTTCATACAAATATGGGTGAGATATAATGAGTGCTTCATACAAATATGGCTGAGATATAATGAGTGCTTCATACAAACATGGGTGAGAAATAATGAGTGCTTCATACAAATATGGGTGAGATATAATGAGTGCTTCATACAAATATGGGTGAGAAATAATGAGTGCTTCATACAAACATGGGTGAGAAATAATGAGTGCTTCATACAAATATGGGTGAGAAATTATCAGGTTTAAAGAGCTTCATACAAATATGGGTGAGATATAATGAGTGCTTCATACAAATATGGGTGAGATATAATGAGTGCTTCATACAAATATGGGTGAGATATAATGAGTGCTTCATACAAATATGGGTGAGAAATAATGAGTGCTTCATACAAATATGGGTGAGATATAATGAGTGCTTCATACAAATATGGGTGAGAAATAATGAGTGCTTCATACAAATATGGGTGAGATATAATGAGTGCTTCATACAAATATGGGTGAGATATAATGAGTGCTTCATACAAATATGGGTGAGATATAATGAGTGCTTCATACAAATATGGGTGAGAAATTATCAGGTTTAAAGAGCTTCATACAAATATGGGTGAGATATAATGAGTGCTTCATACAATATGGGTGAGAAATAATGAGTGCTTCATACAAACATGGGTGAGATATAATGAGTGCTTCATACAAATATGGGTGAGATATAATGAGTGCTTCATACAAATATGGGTGAGATATAATGAGTGCTTCATACAAATATGGGTGAGATATAATGAGTGCTTCATACAAACATGGGTGAGAAATAATGAGTGCTTCATACAAATATGGGTGAGATATAATGAGTGCTTCATACAAATATGGGTGAGATATAATGAGTGCTTCATACAAATATGGGTAAGAAATAATCAGGTTTAAAGAGCTTCATACAAATATGGGTGAGAAATAATGAGTGCTTCATACAAATATGGGTGAGATATAATGAGTGCTTCATACAAACATGGGTGATAAATAATGAGTGCTTCATACAAATATGGGTGAGATATAATGAGTGCTTCATACAAATATGGGTGAGATATAATGAGTGCTTCATACAGATATGGGTAAGAAATAATCAGGTTTAAAGAGCTTCATACAAATATGGGTGAGAAATAATGAGTGCTTCATACAAATATGGGTGAGAAATAATGAGTGCTTCATACAAATATGGGTGAGAAATAATGAGTGCTTCATACAAATATGGGTGAGAAATAATGAGTGCTTCATACAAATATGGGTGAGATATAATCAGTTTTAAAGAGCTTCATACAAATATGGGTGAGAAATAATGAGTGCTTCATACAAATATGGGTGAGAAATAATGAGTGCTTCATACAAATATGGGTGAGAAATAATGAGTGCTTCATACAAATATGGGTGAGAAATAATGAGTGCTTCATACAAATATGGGTGAGATATAATCAGTTTTAAAGAGCTTCATACAAATATGGGTGAGAAATAATCAGGTTTAAAGCGCTTCATACAAACATGGGTGAGAAATAATCAGGTTTAAAGTGCTTCATACAAATATGGGTGAGAAATAATGAGTGCTTCATGTCTCATATAAATCACTTTGCAGTGTAAATTTAAGAATTACTTCACAAAACCAAACGTTCTTACATTTGTATTCATATATCATGATAATCTGTAATCCTAGATCTGTTCATTCATTATAAAGAAAAAAAAAAAAGTTATTACATCTTTTGATTAAATTGATGCTGTAACCACAATACTTTGTTTCATTCAAATGTTAATCCCATAAAATAATCTGTAATCATATTATTACTCTTTATTACGCTGACCGTTTATGCAAATTTTCTCATAACAAACTATTTAATACATAGATAAAAGTAAATATTGTCATATTATCACACATATATTAACAGTCATATACCAGTCCATATAATGAACAGTATCAGAAGGGCTTATGCAGAGTCCATTTGCACACAGCATGGGAATGGAATCTCCTTTCATATTATACTGGCTAGTCACTGCAGATAGTCAGATTTATTAGGTCACCACCTATGTAGTCAGTGTAAAGATGACAGCTTCTTACCCCATATTTACATTGGCGTGATGTTGCTCCATACTGAAATCGACACTGCTCGTCTGCGTCATACACCTGACCTGGAGCCACTGCAGGGTACACAAAGTCACGTTTTGGAGGTTCGTTGTCGAGGCATGTACCACGGCCTGAACTGGGTAACACAGAACAGGATTAGGATGGGAAGACTGGGGTAAGAACTGGTCAGTGTCTCCTATAACATTAGTATTACTCACTGAGAAAGGAAATGAAACCTCTCACTGGCTCCAGTAGAAATAAACACAAACAAAAGGGGAAAAAGTAAATCATTAACCAACACAACTTGAAATATTTGACATACACTAGACGAGCGTAGGAATTAGGATGCCCATTTTCTTAGTTACTTCAAACTGGGTTTTGTCATGGAGAGGTTTCTTTTACCTTTTTTGTGGGACCTTAGTAAAACACACATTAAAACCTGTAACACCTCAGATCTTAACATAAGTTACGGGACTCAGAAGTTATCGCAGTTGTCTGTCAAACAACTCTCTGCACAGTTAGGTTAATATTCATTTTATCATGGCTGAAAAATCCTTGATATTGTCATATGGATGGCTCATGTTTTGTGTATGTCAATGGTTTAATACAGTAGTGAGGTCCGTTAATAACCGGGTGGTGAGGCGCTAACTTGTACAACAGCAATCTTCCCTCTGTTGTGACAACATGTGATGACGTGGCAGCTTCTTCTCCACATCTGCAGGTAGCTCTCTGTGGCCAGACCAATCAGTATATTTATCAAAGGGAGATACCTCATGCAAATATTTGTGTTGTCACTGGAGTTATGGATTTTCCCTAACTATTAAAGGAGTTTCTACTAGAGAAACTACTTGCCTGATTATTTTCTATTTTTTTTATAAATTTTTTACATTTTGTTTTATGAAAGTGGAACTGGAAGGACTTGACCGAGCATGCTTTATCCAGCAAAGCTAGGTCACACATGTGCAGAGGTTTCCAGGACTGGCTATTGCTAGGCAGCTTAGTATCACTAGGCTGCTACAGCGAGATTTTATAGGTAAACTGTGGTGATAGGAGTTTTTTTTTTGTCACTGCAATATGTGGCAATAGAATCAAAATCCATATCTTTGGTATAAAGTAAAGCCGAAATATGAATCGATTTTTAGGTTTATGGCAAGTCTGTTGTCAATATAGAATGCAATGAAACAAGTATTTTGGAGGTTACTGTGTGAAAATGATCTACAGTATTGCAATTTCAGAATCTCTTTACAGGTCCAGCTATAATGAGTATAAAAGAAGCTAGATAATCAGATATAAGTACAATATAAGTAGGGAGGGCTTTAAACGTACATCTATGGTATCCAACTGCTGCGCTGCTCTCCCAATGCAATCACAGATACTGCAGTTTTCTATTTGTTTACAGCCCAGCAATAACGGTGTCATTGGTTTTATCACTTGCATCATGCTTGTCACACCCTATAATTAGCTACTCTTAATGTGACACTTTTTCAAATACACTTGGTACATTGGTGGCCATGTATAGAAACAAGAGGGAAGTGCTGATTAGCGATCAGGGAGAAAGGCTGCATGGTAGCTGCAACCTATTTGTATGTTCCCCATTGCTATAGTTGTATATGTGTAAGTAAACTATTGTCACACAATTGTGATTGTATTATGTTACAATATAAGCACGGATGCATGAGGGATTTTCATGTTTCTCTAAAGTGGCCCATACACGATGCGATAAATCAGCCGATCCAACGGACTGGTACGGTTTGGCACTATGTCGCACTGAGGCCCTGATTCAGAGCCGGACACTCTTTCGGAACGCTCGCTCTGAATCAGGGCTTTTTTTTTTTTTTTTTTAGGAGCCGGCCTTTTGCAAGCAGCCAGGTGAAGGTCGTGATGGTCGTGACCATCAGGCTTGCGATGAGACCCTTGTGGTAGGGTCTCTTCTGCTGCAAGCCCCAGGGAGCTTCCGGCTCTAATAGAGCCGGAAGCTCACTACTGGCATCACTCGTGATGTCAGTAGGGCCGCCCCCAAATGGCAGGCGTTCCTTCGGGAACGCTTCCGTTTGGCCAGCCACCCCCCCTCCCCGCCTACAAAACGGGGCAAGCTGTCAACATCGACAGCCACTCCGTTTTGTTGCGAGCCCCGGAGTGAGTGATTGCCCAGCCCTCGACCCGCTTGCGAGCAGGTCTGAATCAGGCCCTGTGTATGGGTATGATATCGCATAGTGCACGTACCCGTGCATCGCAACCCCAGATCTTACTGCAAGTTCAGTTGATCTGGGGATGTGATGTGTGATCCCATGCAGCACTATGCGGGTGCTGGAGGGGTAGCCGGCATATATTGGGCAGTCAGCCACCCCATCGAACCGTGTGTGGGGACCGTACCGATATGTCGGATCCCCCGTCGCGTTGCATGGTGCATATCGCACAGTGTATGGGCCGCTTTAGGTATGTTTAACAAATGTATAGAGACTGTGTGTGACTTAGATATATCATGCAGCAACACAGGTCAATTACTTAGCAGAACTCAGTCTACAGTACATTTAGGCAAAGAAAGTATGTTTCTAGCTATCTGTGTGGGTCCTAATAGTTTAAGGAGTATCCCACTGCCTTATGACTTTAATTTAAGGATGTAAACATGTCCTCCTCCATCTTTTAATAAATACATCACTTTTTAGTAGTAACTCCCTTCAGTAGTGTCATTAAGTCACCAGCACAGTTGTTATTTTTTGTTGCCTTATGATTTAAATATGTGACAAAAAACATAAAAGCCAGAAAGATAAAGACATACTATTTATAAAAGGAGATGTGCAAATGAATAAATGAAAATTATATGAGGGTAGAAAACGTGCAATTACAGCAAAGTCTTATATGTAATTTATATATACTACTACTGCAGAATTGCAACATAAGTGTCCAAAACAAAAGAATAATCAGGCATCATCTTTAACAATAGAATAACACAATACATTTACACAAACTCTTGACACATAGTACAAAGTATCAACACCTACTCATCATCTCTTTTGCAGTAAGCACATACACTGGGGTATATTTACTAAAGTGCAGGTTTGTAGAAGTGGAGATGTTGCCCATAGCAACCAATCAGATTCTACTTTACATTTATCTAGCACCTTCTAGAACAGTGGTTCTCAAACTCGGTCCTCAGGACCCCACACAGTTCACATTTTCCAGGTTACCTAGCATGTGCACAGGTGTATTAATTACTCACTGACACATTTTATAGGATCCAAAGATGGAGCTAATTATTTCACTTGTGATCCTGTTTGGAGACATGGAAAACATGCACTGAGGACCGAGTTTGAGAACCTGTGTTCTAGAAGATAATAGCTGATTGGTTGCTATGGGCAATATCTTCACTTCTAAAAACCAGCACTTTAGTAAATATACCCCACTAAGAGGGAGATTTATCAAACCTTCAGTAGAGAACTAGTGGAGGTTTTGCCCACAACAATCAACCAGATTGTAGCTATTATTTATCTAGTATATTCTATAAAATGATAGCTAGGATCGAATTGGTCGCTACAGGAAACATCTCCACTTCTCATCTTTAGATCCAAAATAAAAGAAAGGGCAAGATGGGAACACAGTGAACATATACCTGTAATAATGTGAATGTGTTTGTTCTCCTTCAGATCAATGTACAGCCCTTGTTTAATCCAGATTTCTAATGGTTCCGTAAGAATCCTAAAGCAGGACTTTACTTGCTTTCCAGAAATTACTTCTGGGCAATTGTTATGAGAAATGTCTGGGTCATACAGTATGCCTTATGATTTAAAAAGTCAGTATGACTGACTTATTTTTTGTTCAAAATCAACAAGTTCTAAACACTGAACCCACCCCACTTCCAATTATAGAAGGACTTATTATTGCAGGTTGAGTCTCCCATATACAAAATGCTTGGGACCAGGGGTATTTTGGATAACGGAATATTCCGTATTTTGGAATAATTGCATACCATGAGATATCTTGGGAATAGGACCCAAATATACACACAGAATGTATATATGTGTTACATACCCCTTATACACACAGCCTGCAGGTAATTTTATACAATATTTTCAATAATTTTGTGGCTCAAACAAAGTTTTTGTACATACATGAAATTCATTTATGTATCATATACACCTTATACACACAGCCTGAAGGTTATTTTATACAATATTTTTAATAATTTGTGCCTTAGACAAAGTTGGTGTACATTGAACCATCAAAAATCAAAGGTTTCATTATCTGAGTCATGCCAAAAAAATTCTGTATTTTGGAATATTTGGATATGGTACACTCAACCTGTATTCTGATTATTATTATTATTATTTGCTGTGCATAGTTTTATCTATAGCATGCTGTGTACAGATCAAATCTATAGGCGCAGTCTGACAAATAAACCAATATACCACAGCTGCTTTGGTGGTTTCCTTCAGGGTTTTTTTTTATTATAATTGAGTATATTTATTGATTTTCTAAAATTACACTCACAAAGAATACAATAATCAACACATCCGGGAGACATGGTCAATGTACACTAATATACGGAATAACGGGATACGTTGAAGATGCCGGCGGTCGCAATCCCGACCGCCGGCATCTAGAATCCTTAATCCCGGCTAAGGTTAAATGACACTGGCGCCCGGCATCCCGATCGAAGGGATGCCGGGCACCGCAAGTGGACAGCCCTTTAGGTCTAGGCCACCCGGGGGGGATTTAGGATTAGGCACCCCCCTGGGAGGGTTAGGGTTAGGCTAGGGGGAGGGAGGGTTAGGTTTAGGCACCCCCCTGGGTCTTAGGGTTAGGCACCCTCCCTGGGATTTAGGTTTAGGCATCGGGGAGGGGGGAAGGTTAGGGTTAGGCACCCCTAAGGAGGGTTAGGGTTAGGGGGTTAGAATAGAATAGTTTATACTTACCTTTAGACGATCGGGATTTCCAGCGCTGTCGGTCTTCCGCTGCCGGGCTCTGCTGTTTTGTCGGAATGCCGCAGCCGGGATTCGAACTGCCGGTCATGCGGCAGCCGGCATTTCATACCGAATACGGAATAACATATAGCATGCTAAGACATAGAAAGACACGCTAGCGAAAGGAGGATAATAATGTTGACATGCAAGAGAACAACAAGACACAGTAAGTAAAGCACTGAACGAGCGACTCTGTGATATTCAGTAACTCGTTACAAAGCATATCGTATGGGTCACAGGTTCTCAAACTCGGTCCTCAGGACCCCAAACAGTGCATGTCTTCCAGGACTCCTCACAGAATCACATGTGAGATAATTAGTTTCACCTGTGTAACTTTAAAATGCGTCAGTGAGTAATGTATACACCTGTGCACCTACTGGATGACCTGGAAAACGTGACCTGTGTGGGGTCCTGAGGGCCGAGTTTGAGAACCACTGGTTTAGGTAATGCACAAAACTACCATACTACGTAATTGTAGTAGAGTGGGCACCTGAAGGTGCCATTCAGACCCATGCAAGACAAAACCAAGAGAATAATGTAACACTGTGATGTAGATAACCCAGCTCTATGAGAGGATCAGGGCAATACATCTAAACCCAGCACCACACTCTGTGTTACTCTGCACATTTTCCATGCACGGCTATTTTGAACAATGAACCTCATCGATTTATTTGCAACTCTACATAAGCACCAATAGGTAGAACATGAAAAAATGCCTGATTATTGCCATTCCAGGTCTATTTGTCACAATGTAACAAAGAAAATGAGGATTTGCTTTAATCATACATTTGCACATACCTATATGGAGTAAATATATTTTTCAAGGTACAGTCACTTTGAAGAAATGGCAATTTGGCAGTCCATGCTTTAACATGCAGAGAGAGGTACTGTATAAATAGCCTGTGTCTCAATTCTCTTTGGGTCCTCTTACAAACAGAAAAACACCTAGTAAATTACAGGACATGACAGACCAATGGATGATGAATGTTTAAAATGTTAATTTGCTGTACAGTTGACAGTACTGATGTTATCAGGTGTAATTAGATTAGCTAATAAGCAGCAGGCTTTGAAAACCACCAATTTTCGGTAGTTTTGCCAGCGGGATTTTTAAATGGCCATAATATTAAATGTAAGACCAGGCATGTTCTGTATTTAATATTATTGTTGTTTTAAATCATCGGTTTTAGAAAGCTGCCACTTAGTAAATATACCCGTAAGTCGCTACTAGGGCTGTGTCTCTTGCTGTAATGGAGACACTGGATTGTCTAGATATATTTCATAACCGTTCTAACTCTATTCTACCATCTGACCAGGCTCTTAAACCCTGTTTGGGACAAAGTAGTGCTGATAATTCATCTCTAATTGAAATTTTTATACATTTTAAATCTGTCTGTGTATCCTCTAACAACAGTGGTGCTGAATGTACAAACTACCCTCTGCGGCAGACTGCAATAGTTTGTGTTGTGAAAGTAAGGTTTATGGAGGTCTTTCTAATTCTGTGTACAAGGTTATCATAACCCGAGTTAGAGAATTTATATTTCCCACCACTTGGCAGGAATAACATTTTGTAGCTCGTGTATTTTGGCCCTTTCTTTACAGAACTGCTCTAAGTCACTGATGCTTTTGGCTGCCATTTCTTGTATCAGGTCATGCCACAACATTTCAGTAAGGTTAAGGTCAGGACTCTCAGTCCTCTGTCCAAATACACGGCTTCTGCTGAAGGCATTTTTGCCTCTTGCGCTTCATTTCCGTACACTTCGTCTGATGGGTTAAATACTATGACAAGCTCCTGTAAAATTTTAGTGGCACAATCCAGATCTCATTGTTTGATCAATATCTATGAGCCACCAAGGTCCAGAGGCTGCAAAGCATCTCCAAACTATAATCACCCCACCACCTTGCAGCACAGTTAGTGTAAAGTGCTATGGACCAGGGGTTTCAACTCCAGTCCTCAAGTACCACCAACAGGTCATATTTTGCGGTTAATCATGCACAGGTAAGTCAATCTATTTTTGCTGGGTCAGTAATTATCCCACCTGCTTCCACAGACAGAAATTCTTAAAACATGACCTGTTGGGGATATTTGATGGTTGCGGTTGAAAACCACTGCTAAAGAGCATTTTTTCAATAGCCCTTGGGGACGTCATTGGTGGACTTGAGATAGACTGCAATCTTCATGTTGGGGAGCAGAGGTTTTCTCTATGATGCTGCACATTAATCATCTTTGAGGTGTTCCTTATGATGGATTCATAAACCCTGATATTAGCTATTGAAATGGAGAACTGAAGCTTTACTTTTAATTATTCTAAGACTCTCCTGGTTTATAGCGCATCTTACTCTTTGGAGATATGACCACTCATCAAGGCTGTAATGGAGACACAGGATTGTCTACCATTCATATTAATGGACAGGTTTGCAAACGGGAACTGCAGTGAAAAACACGTCCCCTTCTCCTACAAGCAGAGAGCAGCCAGAAAACTACATTTCTCTGTATACTCTGCCACACTGCCTAGTTCCTCATCACAATGTGTATTGCCATTAGGCTCTCTTACAGGATCTCACCCCTGGTGTTAAAGCCAAGTATGAGGAGGTTAGGAGACTGTGGCTATCATTTACCAAGTTCCCGTTCTGAACCAAGCAAGTGCGGTGTCAATGAGTACAAAGGAATGTTACAACAGTGAATAGTATTGGAAACTTATTTTGGATGGAGTTAATCATTAAAGGTCCACTATTATCTTCCACATACACAGCACATTTTGCTGTGTTTTCCCAGGGTTTTACAATGGCAGCGGCATGAGGAGTGTAAGTGTGAGGAGCATTCAGACTTTTGGTCCTTCTACCATCCACCTCCATTTTTTTGCTTGGGTTGAGGCAAGAAAGGAGACAGCACAGGCACAAAATGGTTACATGTAGGAACCTCTGATGTTCCAGCTAGGGGGTTGGTATTGAGGACTTAAACATCACATTATTTAAAATACAGTTTTGGTCATGGAAAAATATGAAATGATGAGGGGTTAGGTGGCCTCCGCTAAGGCCATCCGGTGGAAAGAAGATCTATGTATCCGATATCTGACACATTTAAAACAACTTTACCAAATTGAACATTTTTGCATGCTTGTTTGCTCGTTTTCCATTTGTGAGTTCCAAAAAAATATCCAATAATACACCTACGCTGGCATGCGCTAAATGCCAAGTCAGAAACATTGCTGAATCTCGTCCAGAAGTTGTGGTATGTTTTCCTGTGCCATGTCATTTGTTTATAGCCAAAAAGGTGCACGGGAGATACAAATGTCTAGACTGGGAAAATGTAGTCTCAACATGGCCAGCTAAGTCACTTGTTGGAGCTGGACACCAACGCTCATTCCCCGATATATCTGATTAAAAAAAATAATTAAGACAAAAATCCCTAAACAAGTCACAAAATTTCAAAACCTACTGAATCACAAATGCTTAGTTCCTTTTGTGTTTAAAATAAAATGGTCTCCTAAAAATGTTTCCACATAAACTCTCGTTTTCTTCCTGATGCCTCAACATTTGCCAAAATAAATCTTACAGAACAAGCTACTTTCTACATTTCGGGACCATCTGCCAGAAAATTAATCAGGCTTTGCCCTACAGTCAACTATATTTTTGGCATAATAATAATTTTTTTGTAAAGACAGAAAGATTCCCCAGAACCACATAAACCATTTTCTTTATGTAGTGAACAGAATTACAATGAGCAAATCTTTTGGTGATCCTTACATCTACATAGGAGAATTAGTAAATAATAGTTGTGCTTTTATTATGTTTAATTAGTCATTTTGTCTGATCAAAGGCTCAAAATGTTCTTAACCACTTAACTGGCACGGTTGCATAGGATGCGACCGCGGACAGATGGGCCGTCCCTGACACTGTCGCATGCCATGTGACCGTGGTTCTGCTCCTCCGTCACACGGTGATTGTAAAGGAAATCAGTTTTGCAATAGATTTCATGGTTGGCAGTCTCTAACCGCAGGCAACACCTGCCATTTTTCAGCCACAGAAGCTGTGTGAACGCCATTTTAGGGGGCATGCACCCTGCACTATAAGTTCAAATTAAGTGTAAAGAGGGCAACTGAAGGTCCCCCCTCTGAGCATTTCCGCTAATCTCTGCACTCAGAGTGCAGAGTTCAGCTGGGGGACTGATGATCAGTCCCCCCGAGACCCCCTGTGCTGCTTTCTGCCTTAGGCAGAGGGGGTAGTGGGATGTTTATGCACATGGAGGTTAATATCATGGGGATTTATTACAACTAGGGGAGGTGTGTGTGTGTGGGGGGCTCTATTACCATGGTTGTGTATGGTCACTGGTGGCGGGGGGAGGGAGGAGAGTAATTCTTCATTGGCTATAAATGAGCACTGGGGATTTGGTGGTACCTGCGGGGGATCTATAAATACTAGAGTGTGGGGTTTTACTGCTATTGGAAGGTCTATTGCCTCTGGGGTTTGGCAAGCCTGCCTGGGGTGTTGAACTCTGATTTGGTGCTTCTAGCACACTCAGCTGAAACAACCAACTGCTACAATACCAACCAGAGTGTGCTACAAGCACCAGAGCAGAGAGCGACACACCAGGCAGGAAAGAGGAACTGCACAGGTTGTGACAGATACAGGGTGCTAGAATGAACATCTAAAATTATGTAGGGGTTCCTTTTAATCCAGAACCCACATGTTTGGATAGTTTTGCAACCCACTGTTTCATTTACTAATGAATTACTGTTGCATTTATAATTATGGTATAGTTGTAAAAAGTAACTGTACATTTAAACAAAATAATGTGAAAACACATTTATTCACATATACAGTAACTTGGTAGCACACAAATATAAAAAAAGGAGTAGATATGTGCCGTAAATTACCTGTTGGTGGGGACTTGTCGACTACTAACCAAAAGCATAACAACTTCACCTAAGTTTTACTTTAATTCACATATTAAAACATGAATACAAAGGTGATTAATGATAAAACATGACACGCCACACTTTGGTTTTCCAAAACCTGCCATATTTTGTCACCATTCCATCACTTTTGTTTTCATTAGAGCTAGAAAACAGGAGTTTCATATGTAAAGGATGCCTTGCCTGTCTTGCTTTTCAAGAAATTGTTCATTGAGAGAGTTCACCGAGCTTCAAAAGTCCAAGTCTTGCGTTATTTTGACACTTTCCTGCTGTTGCCTTGTTAACTGTTATTATTCTGTCTGATAAGTTTTTAAATCCCTATGATTGTAAAGAGAATCACAGCAAAACATACACATTGCATTACTTTAGTAGAAAATATTACTCCCCAGAACATTTTTCCTATCTGCATGTGTTTAGAAGCGATTATATACGAACTGACCTAAAGCAAATAATCAGTGAATATAAATATAATGTTGTAACAGACACTGAAATGTTTATTTCTGTTAAACATAAATGCAGCTTGCAGTAAAAAAATAAATAAGTAAATAAAAAATAAAAATATAAAGTTATTGGATTAAAATGTGTCCAATACTCATTACTTCTAGGCTTACTCGCCGGCAATTGTGAGCAGTTTTATCAGATCCAAATTTTTTTTTACCGTCGTCTGGTTAAACCTTGTAAATCCTCTCAGATATATAGTTAAACATTTAAAGAGAGAAAGCAAATTGTACTCACTCTAGGAAGCTGGTGATATATTCCCTGCTACAGGCCGACCAGGAGAAAGGGTTTGTGTTAGATGTAATGTGAGCTGCCATTAACTTGGCGGCTTCATGACCTTTGGTCCCACAGGAGTTTCCAATTCCATCATGATTCATGCCAAAACTAGAATGTACAAGATAGGAAGAGAACATGGGGAGATAAGTGAGTGGGCACTAGGTCTGTGTAACACCTTTACAAACAGCTATTATCAGTCTCATCCGCGTCTCCATAAATATTCGTAACTGCAGTAGTCACTACAAGCTGCTGGAAACGTATACATATCGTTTAAATGTTTATAGTCAGTATGGAATGACATCAATATCTTCAAGAGGACCTGACCTCGACAATATATATTTGTAATGCAGCTAAAAGAAAAATGTGAACAGCACCGTCATACTGAATGATGATTTCACTTCATATTTAAGAATACCACAAACCATAATATACATATTAATGGCTAAATTATTTTATAGTCAGTACAGCTTGAGGTCAGAGGTTTAGAAATATCAAATAACTCAAGAGAACTTCCATCTGCCATCTTTTTCCCATGCTACCCACAGTGCACTCTGTTTGTGAAGTAACAAACATTATTACAACGCAACATATTGCAACCGCTCGTCCTGTGACGCAAATTGCTCCATCATGCAATACTTTTTTTTTTTCAAGTATTAAGATAATCGGGCAAGTGTCAAAGATTATTCTTGCTTTTCACAAAACACACCTAAAAACCATGTACAGTGTAAATATAAATTACACTACATTTCTTCCCCCTCCTTTACCACACACCCCTTCATCCAAATTTTCACTCACCTTTTTTGGAACACATTTATTTTTTTCCAACATTTTCCCAATATACATCATTCCCCCCCCCCCCCCAAAAAAACATTTTATTATTATAATTTTTATTATGTTACTTATATAGCACCACTATTACTGGGTAATAACAGACAAAGATTTAAGAGGGCCCTGCTTGCATTCTATAGGGAAATAGGTATTGATTTTTAAGGATAAGTGCTACATATTGCATATTGTTTCAGTCAGGTTGCAGAGGTTCTCAGTGGGCTGTATGATCCAGTCACACAGTAATGTTTGCCTATTGTCAGGATTATGTGAAAGTGAATTATGTTGGTGGTTCTGGAATTTGATAAGCTTGCCAGAAGATGTTCATTTTCAAGGAACGCTTCAAGGTTTGGAGGCTAGAGTAAAGTTTTACTGTGCGTGGGAGGGCATTTCACAGAGTGGATGCAGCCCTAAAAAAAAAGTCCTGTAACTGTGAATCGGAGCAGAATATTAGTGTGTATAAGAGACGCAGAACTTGTTCAGAGTGAAGACGTAGAACTAAGAGATATTTTGAGATAAGCGAAGACATATATGTTGGTGTAGTTTAGTTAATAGCCTTATGTTTAAGTAGAAGTATTTTATATTGAATAGCATACAGGTAACCAATGGAGGGACTGAGCGAGCAGAGCAGCAGACGAATGTCTAGCGAGGAAGATCAGCCTCACAATTGCATTGAAAATGGATTGGAGTGGTGAGAGTCTGTTTTGGAGAAAACCAGTAAGGAGGCTATTGTAATAACCAATGCAGGAGATAATAATTGCATGAATTTAGAGTTTTTGCATTGTCTTGTGTAAGATATGGGTGTATTCTGGATGTTTATTAGATGTGTGCAACAGGCTTTGGAAACCAATTGAACATGGGGAACAAAAGACAGTTCAGAGTCAAAGACAGCTAGGCACCAAGCTTGTGAGGTAGGGTTGATTGTCGAGTTATCAACAGTGATAGAGATATCAGGTTGGTAAGTAATATTAGCCGGTGGAAATATTATTAATTCTGATTTGGAAAGATTAAGTTTAAGGTGTTAAGATGACATTCATGATGAAATGGCAGAAAGACATTCAGCAACATGGACCAATACAGGTTGCAAATCTGGAGGATTGGTAGATTTAAGTACCATCCTCATACATATGATATTGAAATCCGAAAGAGCTAATTAGTTTGCTAAGAGAGGTGGTATAGATTGAGAAAAGCAGAGGACATAGGACTGAGCCAAGCGGTACTCCAACTGATAGAGGTAGCGAAGAAGAGGTGGATTCAGAGAAACAAACACTGTAAGAGCAATTTGAGAAGTGTGATGAACACCAGGATAGGACAGTGTCCTGAAGACTTAAGGATAGTAGTGTTCGTATCAGAAGAAAGTGGTCAACAGTGTCATATGCAGCCGAGAGATCTAGAAGAATAATAATTAGTAGTGAGTAATGGCCTTTAGATTTAGTAGTTTGGAGGGACATGGGAGATGGGACGGTAATTTGAGAGAGATAGGGTCAGAATTCTTTTTCTTTTTTTTCAGAGGAGTAATCACTGCATGTTTGAATAATTTTAGCCGTTACCCTTCATTGTTAACAAGTTACCACTTAAAGCTCCACAACCTATTAAAAATACTCTGAAGTGATATTTAATACATATAATGAAACTTCTCATTGTTATCCAACATCCTTATAGTATACAGCACAGTATGTATATGCCCTATTAACAACAGCACAGTGACTAGGTAAAAAGACATTGAAAAATAGTCAATAAAATGCCTAAAGTTCTATCATGTTTCCTTTGACTTGTATCGTGGTACTCCTGAATACAGCACATTTTTCTGCTAACTCTGACATTGCATATCAAAAAATGTATCTGTGATGACTATGCATGCCTACATCCAGGTCTGCCACTTTGAAGACTACAGACAATTTTACATTCTCGGTCATTCTAGGAAACAACATAACCTTAAATAAAAGTTAACTAAGGACAATCTGATTTAATCGGTTTAGAATATTGCTTCCTGAGAAAAATTATCTTTGAAAATTAAAGTGTTTTGTCGCTGACGCACTGAGAAAAATGCTTTCACTTGGCATCATCCCTCCATAAACCAAGGTGCGCATGGAGAAAGCTGAACAGGTGCTTGGCTTTAAAACAGGATGTACTACAACGCCAAAGATGGTTATGCATTGTGAAGTTTTTGCTTTTCATAAATAAAGACCAATGTTGGCAGAGGGAATCTTGCTGAAGCGCAACAGGCATAATCACTAGAGATGTGCGGTATGGATTTGACTCGGTTTGTTCAGAACTGGAACCGAGGTAAAACGCCATCTTTCCACCATGGGACATCCAAGTTTTGCTTCAGTTTCAGATCTGAACTTGCGGATAAGTTGGTTGAAATAACAGAGTCAAATCAAAACCGCTCATTTTAATCATAGTCTGGACCAGAGGTGCAATGCATCACTTACCTTTCATAAGTTATAGCAGTTGCTGAAACATAAAAACACACAGTGGTGGTACTACCCTGGGCGCAGGGGATGTGGCCGAGGCTCCTGTACCCCCCCAGGCACCTACAGCTCTCCCTGACATGCCCTCATTCTGCACGGAGTCCTTTTCTGAGCGGCACACATGTAGTTGGCGCACTCACCAGAGGCGCAAGATCATTAGAGGGTCCCTTTGCGTTCCTTTCAGCGCAGAGTGGCTGCCCAGGGGGATACAATGATATCACTGGGCCCCTACTTAGGTTTGCTATAGGGCCTGGCAATAGACTGTTCCACCCCTGTAACCACAAAAATGTCCAGCAAGTTCCCATCCATAGCTTTAATAGTTGGTGGAAAGAAATCGGACAACCCAGCTGTACAAAAAAAGGAATAACTTCTGATAATAATATTAAGTTCATTACCGGAAATAGTTGTTATAAGCAGGCAATGTTCGTTATGCTTGCTCGCACAATGTAGGCATTGACCAGATGAAAAAACAAAATATTACTATCAGGATCCAATCAATGGATACATGTGTGGCAATTAGATTTCCAATCATGCAAGATGAGATTTATAAAGAGAAAATAGAAAAGGAAAAGGGTGCAGTGAGACCATTCAAAGGGATTATTAATCCCTATGGCAAATGCTTTTTGTTTTTCACACTGGAATTTAAGTTAAAATCAGTATTTTTAGAACATAGAACATTCAAAGTGTGAAGCATTTGGTGTGTTTGCCATTAGGATTACGGATATTGGTGACTGAATTTTTTCTCGGCTGTCTTAAATGCACTTTTTGTCCCTGTAGAACGGACCACGGGCAAATTAATATGTTTGTGCAAGACCTTTTATTTCTCTCATTATATCTGCTCAGAATCAGCTACTGCGCCACTTGCAAAGTCAATAAAGTAACAGTCACCAGCGATTAATTGTGGCCACAAAAGAGCAAGCAAATAATAAAACGAAATTAAGCATTATAGCCTACTAATTTTTTGGAATGATTTCAGCAATAAAATAAAAAAATTACGTTTAGGAAACTGCATTTTCCTACTGCTGACATCCAATATATTTTGTAATATGAACTATATACAAGTATGAAATAGGTTCTATATTTTTAGGTTTCTTATTAATACTGTAGCAAGATATTTCAGCCTACATCACTTTACGAAAGGTGTTGTCTAATCTCCCTAATTGAAAGAAAAAGTGTTTATAGTTTTATATAGTTGCTTTGAAGTTTTAAAAAAGTAATTATGATGCCTGATTAAAACGTAAAACTTGATTATTTGACTTTTCCAGACAAAACAGAATCCTTTGAGTCATAACATCCTGTCACTCTGTTGCACCAAGAAGCCAGACAACCATAAATGCTTCAGACGCAATGGAGATTATATCTGTGTGCCCACATTACAGATTCTTGCAGTAAACATATAATTATCATTGGGTACACCACATCCTCTTGTGTCCAGACTGTCATGTCATGGTGCACTAAGCAACTAAAGTGAGAAAGGGTATCTGTCTGTGTGATGTATAATATGCAGCCGGGGCACTTCCCACATTACAGGTGTCGCTGACAAATTCCACACAGATGCCAAGGTTCTATGAAGAATTACAGTTCATTAGCTAACATATTGTGGGACAATTCTAAAACCTGTACTAGACGGCAAACATGCTGTGAACTACAGCGGCAAATCAGACAGCCACTTTCATTTTCTAAAATGATCTAGAAAATGACAGCTAGAATCTGACTGGTTGCTAAAGATGCAGTTTCCAGTTGTCTTCAATTATCTTTATTTCCAAATATTTAACAACAACAAAAAAACACAACACTATTTATATCATATCGATGGCAAATCAGTCATTATAGCAGTGGTTCACAAACTTTTTTGAATCACGGCGCCCTAGTGCATCAGAATTGTTTTCACCGCACCCCTAGGCTAAAAGTTTGTTATTGAGAAATTCAGAAAAAAAATGTAGTGAAGTAGTAAAGTGAAGTCAATTCTGCTGACCTCTCACCCTTATAGTAGGTGACAGGTTTGCACTTCTGTTTGTCCACATATTTATGTTACATTGACCATAAATAATTTGATTTGGTGCTGGACCACCAACCTGAGGCACCCCTGCAAGTGTCCAGAGGCACCCCAGGGTGCCGCGGCGAACAGTTTGGGAACTACTGCATTATAGAGCACAATGGTATCATGTTTTGACCTTGTTTTAACCTACAGGCTGTCGCAGGTGACTGGTCTCCTTTAATCAATTACTGCCAACCCACCACTGTGATTAGTGTATAGTGCCAGTTATGTACCAGAGGTCGGGTAATCTTGACACATCACTTATTGAATAGCACACTAATTACCAGAGTGTTAGAAGCTGTCTGCTGGTAAGAAGGCTTTCGTTTTACTGAGTAGATGGCTTCCATTGCTTTAAAAGGTGTTTGCGCTGCCTGCTCACTGACCATTGTGCAGAGAGGTCCAGATCAGCTACTGGTCATTTTTATCCACCAGTCACAGTGCTGGGAGCCGTCTACTTCATATGTTGGCTTCCCAAAATAGAATAGATTTTTGTTTAGTCCACCACGACATGACAGTACAGCATTGGTGACAGCATAGGATCAGGAGAAGGGTATTTGCTCCATATTGGTCTTGCTTTGTGTGATCCAAAGTTCTGGGTTCTGAATCATGCTACTTCCAAAGATTCAAGGAGGTCCTCATTATCAAGCAACCAGAGATTTAGGGTGTCTACAATGTAAAGCTACAAGAGATTTGTAGGAGGTGGGGGGGGCAACACTGTTCCCCCTGCACTAACCAAACTCCAACCCAATTAAGCTCAAAAGTATATTATTTTAGTAACACTCTGATCAATGGAGTAGAGTCTGAACAAAGCAACAACAAAAAAAAAAAATATATATATATATATATATATATATCTTCATATAGTCAAAGAACATACCAGGCTAGATTCTAACAAGGTTATTTGAGATTTTGCTAAAGACCAGAACACAGAGCCCTGAACTGCACTTAAGGAACGTGTCAGTCCTTTAGGAATTTGGAAGGCATTTTATTGTATCAGGAGTCTTTAAAGCAATATTTCATCTTAGCCAAAATAATTTACTCTTAAGATTAACACTGACGAATTTGTGTATGCATGTGTTTTCTCTCTCCTGGCTTTTGCAGACAAGCCATTCCCTTCACCCCAGAACACTCAAATGACATCACAAAAGAATTTTCAACTCGTACAGTACAATGTGCATTGTACAAAGGGTGTTTTTTCCATTAAGATTAATAGGGGAGATTTATCAAGCAGTGTAAATAGTGCAAAGTGTGCCAGTGGAGAAGTTGCCCAAAGCAACCAATCAGCACCTATCATTTTATAGAATGTACTTGATGAATGCTACCTGAAAGCTGATTGGTTGATATGGGCAACTTCTCCAATTGTTCACGCCTCCGCTCTTTATACTGCTGGATACATCTCCCCCTATGATTTAAAACACAATACATTATTCATAACGAAATACTGTGTGGTACATGAGTGCAACAATTAAAGTTACCTAGTAATAAACAAACTAGCAACATTCTAATGACATTTACTGTATGAAAAGTGGTGCATAAAACGACGCTGTAACGCATACGGATGTGTCCTCATACACATTGCCTCAGTACGCCGTGTGGCGCGAGGCGCCTGTTGCAAGTGAGCTGCGCTGAACTGTGTAGTGTTTTTGCTCAAATATGTGCCTTAGTCACAACACGATGCAGCAAAATCGCTTCTCGAGACGGCAGTGATTAATTTGATATGCGTCACTTGAGTCTGAATATGTGCAATGGACTTGGCGTGAACAAAAGCCGTGGCATCGTAGCACTTTATCTAGATTCAGACTCAGCGTTTCTGTCGCATCGCAACTAAGACGATCATTACAGCCAAATAGGCGCTCGGCGCAAGACGAGATGCACGGCACCTGGTGAGCCGAGAAGAGCTGTATGGCGTGACTGCTGCAAATATGAGGACACATCTGTAGCAGCTGTTTACTGGACAAATTACAATCTCATTTGTTGCTGTGTGTAAATGGCACATTAAATTGGCACTAGCATGTTTCCTTATCCCATATGCTTTAGGGCTTTGTGATGTCTGTAGCTGTGGTTTTTTCCTGCGGGTTCAAAATTCTGTTGAGGTTCTAGGCTGTGAACGTAAGCAAATTGGCATCTAATTACATGTCTCAGCCATGTTATAAAGATTAGTGCATCCTCCAACTGCATTGAAATACAGCAAACCAGTGCCAGATTAACAATGGGATGGATGGGACTACAGCCCCAGGCCTCCACATAAAAATAGGCCCTTCATTATGACAGAATAATGATGACCAGCCAAGTACTAAAATTGTATATCTATTTTTCTTACAAAATTATGCCATATTTCGACTTTTGCATACTTAGGGAGACATTGGGGATGATAGTGTAGGAATGTACACGCCCACATGGCACTGGCCACACCCACACATCAATGGCCACACCCACATCACTGGTCGCAGCACCTCTGCTTCTCACAATAGGCCCACGTTCATTTTCTGCCCCAGTCCCGTGTGGCCCTTATTCTGGCCCTGCAGCAAACGCACATTATAAATATAGTTAGCAGAAATCCTCACCTTAGAGCAAATTGTACGCGCTGTCTTTCTCCTGGAATCCAGCTTGGTTCAGCCTCATTATTGGCTTTTGTTAATAATGAGATGGAGGGCCCATCGGTAATTAAAAAATGAGTCCTGAGCATTTAAAGTTCTGGTCCAAATAAAAAGTCCTTCTCCAGATAAGAAAGGGCGCTGCTAAGAATGCTCCATCCCCACCAATTCCCTCATTTCAACAATCTCAGGTTTCAAAACTAAACCTTATTTCTGCACAACTTTGATGTGTGCCTACAGAAGTCTCCATTTACACTGTGACCAGTGTGCCTGGACCGCGCAAAGCGTCTTTTTTGCTCAAAATGTGCATCTTATTCGCATTAGTAAAATGGGTTGGGTTTGATCAGAATACTGACAGATTTCTGTAAGTATGAAAACCCCTATCTTAACCCTCCTCCTAACCCTAACCCTCCCGTCCCGCAGCCTAACCCTCCAGTCCCACAGCCTAACCCTAACCCTCCCGCAGGCTAACCCTATCCCTCCCATCACGCAGCCTAACCCTAACCCTCCCGCAGGCTAACCCTATCCCTCCCGTCCCGCAGCCTAACCCTCCAGTCCCACAGCCTATCCCTAACCCTCCCGTCCCGCAGCCTAACCCTCCAGTCCCACAGCCTAACCCTAACCCTCCCGCAGGCTAACCCAATCCCTCCCATCACGCAGCCTAACCCTAACCCTCCCCAACCCGTCCTGCAGGTTAACCCTAACCCCCCCGTCCTGTAGGCTAACCCTAACCCTCCTGTCCCGCAGGCTAACCCTAACCCTCCCGTCCTGTAGGCTAACCCTAACCCTCCTGTCCCGCAGGCTAACCCTAACCCTCCTGTCCCGCAGCCTAACCCTCCCGTCCCACAGACTAACCCTCCTGTCCCGCAGCCCAACCCTAACCCTCCCGTCCCGCAGGCTAACCCTAACCCTCCCGTCCCGCTGCCTAACCCTAACCCTCCCGTCCCACAGACTAACCCTCCTGTCCCGCAGCCCAACCCTAACCCTCCTGTCCCGCAGGCTAACCCTAACCCTCCCGTCCTGTAGGCTAACCCTAACCCGCCTGTCCCGCAGACTAACCCTCCCGTCCCACAGACTAACCCTAACCCTCCCGTCCCGCTGCCTAACCCTAACCCTGAAGCTGGGTACACATTAGACGATGTGCAAACGTTGTGTTTGTCATCCCAATTTCCCTTGAACTCCCAGACAAACGATATAGTGCATACACACTGTGCAATCTTCCAAATGACCGAACGATATATCGTGTGTCGCTCAGTTGTTTCATCGTTAACTATATAATGTTAACATATTGCCTGGTCGTCCGGTAGTGCGTACACACTGCATGATTTGCGGAAAATCATTGATGATATCCTCAGATTGAGCAGCATGTACGGCAGATCTGAAGACCCAGTGGGAGCGCGCATAGTGCGTACACACTTGGCCGATTTGAATGAATTGTCGTTCCCATCCGTCGGAAAAAGACAAAAAATCGTCTAGTGTGTACCCAGCTTTAGTCTCCCCCTGACCCTAATACTTATCTTTGCAATCTGTCGGGATTCTTACAGTCGGGATGCCTCTGTCGGTATTGGGACTGTCGGCATCCTTACTGTCGGGATACTGAATACATCCCATTACAACAAACTGCATTGCTAGGGTACACTGACCACTGGGGCTTGTCATATTTGTAGATCTGTGTGCGACTGAGTCTGAGGGGTATATTTACTAAAGTGCGGGTTTTTAGAAGTGGAGATGTTGCCCATAGCAACCAATCATATTCTAGCTATGAGCTTCTAGAAGGTGCTAGATAAATGCTAAGTAGAATCTGATTGGTTGCTATGGGTAACATTTCCATTTCTAAAAACCCGCATTTTAGTAAGTATACCCCTGAATCTGTGTAAAAATGTGTAAAAATGGCTCCTATGTGAGCAGCCGCGGCTTTTCCTCATTCCAAGTTCCGATGTGTTTCATCTGCAACTTTGTACGAGTGCAATGCCAATTCCTGTGCGCAGCCTGACCTCTATAGTACACTGTAGGTGGCTTTTCACGTGTGACTAATGCACAAAATGTAAATCAAAATATGGTATGTTACACGTCCCATGCTGTATGGCATAAAGACGCTCAGTGTATGAGGACACATCTGTACCAGCAACTGCTACCTTTGCTCTATGGAGCCTTCTGCTTCCCAGCTTGGCAAACCTATGAGTTCTGGGCCTGATTCACTACGGATCGCAATACTGCGTACGCACACAGTTCAACTGCGATAGCAAGCCAAACCGCTGCGATTGCAATGCAATCTCAGCACCACATAAGGACGCCACTTTATGATACGCACATCCGTAATACTTAGAATAGCGAAACCATTGGTACAACCAGGTACCATCGGACCCAGGAATTTCTAACAGCCACGCACACTATGAGACCTCACACTACGTAGGACTTCCCAGTGGATAATTTATGTATGCCCCTGAAACGGCGTGCGAACGCACTGGCACACCTGCGTTCAGCTGATCACACCCCCGTCACCACCCACAAACAGCACTTCCTGTCAATCACTCTGCGATGGGTCTGCGTTGCTTCTGCGATCCCAGTCCCAATCGCAGAGGGTGGCTCACACATTACGATGCATATGTATGCACAGAACGTAACAATAAGCCAATTGCGTTCGTATAAGCAGCTACGATTCAAGCTGAATCAGGCCCTCTGCTGGAAATCTAAGGACAAACATAAATCGAGACGCACGTCCACCTAAATATTTATTTCTCCTCCGAGAACATATAAATATGGATTTTATTTTCATTCCTCAAATAATATTAGGATATAATGCTAATAAAAGTATAATTTGACCAAAATAGTACCTACAAGATAAAATGCATCATACAATGCTATTCCACCTAAATGCCCTTTATTACCTAAATTGGAAAAGGTGAAACCTATTAACCACTTGCCTGGCATGGTCGCATTGTTTGCAACCACCCCAGGCTGTGCGTTACCTGACATGGTCGCAAACAATGTGACCAGACAGAATGCCCCTGGGTGCCTACTGGAAGATAATCTTCTAGCAGCAGGAAATGGCAAAGGGCCAAAAAGCATCCCTGCACCCACCCTTAGGCCAAAATTTACTAAGCGGCAGGTTCTTAACCCCGGCGGTTTGGCAGCGGTTTTGCTATCTGCAGCTTTACTAAGGGCAAAACCACTTTAAAACCGCCGCAAAACCGCCGTCAAACCACATTTCAGGATAGAATAGAACAGGGCTGTCATTTAGAAACTGCTGCCAAACCCCGAGATTTAGAACAGAATAGAATCCGCCATCAAACCGCCACCAAACCGCTGGAGTTTAGAATCCGCCGCTTAGTACATTTTGCCCTTAGTGTCTGCTGTGCTGTCGATCACTGCTGATCAAGCAGCACGGCAGGACCTCCACCTGGCGGCTGCAGAGAGGAGCAGGCGTTGGGAAAATGTAAATGAACAGCCCTCAGCCCCCCGTGTATTCCCGGTGGCTGCAAAGAAGAGCAGCAACCCGGGGAAATGTAAAGCCGCGATGATCGATATTCCGATAAGCAGTCACGGCAGGACCTCCACCCGTCGGCTGCAGAGAGGAGCAAGTATATACAGACGATATATTCCGATATATCGTCAGTATATACTTTAAAAGAAAACCATCGATATTAATTCTATGGGTTTCAAAAATTATTTCTATATATTTTTATTTTAGAAAATCATGTTGGATACGTTTTAAATAGATGTTCTTGACCTAATTCAATCATTTAAAAAAAACATCAATTTCTAAGTGGTTAAGGGAAAAATCCCCCTTTGAGTGAATTCTGTGTTCCAGACAGATTTTGTTTTCTTCTACCTTGGATATAAGAAACTAATGTGTAATGGATTTGATTGCATCAACAGAGCAGATCCATTGTCATATCTAAGGGCCACGGGGATGAATAATTGTGCCTGGACAACGGAATTCTCTGAAGGCGGAGTTCCCAGTTAAGGCCAATCATTGACAGCGAAGGATGAAAATGTCAATGGTGTACAGTTTTAGAGGAAAAGAAAAAATTCAATGTTTGTCCACCCACAAAAAAAAAAAATCCACTGGTAACTTACTGTGGTAGAATATTAATATATGAATGGATTCAATATTGAGAAGCAGGAAGACCAGAATTACAGTAAAGGTGGTTTCCATATTGACCCATCTCCCCAAGATAGAACACGTTAGTGGACAGAGTATTTATAGAACCTTTGAGTGTATGAAGCATTCATTTAGCAGCCTGAATATTCTACCTTTTATAGTATATTTTCCTTGCAACGCTAAAGACACGATTCTCATTTAATACAAACTGAACCACATCACAGAAACAAAAACAGTTTTTCTAGGCTTCACATTTATGACATTTCAGCCTACTTAGGCAATAAATCATAATGTCTGAAACCCCAAAGAAGCATTCTGTTCACATTTACAGAACGAGAATGTTTTTATAACAGAAACAGACACGAGACATAATAATCAAATCCACCGCGTAAGTAGATAGACAGGCAAGTGGTAATTATTCGCACAAGTTAGAAAATGAATGGCTGCCTCTTTGTAAGGTGAGGATACAAGCTGCACATGCTTGGAGGTGGTCGGATGTTTTTATGCGGTAATTGTATATTCTCGGGAGGGTAAGAAATAGCCATCGTGACTGCGACCGGCAGGAGCGTGAATGGAGGCTTTCGAGAAAATATACTACTCATCTAATAGACAACTTGCTAGAACTAGAAAATGGAACAATGCTGCAATATTTTAGCTAACATGTAACAATGAAATAGAAAGGAAACACTGCGCTCTACCCCTTCTGTGTGATCACTAAATAATAAATGAATACAGGATGTGAAATTATATAAACACACTTTTAATTCCAAAAATGTGGGTGAAGTGAGTATAATGGATCAGGGTATATACATTAACAGCAAACTTGTGTTCTCATGTAAACATGTCTACACAGTTAGTTGTGATGGTAATTCTATAAAAAAAAAAGTATTTAGACTTAGAGCAACGCCATCTCATATCTACTAAGAACCATCAGCTGCGGGCAGCACAACATCGAGGAAGCTAGGACTCGCGAGACAGGACTCACGGTCACGTGACCGGGACCCGGAAGCGATCAGGAACAGACGGCGGGCGCACCGCTCAGGCCGGAGGGGGAGACCAACCACGGGCCCCTAACAGGGACCGGAGGGAGGTCACGACATCCAGAGCCAGGCACTTCCACAGCTAGATGCCCCAAGGTGAACCTTAACAAGGTGATTTGCAGGGAGCACCATAGTGGTAGAGGTAGCCACACGAGTTAGGTGTACCATAAGAACAGGCTGTAACCACCGGGCCCCCACCAGAACCAACATCAAAGAAAGAAGAGGTGCACCACAACGCCAAGGAAAGCAGGATGCCGCTCAACTAAGCAAGTGAATGTACTGTACCTCACACGAACAGATTTGAACACACAGGTGTTAGACAGAGTGACTTTTATTAAGCAGAACTTTACCTACCACTGACCAATGTTATCTCATATCGCATTGTGTAGTAGTGTACACTAATGTTGGCCATACACGGGACGATTTTTAACACTATTTTGGCAGTTTCTACAGGTTGGACAGACCTATCGTTTGAAAATAGTTGTATTTGGAGTCTCCTGCGACCCCGATGCGCATCCTCGCCGCCGTCTAGTTGGATCGCAGATCAGATGGTTTAGCAGAGAGATCTCAAATGATCGTGTACGATGTGATACACTTCTATGCATCTTATCCTATTATCTTAATGATCAATCGTACACCATTTACAACATCTGATGAATAATTTCAAGGGAAGAATTTCAAGGGAAATCGTACAACTGATCCTACCAACTTTGAATCTCACCATGTATGGGGACCTTAAGACTTTTCTATAGAATTACCATCACACCTAACTGTGTAGACATGTTTACATGAGAACACAAGTTTGCTGTTAATGTGTATACCCTGATCCATTATACTTACTTCACTCACATTTTTAGAATTAAAAGTGTGTTTATATAATTTCACATGTATTCATTTATTATTTGGTGATCATACTGAAGGGATAGAGCGCAGTGTTACCATTCTATTTCATATACTTAAGGTTAGGGCGACCTATTATCTGCAGCACAACCCGAACACTTTAGTCCGTTCCAGTGCGCAGGGCCCACCAGCATTAGTATTCTACAATGTAACAATGTGATGTGAATTAGGGCTCCAATGCTCGGGCACTGATGGGTTTGGCTACGGGATGCAGGCGCTCAGAATCAGGATGTCAGCGGATTCTGACTGGTGTCAGGATTTCAGCGGCGGCATCCTGAGCGCCAGCATCCCAAGCGCTGGGATCATAACTAAGCTTTATAGACGCAGATTAATGCGAATAGTCCTAACAAGAATGTAAGCAAATTATTTACATTCAACAATACTACTAATTGTATATACTACAGTGTTAATGCTCGGCACATTATAATGACGTGCTATGGGCAGACTCATTACGTGTATGATACTTTGGAAACACACTTTTAAGACTTTTTTTTTTCAAGGCCCTGATTCAGAGCCGGATGCTCTGACAGAGCGCTTGCTCTGAATCAGGGAGTCTTTTTTTTTTTTTATGGAGCGGCCTCCTGGCCGCTCGCATTGCTGTGGGTTACCACCCCCCCAGCCCGCCCACCAAAGGGGGCGTGCTGTCACTCAACATCGACAGCACGCCCCCTCTGGTGCGAGACCCGGAGCGACGGATAGCCCGTCGCTATCCGGGTCTCGCGCATGCGCATGACGGAGCCGGTTCCGTCGTGCGCAAGCGCTCTGGGCCACCAGTGACCTGGTTGCGAGCGCTCAGCAAAGTTTTGTCTTCAGAGTTATTTATAAATGTAGAATCCCCATTTGTAATGGACCTTTGAACGGTATTATCTAGACCCACTAGAAGAGTATTAACTATTTCATAAAGCTTTGTGCTTCAATGGTATAGTTCTACATGAATGTGGCTTTGTAAGCCAGGGCAGGCGAAACACAGTAAGTGCGGTAGATGGGGCAGGAAAGCTCCATGCAACCCCTCCTCTTTTGAATATGTGCTGTGAAGCTCCGAATATGGCTTCACTCCTCATTTGCTGACCCTGTGTCGGGGGCACTCAACAACCCACAACTTGGGCCTCATGGAATGGGTTAGAAATCCCGGCAGTCGGGATGCCTGCTGTCAATATACCGACAGTGGCATCCCAATGCACAGGGTCCCAACAAGAGTCCAGTAAGTATACTGTACCTACCCTCCCCCCTTCTCCCCCTAACCCTCTGTTCCTACATCCTAACACTAAAATAACAACCCTCCCCCCTTGGTGCCTAAACCTAACCCGCCCTCCTTAGTGCCTAAACCTAACCACCCCCCCCCCCACCCCCACCCCAGTGGTGCCTAACCCTAACCCAACCTCGGGGGTACTTAACCCTAACCTCCCCCTCCCCTAGCCTAACCTCCATCTCCCCATCCCCATGACGGCTAAACCTAACCCTCCCCCCCGTGGCTAAGTCCTAACCTGCTAAACTTACGTTTGGCGTCCCGGCTGTCGGGATTCAAGCATCGGCATTTTGTCTACTGTCAGTATTCCGGCGCCTGTCTTCTGGCCGGGTACTGGCATTCTGGCACGGGATTTAGTCAGCCGGGATGCTAGGTGTAGGTATATTAACTACATCCCGGCCCGGATGTTAGCCACTTGTGTGCATGAGCAGGGACATTTGTTTTTCAAACACTGAGAACTTTATTGAGTTAAGTAAATGGAGTCTTACCCAGTGCATCAGAAGTGCACATACATTTTTTTTTTTTTTATTTGCATTCATGCATTTATTTGCCTGCAAGTACTGTACCTGCTCCACCTTTCTTCAGTCAGTGTTGCACATACAGTAATGTGTGTAATACCTAGCTATTATTGTAAGTATTTTTGATTTAGACAAGATCTAAGAGTGTAAACTTTCACGAGCAGGGCCCTCTGAACCTCATGTCTCATGCCTGACCACTCACGTTTAGCCACTGTCTTTGAACATAATCTGAATAGTATGATACTTGCCCTGAGAATTTACACATGCCATGTCTTGATGCCCAACTGTCCTGACATAACTTGCATCTTTTGCTTTACTTGTTTTATTCTGGTTGTTTCCTTATCTCTCTGGGGCTGCGGGACTTGTGGCACATTATAAATAAACTTTGTTGATTTGTAAGGCACTGAAGTGCTACGCAGTTACCGGACATAGGGGAAAACAGAGCATGCCTAAAATAGGGACTTGCAAACAGCAGGACTGACAGGATATCTGGTTGGGGCATGACTATACCTTCTCCTGGTGTATATAACTATGGTACTCGTTGGGGGACGAAGTCTCAGTATTGATGGGGGCGTGGCTAGCCCACCCCTGCCCTCCCCGGGCCCTATAGAGGCTCTGGCCTGGGAAATTTAACTCAACTCCCCCATCTCTGCGCCCATGCGCACACGCTAGATAAAATAAATACAGACCCGAAAACACATACAGTATGTAAAAGGACGTTAAAGGATCCAAAGTGTTAGTTATTAACTTTTGTTTGTTTTTTTCAGAGGTTGGAGCAAGGGAGGACATAGAGGTTGATTATGAGATGGACGTAGACACAGCTGCTAACGACCCAGCCAATTCTGAGCATACCGAGATGGCCACTTGCAGCGGAGTTAGGCCCTCATTCAGAGCCGTACGCTCTGAGCAGAGCGCACGCTCTGAATGAGGGCCGGCCTCCATGAAAATGGAGCGTCCTCCTGGACGCTCGTATAGCTGTGGGTCACCACCCACAGGCTATACGAGCGTGCATTTTGATGGCCGCGATGGTCGTGACCATCGCGACCATCGAATCTGCGAGCCGGAGCCTGCGGTTGAGGTTTTCAACCGCAAGCTCCGGAGTGATTTTGGCTCTATCAGAGCCAAAATCACTCCCACTGACATCACTAGTGATGTCAGTGGGCCGGCTTCTGACGGGAGGCGTTCCCGTTTGAACGCCCCCGTCAGGGAGGCACGCCCCCGGCACGCCTACCAAAGGGGGCGTGCTGTCAATCAACATCGACAGCACGCCCCCTTTGATCAGACACAACGAGCGAAGGAAAGTCCTTCGCTCGTCGCGTCTGGCGCATGCGCACGACGGAGCTCCCTCCGTCGTGCGCATGCTCAGTCCAGAACATCGACCCACTTGCGAGCGGACAGCCGTTCGCGAGTGGGTCTGAATCAGGCCCTTAATCCGTCGCGGTGTGACTTTAGTTGAACCATCGAAACTTGCACCAGTCTTATGGCAGCTGCAATATCTCCCTCTGAACACGGCGTCCTGCGTCAGTGTTACTGGGTCTTTAGAAGCAGTCGCCAATAGCAACGCGCCGGCATCTGACTAGCCACCCCCATGTTACCTCCCAGGAATGCCCACTGAAATGCGCAGCTCTTGCTTCCAAAATCGTTCTGCGCTCCCTGCTGTAACCATCAGGATGCCTGCGCAGTGTGACTCTGAGGCAAGCACAGTCTTACAACATCGGCCAACTGGGTGCCCCATCGACACTACGTCCACCTCTGAATCAGGACTGTAATATTCAGCTGATATTTTACTAGTTATAAATAAAGGATGCTGCCTTAGTATAGCTTTGGGAGAGGGGAATGGAAATGTTATTTGCAGAGATTATTGTGCTCTGGAAGGGATCCAATCGAATCCCTCTCAGCACTCCACGCGGGCCTGTGCGTTACTCGGCGCATGTGCAGAAGGACTCCCGGATCCTAAACCTGGAAATCTTTCTACTGCAAAGGACAGCTCTTACCAGGACAGCTGTCCTGTGTGATTTTCTTCAAGATTCAAAATGTGATTCGTCTTGCATCCTGTCCATGGTCAGTTAAACCTATCATGTCCATGGTCAGTTAAACCTATCAATGTTTGTCTATGTGTGAGAGAAAAGTCATTAAGGTGCGTATCCACTTACAGGCATGGAAACGAGGGCACGATTACGACATTGTAATCATGCAGTCGTTTCACAGTCTGTGGTGTGCTTACACTGAGCGTTCAGTCGTCCAGTGTAGGCTCATCAATCATCCCCGAACATGTGCAACCTGACGCCGTCGTCAGGTAGACCAGCATGTTCGGGCGATGATAGATGTAAAAAACGACCAGCGGGCGCTTGCATCGCTGATCGTGTTCGACATATGCATGGCCGATTTGCGAGCAATTAACATACGATTGAATGATAACGATGTTGTTATCGTTCAATCGGCCTTTTTAATCGCGAAGTGGATACTCACCTTAAATTTGTCAAAGAGAAAATTGTCCCCCCACGCCCACCAACATCATACCCTTAAAATAAGATTTCTTCTGGATTTATGCTCTTCCTAAATGTTACGAGGAAATGGTAAGGGGAACCCATGTGGACTTCAAATGTTTAAACTCCAGCCATTTTGTGAGAATGCGGCCTATCAATTCACTAGGTTACTTTCTGTACCTCAGTGACCCCAATACAACCTAGTGAATTTGAAAGGCCCACTTAACAAAATCACTGCCTCACTTATGTGTATGTAAAACGTCCACACTACAGTAAGCAGCAGATCCTATGACATAACAGTTCTGAACATTTATTTTGACTATTATCACAAATCCCTTGGTGTAAAAGCTTCACACAGGGCTCTACACGCCATATTTAAATCTATAAATACCAGTCCATTATGGCTACAACCAGGAAATGTGTTATTAGATTCATTACCTGTTTACAACCATACGCACATTTCCCCAAGTAAAATAAACACAACAAACAGCAAAAGATGTCAAATTTGTGCTGAATGTTCAGTTGCCAGAGAAATATTTGCACATTTAACTCAGCAAAACAAACTCTCAGAGAAAGTTAATGGACATACCGTAAAGATTCCACTGGTAATAATCAAGTAATAATCAGTGCAATGTAGTGTAATGTTCCAACCTGACGTAAATTAATTTAACTTGTTGCAAATTATACATTTTCAGGGGGGGGGGGGTTATTTGTTTTATGTGAGGGACATTTACAATGTATACTAATTGTAACCTATATTATAAATATATTTAAAGCTGCCAAATATAATATCACACCCACTGTGTTTGCATCATGCTCCAGTTTTCACTGGACACCCGGTGGACCCTCTTACATTAACACCTCCCAACTCTGAGCTAACTACTTTCTAATTCCTGTGTGCTGTCTTCCTTTGCCATCTGATCCCATTTAGTGATTCCTTGACAGCTTCCTGTGTGGTACTCTCTTCAGTGTCAAACGTTCCCTGCAAAACGCTGAAACCTCATTTCGTAATGTACCTTTTCTTCTTTACTATAAAACAGGTCTGCTGCCCTTTACAGCTCTTTTTTTCAATGCAGCTTTGACGATGGTGCTGCAATTGTGTCAGATGTTTCAGGAGAACAATATCACAGACCCTTTAATGTGAGTGTAAAAAGACTCACATGTCACAGCCTGCTCTTCCCCCAGGAATTTCCTTGCTCTCCAGACATACGTTTCAACGGTTTCATTAATCAATCTAACGTTCAACAGCAGTATGAAGACCAGACCAAATAACATAATGCAGACTTCAGTATCTGAATATAAAATAACTGCGTCTGCAGCTGCTGATTCAAAAAAGCACCACCAGCGTACATAGAGCTTTAAAAATGACAAGTTTTCGACGAGGGAATAATGCATAGTGCAAGGGCAATTCTGGTTCCATAGCCTAGGGCAATTGATTTTCATACACTGAACAGATATTTAATAACCCAATTGTAATGTAGCAGCAGCCAACAGTGTTGTGGGAGGAGGTCTTACCTGGACCTTCTGGAACCTCTACTGGCTACACTGACAACATGGAGCACAGAGCTTTGTAAGAGCAATTGGCCAAGCGGTTCGAATCTCCTGCACTGTGTAGATACAACAAAGGTCCTAATGCTTGCCAGCTGAAAATACCCCACACAATAACAGCAAAGGCCGCCCTGGACTGTCCTTTGTTGGGATGCGGGGTCCATTGCCTCGTGGGGTTTTCTCCACATGCGTAATCATGCATCTGCCTGAAACACTTGGAATCACGACTCGTCGGACCAGATTACATAGTCATCTTGCATCCATAGACAGTAATCACGAACTCAGGCAATGCGCAAAGCCTTGTGCCATGGAGTCAGCAATGGGACCAGAGTGGGCTGTCGGCTCCTGTACCCCATAGAAGGAAGGGAACATTGCGTTCTTTGAACACTGAAGATTTTTGTGGCCCCAACATAAAATGTTACTGTTATTTTGCGGCAAGCTCAGATGCCGGGCTGATGTTACAATGTGTGCCAGACGACACTGTCCACGATCGTCCAGATTGTAGAGATATCTGTCTAGATATAGTACTTTAAATGCGGAAGATACCATTTAATGCGGGGGTGTGGTGGCAAGTACTGAAAATGGTAGCGGCTGAAGATGATAATTTAGTAGTTTAATCAACTATTTCGATTATGCAGCACGTTGCTTAAGGAACACATCTGTTTGGATCACCACCTGATGGTGTTTAGCAATATACAGTACTGTGCAAAGGTTTTAGGCTGGTGTGGAAAAAATGTTGCAAAGTAAGAATGACTTCAAAAATAGAAGTGTTAATAGTTTATTTTTATCAATTAACAAAATGCAAAGTGAATGAACAGAAGAGAAATCTAAATCAAATCAATATTTGGTGTGACCACCCTTTGCCTTCAAAACAGCATCAATTTTTCAGTTCTTCTAGGTACACTTGCACACAGTGTTTGAAGGAACTCGGCAGGGAGGTTGTTCCAAACATCATGTAGAACTAACCAGAGATCTTCTGTGGATGTAGGCTTGCTCAAATCCTTCTGTCTCTCCATGAAATCCCAGACAGACTCAATGATGTTGAAATCAGGGCTCTGTGGGGGCCATATCATCACTTCCAGGGCTCCTTCTTTTTTACACTGAAGATAGTTCTTAATGACATTGGCTGTATGTTTGGGGTCGTTGTCCTGCTGCAGAATAAATTTGGAACCAATCAGACGCCTCCTTGACGGTATTACATGATGGATAAGTATTTCTCAGCATTGAGGACACCATTAAACCTGACCAAATCCCCAACTCCATTTGCTGAAATGCAGCATCAAACTTGCAAGGAACCTCCACCATGCTTCGCTGTTGCCTGCAGACACTCATTATTGTACCGCTCTTCTGTTCATTCACTTTGCATTTTATTAATTGATAAAAATAAACTATTAACATTTCTATTTTTGAAAGCATTCTTACTTTGCACACCTGCCTAAAACCTTTGCACAGTATTTTTTGTCATTCTTCTGATGTGGCAAAAATGAATTGTTAATATTTTACCGTATAACTTAACTGTAGAGATTTTCCATTAAGTTTTAATGCGACATTAAACAAAGTGCAACTCTAAGCATAACGGCATTTAAGCTCTGGAAGAGGGAGAGCAGGGTGGAAATGTGACTGACACCTCCGGTGTAAGATACGGAAAAGGAAGCATTTTTCAGGGTAAAATATATTCTTAAACAAGAGGTCATGAACTGAAAGCTGCAGGGGGTGAAATGGGAGCATAAAGCAAATCAACTGTGAGCTCTACAGACACTGCTCTAGCACTGGAGCGTGGAAAAGATTTCCTGATAAACACAATGGTACACGTTAGTGGATCACTTATGACATCTGAGTGCAATGTAAAATCAGAGATTGCATGTTTGTGTCTTGTATGTGACTGCTACTGCCCCAATAGAATGGCTATCCATGCAAATAAATGATTGCTAGGCAGCACAGAAATGTAACTTACTACAACAGGAAAATCCTAAAACAAAACTGTACCCCATGCCCAGGATCCCAATGGGTAGGGGTAAGCACATCGAGCAGTCTTATGATCCATCATGGGTCATAGTTCCATCATGATCAACAGTTCGCAGCTTCAGACAGAGGCTAATGACAACAATGACAGGATAATCTGTGTAGACATACTCCATCTCCCAACAGTTTACAGACAGGATTATAGCCCTGGAGGGGGAAGGTGGAGGATGTGTGTGAAAGTGAGAATATTCCCTTTAAATCTGGGTTTTATATATAAAGTTTAACTGCTATACTTCTATGGAAGCTTTGTATTTGGTAATACACTGGGTCATGTGTCAAGCCTTCTAAAGCATGGAGAATGTGCCCATAGCAACCTGCCTATCATTTTGTAGCATGTACTTGATAAATGCTAGCTAAAAGCTGATTGGTTGCTCCACTCTTTAGAAGGCTCAATATATCTTCCCAATCAGGGCCGTAGCCTATGTAGTGCGGCCGGTGCCATCGCACAGGGCACCACAGGTCAGGGGGCGCTGTTTGGGCCTGTCAAATTTCTGTTTATTATCATTCTTGCTTGTAGCTTCCTCTTATTTCATCCCCAGCATCTCCTGGCCTCTCCTATCTCTTCCCTGGCCCTTCCCCATGAAGCCATGGCCCTTTTTTGGGTGCATTATGTCCATTATGAAAAATGAGGGAGGCGCCAATGCTCTTTCTGGCACAGGGCACCAAAAAGTCTAGGTACGGCTCTGTTACCAATTATAATGCTCCACACAGTGCTGAACAGGAGCTTAAAGGGAGTGTCTTTGGACAACTTGCCCCTACTATGGCCTCTCCTCATCTATGCTGCAATCGAGAGGGAGAGGGCAAAACAAGAGGGGGGTTCCAAACAGGGACACCCTCAATAACTATATTATGTTTGGCTGGTTTATTATTTGTTTCAGGTGTGAAGGTTCCTAGTGAATTCATAGTCTGCACTCTTGCGACTGCATGTTCATAATGACTGACACCACTGTGTGGAGGAAGCAGGAAAACTTTATCAAGCTATTATGTAGAGGTATGTGAATGTGACTGTCCTTAAAGCAGGGTAATGAATTTCACGACTGAGGTGTCACAATGCAAATCTCCCATGGGCTGTGACCCAGAACAGGAAATTCCAACATTTCCACCTTAACACAAGTACAATGGCGCATGTGGAACTGATGTCCTCACATCCCAGACTTCGACACTTGAATGTCATGTGTGCCGTGGGGGGGGAGGGGGGGGGGCAGGTGATGTTATGGAGCCCTGCGGCTGGAAAGCAAATCTCCACAGCTGCATCAACATTCAAATAAAAGGAATATTATTTTATTAAATGGACCAGCTTGTCACTAATAATTAAGATTGAAGGGAGGAAACTGTGAGTAACAGTTTGCCTTTCACAGACAGGTAGGGCCAGCTCGGCAGTAGACAGGTAAAGGAAATACTTTGGACATTTGTAATTCAGACACTACATTTAAAAAAAGGAAAAATAATAATTAGGCAGCTCATGACTGATGCCATAAATGTAATCACCTCTGTTTACAGAGTACTCTGGATTACAAGTGTGAAGTCTCACTAATTTATAGTAGTCATATAAAGAAATGTAGAAGTTTCTATATGAAAATAACCAATAAGCCACACTAGTCCCACCTAAACTACACATAAACGCAATGTTGGGACTTAGAGATGTGTCCTCATATACCTGTCTATATGCCATAGGGTGCAAGATGCTCAACGCAACTGAGATGCGCTGAGAGGAGTACCGCTTTCTTAATATTTTGCACACTGTTCGTATTGCAGCGAAACACCACTCACAGATGTACGAAGCTCTGGAACGTGATAAAGTGGAGAGTGATAAATGACCAGCCACTCAGCTCCTAACTGTCATGTTACAGGCTGTGTTTGAAAAATGACAGTTGGGAGGTGATTGGTTGTTAGTTTATCACTCTCCACTTTATCACTTTCCAGAGCTACATACATTAGAGACGCTGGGCTGCGACTATAACTGCACAGGAATTGGTATTACAGATGTACAAATTTACAGATGAAGCACAACGCAACTTTGGAGTGAGAAAAAGCCGCAGACACCTGCATCATAGCACATCACACACAGATTCAGACTCAGTCGCACACAGATATGCAAATGTCGCACATCAAATTGATTATTGCAAGCTAGCAATGTAGTTTTTGTCGCTTCCATTTGTTTTATTTATGCAACTAAGATGCGTATTTTTAGCACAAAAGACCCTCTGCGTGGCCCAGAACTTGATCCGCCAAGAGGGGCTATTTGGCGCAAGTTGAGTAACAGTGAACGAGAAAACACCTTTATGTGTGCCCCAAAATAATTTTATTGTCCTAATCTGTCCCCCTTTCCTCCCCTTGCATTTATAACACAAATCTATTCAGATATATTTCCCGGTCACTCAAAAATCTATTGCACTAGTAATAATAATAGTAATTATATAATATAATTGGATTTTACTTTCTGTAGAGTGAGCCAGGTTTCATAACACGTCATATCGGCAGAACTGCACCACACTATGTATATAGTAAGGATATAATATTAGGAGCATTGCGTCAAAGTATTTCTATTCCGGGTGAATATTAAAACTAAAATACACCCCTGTGTGTGTACAAATGAATCTCCAGGAAGGCTGCAGCATATTCTCAGTAATATAGGATTTCCATGATACTGCCCATTTAATAAGCCAAAATTATAAAAACAAGGACTTAAATGCACAATTAGCAAATCTGCCAGAATACAAACTGCAGTGGTGATTACACAGATACTGAGGCTGACAATGAAATGCAAGGCAATGAATAAGCTGGAATTGGAAATAACTCTCTGGAACAATGTAAAACAGATTGCATAATAGCATATTTAGATTTTTTTTTTCTCTCTCTTTCCAACTCACTTGTGACCAATCTCATGTGCAATGGTAAATGCAGAACCCAAGCCAATGTCTTCATTAATGCTGCAACTCCGCTCCGGCTCACACATTCCAGCCACTGAGGCCAAGCCTAAATAAACAGAAGGAGACACAAAGGGTCAGGCCAAGGTGTTTCAGTCTTCTAAATGCCTGGATTCTTTTTAATAACCTCCACATATAGAAGGAGCAGTTGGCAAAAGGTTAACTTTCGAGCCATTTACAAAATCACTGGGGGGAATTTCACATTGCAGGCTAGACATTAATATTTTTTGAACTGCAGTCAGTGCTGGAAAATGTCTAGACTAGGGGTTAGATTTATAAATTTTACTTCTGGTAACTTGGGACCACCTAGTAACTTGAGCCAGGAGAGGGAATTCAACAAAGTATTTCTACTTTAACATTCTTGAGGCAGCAGAAAGAAAAAAAAAGAAAAAAATATCCACATTATTTTTCTAAAACAGATCTGTTTAAGTTTAGTGCGTTAAAAAAAACATAAGCACGTTTTTATACGTCTAAAAAAAGGTTCATAGTAGTAAAAAAAAAAAAAAAGACAATAAAACAAGAACTCTTGCAGCATAAACAGAATTTTTTTTTAATATATTTATTTTCTTTTCAAATTAAACACAAGTGAGAAACACATGGGAAAGTAAATCATACAGTATAAGATCAGAGTGACGTGACAACAAAGGGGAGACAGCATTGCGTAGACGACTATTATGAATAGCAAGAAGATATGACACCAACTGTCAGTCCATGTCATCAAATTCATTGATATTGGTCCATTGAAGTGAAATATGTGCAGATAATTTACTGACATGTGTGGAAATGTGCTGTAAGCCATAGCACACAACCAAACACCTACATTTTTGCACTAGATGATCAAAGATAAGCTGTTAGAGGTCAATGTACATCCGCACTTAGGTTAGTAAATGACCCACATAATATTTAGTAGAAGCAAAAAACAAAAAGCCTTTATTGTTTAGAAATACATTATAATAGGGAGTTACAAATATATAGCAGAAAAAAAATAATTAATGCTTTATAAAATACATCCGCATCTACTGTATGTAAGTGACCCACACATTATTTACTAGTAGCAAAAAAAGCATGTTTTGTTGAAAAATATATAACGATAGGGAGTTAGAAATATGCAGCATAAAACCTTAATACTTCATAAAAACGCATGCTAGCTACACCATATAAATCACAAATAAACAGAAATAAGCAGATAAATCATACTTATACTCATAACTACTGTATATTTTTTGTGTACATGAGTTACGAAAATCTAATGTGTCCCCAACACACCTCTACTCTATATTCCGCCTTGTTTGATATTTACATTTCTTAATAAGATGAATAAGATTTGTCAGGTCTGTTTCTTACATTTTAATGTTCTTTTTTCTACATTCTGGATAAATCTTTTTGTGTTATATAAGTTGCATTGTTCTCTTGACCCAGTCTAGTCACACTAAAGTTATTTCTCACTGCCTTCTCTAATAATGACAGTTTACCGATAAATTATCACTGAAACCTGTACTTGTCTTGTATCTTACTCGAGTTCAATTCCTAATCACAGCTGTTACTTTATCTGCTGCCTTACTTTTGTGTTCCATCCATATACAATCCTCTATCAGTCTTTTCATTAAATATATTTTTGCAAATACACAACTGTGCTGCATTTAAAATCATCATTATCAATTCTGCAGCAGTGGGCAGTAAGAATGACATCATACAAAGTACACATTTGCAAACAAACAGAAAGAGGACATACAAGGGTAAGGATAAGAGATGCAGTCATGATACAAAAAGGTAAAAAAGTACCCTGCTCATGAGAGTGTACAAACTAAAGGGAGACGGCAATGCCGAGACAATAGGACCTAGTATCTGGTAGAACATCCATAGGGAGTATAATAAGGTGGAGGCAGGATAGGCTACAGTGAAGAGCAGTCTTGCCATGGCACAAGGATTATAGAAGAGAAAGACAGGTTAGCGAAAGGCTGGATAGCAGGTGGTTTCTTGAAAGGTTGGTTTCGATTTTGCCTATGAATTTGGTGGTGATTTTATGAGTAAAGAGGGAAGAATGGCAGGGTGTGTAAGTAGGCAGAGAAGAACACTGCAGTTGGCCAAAGAGGTGATAGGGATGTGTTTCAGCTGGGTGTAGAGTAGGCAGCCTTGCTTGGCTGAAGGAAGCAAGTACTGAGGTGAGATTCTCTCCATGCCCGGTGGCGCAGGAGCAATTTTGCAGCTAGTGGGGTCTATTTGTACTGCCAGAGTTGGAGCTTGGATTACAAAATGCGTCTGCAGTTGACTCTATTGTAGAAAGATACTGAGGCATCAGACTAGGATGGGGGAGAAATGAGGACCAGTTCTAGGGTTATGGGCATTTAGGTGTTGCTGTAATTTGGGTTCATATGGCAATCCATTGGGAAAGACAAGGGGGAGTAAGTGTGAGGAGCTTAGATTTAAAGTGAGGTTCACTTATTTCCTAAAGGTATGTCATGTGATTGTTATAGAGGTTTTGATAGTAAACAATAACTCATCTATACCCTCAAAGGGCAACCTATCATCTCAATTTAAGGACATAATTGTCTTTAAAAATGAAATAAGGAGTTACCTAGTTAAATTAAGCTCTATTATGTAGAGATGTTTAGAATCGTTTGTCAACTGGGGGTCAAAAAAAGAGGATATGTCTGCGAAAGGGATAGTAGGCGAATCAACATAATGCTGCTACTGTTTCCAAATGCCCAATGATTTATTGGAATGGCAGATGAACAATGTAATGGGTAGATGGAGCCCATATTTTATCAAAATAAATCTTTCAGGTTGCATGTATTTGCTCCATATTATATGCATGTCATAAGTGCTCAATAACAGTCAATACAGTGTAGGAGGATGGTAGGGGGGAATTCTGCAGTATGTGCTGTAAGGCTGGAATCCAGCAGCAACATGTCTATATAGGAATATATATTAAGAGATGCTGGATAGAAATCCAAGGGGTGGATTTACTAACCGTAATAAAGGCTTGTTTAGCATTTAATGATTACGTTGCCGTTTTAGATCCATCGGTGGCTTTGAAAATACATCAGTTTGTAAATTTACCCCTAGGTCTGTTGAATTCTTAAGGGACCACAGTTGAAGTGGGTTGTGTACCTGCAGTATGAGCTTTCTACTGTTGTAGTGGGTTATGTGCCCTTTTGACATTACTATCTGAAAGCTAATTTCAATATATTCCAATTTGTTACTGATTTGGGCATATGAGGAGATCAATGAGACGCTCAGGTTCTACAGAGATTATATGGGCATGAAGGCAATTCAGTTGTGAATCAGTAGGGAAACTCTGTACTTTGAGAAATCTGAGGCTACGAAGGCCTGAGGGGATTACTTACCTTATTGTTTTGAATGGTTACCCATGGTGAATGTTTCTTGTAGGAATATTAGATATTCCAAAAATGATTTACATGTGCCACTGTGTATCCTATTTACATTTGCAGGGACAACTTTACAAGCCATGCTGGGTATGCGTTTGGGAAGCTGTTAGAGCATTGTGCTTATATGAGTGACACCAGTTTTACCATTTGTGGCTGCTGTGGAAGGAGGGTGGAGAGACTAGAGGAATTGCGTAATTGGGAGCCTAATGGGATAAGAGCACTGAGGTACCTGTCATAGCCAGTGAGCAATGCCAACAATACTGCAAAAAAGTAAGTTGCCTATTAGGAAGGTGGCATGTGGGGGACATGGCATTGGCTCTTCCGGGAAAGCACTCGTCTTGTATGAGGTGGATGTGCAATATGACGTCTCTTGGGATATGTCCTGACACTGCTTAATGTCTGAATGATCTGTGTGCTATGTCAGGGGTTAGAGATAGTCAAAAGCATTGGGAGGATTTTCCTAAAGAGAACCATTAGCTAATTTATAGGACCTGTGTATTAGCCTCCTTGGGCATATGTTTTATACAGATGCGATTTTGTATGGATCTGTGTTTGATATCCATACATTTACCTTTAGCAGAGAGGTAATCTCTAGTTGTGATTGATAGTGACATTACTGTTTTTCAGTTTTAGTGCATGAGTTCTTGTGCCAAAGCACTGAGTTTAGTCTTAAAATCTCCTACATCTTGTTGGAACTTCTGCTTTATGTCTAGTAAAACTTTCATCAGTTTGTGTTCCCATGGGCTCGGGCCATGGTCTTCGGGTGGGCGACACTTGGTGAGCCTCTTCAGGTCATTGCTGGAGTGGGCACAGTAAAGCCCGGTTTTTATTTTGCGTCTTGCTGCACTGCTTCTATGATTTGGCCAAACATTTGCACTTCTACTGCACTCATGTTGTAGATTCTTTACTGCCATTACTTGCACGGGGGAATAAATACGAGTTGCTTCTGCATGTAGTTCATCTTGCTCTCTTAGCCAGTTCCACTAGTGGCCCAACATAAAGGAAATCTGTCATCCCCTGGCTCTATGCTCAATAATTACTTTCTGCTCTCCTCCCATACTACACTTTAATGTGTACTTATTACCTATACACCCTGAAGGAAGCCATTTTGTAGATTGAATATTTCTGGCAATGCAGCCTATCAATTCACTAGGAACTAGAGACATCATTGGGACATAACGAAGGGTTTTAGGCTTGCAGATGACGCCTGCTTAAGTGATGTTACTTGTGCCTGGTGATTTTATAGGTTGGCTCTGATGATTATTTGCTCAGCCGGCAGAATTCCAGTCTTCACTCTGTAGGCAATGAGTGTGGTACAAAGAAGGCATCTAACATACTAACAAAGTTTGTCGTCACTGCAGGCATTGGATAGGACTATCTCTTTTCACACACATTTATGTCAGAAGGTAGACAGACGTAATGTCGACCTTCATCAGGTAGATGAAATGTCGACATGATAAAATGTCAACATATTGTCCAAGGTGGTCCAGCGGTGACTCACCTCCTCCCGACGGTTGCAGCGGCTCCAGCGAGGGTTCCGGGTTCTGGCGATCAAGTGATTGTTACTTCCAGGTCAGACCTCCGATCCTCCGACATTCGGGTGAGTATTTCTCCCCTAAACCTAATCCCTTACCCTCCCTCTAGTACCTAACCCCAACCACCCCCCTCTGCAGTTTTACTCTAACCCACCCGCCGCAGCCAAATCCTTCCTCTGCCTTACCCCAATGTCAACATTATGAGAATTTGGACATTTTGGTGACATTTTAGCAAGGCTATGAATAGAGGGCCTGATCCAGACCCGGTCACAAGCGCTGGGCGCTCGCAACCGGGTCGATGGTGGCCCACAGCGCATGCGCACAACGGAGCCGGGTCCGTCATGCGCATGTGCGACCCGGCTAGCAACAGGCACTCTGTCGCTCCGGGTCTCGCAACAAAGGGGGCGAGCGGTCGATGTTGAGTGACAGCTCGCCCCCTTTGGTGGGCGGGCCGGGGGGGTATCTGCCCAAACGGAGGCATTCCCATGAGAATGCCTGTCGTTTGGGGGCGGCCCCACTGACATCACGAGTGATGTCAGTGGAGACATTCCGGCTCTGTTAGAGCCGAAATCTCTCTGGGGCTTGCGGCCACGAGACCCTACCACAAGGGTCTCATCGCAAGCATGATGGTCGCGATGGTCTTGACCATCGCGACCATCATCATGGCCGTTCGCTGTAGCTGTGGGTGGTCACCCACATCTATGCGAGTGGCCAGGAGGCCGTTCTAAAAAATAAATAAAAACCCGGCCCTGATTCAGAGCGAGCGCTCTGTCAGAGCGACCGGGGTCTGAACCAGGCCCAGAGTGTATGCAATTTAGCGGATCTAAAGGTTAAAAACAAGTACTATTTTACTAATTTACATGTTGATTTTATACAATAAATGGAACAACTGTATTTTAGAGGGGGAAAAAAAAACCTGAAAAGACCATACATTACCATTTAGTGCGTCTTAGTTCTTGGAAAAATACACACTTGGAAGAGAGCATACCCAAAGGAGAAGTGAGCTCCTTCATCACAGAAAAAATGAATGGGCCACTACAGAATAATCCAATGCCATGATTGTTCTAAAGGCAGAATAAGCTCTAAAGAGGTCAATGCATGATCTGATTGGCATGTATTACGCTTCCTGTTTAAGAAACCTGTGATTTGTTACAAGCTGGCAGATGAACGAAAGATATTCCTTATTCCTGGTGTTTTCAGACTGAAAAGCCATAATGTTACAATGCCTGGCCTATGGAGTTAACACTCGGCCAAATGAAACGTTCCACTCATGTTAGCCTGGTCGTGGTAAACTGCGGTGCCTCAAATGAAAAATAGAACAGACACTGATATAATCAATAATGTTTAGATAAACTTTGCTTCCAATAACATGTTAAGACTGCAAGTTAAGAGAGTAACAGTCTGGTATCCTTCCGGCTAAATATAGAGTTTCCAGGTGTCCCAGTTTCTTGGATTTTGTTTTTAGAACTTTTTTTTCTTTAGGTCGGGATTAACAATTTACCTTGAGTATGTTCTCCTAACAGTTTTGCTTCTTGTGGAATCTAAAAAGATTACTGTAAATTTAAATTTGTAATTACTTTATTCCTAAAACATAAAATGCACAATCATTTTAATACTTGTCCCAGAGAAGCTTACAATCTAATTTTCAGACACACACATAGGCACTGGAGCTAGTTTAGTGACTAGAATATCTTTGAACCGTAGGCCATCTACTTTTAAAGTGAGCAGACTGCAATACATTACGGTGTCCCCATGAACTTGGCTGGGCCAGCGATAGTTACCCAGGGTGCATCAGCAAACTACCTGTGAATGCCGGTGGCTGTGATGTCAGTGGGAGTGATTTTGGCTCTGATAGAGCCAAAATCACTCCGGGCCTTGCGGTTGAAAACCTCAACCGCAGGCTCCGGCTCGCATTGGCAATGGTCGCGATGGTCAAGACCATCGCGGCCATCAAACTGCACGCTCGTATAGGCTGTGGGTGGTGACCCACAGCTATACGAGCGTCCAGGAGGACGCTCCATAATTATGGAGGGCGGCCCTCATTCAGAGCGTGCGCTCTGCTCAGAGCGTACGGCTCTGAATGAGGGCCTTTGTTGGTAATGACAGCTTCAAGACGCCTCATGTATGGAGAAACTAGTCGTATGCATTGCTCAGGTGTGATTTTGGCCCATCCACACAAACAAGTGATTTTGGCCCATTCTTCCATACAAACAGTCTTCAAATCTTGAAGGTTCCGTGGGCCTCGTCTATGAACTCTAATATTTAGTTATTTCCATAGATTTTCAAATGGATTCAAGTCAGGTGTGATTGGCTGGTCCATTCTAGCAGCTTTATTTTCTTTCTATGAAACCGATTGAGAGTCCCTGGCTGTGTGTTTGGGATCATTGTCTTGCTGAAATGTCCACCCTCGTTTCATCTTCAGCATCCTGGTAGATGGCAACAGATTTTTATCAACAATTTCTTAAGGTGCGTACACACTGGGCGATAAAGTGGACGACTGAACGATAACGATATCGTTATCGTTCAGTTGTCCACTTTATCGTCCATTTTTAAACCCAAAAAGATGAACGATGACGACGACGCGCGTTCCCGCGGGTCGTTCGTCATCATCGTTCATCGGGCTGACATGCAGGCCAACCTGACGATCTCGTCAGGTTGCTGCATGTCAGGGAATGGGGGAGAGAGCCCGGCGCTGAACGATATCGTTAATGATATCGTTCAGCGGCTGTGCTCAATGTCATGAACGACATTGAGCACAGCCTGCCGGGGACACACTAGACGATATCGCTCAGGGAGCATATCGTCTAGTGTGTATGCACCTTTAGTACATTTTTCCATTCACCCTTCCTTCAAACAAATGAAGTATGCCAGTACTGTATGCTGAAAAACAGCCCCACACCATGATGTTCCCACCTCCAAACTTCACTGTTGATATGGTGTTTTTGGGGTGATGTGCAGTGCCATTTCTCCTCCAAACAAGGTGTGTATTATGGCATCCAAAGAGTTCAATTTTGGTCTCATCCGACCAGACTATATTCTCCCAGTGTTTCACAGGGTTGTCCAAATGTTCTGCAACAAACTTTAAATGAGGTTCAACATGCTTTTTCTTCAGCAATTATTATTATCCTTTATTTATATGGTGCCACAAGTGTTCCACAGCGCCTTATATAGTACATAAAACTAATAAGTGAACAAAAAAAAAAACAAGTAACTTACAGTACAGTGAAGGACATTATATACATTGCTGCAATAGTGATTAAAACACTCACAATAAGCAGCAGGGAGTTGGCAGAGACGTGTTAGGTGCCCTTATGAGCAGTAAGGAGTAGAAGATGGTGTAAGGAGAAGCACATGAGGGAAGAGGTCCCTGCTCGTGAGAGCTTACATTCTAAAGGGGAGGGGCAGACAGACAGGCGTGACACAGAAGGGGAAGATAGGGAGGAGAGAGTATTATGTGGGTTAGGATGAGAGCTGGAAGGCCTTGATGAAGTAGTGGGTCTTGAGAGCCCATTTGAAGATATGCAGTGAGATGGAGAGTCTGATAGGAAGAGGGAGAGAGTTCCAAAGGTAGGGAGCAGAACGGGCAAAATCTTGGAGGCGGGAGTGGGAGGAAGTAATCAGTTGTCAAGAGAGGCAGCATGCATTTGTTGAGTGAAGTGGACGGGCGGGAGTGTGAAGGGAGAGAAGGTCAGAAATGTATGTGGGGAGGATTTAGTGAAGGCTTTGTAGGCGAGTGTAAGAACCTTGAATTGGCATCTGAAGGGGAAGGGGAGCCAGTGTAGGGCTTGAAGGAGAGGGGAAGCAGATGTAGAATGTCTGGAGAGGAAGATGAGCCGAGCAGCAGCATTGGAGGACTGATTGTAGTGGAGAGAGGTGGGAGACTGGGAGGCCAGCTAGGAGAAGGTTACAGTAGTCCAATCTGGAGATGGACAGTGAGTGGATGAGGGTTTCAGTGGCATCCTGGGTGAGGAAGGGTCTGATCCTGGAAATATTTTTTTAGGTGGAAGCGGCAGGACTGCGAGAGGTGCTGAATGTGTGGTTTAAAGGAGAGGGAGGAGTCTAGGATAACTCCAAGACAGTGCACTTTGGGGATAGAGGAGATAGTTGTGCCATCAATAGATAAAGATATTGTGGGAAGTGAGGTAATGGAAGAGGGTGGGAAGATGATCAGCTCAGTCTTAGACATGTTAACTTTAAGAAAGCGCTGGGACATCCATGAAGAGATAGCAGAGAGACAGTTGGAGATACGGGTAAGAAGCAAGGGGGAGAGGTCAGGGGTGGAAAGGTAAATTTCAGTATCATCAGCATAGAGATGATATTGGAGGTCAAAAGAGTTAATGAGTTCACCTAGAGAGGACGTATATAGGGAGAAAAGGAGAGGTCCAAGAACAGAACCTTGAGGAACTCCTACTGTTAGTGAAAGTGGGGGAGGGAAGAGGAGTCCTGAGAGGAGACAAAGAAGGAACAATCAGAGAGGTAGGAGGACAGCCAGGAGAGGGCAATGCCACGGAAACCAAGAGTGTGAAGGATTTGCAGGAGGATAGGGTGGTCTACAGTGTCAAATGCAGCAGAGAGGTCAAAGAGAATGAGCAGAGAGTAGTGGCCCTTGGATTTGGCAGCAAGGAGGTCATTGCTGACATTTGTGAGGGCAGTTTCAGTAGTAAGGAGAGAAAGGAAGCCAGATTTAAATGAGTCAAGGAGTGAGTGGGAAGAAAGAAAGGTGGTAAGGCGGTTGTAAACAATACGCTCAAGGAGTTCGGAAGCAAAAGGGAGGAAAGAGATGGGTCGGTAGTTGGAGAGTATTTTAGGATCCAGGGTAGGTTTTATAAGAATGGGGGAGACAAGGGCATGTTTGAATGCAGAAGGGACAATGCCAGATGATAGGGAGAGATTGAGGTGGGCAAGATGGGAACAGGTAGAGGGAGACAAGTAACAGAGGAGACAGGAAGGGATAGGGTCAAGTGGGAAGGTGGAAGGAGGGGAGGACCGGATGAGGGCCATGACTTCCTCTCCAGAATCAGGGGAGAAGGATGTCAGAGTTGGTGAGACAGAAGGGGAGGGGTGGTCAGAGAAAGGAGGGGCAGGAGTGCTGAGGGTCTGATGAGATAAGATGTCCTCACCTATGGAGTAAATTTTAGATGTAAAGTAGGTGGCAAAGACAAGGGCAGAGAGCGAGGAGGGGACGCGAGGAAAAGAGCAGAGGAGGGAGGTGAAAGTGGCAAAGAGACACCGGGGGTTTGCGGACTGGGAGTAGATGAGGTTCTTGAAATATGATTGTTTGGAGAGGGACAGGGCAGCACTGTAGGATGAGAGAATAAATTTGAAATGGAGGAAGTCAGCCATAGAGCGCGATATCCTTCACTGGCGCTCAGCAATTCTTGAACACTTCTGCAGGTATCTGGTGCATTTGGAATGCCAGGGTTGTGGTGTGGATCTGAGAGGGTGAGTAGTTATTGCCGGAGCAACAGAGTCAAGAGCAGAAGTAAGGGAGGCATTGTACAGGGAAGTGGCTTGTTCAGGACAGAAGAGAGAAGGGATAGGTGAAAGAAGCGAGTCCAGCAGAGAGGAAAAAGCAACAGTGTCAATAGCCTGAATGTTACGCTTAGTAATGGTAGCCTTAGGAGGTAAAGGAGGGGAAGGAGAGAGGGATAAGTTAAAAGAGAGAAGGTGATGGCCAGAGAGGGGGAATTGGGAATTGGAGTAATCAGAGATATCACAATGGTGAGTAAAGACCAGGTCAAGTGTTGCCCACTCACATGGGAGGGTGATGAGGTCCATTGGGCGAGACCAAAGGAAGAGGGGAGGGTAAGGAGTTTAGCGGCAGAGGACTCTGTGGGAATGTCAATAGGAATATTAAAATCACCTAAGATAATGGAGGGAAAATCTGAGGAGAGAAAGTGAGGGAGCCAGGAAGCAAAGTTATCAAGGAATTTGGAGGGAGAGCCAGGGGGACGTTAAATGACAGCTACTCTGAGGTTTACTGGTTGGCAGAGGCATATAGCATGAACCTCAAATGTGGGGAATGTAAGGGATGGTTCAGAGGATATTAGCTGGTTGGAGTAATTGGCGGATAGAAGGACCCCAACACCACCCCAATGGCGACCCCCAGGCCGGGGGGTGTGGGAGAAGGTGAGGCCCCCAGAGGAGAGAGCAGCAGGAGAAGTGGTGTCAGAGGGTGAAATCCAGGTTTCAGTAATGGCAAGGAGATGTAGGGAGTTGGAGATGAATAGGTCATGGGTGGGGACCAGTTTATTACAGACTGATCTGGCATTCCAGAGGGCACAGGATAGAGAGATCGTGATTGTGGGGGAGATGTGAATAAGATTATCCGGGTTGCTGTAACGTGGAGGTGAGATTAATTTGGGGGACCGATATGAATAGAGTTTAGTGATGGTGCGGGCACCTGAGCTAGAAAGGGAACCTGTAGGAGGTGGGCACGGAGGGAGATGTGGATGATAGTGGGGTGAAGTGACAGGGAGAGGAGAGTAAGAGGAGGGATTAGTGGTGGGGTAGTAGGACAAAAGGGTGGTAGAACAGGATGAGGAGGGGGAGAAGGGGAGGAGGAGGTGGAAGAGATAAAGGGGAAAGGATAAAGGTGGAAGTAGGGGGCTGAACAGAGGATTAGGTAGAGACTGAGTGAAGGAGGGAGTTGAAGAAAACCTAGTCATGGTGTTGTTAAGTAAGCTAAAGGGTTAAAACTTGGAAATATAAATGAGTGCAAGAGATTTGTAGAAATACAAGTGAAAGAACAGTGTTGGTAAATATGTATGCAGATTACCAAGTTTGTTATTGAGTGGTTTAAAAGTGGGGATCTAATGTGTGCAGAATTTGAATAATAATGTAGACTGTAAGCAGATAAAGGAAGTGAGGCTAGGTAAGAGGGCTAAGATAAAAGACAGTGGGCCTGATTCAGACCCGCTCGCGAGCGCTGAGCGCTCGCAAGAGGGTCGATGTTAGCCCAGTGCGCATGCGCAAGACCCGGATAACGACGGCCAAGCCGTCGCTCTGGGTCTCGCTACAAAGGGGGCGTGCTGTCGATGGTGATTGACAGCACGCCCCCTTTGGTGGGCGTGCCGGGGGCATGGCTGCCCAGACGGAGGCGTTCCCATGGGAACATGAGCCAAAAGCACTCCAGAGCTTGCGGCAATGAGACCCTACCGCAAGGGTCTCGTCGAAAGCCCGATGGTCGCGATGGTCTTGACCATCGTGACCATCTTTTTGTGGGTAGTCACCCAAAGCTATGCGAGTGGCCAGGAGGCCGCTCTTAAATTCAGAGGGACGGCCCTGATTCAGAGCGAGCGCTCTGTCAGAGCGTCCGGCTCTGAATCAGGGCCAGTATTTCCAAGTGGAAAGAGGCAAACTGACATGGGAATTTATGAATTGAGATGTATGTAAACCTCAGAAGGCCAGTATTATTAGTAGCAATAGAAGTGTTGATTTCTTGACGTGACTGCGCAGGGAGTCCAGGTGTAACAGTCATATGTAGAAAGCAGTGGTTTGTTGATTGATGGAATTTATCCTCCTTCTGTTTATCTTCGGTTTAACGCAGGTCTAACGCTACAGTTTTGCACATAAAAAAGAATGCACTTGGGGCGTGGCCTGACTATCACAGAAGCCAGACGTGTGTGTCCGGAGCTCCTGCTAAAGCAGCAGATTTTCTGGCCCATTCACTAGCCCGGGCGGCTTATTCCCAATAAACACAGTCACAGGTTGCGGCCCTCAGCCCCCAGTGAAGCCGCGGCCTCGATTTCTTGCCGCGTCCCGCGACGGAGCATCTGGTACACGCTGGAGTGTATTGTATAAGATTTCTGGACTGCACAACCTGACTATATATACAATGGGAGGTGCTACCTGATGAGACTAATTGCAGGCACAGAAACAGACAAAATCTCAGGTGCACAACTCCAAATCATCAATAATATATATATAAATGCAATAAAATTTTGCAATCAATAGAGGTTTTTAGCATAATCATGGCCAAGCTTATGGGCCTACCCACCATATCCAGGTAACCTCTTTCGGGTAGGTCCCTAACATACTAAGGTTCAAATCCAGAGCGCAGGACCCCACAAAACCGGCCAGGCTAAGCCGCCCCAGGGCACCACCATAGTAAGAAAAGTGCAGTGTAAAGAGATAGTTAGGAGCAGCTGCTGCTGCATATAAAGAATGAAAATAAAAAAGTGAAGTACATATATATTAGACACACAGTGAAGGGATAAAATGTGTTATAAAGGAAAATGTGTTATACTGCAGTGCCCTGAGACAGACCAACCAACGCAATCCAGGGGGACCCACGCCCCAAAAATGAACCAAAATTGCACTACAGTATATAACTTGTAGGACTTACCTAGAATTACCATACTCCATGCTTTTAAACCAATAATGAAGGGTGCCAGTCCAGAAAGAGGGCGTCTCCTTTCCCTCAGATTTGCAACAAAGCACATTAAATGGAGTATATGGAAAAGATTTCTGGACTGCACAACCTGACTATATATACACAATGGGAGGTGCTACCTGATGAGACTAATTGCAGGCACAGAAACAGACAAAATCTCAGGTGCACAACTCCAAATCATCAATAATATATATATAAATGCAATAAAATTTTGCAATCAATAGAGGTTTTTAGCATAATCATGGCCAAGCTTATGGGCCAGGATGTGAAAGGTACACACTGGAGTGTACCTTTCACATCCTGCCGCCCACGGGACTTGTTCCCGACCCGACCCCACTGGCTGGCGCCCGCACAGAGCGGACCTGGGCTCCCGGAGCTGCTCCCCTGACCGCGACCTGCGGTGGACCTGAAGCGGACGCCGTCACTGTTAAGAGGTGAGAGTTTCACTCACTCCCACGCAGCCGCTGGTATCACGGCTTGGGGGTACAGGTGCCTGCCACCTTCACCCCGCACAGCAATACACACACAGGGAATCTGGGCACTGAGCCAGCGGCCACTCCCGTGCCATCTTGTAGGGAGACCTGCTTTCGCCACCACTGCAGACGACCAGATAACTTTCCTGTGCTTGGCACCTAAAAATCCCTGTGAGTCCCCTGCAGAAAAACACCTTGTTCAGAAGGTGGCTCTTTTGCTCTTTTACTACATACTATAAAGGTACCCACTTACCATATTATAAAGGTGCCACCTTACATATATAAATAGCAGTAACTCTCTGCCAAGGCACCAAGTGAATACAAGATTTGGACCTCACAGGAACCTCTACCTTACAGATTTCTCCACTCGAAATTATCACCTGCCAAAGCAGTATCCAGTTTTAGTCCAATCTCATTATATCCCGGTCCGTGACCTCCTGGACTTTCCCACTAGCAGTGTTGGCCCCCCTTCAACAATTCAGAGCTACTACAACATTCTTTATTTGATACAATAACAATTTCTACTAATGAGTCCTTGAGCACACCGATGTTGCACCCTCCGGTGGTACTAAATTAGGTTATGTAGTTCAATATAGTATTTTTTTCCAACTCACTGTTATATCAGGTCTCCTGTCACCGATCAACTCACTCCGGATATGCCCCTCACCAGTCCACCTCCTTCTCACCGCTGTTTCCATGATATCATTATGAATCGGTCTAACGCAAATACCAGAAAACGAGTGGGTGGTGACATAGCTCAACACTTCTCCAAAGGTGATAAATCCTCAACGGCTGTCGACCCCCCGTCACCAGACGGATGATGATGATTCTCCACCTCAAGCTCTATCCACTAAAGAGGACATCATGGCCTTACGATCCCTTATCACAGACCTCAAGGAATCTCTGGAATCCAAACTAGACAAAGTGGTCTCATCCATTAAATCCGATCTCTCATCATTGTCCTCCAGAACCTCTAAATTGGAGTCCCGTCAGGATACTCTACAAAAATCGCCAAAACGAAACCCACAGAGATCTCGACCACATTATTCAAGACCTTGCTGATCTTCGCACTAAAAATGAGGACTTAGAGAATCGGGAAAGAAGAAATAATCTTCGTATCCGGAATGTCCCAGAATCTGTAACCCCAGACAACCTGGAGAACTATCTACACAAAATATTCACCTTTATTATCCCTGATCTGGGTCCCCAGCAGCTACCACTAGAAAGAGCCCCCAGGGCTCTTAGACCCAAGCCCCGAGATGGTGAACCCCCACAGGATGTAATCATATGCTTTCTCAGTTTTAAGGATTAGGAAAGAGTCCTGGCTCCAACGTGCAATAAGTCTCATATCTTATATGACAACATTAAACTCCAGTTCTTTCAAGACCTGGCACCTCTCACAATCATCAAACGTTGAGAACTCAGAGACCTGACTAGCGCACTACGTTCACGAGGTATCCGCTACCGATGGGGCTTCCCCTTCAAACTGTTGATCGACTTCAATGGGAAAACAGTTATCATTAGAGACTCAAGAGAGGGCAAAGACTTTCTCACTCATTTGGAAGATTCCGGTCCTCCTCCCACCACATCATCTACTACCTGAAGAAGTTAACTGTCCCCTCGCTTCGTAGATTCTAATACATGTTTGCTGGGGACTTTACAAATCTGAGATTTGCAGTCACGATAAAGGACTGCCCCAATTTTTTCAATGGTCACCCAACACACATTTTTGGTCCTTCCCCAACGACCATTTTATGTCCTTTTCAACTGTATCATTATTCTACTTCCTGATATATATTAGTTATTTTCAATGTTCCATTGTCTGGTCGTGACTCCAATCATTAGTTATATTCTAAAAAGTTTGTGTACACCCAGACAATTCAATAACTACTTAGGGGTTTAGCTTAGTTTATATATGTGTGTAATAGACTCAATTTTAGTGAACCCTAAGGGAACCCCAATTGATTGTTAAAGTATGTTTATATATTTGGTACACTGTTCCTTTTGATCTCAATGTTTAATTTTGTGTACTTTATACCTAACCTTTCACTGACCTCTTCGCCTTCTGCTATATTTTACTATATGACTACCACTGGAGGGTTACGACTTTCCGACACTCCTACCTTACATACGCCCACCATATTGAATATTGTTCCATCTTACAGTCTATATTTTCTAATTTTCCTAAGGTAGCTCGGATCACTCTCCCTGCTACCTTTTTGGACTTTATAGTCCCGATAACCGTGTGTGTCTTCCTCTGCAGGACACAAGGAATTCCCATTTGGATCCTTCCCCCATTATCCCTTTTACTCTGATCTTATATTTTTCCCCTCCTCCCCAGCGAGTCGGATTCCCTTCATTCTTATAAACTATATATTTTTTTTCTCTAACGTACCCTATAACTATGCCACTAACCTTCATCTCCTTAAATGCCAAAGGTTTGAAAACCCCTCAAAAGCGATCTTCGATTTTTCGAACTGTCCGGAGTCTCAAAGCTGAGATTGTTCTAATCCAAGAGACTCATTTTAAAGCTAATATACACCCTTCTCTGCATTCCAAGAGCTTCCCTACCTCCTACTATTCCTCTAGCCAATCGAAACACAATGGGGTGACGATATTAATCAGCAAACATGTACCCTTTGTCCAAAACTCAGTACACACCGACTCTGATGGAAGATTCATTATATTAACTGGTAAACTGGGTAACCTGGAATGTACAATAGCAAATATGTATGCTCCTAATAATGGCCAGATATCATTTTTCAACTCCTTTTTTTCCAAGTTAAATAAATAAGGAGGGGCTACCTTCTTGTGGGCTTCAATGCCGTTCTCAATCATGAACTTGACAAATCTCCTGCCCCTACTACTTTACGACCTTGTTCTTTGACCAGATCTTTGAATTCACATCTTCGGGAATCAGGCCTTTTCGATGCTTGGCGAGCTCTCCATCCTACTTCCCACGACTTCACCTTTTTTTCAATTCCCCATCAATCTTACTCAAGGATTGATCTCTTTCTCTGCTGCACTCCTGCATCTAAACACCTCACCGATTCATCTATAGTCACTAATCACTGGTCTGACCACTCCACAGTTACTACATTATTCAATTTTTTTGACACACCCACATTTCGACCTCCTTGGCCTCTAAACGAAACCCTTTTGACGATCCCAAAATTTCAGGAGAAAATTAAACTTGCCCTTGAAGATTATTTTTCCCTGAACACCACAGACTCTGCATGCGCACACTGGCATGGGAAACACATAAAGCAGTCATCCGGGGACATATCATCAGCTACGCCTCCTTCAGAAACAAAGAACGTAGATCCCAAATGACTTCCCTGACAGAAGAGGTCCACCGCCTGGAAACCTCTCATAAACATCTCCCCTCCTGTACCCTATACAACCAAATAACTTCTGCAAAAGCATCCCTCAATGCCCTTCAGGCTGAAAAAACTGAACAGTCCTTACGTTGGCTTAACCAAAAATTGTATGAAATAAGTAATAAAGCAGATTCCCTACTCGCCAATAGGTTGAATGCCCGGAAGGCCAGGACCGTAATCCCAGTATTAAAAGATGATCATGGTACTCATCAATATAACCCTACCGCCATTAACTCGATATTCAAATCATATTACAAACACCTCTATAATATCCCTGAGTGTTCTCCTCTTCCCCCTCTAGCTGACACTTCAATTACAGATTACATAGCATCTTGTAATCTTCCCCACATTAATACTGTGACTTCCACTGCTCTCGATAACTCTATCTCCGCCGAAGAAATTCTCTCGGCCATTAAAACGCAAAAACCCTCTAAAACTCCAGGTCCTGACGGATTTCCAATGACTTATTATAAAACCTTCTAATCCACTTTGATACCCTATTTAACCTCGGTTTTTAACCAAATCCTAGGGAAGCATCATTTCACCCGGATACGACCAAAGCTACTATCACCGTCATCCCAAAACCTAATAAAGGCCCATTATTAGTGTCTAACTACCGCCCATCTCTCTGCTTAATACCGACCTAAAACTTTTCACCAAAGTACTTGCAAATAGGCTAAACCTACTTCTCCCCACTCTGATTCACCCGGATCAGGTGGGCTTTGTCCCGTCCAGGCAGGCACTAGACAATACCAGACGCACTATTGATATAATTCCTTATGTCAATCTCCACAAGCTTCCTTCTCTGGTGCTTGCCTTGGACGCGGAGAAGGCCTTTGATAGGGTCTCTTGGTCATTTATGTTCCAAACACTACGTAGCTTCGGGTTCTGCGGGAAGTTTTTACAGGCAATTCAAGCCCTCTATTCTAACCCCTCCGCAGGCGGTCTACTATCAGACTAATTTTCTATTACTAATGGGACCAGACAGGGATGCCCTTTATCGCCCCTGTTATTTGCCCTTATCATAGAACCACTCGCGAGCCGTATTAGAGAAAACCCTAACATCAGGGGCTGCTATAACATCAGTGCCTAGGTTTGAAGTACATAGTTTAAAGTGTCAATAGAACATTTAAGTTAAAGCTGGAGTTATTCAGGAATTATTACTTACTATACTAGAACCTGGAAGGCACTGTGATGTGATTTTTCATCTCTTATCATCCACAGGTAATTCACTACTACTGCACCCAGCATATTGCTGCTTTGGTTTTTATTTGCACAGCCATTTAAATCTGCTAGGTAATTCACTACTACTGCACCCAGCATATTGCTGCTTTGGTTTTTATTTGCACAGCCGTTTAAATCTGCTAGGTAATTCACTACTACTGCACTCAGCATATTGCTGCTTTGGTTTTTATTTGCACAGCCGTTTAAATCTGCTAGGTAATTCACTACTACTGCACCCAGCATATTGATTAGACTGTATTTCATATTTTTAAAAAATCTGTATCAAGGCAGGAAATTACTCTGTATCTGTGTTGGTATATAGTCCTCTCATCATTTGTTTATTTTAATGCTGACCCTTTGTTGTGTGAGGAGGGTGTTAGGGGGTGGAATCATTGTGGACACCTGGCTTAAGTCATACTTATTTGTCACTACTAGGCTGCCATAGCCGGGGCTGCTATAACATCAGTGCCTAGGTTTGAAGTGCATAGTTTAAAGTGTCAATAGAACATTTAAGTTAAAGCTGGAGTTATTCAGGAGTTAAACAGGAGGAGAACAGAAGGAGAATGTAACAGATCAGCAAATCCTGCTATTAAGGACTGTTTTTATCTACCACCACACCTCCAACATGCCTATGGATTGTGCCTGCACCTGGATCTCCAATGCTGCCCGCATCCCTCGTGCTCTCACCATGCAAAATGCTTATCCACTCCAACTATACTTTACTGAACCACACAGCAAGATGACCTCTCAAATGGTCCTTGGCTTGGCCCCCTAATCATGAGGCTTGGTGCAATTTTGTTGTACTCGTATTTTTTTTTTCCCCTAAGTTTAGACTAACCTTTCCATAGATGTTAGACTACTGTAACCCTTGTATCCTTGTATCCAGCCAATCTGTGTCACCCATGTTTGTCTGCCCCCTCCCCTTTAGAATTTAAGCTCTCACGAGCAGGGCCCTCTTCCCTCATGTGCTTCTCCTTCACTTAATTATACTCTAATTTACAACAGCACCCAACCCTTGGTTACAGACACCATGCTGCTTATCTAAGTGTTATGCATCAATGTATAAATCATGCATCTGTCCTGCATTGTTTGTACTGTTAATATATGTTTTCTTGTGTGCTTATTAGTTTATGTACTGTGTAAGGCACTGGGGAACCCTTGTGGAGCCATATAAATAAAGGATAATAATAATAATAATAATAATAATAATAATAATAATAATAACATAGCCGGAGTTCAAATCAAACAATCCCAATATACCCTTTCCTTATTTGCTGATGATGTACTCCTCACACTAACAAGACCGCTCACATCACTTCCCAACCTATTTCAGGAGCTCTCTCTCTATGGCTCTTTATCGGGAAACAAAATTAACCATGATAAATCTGAAGCCCTTCCTCTCCATCTCCCTGGTAATGCGAGGAGGTTGTTACAGTCAAATTTTAATTTCGTTTGGAAGAGAGATTTCCTGAGGTACCTGGGGGTCTCCATAACAAAATCCTATGACTCACTCTACAAAACCAATTATCCCCCCCTCATCAGATCAATCTATAATGACTTACAACAATGGCGAACGTATTATCTTTCATGGATAGGATGTATTAATGTCATAAAAATGAACGTCCTTCCCAAATTACTATATCTTTTTCAGACCCTACCTGTACCTATTCCTTCCCGCACCCTAAACTCTCTTCAAACTACGCTCGGCAAATTTGTATGGGACAATAAAAAACCCCGCATCCGCCGAGATATACTTGTCACTTGGTCTCCGGGCATTCTCCTCGACACATCAAACGTTGGGTCGACCTGGAAAGAGACCTTTTCGATATACACTCGATCTCATTCCTCCCGTGGCTTTCTCATAAAAACAGACCCAAGTCCTCCTTTCTATTTCCCACCATTAAACTGACACTTACTAATTGGGATCTAATAAATAAAAAATTAAATCTTTCCTCACACCCTTCCCCTTTAACACCCATCTGGAACAATCCCGCATTCCCCCCAGGCCTTTCTACTGGCATGGCTCGACCCTGGACCTCGGCGGGCATCACAAGGTTCCACCACATCGTCGGGGCATTTTCCCCTCTGTCCTTTGCAGACATTCAACAAGAACATAGAATTCCTAATACTCTACACTACCAATACTTACAAATCCGCCACTTTGTGAATTCATCTTCCCCTGCACGCTCCTCACTCAACCCTTCACCCTTTGAAAGACTATGCATTTATAAAATTAACAACAAGGGGGCTATTTCATCTATATATCATTCTATTCTGGCATTGGAGTCTCCTCCACTTGAACCACATGAACAGGCCTGGGAATCAGACCTAGCCTTGTCCCTTGGAGAAGAGGCCTGGGATACTATACGCTTAGCTATCTCAAAGTGTTCTATCAGCGTAGCTATCAGAGAGAACTCTTACAAGGTGTACACCAGGTGGTACTTACTGCCTGAACATCTTCATCAGATGTACCCTAACTCTTCTAACTTATGTTGGAGAGTTTGCGGTCAAATAGGTAAATTTTTCCATATTTGGTGGACCTGTCCATTGATCGTCCCATTCTGGAACATGGTTAGCACCCTACTCTCCCAACTCATTAGACCCCCGACTATTCCCACTCCTGTCAATCTTCTACTTTGCGCCCCGATCGATAATGTACCCAATGCTCTTCACATATCTTCTGCTGCCAAGTATCAGATAGCCCGTAATTGGAAGGCCCTGAACACTCCCAGCCGACAAGAACTTGTGAACAGAATTTGGTTTGTTGCAAAAATGGAATACATCACTAGCTTAAGGAACAATACCGTCCAGAAGTTCCAACATGGAGCCCTTGGTATTCTTATCAAAATGTGCCCCTTTCTGGTCTTGCTTCCAAAACTCCCCCCGACTCGCTCCCCCCCTCACTCTCTCCTTTACTCTATTTTATTTTTTATTTCCCCCACATCTTTTTTTCTTTTACCCTCCTCACCCCTAATCTCAATTTTACCCACTCTAATCAGTTCTATAACCCAAATCTAATTGTAAACAACTGTTTATAGATATTTCACCGATTTGAATTGTATTCTAATGATTTATATTATTGCTTATTGCATTTTTTCAATGTACTCTCAAACTCATTCAATAAACGATTACAAAAAAAAAAAGCATGCACTTTAAAAACTGCACCCTCCAGCCAAGGCTTCCAGCCGATATAATGATACTTATACAGAGATGTAGGCAAGGGTGGCCACTAATTAGTGAAAAACCCCCATTGGCCATCCAAGGGGAAAGTTAGTAATAAATGGCTTAAGTAAACAGTCAGAACATACCAAACATATAGCACTAGATATAAATCACTTCACTCAACAGACTGGAGATAATCCTTATAACAAAATAACTACTATTACAACTAAGGCATTAGAACAATAGCATATGGCTTCAGTAAATAATTACCTATTAGAATAATTAATAAGCCAGGCACAGGAGGAACTATACTCTGCAGTTAGGTTCAGTAAATAATTACTTATTAGAATAATTAATAAGCCAGGCATTAACATGCCAGGCATAAGCCAGCAATGGAGTCTTGCGTGATGAGCGTGCATAAAGGCCCTGGCGGTTGAGTGCATTACTTATTGTTTTCTTTGAAACATTTGTACTTGCTAATTCCAGGTCTTTGCTCTCCACAAGTGGTCCTTGGCTCTTGGACAACTCTTCTGATAATTCTTTTCAGTCCTCTGTCTGAAATCTTGCAAGGAGCACCTGGTCGTGGACGGTTTATGGTGAAATTATGTTTCCACTTCCACATTATGGCCCCAACAGTGCTCACTTGAACATTCAGAAGTTTGGAAATCCTTTTGTAACCAATGCCATCAGTATGTTTGCAACAATAAGGTTGCGAAGGTCTTGAGAGCGCTCTTTACTTTCACCCATCATGAGATGTTTCTTGTGTGATACCTTGGTAATGAGACACCTTTTTATAGGCCAACAGTTGGGAACTAAACCAGCTTATATTAATTTGCACTGACAAGGATTCTAATTACTGACATCTATGGTTTGATTTATTTCCATGTGTGGATTGCATGGGTTGTTGCTGACATTTGGTGAAAATAGCCTCATTACAATCGCAGTGACTACGCAGACACATCGCAAAGTGATTGACAGAAATTGACCGCTTGGGGGTGGCGACTGGGGGGGTCAGCACAAAGCAGGCATGCCAGTGCATTTAAACGCCATTACAGGAGTGTGCATAAATTAGCAACTGTGATGCCATACGCAGCTTGGGCTTTCACTGCGTGCAATGATGTTAGCAATTCCTGAGTTAGGTCAGGCCTTGTGCAAGTGTGCGTGAGGCTCCTATTGTACTCAATGTTACCGATGGTGTCACAGTGTTGCAAAGTATTACGGATGTGTATAAGGTAAAGTGGGCGTCCTTATGTTTGGCTGAGACGGCGTTGCGATTTAAATAATTAGCATATTTTCGCAGAGAGACTGCATGCGTAATTGCAACTGCGATTTCAACAGCGATCCTTGCTAAATCAGGCCCCTTGTCGTAGAAAATGCTGCGGCCTCTGCAGCGTAGGACTTCGTATACAGAATCAGACTCAGTCGCACAAAAATATACAAATGTCGCATATCAAATAAATGGAAATTAAGGCAATATGATAATTAGATTACAAAGAAGCACAGAAAACAAGTTGGGGAGATATTGGAGGTTCCATTTCATCAAAATAAAATGTTTATTTAATGATACCATGAGCCCCAGAGCACTGAGTAAAGACATAAGAAGTAATATGTGTAAAGAAGCTAGTAACCCACCAAACACAACCAATCATAAAGAAAACAAAAAAACTTTTTTTTGCGTAACATGTAACACCACAACATGTGATCATTCTGCCAATCAAAAGATACAACGCAACATAAACAAACTCAGAAATGAAAATATATCATAATTGCTAAACACATTACCTGACTGCCTATATGCAATGGTTGCGGTTTCCTAGATGTTGCAACCCTGTATTATTCCTGACTGGCACTCTACAATGATGATTGTTCCTTTGAGGTTTACACTGATGTCGCCCCTGTCTGTGTACTAATGCACAATTGTTTCTATGATAAGTTTACCTTAGCTTTTCACTATTGGATAACAAGATCACATTTATTACAGCGGAACTTCTTTAATGTCATGTGATACATTGGATACATAGAGGTCTATTCATAAAGATAACGAAAAATGAATTGTTACTTTTCACAAAATATCGCATCGATGCAATATATAGCTTTGTTAAGTAGCAATTCATGTATACTTACCTCTCCGACGTCTTCATACGCTGTCCAGGGGTCCGGCGGTCCCGTCTTCGGCTGCGATCCAGTGTGAGCGGCAGGGAGGCGAAGGTAGGTCCTCCCTGCACATGCGACGGCGGCTCCGGTCAGGGAAGGCTGCTGGGACATCAAGGGGGCGAAGTCAGCTCTGGGAGTTGGGGACTGCGGGCAGAAGACTGGAAGATAAGCAACTTCACTGCCCGCTTCGTGGCGGGGTTCAGATTACACTATCCTGAGATAGCGAAATCGGAACACAAAGGAGAAGTGGAAAGCAGAGCTTTCCGTCCTTTAATGAATCGCACTCACCATACTAAAGCATGGTGACGCGATTCAGCCATGGAGCTGGGGGTGCCGCTGGGGAAGTAATGAACTTCTTCATGTTAATCCCGCTCTGTGAATTGCAGGAAGCAGAGAAAATCCCTGTTTTTCGCAAAACAGGACTTTGCTCTATGAAGATACCCCATAGTTGCATCACAGATTATGCAACTCTGCCACGCCAAATGTCCCGTCACACAGTTTTGTACTAAACGTGTTTTTTATTCGCCACAGGCTTGCAACATAATTACACAAGTGCCTTAGACACTGCAGCAGCGTGCGATTCAATCGCTAACATGCAAAAAAGGTAAGAGACCAAGGACTGATATGAGTAAGCAGTGCCATGCATTCTGAGACACAGCGTTGTGCTTAATCTGCGACTTCACCAATTCAATTGCAACAAAAATACAAATCCAAAGCACCCAGTACACTATTAGCAACTGTGGATGCAGCTGCGATGTGACAAATACGCTAAATTTAGATATATAGATGTGTCCTTGCTAATCTAGCCTCAATACGTCATGCAGCGCAATATGTCTGCTGTGAGTGAGTTGCCAGGTCCCGTGCAACTCTGCTAGCGTTGGGCGTCTTTTTTTGCCGAAAAATGCGTCTAAGTCCCAATGCTATGTGACTAGGACGCATCAGGAAACTGTGCTGGTTAATTTGATATGTGATACTTGTATATATTCATCTGTGTGCAACTAAATCTATAAACGGAACTTGGCGTGAAATAAAGCTGCGGTCACTGCGGCGTAGCACCTCGCATGCTGATTGAGAGACTCAGTTGCACACAGATATACAACTGTTGCATATCAAATTAATCAGCAGGGTCTCCTGGTGCGCCCAAGTGACATCACATTGCGACAGACACAATTTTGAAAAAAAAATAAGGCGCAAAAAAAGACACCCTGCACTAGCAGAGTCTCACGAGACCCGGCGCGTGGACACATCTGTAGGTACTAAGGAGCTGATTCAGACCCGCTTGCTAGGATGTGTTCGCTCGTAGCTGGCCAATTGTCGCTTTCTGCGCATGCATGCGTATCGCAGTGCACGTGCACGAACCAGTGCAAGAGATCGGGCAGCGGTCGCTCGTTGCGCATAGACTGCCCACCAAAGTGAGTGACTGGAGAAGCCGTTTATGGGTGGCGCAGGTCACTAGAAACAGGGGTGTGGAGGTGCGAATGCAGACGTGCCTGAGCGTGTCAACGCCATTTCAGAGGCATGCATAATTAACAGGCAGCGTCATAGTACACGTCACCTGGTTGAATTACACACTGAAGTGATCGCAGTGCTTGCGGCAGGGTATAGTCAACCTCAAGCGCTGCGATCGCACCCGATGATGCTCGATGTGCCAATGGTTTCATGCACCTCCAGGAGATGATGTGCGCAAGTGGGTATCTTAGGAATGGCTGATGGGCGTCTGCATACACAGTGATCGCACGCCAAGACATGGTAGGCGTGCTAATGCCTTGCCATGCGATCGCCTGCCTTGCTGAGCGTGCGCTGGATTTGCATACGCAGGATGCAAGCGAACGCATCTAGCGAGCAGGTCTGAATGAGCTCCTAAAGTCAGAGAATTGTTACCTGTGGCGGAGAGTCTAAGTAGCGCCATATGAAGCAAAAAAACTATGGGTTAAAAAAGCTGCATAAGCACCAACAACATGAGAATACCCCCTATCTCCTACGCACCATCGCTCCAGTCGTATTGCTTGATACGTACAAAATGCCTGCGGGTCTGCATAGCCGCAACAGTGTTTGCTTTCTGAGCATGCCCAATGCGAATTCCCCAAAGATACACTATGCACACTGGCGAACTACTACTCTGCGTCAGTCTTGAATTTTCATGATGTTAAAATAAAAAAATAATAATAATAATCAATCTTCCCATTGTAATAACACATCTCCCATCCCATTATGTAACTCACAAAGCACAACAGAACTAGAGCTTGTGTTGTATGGTGTAGGCAACAAATGCAGGACACTTACCCAGAGTGCCACATGGCTTGTTCTTGTATGTGCAGATATCATACCTGGAAACAGATAAAAGTGGACATGACGATCAAATTGACAGCAAAATGCATGAAGATCAGGGCAATGCAGAGTATTAAATATTCAAACCTCAAATGCTGGATGCTAAGGCTAAAAAATAGCTATGACTTTCAGTATCGGCTATTCGCACGGCCACTCAAGGATATCCAGGCTAATTTCATCACAATGCAGCTTGCCACATTTATTCCAATTAGGTTCTGTCAAGCATTCACCCTACGATGCCCCAAGTGGCATATGTAAAACAGCCCTTGCAATCGACATAGGGAACAGTGATCCCTTTTTATAGTCTGATTCAGCTCATTACATCCCAAGCAGAAGGGATAGCGAGCTGAACGCCCATCTGAGCATACAATTGTACCTTACAGAACCATGCATTGCAGCAAAAGCAACACATGAATACAAATTACAGAATAATCATGACATTACAACTGGCTAATTGGGTAAAAAAAAATAATAATATCAAACTACCGTATATATTATGTACAACAGTACCAGGAGTTTTAAGATACCTTCAATTTAAATTAGCCAAATAATTACATTTAAATGAATATTGCATGTACACTTGTGTACACACCATAGTTCCCTCATATCACAAACATTAGAGGGAGCAGAGGATCAATATTGGACCATTTTACAAATACTGATTGGAGAAAGTATAAGGTTGACAACCAATGTGTTTTTTTCAGAAATGTGTACACTACATACAGTATGCATAACACAGACTATGGGGTAAATTTACTAAGAATCATGTTTGGTCAAGATTGCAATCCCGGGTGTGTTTAGGCATTTTTTTCAACTAGCAAATATACTATCTCGGGTGAGTTTGAGAGAGATTTCTCTATTTACACTGAAAAACTCTGGTGAGATTGCAAACACGATTAAATACACCATCGGCCAAACTCGAAAGTACTTTCTCTGAAAAGTATACAAATTGGGAATTTACCAAGAATTGTGTTTACAATCACGGGTGTAATTGTAGCAAACTCGGACCTAAATAGAAGTTTCAAATAGACCACCTCAAGAGGTGCGCGTGCTGCTGAAAAATACACAGATCAGTGTGATCTGTGTATTTTTCTGCATCTATATATTGTTTGTTTTAACAGTGGGGGTATGGGTGCCGGCCACCTGCTGGCACTTAAAGGGCAGGCACACTGACACCTGTAGTTCCACTGTAAAAAACAATAGTTTAATTCTATTTTCAACACTATTACCCCTGCACCCACCGCCCAGGGGTGCGGGGAAAAGCTCCAGGCTTCAGCTTAAGCCCTTGGGTGTTCGGGTGATGGGGGACACTTTTATTGGAGGGGTCCCACCTCCCCTGAGATCCCCGACTTGGGCTGACCAGGTTTGGGTGATAATGCTTTGGCCGGGGAGACCCGGTGAAAGGGTCCATTGGCTGTGGAATTACACCATGGCCGGATTTGAGTACGGTGCTGGTCTCAAAATAGGGGGAACCCTACTCAATCCCCCCCCCCCTATTTTTAAAACCAAGACTGGCTCAGCAGCCCAGTGCTGGTTTCTACAATATGGGGTAGCCCTACTCGTTTCCCCCCCACCCATATTTTTAGGAACCAGGACTGGCTGAGCAGCCCGGGGCTGTGTATGCATTTTTTTTTTTTGGGGGGGGGGGGGGGGACCCTATGTGATTTTCTCTTTTAATTAACCCTTTATTCACATTAAAAAGACACAAGCAGCTTTCACATATCTCACTGATATGTGCAGGCTGCTTGTTCGGGAGTGTTTGGCTGCGGGTCAGACACTGCAAACTCGGGTGAGAAAACTCAATCACATACACCATCGGAAAACACACTCTCAGCGAAACGCACTTCTTGGTAAATATGAGTGTTTCAGAAGCCTAAAATCACCAGAGTTTCAACGAGGCAAATCTCGACCATACACGATTCTTAGTAAATTTACCCCTATATCTAAGATTTCTTTAGATACTAAAGGCACACATCCACTAAAAGACATCAAAACGACTGCACAATTACAACATTGTAATCGTGCAGTCGTTTGTCAGTCTGTGATGAGCCTGCACTGTACGAGCAGTCGTTCAGTGTAGGCACAGTCAATCATCTGCAAACATGTTGAACCTGACGTTATCGTCAGGTTGTACAACATATATGTACAATGATAGATGTCTAAACGACCAGCGGAAGCACGCATCGCTGGTCGTTTTAGACATTTATTTTAATGAACTGCAAACGATTATTGAACGATTGAACGATATCGTTATCGTTCAATCGCTCAATTTAATCTTCTAGTGGATGTGTGCCTTAAGAGATACAAAAGCCTGAATAATCATAACTTATATACATAATTTAATAGAGAGAGAGAGAGAGAGAGTGAATAAATAACAGTGTGCTCATTCATTGCAATTGGTTATACAAAATAAAAGTTGCTAGAATATTCCCATCCCTTGATGCTTTTAAACATTGTCTAATTTAATTACAAAATTAATTAGGGTTAAGTACAGTTACTGTCAGAGTAAAGTATGTACAGTGAGTGGATCAATAAGTACACGTCAGTACAGGTGAAAGAATGTTTTATTTCACTACTAGCCAACCTCTAAGACCGCACCATATTAAACTTAAGCTATAAAACATATTAGAGTGTAGTGTACAATTGGCACATGATAGCTACTCCTGTCATTACAGGACTGACCTAGCTGCTTGAAGCTGGAAGAAATCTTGGCCAAACTGCCCCATACACTGGTAAACTATAAAACACTTGGAAGGAACTTGCATTGTTGTGCTAGAGTATAGCATATTTGGTCACAGTTGTGTACTGAAGTTCCAATGGTCAAACCACAAATCAGTTTAATTATGTGCCAGCAACTGGAGTGTCGGCGTTTCCAGCAAGCTGGTGTAAACCGCAAACTGCAAAATGCTTACAGTGTCTGGCCTCGCACCAACTGGACAAGGGCCAATAGAGAAAAAAAAAAGACGACTCTTTGTAATGACCTGCTGTTGGAAAATAAAATGTTTTTCTACATGTATTAACCAGTAATACTACTCATCAACGATGCCTATGGGGGGAGATTTATCAAACTTTCTAAAGAGAGAAAGAGGAAGAGTTACCCATAGCAACCAGATACTAGCTATCATTTATTTAGAACATTCTATAACATGACAGCTAGAATCTGTGGTTGCCATTGGCAACTTGGCATCTTTAAAAGGTGTGATAAATCTCTCTATATTCTTACATTCTCTAAGAAAGACTTGCAAGCTTCAAAAACCAATCAGGGCTTCATTATGCCAGATTATTTCTTTTGCTGGGCACACACTGACAGATAAAATGTGCACCAGACAGACATTTTGGGCGGGATGTACTAAGCATCGCATCCCCAAAGCCATACATACCGGCAATAATATTGCCGGTATGTACCTAGAAAATCACAATGGACAGCTCTCCTGGTAAGAGATGTCCTTTGCGATCTGGCGACCTTCTGAGCATGCACAAAAGGACACGCGGGCCGCGATTGGATCCCTCTCAGGGGGCATCCCGAAAAGAAGCCCATAGGCTACTATTGGGTAATGCCATCTAAAGATGGCGTTACCCACCGAGTCGAAGTACCGTAATGCATCGCATTCCGGTGCTTATTACATATGAGAAATGCGGCAAAATCCCCAAAAACTGCATTTCCAGCTTAGTACATCCTGCCCAGTATCTGGCAGCCTCATGCCCAGCAGATATCGGAGCCATACACTGACAGACATGTAACAATGTATGGCCACGATATCTGGGTTTCTCCGTTCCACCTCTGTGAAGGAACAGGGAAAATGTCCATCCGTTAGCTATGGCAGTGCATCACTGCACGATGGGGCCAACTTGTAACATCACAATATCGCGTCGGATGGACATGCTGGACAATTCGGCATGTCCGACCAATTGATAATTTCAGATCGATCGCGCACATACACAGTACATTTTTCTGGCTGATCCACCGATATTAGGCGGATTGTCCAGATACTTGTATAGCGTATGCCCAGCATAAAGAAAGCTGCACACTGCACTGATACAGACGTAGTGCCGATACCTGTCTTTACAGTTAGATGAGTAGATTTCAGTCAGACACTATAAAGTAAGGCATGAAACAATTCCCTACAAATGCACACAAGGGGCCTGATTCATCAAGGAACTCAGTTGGTTATACGCACGCAATCGGCCGATTGTTGTGTTCTACGCATGCGTATGCATTGCTCGTGCGCATTCTAGATATTGCGATCGCAGACCCATTGCATACTGATTGTCAGGAAGTGCTCTTTGCGGGTGGTGAAGGGGGGGGTGGTCGGCTGAACACAGGCGTGCTGGTGCGTTTCAAAGGCATTGCATTTGCGTGCATATATTAGCCACTGTAAAACCATACGCAGCCTAAGGCCTCATAGCGTGCGCTGAAGTAAGCAATTCCTGAGTAAGGTCTGACCTGCCTAAACTGTGCTTGAGGCTTGGATGGTACTCGATTGTACCGATGTTTTCGCAGTCTTGCTAAGAATTACGGATGTGCGTGTAGATGAAGTGGGCGTCCTTATGTAGTGGTGCGACGGCATTGTGATTGCTATGGATTAACATACTATCGGAGTTGAACTGCGTGTGTAGTGAATCAGACCTAAGAACAAGAGAGAAGACCAAGGCCCTGATTCAGACCCACTCGCGAGCGGCTGTCCGCTCGCAAGTGGGTCGAGGGAGCTCCGTCGTACGCATGCGCGAGACGCGACGAGCTAAGGACTTTCCTTCGCTCGTAGTGTCTGATCAAAGGGGGCGTGCTGTTGATGTTGATTGACAGCACGCCCCCTTTGGTGGGCGTGCCTGCCAGACGGAGGCGTTCCCAAGGGAAGGAACGCCTACCGTCTGAAGCCGGCCCCACTGACATCACTAGTAATGTCAGTGGGAGTGATTTTGGCTCTGATAGAGCCAAAATCACTCCTGGCCTTGCGGTTGAGAAACTCAACCGCAGGCTTCTGCTCGCAGTGGCGATGGTCGCGATGGTCAAGACCATCGCGACCATCATCCTGCACGCTCGTATATGCTGTGGGTGGTGACCCACAGCTATACGAGCGTCCAGGAGGACGCTCCATATTTATGGAGGTGGGCCCTGATTCAGAGCGAGTGCTCTGGTCAGAGCGTCCGGCTCTGAATCAGGGCCCAAGATCCTAAATGATGAAAAGAAGAATATATATCTCTGAGCAGTAACAATACAGAAAGTCCTGTGGTATCCCTGGCATTTATTGCCTGTTCTACCTGTGTATCCCAAACAAAGGCTCTAACATTTGATGGATAAACACTCCTCTAAGGATTCACCCCTCCTCTATTGACTAAATTGTATCATTATGCAACTTTGTTAAAAATGTATATTAATTACTGCATCCTGACAGATTAAATTTTTTACTAGACCTGCTACAAATCACAAATTACCAAATATAAACCATTTAGTGAAGGTAAAATAGCATGAGGGAATAAATAAAAGTCTCAAAAGTGGGGATTGCATTAGATTTAGTAGTGCATCCACACGTCATGGTCACTGACTTACCTTATGTATGAGTATTTAGCAACCGAATAAACCCTGGGGATTATTCCGCTACATGTCTATCTATACAAATCTTAAGCAATTAATCACTTTTAAGGTTCATTTGATATAATTATGACCAACATTTCCCCTTCAGCCCTGTTGTATTCTTCAATATTGCTTCCAGAAACTGCCCTAGGTGTTAAGCTGGGTACACATTGTATGATCGACCATCCAATATATCATTCCGACGTTGTTTGAAACAATATATCGTACACATCATTATGTGTGTATGCCCAATCTGATGTTCACTGACGTTGTTCATCACAACATCCCATCTGCTGTGCTGCACGTCATGATGTAATGAACGATGTGGTGCACATCGTGCTGTGTAGGCACAATCGCAACCTGCACAAGATATATTGGTCCAATCTTTTCTCTGAAGACATCAACTGAATTGCCAGTGATCTACACAGGGCCGGATTATACGGGGGCGGACGTCCAGGGGCCCCCACATTGTGGCAAACGTTCCCTCTCTGTCCGGCCCCCAAGTCCCAACACATCAGTGACAGCACAGTCACTGATGGACTGTGGCTAATTATAGAAGCCCCACCCCCTCGCTAGCATACTGCCGCGAATTGCGGGTATATGGGTAGGGGGGCAAAGCCTACTGCAGTGAATTGCCGGCCCCCATAAGAAGCCTGCCTGATGCTGCTGCTACAAGTCTGCCAAAACGGGTTAGTGTGTGTGTGGCTGTGTTCTCTCTTCCCTTCCTCTCTCTCCCTCATGTCCTTTCTCCCTCCCTTCCTCTCTCTCTCTTCCCTCATGTCCTTTCTCCCTCACTCTCTCCCTCACTGTCTCCCTCTCTCCCTCACTTTCTCCCTCTCCCTCATGACCTCTCTATCTCCCTTTCTCTCTCCCTCACCTCTCCTTTGTTTTCTCTCTCCCCAGGTCTCACTCCCTTCCTCTCTCTCTTTCTATCTCCCGCCTTGTGCTGGATGCTGGACGAAACGCATTCGGGATGCGATGCATCCCGCCGCTTTTTGCATGCTGGCGTTATCAACACCGGTATGCATGACGAACACCGCAAAGGACCGCTCTCTCGGTGAGAGCGGCCCTTTCCGCTGGAGGGACTTCCGGGTCTATGACCCAGAAGCCCCTCCAGCGTCCTTCTGTGTATATAAAGGCTAATAATAATAATGCGCAGAAGGACACACGCGCCGCAGGGCGTGCTGGGAGGGATCCAATTGAATTCCTCTCACAGCACTCTCCCGATAGAAGCCCATAGGCTTCTATAGGGTAACGCCATCTTTGCATCGCATTCCAGGGCTTGGTGCATATGAGAAATGACCGCATTTCTACCTTTGATGCATCCCGCCCCTTGTCTCTCCCTCCCTCCTTCTCTCTCTAGCGCCCCACTGAAAGTCCTACGTTTGCCCATGGCAGTATACTAGATCATGTCAGCTATGCGGCCGGCAGTCGACCCTGCAGGTCAGTGGAGAGACCAGATAAAAGGTAAGGGGCATAGAAGTCACTGTGTGAGGCCGTGGCAATTTTATTGATGGGGCCCCCACAACTTTGTTGCCCCGGGGCACCCACAAGCCTTAATCCGGCCCTGGATTTACACGATGAGTGTATTGTGCACATAGGAGAAAACATTAATTGGATACAATCTCCTGACATGACACATATCATGCCGTCGTTCTGAAGTGTGTGCGCTCTATATTGTGTGTTCTGGGATTAAGGCCGGTATCGAATTAACCGCTGTAAATTACCGAGGTTAATTCCCTCGCCCAAGGCTATCCAATTAGCCAGCATGCTGGCACTTATTGGGGATTTCCGTTATAACAAGCCATTTTTCTCCTGATCGCGGCAGTCAAAATGCATAGTTTCGGGGTTCCTATGTGTTTTCGTGAGAAAAACAGAAAATTTTCTTATGTAAAAAACGGGGGTTCAATTGGATACCTTGAAAAAAAAATTGGTGAAAAAGACTTGAAAATCAGCAAAAAAAACCCTGTTTTTGCATCTTTAAAAAATGTTTGCTGCTAATTGGACACTGGCCATAGTGAGATTGGAACGGCCGCCACATCGTTTGTTACATCGTATAGTGTGTATCCAGCTTTAGTTTCAGATAATGGGAGAAACCAACCACACGTAATGTATGCATAAATAACTATATAACAATGTCTCACCATTACAGTAACTCCACTTGCTGTAGTGGGTCTGCTTATCCAAATAGTAAAACATATATATTGCATTGTCAGGTAGCTGTTTTGTTCTCTATGGAGTTGGTTATTAGATGTGTCGGAATGAGTAAGCTTTACTACCAGTGGTTTCAGGAGACCGCTTAGAAATCAACTAAATGAGGGCAGAACCCGGCAAAACGAAAGCACTACATGACCATGGATGGCAGAGAGGCTGTAAGAGGCAACAAGTTTAATATTCTCATCATACATTTACATTTTCTGTATTTCCGCTCTGTACAAGCTCTGTGCGCACTAAAGTACGGGTGATGCAGAGTCGTTAATAATCCAAACATCTCCATAGACAGGCGTAACTGAGTTGCAATGGGGCAATCTCACATAAAATAAATTGAGAGGCCATGTAGAGGTAATGGCAGGATATGGAGAGCAATTACGCCTGTTTCAAGGTGGATCTTTTGTAACAGGGCTGGGCTGATGAAAGTGCTTACTGATAATGATGGCTACCATGAATCCAAGCGTACGGACCTGGTGCAGATCAGATTTCCCAAAAAGGTGAATTTAGGGGGTGATTCAGCATGGATCGCAAATGCAAAGCTGCACGCAGGTAGCTTGCAATTCCGTCCTTACTAATATGCAAATGCAACAGGGAGGTGTCTGACACCCCCAGCTGCATTTGCAATCCCAGCTCTGCAATGGAGGTCGCAGGCTGGGATCACCATCGTGACCATCAGTGGTTGTGATGGTGGATGTTGCTGGGCCGCCGGTCAGCTTACTCAGGTTACTCAGGCTGGCCGGCATGCGAGGCCAGGGAGCTGCGTCAGCATTCTGCACACTCGCATAATGGATTCCCAATGATCGGGCCTCTGCGTTCAGCATTGCACGCTGAATTGCACGCTGTATCAGCCCCTTAGTTCACCTGCTGGCCTGAAATTAGGAATCACCATCTTTAAGCCTTACTGCATGCATTTTTTAAGCTTGTATAATATGTGAAAATGGATATGGTTCTAGAAACCACTGTTAGTGTTACCATACCAACTACCGCTGTTACTGGCATGATGGTAACATTCCACTTGTACCACCATATATTAAGCCTGTATACGCTAATTGTAAATGCTTACAGCTCAGAATTTCTATCAATTACAGATGAGCGGCTCAGTGTTGGCTCGGTTCTTCCCGCCTAGTTTGGGTCTCAGAAAGAGGCAAATCGTCATCTTTCACGGACAAAGATGACGTTTTGTCCGTGAAGATACAGATTAACCTCATTCAGGTTGGGAGTTTAACTGGGGCAGTACACCTGTCAAACCGTAACGCAGGTGTCCTAAGGCGAGCTCAGGGAGGTCAGAAACCTCCCGTGGAGGTTTCTGTCCGAACTTGGCGGCAAGATCAGAGCCAAAACCGAACCGCTCATCTCTAGCATCAAAGCATTTAACAAAATGATGCCACATTAATTTTGACTCGTGTTTTATCTAGCACTAAAAATGTTAATACAACACCAGTTGGTATCTGGAATTCAATTAAGATCCGGTATTAGACCTAATTATTGAATGACTTCAACGGTGCCCACGTGTGGACAAGGATTCCCACGTTCATGGAGATCATATTGCATGGTGGGACGATTACTAGTAGCTGCCTTGCCACGTCTCATGCAATTCTCCATAAAGGTTTGCTGCACGAAGTTCTGTAGATCCCTTCTTTTCATTCCAGGGATAAAGGTGTTAAACAATGAACATTTTGCCAGCGGAAGTGTGGTGGATATGCAAACCATAACCCCCTATTTTAATAACATTGTGTGTTTTACATGGAACACAATCTTTTCGACAATAAAGAAAACAAACTTTTTTTTTTTTAGTCCTTCTGCCTAAAATGCACGTTCTGCCTGATAGAATAGAAAGTGGTACACCACAACAGCGCTCCTACACCCAAACTAAAATATTCCTTTGCTTTTATTCGCCTGCCTCCTAAAAGAAATTGTAAACCAAAAAGGACAGGCTCCAGCCAAAGGGAGGAATTGTAGAATATAATGTATGTTATAACAAGAATAACTTTTTTCTATTATTAGTTTTGTTTGAATTTAAAGACTGCCACAAATATCTAAATGTCTGGGCCATAAGTAGGGCTGTGTGACAGCGGCTCCCCAGATGTGGCTCTGGAAGAAAAACAAATATACTTTGGAGTACAAACATTTAAGAGACGCAGGAGAACAGTAAAAGTAAAAATAAGTAATATTTTGGCCATTTTTAATTAAACTTTTTATGCCTTTATTCTGGTTATATTATTTTTAGGATCCTTTACAATAAGAAATACTGAAACAGTCAGACACTCAAGTCAAGAACCATCTAATTACGCCATTTTAATTTTTATTTACAAAGAAAAGTGCACATAGAACGGAGTTGAATCATGAGAACTAGATCATTTTTGAACGACAGAAACACTTAAAACGGTTTGTTAAGAACAAATTGCAACAGAATTAATAATATGCCAATATTTTGTTGTCTGGATCATGAATACTATATGTACAGATGTGACCTGCTATTATCTTTGGCGCCGATGCGGCAAAAATGCGCGCATCATGGCGTGCGACTTGCCGCACACACATCCGATACAGTACACCAAGCCACAGCAGCGTTCGCACCATGCAATTCTATGGATCGCGGGAGAGAAGATGCACGCGCCCATTCGTGGGCGTGCGTCTCGCAGAACACATCTGTATTTAAATTAAAAATAAAAACAATCTGAGATATCTGGCATTAAATAAACATCTGACCCAGGAGATCACAAGTGGGCAGTTCAAAAGGGCCAAAATTCTGCAGTATTTACCTGTACACTAACCTCCCTCATTCAAAACATACAAATCAGCCCTGCCTCTGCTCTTCTAAACGGGCACCCCAAAACAATCATCTGCCCATTCAACATACGTTCTGACACGCTTGTAGCCCACAATTTTGGACTGTCCAGCCGAAATCAGGACATTTGAGAGGTCTGTGTCCATACCAGTAACTGTGGTAGACAGGGTAGGACTACATTTGGCGGGGCAGTGTCATGGTGTGAGGAGGGGAATAAAGGTAAGCGGTAAGGAGTAGCAGAATTCCCCAGCCTCCTGGAGAAATAGGGGTATATTTACTAAAGTCCGGGGTTTTTAGAAGTGGAGTTGTTGTCCATAGCAACCAATCAGATACTAGCTATCGTCTATCTTCTAGAACAGGGGTCGGCAATATGCAGCCCCTCCAACTGTTGTTGAACTACACAACCCAGCATGCATTGCAACAGTTTTGGCATTGGTCAAATAGCAAAACTGTGGCAGGGCTTGCTGGGATGTATAGTTCCACAACAGCTGGGGGCCGCTTAGTGCCCACCCCTATTCTAGAAGGTGCTTGATAAATGATAGGTAATATGTGATTGGTTGCTATGGCAACATCTCCACTTCTAAAAACCTGCCCGTTAGTAAATATACCCTATGGGGCGGAATTCAATTGATTACGCGGTCCGGATCTCCCGTCTAAAGTGACAGGAGATCGCGGGCCGCCATTCAATTGCTGCAGTTCTTCGCCGTGATCGCGCCCATAGAGGTCAGGTTTAGCCGCGTAAAGCAGCTAAACCCGACCAAAGTGCTGGGCGCGATCGCGAAAAGTGATGTTTGGGCACCCAAACATGTCACTTTTCGCACATTTCAGCTCTCATCCCCCAGGGGCTGCGAACTGAAATGTAGCGCTTGGCAGCTGATCGCGCCCGACAGGAGCAAGAATAGAATAGCTCCGTCGGGCGCGATAGGGGATAAAAACAATTGAATTCCGCCCATGGAGCTTAAAGGTTGCAGTGCAATCTGCACTGATACGAAGCTGAGTGGGGTAAAGCGGCTAAACTTCTAGATATCAACCCCGGGTAACCACCCTCAAAATTCCCAAGGACTAAATGGAATAGCAGCGAGAGGGTATCTAGTAGGTTAATACGAAAAACCAGAAAGAGTTAATAAAAAATGGATGGGATGTTTTCACAGGATGATTGCTAATGCACCTGACTGCCATGACAGGGTCAGGAAGGATATGTATGCCTCCCTGGGGTTTTCTATTGCATTACTCAGGAGCAACACAGAATACTTTTGATACTATTTTTTCATTATAATTCTTTATTTATACAGCAGCAAAAGATTCTGCGTCACTGCAGTAATTATACGAAAACAATTTAGCAACATACAATGAGACAGGTTAGACAACTCTGTTCACGGGAGCTTGCAATCTTTACATATTTTGTTTTAATGTCTGTGAGTCTTCAACATCAGTTTTCCTGGAGTAAATCGCCTTCATGGACATAAGAAAATCAGATGTTAAATGTAAGGCTACATTTTTCAATGGACCCAAAGGAGTGCTATTGATGTGCTTAAAATAATATTATTTTATTTTTATACTGTGTGTATGAGGAGAATGAACTGATTTGTTGAGTACATTAGTGTAGTACTGAGGCATCTGTTCTGCTAAGCACATGCATTAGATTTGTAGTTTAAAAAAAAATTTACTTCTCCTTTCTACTACCATACAACTTGCACATGATTGGTTAGGAGTGACTCTGGGTCAACCAAATATGGCCGTCACCCAAGCTCACTTTATACACCAAAAAAACTAAATTTCTGTGAAACACACGACTTATTAAACAACATGGCACAAAGAGCGTTTTGTCATCACTGTTTGCAACCGGATACCACCTTCTAATGGTGCATACACACGGTCAGATTTTTCTTCAGATCTGAACGATAACGATTTTAAAAATCGTTCATATCTGAAGGAAAATCTGACATGTGAGGCTTCACCGATGAACGAGCACGTTCCCGATTGTCAGATAACGATATCTGACATCTGATGTGTTTGCAGTCAGTTTTGGTCGATTTCAGTCATTTTAATGCAGTCAAAAATCGTTCAATCGTTCAAACAGTTTGTAAAATCATTCAAATCGTTATAAAAATCGTTTAATCACTCGTCTGACCGGGTGTATGCACCGTATCAGTCCAGTGTTTTCAGACTTTTGATTGGTTACTTGATATGGCTTATACTAGCTTTCCTATGTACTTACTTTTTACTTTTGAACTAATTATATATATATATATATATATATACATACATACATACACACACAAGGTATGTCTATTAAATAACGAGACTGATTAAATAACTCATCTTTATTTATTGGTATTACAAATTTAATGTTTGTCCCCTTCAATATACTCCCCATTTGCACTAATACATCGCTGTAGTCTTGTTTCCCACTGGTGGATGCATGGAGCGAATCAATCTCTGTTACTTGTTTCAACATATCTGCCGTTTTCTTCTTTACACCATCAACTGATTCAAAATGTGTCCCTTTAAGCACTGATTTAACTTTGGGGAAAAGATAACAGGTGCAAGGTGCTAAATCGGGTGAATATGGAGGATGTTCAAGTGTAGTAATGTGATTGTCGGTCAAAAACTGCGTCACAGAAAGTGCTGTGAGAATGTGAGCAGGCGCATTGTCCTGGGGAAGAATGAAACCATTTTAGTAGCGACCGTTTCTTTCTGACTTTCTCTCAGCTATTTGAAAACTTCCTTATAATAATGCTGGTTACCTGTTGTGCCTTCTGGAACCCATTCTTGCAAAATTACACCCTTGATATCGAAAAAAACAATGAGCATTGCTTTGAATTTTGACTTGCTTTGATGAGTTTTTTTCATTTTTGGTGATGCCGGTGTTTTCCAGTGCATTGACTGTCTTGTGTCGCTGAATCTTTTGTGCCACTCAAACACACGCGCACGAGACAGGCAGTCATTCCCATAGATCGTAGTAAGCATTTGAAAACATTCTGTTGGGTGTTTTGTGCAATTTTACTGAAAATTTCATATTGACACGTTGTTCAACTCTTAAACTTAAGCTGGCCACACACTAGACCAACTTGCATCCAACCAGCCAACTTGTTGATTGGTTGGAATGAAAATCTGGTAAGGAATGAAAGCAAATGACAATCAGCAATTTGCTCCCAATCGCCGGAAAATTAACAAAAACAGTAGTTTGAACAAATTGTTTAGATCAAACATTTAACAAACTTGTCTGACGGCCATTTTCATCTGTTTTCTGGCATTTAGGAGCAAATTGCTGATCATCAGTTACTCCCATACGTTACCAGATTTTCATTCCAACCAATCCACTAGTTGGCTGGCTGGATGTAAGTTGGTCTAGTGTGTGGCCAGCTTTAGCATTTTTTCGGCACTCTACAGAAAACACAACCAAATGAAATGGCGACTCACAATCAACTGAGCGTCATAGAGTGTTGCTGCTTGTCATGCAGGTTCAGACAAGTTCAAGGTTACTACGTATACAGTTAGAAACGGTTCTGACTGCTTTGTTTACTAGGTGGAATCAGAGTCTCACTATTTTATAGACATACCTCGTGTGTATATATATATATATATATATATATATATATATATATATATATATATATATATAAGAGAGAGAGAGAGAGAGATAAACAAGGGGCACTCACCAGGGTTCTGCAAAAATGAGAAAATATATAGTACTTTGTTATACATACATATCTTTGTCAACAATTCGGTCCAGCATTGGACCTTTATCAAGAGAAACAGCCGCACATCCTAATATCAAACAGGACAGCTTCCACTTAAAGAAACACAAATACACTTACCCTGCAAGCCCAGTCCCCCATATAACAGACTGCCAATGTCCCTTGGCGCCAAATTCCTCCACTACCGCATCCACAGTGACACGCTCACGTCACTTCCAGTGCGGCCGGAGTGTCAGAACTTGCCTCGTCACTCTGTGTGTCACGTGTTATGCTTACCGCCAACTGCACATCCAAAGTAGTAAATTAAGTTTCCGCGTTCCAAGATGGAGCGCACTGACCTCACTTCAGGCCACGCTCCTAGCGTAACTTGGGCAACCTGTTACACCTTGCCAGTGTATAGAATACTCATACAAACTACTTTGTTGTCACTATACTCAGCCCGGTGAGTATATATATAGATATATATATATATATATATATAGATATATATATATATATATTTAGACAATGTAATAGTTGTTTATTTCTTTAGAGCAGGGATGGGGAACCTCAGGCACGGGGCCGTATAAGGCTCCCGGAATCATTTGGTCTGGCCCTCAGAGCTTTTTTCTGCACCCTGCAGCCGAAATCTATACAGCAGTCGTCTGTAGCGTCCTTAGAATGCTTCAGATGGTCACACCGCTGCCCTTACAGCTCCCCGCAGCATCCTCAGGATGCTCCGGAGCTTGCTGTAATCACCGGTGATTGTGACCCCGCCTCTTGTGACATCATATGGAGCCCCCCTGCGTGGTCTGCACCAGACCCGCAAAGAATGTTATATACATATCAAAATGGCCCTCTGCAGATAAGAGGTTCCCCACCCCTGATTTAGAGTATGCATTCTGTTTACATAGCTGCATGCGGTGGTTGTATTCACTGGGTGTCATGGTAACAAGCAAGCCTCCTCGCTTCCGTTAATGCGTGTGACGTCATTGCGTCCAGAAGCGGGGACGGTGCTTCACTGTGGTGTCCTATAAATATGATAAGATTTGTATACAATTTATCCTGACGTAAAAATGAAGTAAACAGTAAACATCTGAAACGTTGATCTCATAAATATCGGTCTGTCGTGAATCCGAGGAGTGCCGCCCTAATTGCCGCATATATGCATATATATATATATATATATATATATAGATAGATAGAGAGAGAGAGAGAGAGAGAGAGAGGGAGGGAGACATGCACAAGATGTAGTATGTAGTTATAATACCGACAGTCGGGATGCCGGAGCTTAGTTTGCTGTCATCATAATCCTGACACCTGTCAGAATCCCGGTGCCGGCATCCAGACGGTAAATATTAGGGGGAGGTTTAGGCACTAGGGGGGACGGTTAGGTTTAGGCAGCGGGAAGGGAGGGTTAGGATACTGCCCGACAGGTGTCGGTATCCTACCCCTCTCGGGATTCTGACCGCCGGGAACGCGAACCCATCCACAAACATACATATATATATATATATATATATATATATATATAATATATATATATATGTATTTATATGTATGTGTGTGTGTCTATAAGGTTTTTACAGTGCCAGTGGTATGTGATGTACCTAATAAGCTCTTTATTTTTTTTACAAAGCTCTGTATTTATCTCTATTTTTATTTATTATTTTTATTGCATTAATTATTTAAAAAAATATTAATTTATGTCCTTCTATTCATGTTTTTATGTTGGTTGTCTTTATTAAATTTGTACTTTTATATTCACTTATTTATAGTCTAGATCTATTTTTTAGACTCAGTTCTCATTCTATCTATTTAATTAGCGTTGTTTTGCACATTCTCTGCACCATAAAGCACTTTAAGGCGTTCTGACTTAATCACACTGTTCTCACATATATATATATATGTGTGTATATACATACATATATATATATATCCGTAGAAGAAAACATGGTGGTTGTATCTGGTGCTGAGGTGTCTTGATAATGGTCACATCTGTGACCAAAACTTTGACCATACCAGACCAAATTATGGTGACATTTACGGACTAGCTGCTTTTAGATAAGTACCGCACATGACCCGTATAATGTACCTTGTTCATTTAATTTTAAATCAATGGTGGATTTTTTTCAGTGAGTGCTCTTTTTTTTTATGGTTATGATTAAGTCACACACCACAAGACTGGTGAGGTGTGACAGTTATTGAGCACCCTGAAAAGTGCATCAGTTTGTGAGTGCATGCTTATGGACATTATATTCTTTTTTTATGGAATTTTATTTTAATTATTTTTGCATCATGGTAGACTTTTGTACTTATCACTTTTCGAAAATGTTTAAAATATCAGATACGAACTAATACTTATATACCCGCAGAGCGACAAGTTATACCTACCATACATACATTTTGCACTGGCGTAACAACAAAACAAACCACTGCATTGAATGTAAGCTCTCACGAGCAGGGTCCTCGTCCCTCATGTGCTTCTCCTCCCCCTACTTATAGTATCATTTACTCCTAACTCCCCACAACGGCACCTAACACTTGGTTGCTCATGTCCTGCTGCTTGCCTGCTTGTGTTATGCAACTATGTTTATAAACCATGTCCTTGTCCTACATTGTTTTTCTTGTGTGCTCATTTATGTACTGTGTAAGGCGCTGCGGAACCTTTGTGGCGCCATATAACAATAATAATTGTATAGAAAACAATAGACATATGTCCTGAAAAGATATGAATATGTTTTAGAGCAGAAAATGCTGATGCGTGCCTGAGATGACAAACGCACATATTTGGATATTAGTTCTATTCTTCTAGAAAGCTTCTTGCATCCCATTCACCTCAAACAAGCCAAAATGTATTTTTATGGAATCGTACCACCTAATAAAGACCTGTTCGGTTCTGGCATACCCCAATAATGTTTTAATTGTAAGTGTTGTATTTGGGATTTCCGCCAGTGACCTAATTCCATAGGAATTAATATAATGTATAGTAGCAGAACTTTTGGCCCACGGCAAATGCAGACAAAGAGCTTCTGTCTGAGTTCTGCGCGATTCTGTTATACGGCTCCAGTAACGACTAATGTCACGCTGATATGGAAAAGCCAATATGCAGAAAATTTATATGAGTCACGTCAGCATAATAAATCCGTCTTCTGATTAAATTCTGTGGAAAGTGCACTAATACGGAGGAGTTTAACAGCTCTGTAGTAACTACTTTCTATAAACACTCTGAAAAGGCCAAGACTATTGTTTCCTGCATGCTCATTAAAATAAAGGAAAAGCTGTGAGCAGGGTATGTTTTATGACCTCTTCTCAAATGAATCCCGTTTGACCTTTCTGTTCTACTTAATATCCAGCTCCACTGCTGAGATCGCAGAGTGCGCAGTGATGTACTCACACAGGAAAGAGGTAGGAGCCAGTTTGACCTTTCAGTTGTGTTAACACATCTCTATTCTCCCCGGTTTTGGCAGTGTGGTCTTCCGACTCAGCGGGGAACCAGGAGACAATTCTCCAAGAAATTAGTCACATCTGACACATCCTGTACATCTCCGATCATAGGTCATTTGTCGTGAGAAATAGGATATATAATCTGACTGAACTTGACAGTGATATGCGAGAGAAGCGAGTCCTGTAAAGAGATTACTCTAGCATATGGTTGGTGCGGTGAGTGAGAGCATGACTAAACAGCATCTAAACTATTTACTTTAAGGAGAACTTTTATGTTGATCTGCTACAGTACAGGGTTACATCTACGTATGTTATTTCACAGAGAAGGCTTAGGTGACTGGGATTCTGTCGTCCCAGACCAACCGACTGGGTTGGCTAGTTTGGTTGTTCAGAGCCTAGTTAGCGAAATATCCCTTACGTGCTCGTACACACAGGCATAGCGTAATAAATGATGCTGCTGTCACACTGGTGTGTACTGTCAAAACTTAATTCAAATAGGTCAATTAAACCTTAGCTGCGGAACGCTAGGCGGTATTCTAAAAGCAGCGAAGGCCTTTGATATTTTTATTTATTACATAGGATCAGAATATTCAGTTGTGCTTTACAGTTGGGAACAAAACAGCAATAAAAGACAGACAGAGAAGTAAGTGTGCCTTGCTTACCAGCTATAGATGTAGCATATGGTGTCTGTGTGTATGAGCCCTAAGAACTCTAAATTCAATCACATCTAATCAGACACAATCTAAAACCAAAATCACTCAACAAACCTTATTGGAATTTGAGTGGGGTTATTGGCCAACACGGAAGCAATAAGCTGACATTTGTAGCCAGTTTTATTTTATGACCTGTCGGCTTGGCCAGAGCCCTGAATAAAAAAAGCTTTGCAATTTGGCCTAACACGTGTAGGCAAATTAGACAACAAGCCCGTCATTCAGCTGTCAGAACAAAGGACTGGCTGGTAGCTTGTGTGACCAATATGATGTTATCCAGATCATACTGTGATCTGGATAACATGGTTGTTTAATGCTGGCAATCCCAATTGGTCATCTGATTGATGGCAAATCTGGTTAGCTGATAATGGTTATCGGTCTCTGGCCAAACCCACTCTTAGGTCTTCATATGGGTGGCCAAACTGGACAAAGATCCACTAAGCCCTATTGGTCAAATCAGTCCATGTATAGACAAAGGTTAGGGGATGTATCAAAGCTTTGCGAGAGATAAAGTGGAGAAGATGACCATAGCAGTGGGAACTGCCGCAAACTGGCCAATCAGTGCATACCCATTCATTTCTATGGAGAGTGTCCACGAGTCAGCTCTCACTAGCGACTGGGCTCTGGGCAGAGCAGCAGCGTTTTCTGGTTTTGCCAAGATTCGGGATGCTACATGGAACTAGTATTTGGACTCGTCATTTGATGGGTTGCGAGCATGCAAATTGAATGATAAAATTGCATGTGCAGGTAAAGAACCTGATTCTGAGTCACAGTGTTGATGCAGCACACAGTTAGCCACTGTTTTAAGTCTGCTCATACGTCTGGTTCGCACTTAGCGTGCATTCAAATTTTTAGTGATCAGAGGCAGCGATTCAATTCAACGTGATGCTGAATAGCCCTGGTAGGGATCTCCCAGAGCTGTTCAATTCAGCATGCTGCTAAGTCGGAGTATGCGGTTGCCGCGACTTAACCTGGGTGTTTAGTCACAAGAACCTACATTCTCCAACTAAAGTGCCGGCCGCGAGGCTGTTAGCGCAGCGCTAAGCCATCAAACAGCCGCATGGCCAGCACTTGTGTCGGATTTCTCCTTACTTACACACTGCGAAAGTTCCTGTCGCCATCTAGACCTCTGGCTGCGTATGCCGTCACGTGGGGATTAATTATACACGCCCCTGTAACGGCGTTCAAACGCACAGGCATCCCTGTGTTCCTTCGACCACCCCCCCTCTCCAGCACCAAACAGCACTTCCTGTCAATCATTTCACAGTGTCTCTGCTTACCTGCTGCGCTCGCTTTCGTGATCGCAGCGGGCCAGTTCGCGCATGCGCAGAGCGCAAACATCGACCGTGTGCGTGCGGCCGCAATTTAAGCTGAATGAGGCCCTCTGTACATAAAACTGCTCTGCTTTATATAACATGTGGGCAAGAATCTCAGCTGAGCTGGGACTAAAATGTGCGGTTCCAGAATGTGTACTGCCAGCACATACTGCCAGCTAGTGCATTCAGAAATGGATCAGACATGAAAATATACCTACCAACTGTCTAGCTGTTATACTAAATCACCCCGCATCCGCTTTATGCTCTTACATATGAGCTTTATAAATGTACACATAGTGTATATGACAAAATATTTAGGGATAAATTTACTAAAGAACCATTTTAAAATCTACTGAAATCGCCAGACATCGAAGTCGGTTTTCAATTTGATTTGCAAATCGACATCGATGTCAGTCAGACCTTGCAGTTTAAAACAGATGGCAAATAGAACACACAGGGGTCTATGTAGTACACCTGGGAGGGAGATAAAGGGGATGGCGATAATGTACCAACCAATCAGCTTCTGTAAATTTTCAAACACATCCTGTAAATTGACAGTTAGGAACAGATGGGTTAATACTCTGTCCACTTTGTCTCTCTCCAAGGCTTAGGGCCTGATTCAGACCCGCTCGCGAACGCATAGCGCTCGCAAGCGGGTCGATGGTCGGCCAGTGCACACACGTGTGTGCAATGCGCGTGCGCGAGCCCCGGAGCGAGTGAGAACTTCACTCGCTACAAAACGGGGCGGCTGTCGATGTTGATCGACAGCTCGCCCCGTTTTGTAGGCGGGGAGGGGGGGGTGGCTGGACAAACGGAGGCGTTCCCAAAGGAACGAATGCCGTTTGTGGGCGGCCCTACTGACATCATTCATGATGTCAGAGGTGAACTATATTCGAGCAGGAAGTTCACTCGGGCTTGCGGGAACCGATGCCCTGATTCAGAGCCGGACGCTTTGACAGAGCGCTCGCTCTGAATCAGGGCCGGTCCTTTTTTCTTTTTAGAACGGCCTCCTGGCCGCTCGCATAGCTGTGGGTGACCACCCACAGCTATAGCGAGCGGCCATGATGATTGATGACCATCGCGACCATCGGGCTTGCGACGAGACCCTTGTGGTAGGGTCTCGTTGCCGCAAGGCCCAGAGAGCTTTCGGCTCAAACAGAGCCGAAAGCTCTCCCGCTGACATCACTTGTGATGTCAGTGGGGCCGCCCCCAGACGGTAGGCGGTGGCTGCCCAGACGCCTCCGTCTGGGCAGCCACCCCCCCGGCACGCCCAGCAAAGGGGGCGTGCTGTCACTCAACATCGACAGCATGCCCCCTTTGGTACGAGACCCGGAGCGACGGATTGCCCGTCACTATCTAGGTCTCGCGCATGCGCAAGACTGAGCCGGCTCCGTCGTGCGCATGCGCTCTGGGCCACCATCAACCCCGTTGCGAGCGCTCAGCGCTTGCGACCGGATCTGAATCAGGCCCCGAGACCCTACCACAAGGGTCTCGTCGCAAGCCCGATGGTCGCGATAATCACGACCATCGCCAGGCTGCTCGCAAAAGCTGTAGATGGTCACCCACAGCTATGCGAGCGGCCTGGAGGTGGATTTTTTTTTTTTTTTTTTTAAACCAGCTTCTGAATCAGGCCCTTAGTACATAGACCCCCACAGTCCGACTCATCACTCAACAGCTCACACAGCCCATAAATATATTGTATCCACCGTCCTGTCTGACAATTGGTAATTGCATACGATGTACCATTGACTAACATCACAACTGGGTGGGCACTTGCATGTACAGTTGAGCTGTCAGTCAGCGGCGGCCTCTGCAGCAAGTGTACGGGCGGGCGGATGACCGCCCGTACACACAGCACGATGCACCAATATATCTGCAATTATATTGGGCATTGGCTGTGTTACACAGCTGACGCGATATCCTGTAAGCGACATAGTTCACAGGCATATCATTTGTACATACTGGCCGACGCACATACGATCTATCAACCTTTCAAGTTAACAGCCGATATATCGGCCAGTGTGTACCAAGCATTAGGCTAAAATATGCTATGGATAGGGGCACCAAAGGGGGAGGGACAGGCCTGCCAGGGAGGAATGACAACACCCACAGGGTGACATGATCACGCTCACTGCGGAGGTACAGCTCCTCATTATATCCTTCCCCAATATGCTTGCCTACTAGTTTCAAGTAGGGAGATCGACGACTTAACATCAATGTTGCCATCAGCACAAAGCCATCGATGCCATGAACCCATTAGCTACTAAACATATTGTTTTTGGTTTTGAAATATTGATGTTTTAGGATGTAACTATTGGCTTCTGTTATCAAGTATATCAACAAATAATGAAACAAAGCTATAGATTTGTTCAAAAGACATCAATGTTTTGTGATAAAAACATAAGAGGCTGCTATCATATCAATGAAAGATGAGAAATGTGATTTAAATAAATGCATATTAAATAATCAATACAATTCTGAGTTACAAAAACGCATTGCTTTATCATTGCACATGACTTTAACAAAAGGTTGTTGTTTTTTTTTTATTATTTAAGAAATTAGGGGGCACAGAAAAGAAAAAGGGAAAAAATGGGGATATAGATGTGACACATTGTTTAACAGACATACAATAACGTTATCACGGGGTACTTATAAGGGTCAGCTCTATCAATAGAAGAGATATTATATAAAGGACATTGCTGTATAGTAGGGGTACAGTTTATACACCTGTTGGGGAGCGAGGACCTTCTGTAATAAAAATATGCCAATTATACCACTTCATCTATGTGGAATTATTTGAAGTAGAATAAGGGCAGTTTAAGGTTTCCATCAAGAAACTATGATTAAGTTTAGACTTAACTAAAGTAAGTGGTGGAGGGCCGGCCTTGCTACCAATACTGAGCTATGGCTGCCTTTGTAGCAATGAGAATATTGCTAACAAGGTATCAATTACATTTTGGATTCTCATCTCAGAAAATAGTTGGAGAGCAGTTTCTGGGGACAAAGATATCCGCAGGCCAATAGAATTTAATATGAGGTCCTCTACCTCAAGTCAGAGAGAGCGGATTACAGGACACTTCCAAAAAATGTGAACCATCTCCCCTACCTGGCCACACCAATGCCAACAAAATCTAGATTGGGAAAGCCACATCTTGTGTAGTCTGTCGGGGGTCAGATATATACAGTAAGATTAAACATTTTTATGTACATTTCAACATGCGAAATACATTTAGACATTTTGAGAGTCTAAACAAATATTCAAGTCCTGTTCCCATTTTAAATGAGCTCGAGATTTATCTGGCTGTTTTATAGTCAAAAATAAGGAGTACCAAAAAGATATGCCTTCTTGACAGGGGGGCCGAGGAGAGGCGGAAGGCTGGAATATTACATGTAGATAGAGAAACATAAGAGAAGGATTGAATTCAATGTCGTATTTGGAGTAACTTATGGCATTCATTGTCGGGCAAGGAAAAACTTTACTGTAACTGAGTAAATTACCCAAATATAGATCCCTTAGGGTCTGGACCCCATTAGAGCTCCAGACAGATAAATCCAGGTTCAAAATTAGGCAAGACAGAACTTGTATAGAAAGAGTAGGTAAAGGAAAATGAACCTTTAAGAGGCTGAATAGTCTATCCCATGCCTTAAGGGTGGCAAGTGTCGCCCTAGAAGTGGATCTATTAAGGACTCTGGAACCAGCCGGAATCCATAACAAATCACACAGGGCAAATTTGCTAAACATACTGTATCACCTTTCAAGAAAACCCAAGGCTTGGGACGAGGAGCCATGGACCAATCACTAATTTGATTAACCAGGCAGGAGAGTTGGTACAATTCTAGATTTAAGTAAGCTAATCCCCCTGCTGATCTGGACATAATAAAATATTTTTTAACAAGCCTAGCTCTAGTATTCCAAATATATTTATTCAGAAGAGCATTAAATCTATTAAACCATAAAGAGGGGGTAATTCTGAGGAAAGACCTAAATGACTTATTTTTAATATTACCGTAAATTTAATTAAAATTGACATTGCTTATCCCTTTGATTTTTTTCTTAATAATTAAATAAAAAATCGATTTTTAAATTATGAGATTTTTTTTTTTTTTTCCGTTAGTTTGTGACAGAAACTCTTCTCACATGTACAGTACATTACTGTCATCACAGGCCCAACTACTACAACAGCCGCACCTACACACCCAGTGACTACAGTGTAACTGTCAACAGTGTGAGCTGACGAGTGATGAGTCAGACTGCGTGTTCCCGGAGAGCCAATCAGAAACAAATTAATTGGGAGAAGACACCAATGACAGAGTAATGTCAGCCTCCCACCATCAATGGCAATAACACTAAGCATCGACCTCAAAACATCCATGTTGATGTCCCGTCCCTAATAACAGGTCTCTTGGCAGCCCTGGGTCAGAATTGGGTAAGACACTGCTTGTCCCATGGACAGTGCATTCTTAATACAATTTCAACTATAATACAAGGTGTATGCTTTCATGCAATGTTCAGCAGCAAAGACTCAATAGACACTGATAACATTATTAGACAAGAAATAAAAATTAAAATAAATAAATGCAGCACCTACCAACACATTGAGTATGCCCCTCTATTCAAATAATAGGAACACTAAAAACTACAAGCTAAACAACTAACACTCGCATGATTTCCCAACAAAAGTACAAAATGTTGTAAGGTGAAAAAGTACGCCAAGACAACCTGCCAAATGCGCTAGTGACTTAGTAGCTTTTCTGGCAAGATGGAGCACACGTTCAGTTCTTAAAACATTTACAGCTGCCAAAACATGAATGAATAAACAAATTTAAGCATGCTGGCCACAGAGGGAAAAAAAAAAGCAAATGATACTAAGAGAGACAGACTCGAATTCGCAAACATTCCAAACCTTCATACCAGGTTCTCCTTATTTAACAGTTCATAAACAACTGATAATGGCTGGTGATGGGGCACGTTACTGACCGAAGGAACACAATGACATGATGTTAGGAGTACAACATTCCAGCCAGTGTTTGCGTTACAAATCACATCATCTAGACAGAGCATTGGTCTCCTTTACCTTTGAAATACTTACAGTACATGCAATATAGGCTGCAATCTTATAGGCAGAACAAATTTTCATGGGAGAGCAGCCCATCTATTCATCGGTTCCTAGTGCATGGACATAAAATGTCAGCCTCCATTATGTACGTACTGATGACAAGTCCTATTTTGTACATCAGATGCATTGTAAATAAGTAGTTGATAAGATGGAATCTTTATGTAATGCCGGCTGTCGGGAATCCTCCTGTCACAATACCGACAGCGGCATCCCGATGGTTGGTATCCCGACAGGGGTTGGGTAAGTATACTTACCCTCCTCCCTTCTCCCCCTAACCCTCCCTTGTTGTAGCCTAATCCTAACCTTCCCCGTTAGTGCCTAACCCTATCCCTCCCCCCCAGTGGTTCCTAACCCTTCCCCCTGATGGTGCCTAACCCTAACCTCCCCCCCAAAACCTAACCCCGCTACACTGCCTAAACCTAACCCCCTCCCCTCGCAGCTAACAGTAAGGGCGCCCCGGACTTACCTTGTTCGGACTGGCGTCCTTCTGTATTCTGGCGTCGGGATTAAGATAGGCGTCAGTATTTTGGCGTCTATCTTAAGTCCCTTGTTGGGCTTCCCCAGGCGGGATTTAGACCGTGGCATCGCAGTCACTGGTCTCATAACAAAATCCTGAAAAGATACCCCAGACAAATCTATGTGAAAAAGTTCAATAATGTCAACAAGCCACTATTGCACTAAATTGCAGTCTATTATACCAAAGTGGAAAGTTTATAATACATTTTATCACAAGTACCTTATATGAATGTATTACTGTTTATGTATATAAAAGCAGATACAGATTGTTTTTATCATAAACCATCTCACTTAAGTGAAACAGCAAGGAAAATGCTTTATTCTGTTTAACTTCCTTCTTGCAGTTCACAAACATATTTCTACCGCTTAATGACTTTGCTGAAGGATGTTTGGCTGTCCGGAAGGCCTGGATTTCCATTCAGGATGATGCAGGAACCCAAGCAAGTAAATCACAGTTAGGATTTAAAATACCATAGGTAAGGTCCAGGAAACATAAGATTCTTCGCTGAATTCATGAATTTGCAGAAAAAAAGAAATTCGGGTCTATGTGGTGATTCTCACACCTGCTAGCGTCAGATGAGCAATTTCTGCACCAGAGTTTTCCAAGCCAATCAGATGCAGACTGAGTTATGCAGCGTTGTGACAGGTTAGTGGAAATGTTCACATTATAAAATGGACAAAACTAGCTACGTGCAAAGGGTGTTACAGGTCGAGTCTCCCATATTCAAATATTCCAGAATATGAAATATTCCGGAATACTGATTTTTTTTTTTTAGCATGACAGATAGTGAAACCTTTGCTTTTTGATGGTTAAATGTACACAAACATTGTTTAAGGCACACAATTATTAAAAATTAAGTATAAAATTACCTTCAGGCTTTGTGTATAAGGTGTATATGAAACATATATGAATTTCATGTATGCACACAAACTTTGTTTGAGTCACAAAATTATTGAAAATATTGTATAATATTACCTGCAGGCTGTGTGTATAAGGTGTATATAACACATAAATGTATTCTGTGTTTAGATTTGGGTCCCATTCCTAAGATATTTCAATATGGTATGCAAATGTTCCAAAATATGGAATATTCCGATATCCAAAATCCCCCTGGTCCCAAGCATTTTGGATGTGGGAGACTCAACCTGTACTTGTCTTTAGCAAAACCTCTTAAATGAAATAACACCTAAGCAAGGCTGGCTGTATCTCTGTCAAATCAGCATCTGTTTTAGGAATTGACACAACCTGGGAAGAAAAATTACTGCAGCGCAGGTGGGAGAGTACTCTTCCCAAACTGCAGGCAGTTCCTAGTGTGGGACAACTCAGTCCTAAGATTTTTGAAAGGAGATTGTCAACTAAATAAATAGCTTTTAGCTGTAAGAATTCATTAAAATAATGTAATAACTTAATAAAGTTCACTAATAAAAAATAAAAAAATTGAATACTTAAAATTTAAATGAAAGTATCGTCCGTATATCATTCTCTTTGTGTAAATTACAATATTTAAAATTGGCAACATGTCAGACCTACCTCAGTGGTGCAAAAATGCACTCCAATACACTAACAACATCGCCGTGTGACTGGGTCATACAGCCCACCAAGAGCCTCTGCAATCTGGCTGGACCAAAACCTGTATGTAATATGTAACACTAATCCTTCTGTATCAATACCCATCTCCCTATAGATAATAAGATTGCGAGCAGGGTCCTCTGACCTCTCTGTCTGTCTGTTATTACACAGTCTTGTTTTATTACAATTTTGTTCACAATGTAAAGTGTAATGTAATATGTTGGCGCTATATTAATAACTGTTAATAAATAATATATTATATACCGCCCATCTGTCCCAATTTAGGAGAGACGGTCCCAATTCTAGAACCACTCTGACAGTAGCAAGAAGCAGTTGTGAATGGGCGCTAGTAACAATGGAGAGGTTTCCCCAGGGACGGGTGGGATGTTGCAGGGAGGCCTAGTGCATCAGTCGTGTTCCATATGAATCCGTAAAAGCAGCCAAATCCCCCAACTCAACAATCTTTTTGGTGTGGTCATATCCCAATTGAAAGGTTGGATGTTATGATACCGTACATGATAAATTGGGATGCAAAAAAAAAAAAAAAATTTTCTTAATGATTCTTCTGCTTCATATACAGTGAATAGACATCTAAGAAAACAGGTGCCTGTGCAAAAATTATGCGGTTACCCCCGGCAACCTGATTCTAATGACGCATACACACTAGACGATAAGTTGGACGATATGAACGATAACGATATCGTTAACGAAGCGTGCTCCAGCGGATCGTTAACGATGTCTTTCATCGCTCGTACTTGCAGGGTAACCTGGCGATATCGTCAGGTTCTGCAAGTACGGGGATGAGGGAGGGTGCCATCACTGAACTATATCGTTCAGTGTGCATGCTCAATGTCGTTACCGACACTGAGACCGGCAGTGCAGGGGAAATACTTAAGATATCAAGGAGCATATTGTTAAGTGTGTATGAACCTTAACTCCCATTATTTTTTTTTAGTAAAATTCAGAATATGAAAGCAAATACCTGAAAGTTTGTATGGGAAATATTATATTCTCTACACTTGTACAACAGTTTTCATCAGAGTCAACCAGCCAGTTTTCTATTAACTAGATGTCCCATTAAGCAAGCTGTGAAGGCAAATTATTTAATAAGTGTTACAGCCAAGGAATCAGCCATTGGATGGGTAAGGCATAAAATAATATAAACACCTTGATGATGATGTGCACTGCAGATTTATTTTATTGAATTTAAAAAAATATATACTGTATTATGTTACTATAGCTAAAAATAATATAAGTAAACACATTTTGCATCAAAGTAACATTAACAAAATCAATGAAAAAAAAAAAGTTGAGCAGGAATAACGGTCCAGGTAACGAACATTATTGTGCTACCTATGTAAAGAGGGATGTGTTGCCTTGTTTCCAACTCAGCTGAAAGCTCAGCTGAGAAATTAAAAAAAATTAATAAATAAGAATACAAATCTACCAATCCTCCCTCAGTTTGCCTAAAGACATATCCTGTTCCTCCCCTCCTGTTATCTTTCTCTTATTTTGCATACATCGCAGTCTGGTCAGACGTTGCTCATCTTTGCAGTCTGGAATGTTGGGTCTTTTGAAAAGACATAATTTGAATTCCGTTGAAATATCTCAAGATGTACGAGGTCAATGTTCTCTCTGAGGCAAACCCTGGCCTAGTCTGCAACTTACTTAATCATACAACAGCTGTTTTAAATCCCTGCCCTCAGATGGACGTGACTAGCCAAATTCAGTTTGTTAAAGTGGAACCAAAACCCCCAAAAAACACTTCTTTTAAAATACACCAGTGCTTTCTACAGTCACAGAGGCTGCCGACTGGTGACTAATAAAAACATTTCACAAAATGGCCACCACTTTATATTACATAAGGAAATCAAATTAAATCTGATATAGGAAAAAGAAAATTCTGAAGCTGCATACACACACACAACGATTTTGTTACCAACGATTTTATGAATGATTTTCTGTCAGATTTTTTAAAGTTCTATTGCAGAAAAAATGGGGTAAGCTGATGCACACTCTAAGTACTAAGAATAATAAAAATAAAAAATATATAATAAACTATCAATTAACATGGATAGAGGTTCTTAGTACATGTTTGGCTAAAGATGTTTGCCCATCTACCACTTCACGGTGACCTCATCAGGTGGTTCCCTAACGTCCCTAATACTGACACATTGTATAAATGTATCTAGGACTTACCTGTAATAGTGCCCATTACATGTGTGTACTGCAATGCAAGGACCAATACTAATTAAAATCACCTGGGGTAGGTAGGAGGTGTGCTAGCCCAAGAGAAGGGGTCTCGCACCTTCAAGTGTACCTTAAATACACATACATGTGTGTGTATTTAAGGTACAGTTTTAATACAGCCTCGTACAGTGAAATAATAAAAATGCATGGGATAAACATATTACTATTAAGACAAATCGCATTAAAGCTCAATTTCTACAGCGCACTATAAGAAGAATCTTGATATTCACTATTTTGCCTGACAGAGTGTCATGGCAGTCACACAAATTTGTGAGCAGCTAGACTTTGGAACACAACCTCTGAGCTCTATCTGCACTGTGACATCATACTTGCCCACTCTCCAAGAACCTCCAGAGGACTCCTAAATTTGGGGGAGACTCTCCAGCATCCCCGGAAAGTGGGCAGTTCTCCTCCAACCGGTCTTCTCCCAGCACTTATTGGTGAAAGCGGGTGTGGCAATGAGACTTGATGACACAATTCACTATGTATTGCATCATAATTGCCACGCCCCTTGCGTTGAAAAGCCGGGAATCGCGGCAAACCATCCCAGAGGTGGGGTAGCTATGACGCAATTTGCGTTGGCCTGCACCCATTCTGCCCACCTGGATCATACTTGACCTCCAGAAAGGACGTTCCAAGGTTAGCAAGTATGTGTCACATCCTACCCCTCCATCTCCTCCCTCTGCGATACTTGTTTTACCCTTAGAAACATTTTTAAAGGAGAAAAAGATTGGAATGAGGAAAGCTATGAAAAACAGATGAATGCTTAAAAAGGTACTTAACTATTAAAACTGAAAAAAAATATGTGAAATTGAGGCTTTAAGAAAAAAAATGTTAACTCACAAAAGGAAGAGGGCAAACTGAATTCAGCTGTATGTTCTTTTCTTTTTCTATGTTTCAGTGTTAGAAACAATTAGCAATAAACTCACAAAGCTATTTGTATTTCAAGAATATCTTTCTAACCAGATTGTAACTCGATCAACTGTTTATTAACAGTGCTGACTGTGTACAAAACCACTAAAGAACAGCATGATACATATCTCGTACATTGTGATACAATGCAGAGTGGCAGTGCCAGGGATAGCTGCCACCTGTGTACGCCGATGTGCTGATTCTGCCATGGAATTTCACACAAGGTCTGTGGTTCCTCTGGTTATGGACACAATGAAATTAGGAAAACAGACGTATTCTCTCTAAGAGAGAATAATAAGTTAGGACTTGTAGCGGACAGTTTGGCAGAAATGTTCATGCCGCGCGTCAACTTCAAAGATAAGCAGTGTTTAAAACAGAAAAACAAACTTATTTAAGTAGAAGTGCAAGATGTACATTAGGGGACAATTCTAAAACCTACAGTTTTTATAAAAATGGAGCATTATTGCCCGTGTTATGAATTACTTATTTTGCATATATCAATTGCAGGGATTATTTTGGTAAATGTCCCCAATATCTTTTAATACAGAATTCTATAGGAACAATAATAATGTACATATTGTTCAGTATTGCCATGACTTCCTATAGCAGCTATACTCAACTCCATATTTTTAAAACCATGCTTAAAGTGCGGCTGATATAGATAAAGAATTCCAGGTCATTGTGCTTCATAAAGTATCAGTGACAAAGCAACTACAGATGAATCTGCCAACTAGTAGCGTCTACTGTGCTTTCAGTTACCTAGGAGACAAGCCAGCCAATCACACAAGCTTTGGATTCACACTGCCCTTCAGCAATGCAAGAAACTGAAGCACCACCCTCCTAGCAACCTTACAGAAGTAATACACATACTTTCATATATGCACATAATAAAAAATGACTTTTGTAATACAGGATTATGGGGGGAATTCAATCAGCTGTGGTAAGTTACCGTAGGCTAATTGAAGCAGGGGGGGAGTTAATGAGGACTTTTCTTGGAGCCTGAGCCGCCTCGAAAAGAAATCCGCGTTAAAGAGCCTGTACTCAGAGCCTGATGAAGCCAGTGGTCCTTGGACAACGCTTCACTGGCTTCAGCAGTGTGATTTTCCCAGCCATCCTGAGTGACCTAGGGGCTACTAGGATGACCGATGCTCATGCTGATGAGCAGACGCTGGGTCCTCGGACGGAGCAGTGGATCAAAGTAGCCGTCTATTTCCTCCTGTTATCACACAGCCGTTGTGTACATAGACGCAGCAGCTGTGTGATATGCCTCCATCTCTGAATCACACCCTAAATTGAGTATATTCTTTATTAGTAAATTGACAGTTTTGCAAAAAGAGGATCATGATGGGCATAAACACAACCCACAATATAAGAGCCCCTGGTTTAGGTGTATTTATCTCGTTTTAGTTGTCCTGAAATAGGCTATGGGCCCAATTCTGAGTTGGGAGTAAAGCAAAAAAGAGCAAGTAACTTAGGGGTCTATTTACTAAGCAGTGTTAGGAGAGAGTGAAAAGTGATAAGAAAGTGATAAGGTGCCAGCCAATCAGCTCCCAACTGTCATCTCACAGGCTGTGTTTGAAAAATGACAGTTGGGAGCTGATTGGCTGGCACCTTATCACTTTCTTATCACTTTTCACACTGTCTCCTAGCACTGCTTAGTAAATAGACCCCTTAGCACCTTAGCAAAACCATGCTGCACTGCAGGTGGGGCAGATGTAAGAGGTGCAGAGTGATTTAAATTTGAGAGGGGTGTGTTCATACTCATGTCTAAATTGCAGTTAAAAATAAAGCTGCCCAGCATTTATGGGCTACATGCAAAATCAGCCAGTATTTACCCTGCATGCTAAAATAATAAATGTATTTGCACCCCTTAAGCGGTTCATACACGGTACGATGGCATCATGCCACAGGACGGGGGAGCCGACGTCCGACATATCGGGCGGTCCCCGCACACGGTGCGAATGGGTGGCCGACCACCCAATATGCCGGCTTCCCCCTCCCCTACCTGCATAGCGCTGCATGGGATAACACATCGCATCCCCTGATCGACTGATCCTGCAGTAAGATCAGGTGGTGCGATGTACGACCCCACAGGTGCGTGCTCGGTCCGACATCAGGCCCATACACAGTGCGATATAGCAGCCAAATCGTAGCAATCCGTCGGATCGGCTGCTTTATGGCCCGCTTTACAGTGTAACATGGTTTGTCTAGGTGCACAGTTACTGTACTTGCTCTTTTTTGCTTTACTCCCATCTCAGAATAAGGCCCTATATGAGTATGGTCCAAGGGTCAACTACCGAATGGGCAATTTTTGGCATCTCACTCGAAGTTACTCGTGTAGCACATGGGGTGCGGAAATGATTGATAGCCATATCAGCTATAGCAAAAAAATGAATCCCCCAAAAGGTGGATACAACCCACTCCAATTGCCTTTTTTTTAGAAAAACTTTTTCATGTTTTTAGAATGGAGTGGCTGGAGGCCTCACTACGAAAACAATATTACACACATCAGGATTAATAATCCAATATGCAACAAAATTAAATGAGCAATATGTCCCCAAGTGGTGCTGAATAAAGGAATAAAACCATACTTGCCTACTTTTGAAAAAGCATTTCAGGGAGATTGTGAAAGCAGCACCTATGAGCGCGCGTTACAGTGGGCGTGTACTGCTACATCTGAGAGGCGTGTCATAAAACTGACTTACATCCAAATGTAAATGAGCCCTAAAGCAGTTAGTAAGATCTACTTGGTGATGGAAACACACTGATACCTTTCAGAAAATACATTTAGCCATAAGGATCATTGTGCCTTATAACCAAAAGGGGTGCCGAGAGGGAGGGGGAACGGGTACTAATTACCCGGGGCCCGGGCTTGCTGGAGGGGCCCGGTGGGAGCCCGGGTCCGGCATCACTTTACCCCCCTCTTACATCACAGCAGCCCAGCACAGGCTGCTGTGTGCTGGGCTGCACTGGGAGACTGCTCGCGGCTGTTAAGAAGCAGTCTCCTATGCCTGTGGGGGGACTGATGAAGCTGATCGTGTCCCCCACTGGTTATGCCCCGGGCTGCAAAACATTATTTATTTATTTTTACCGAAGAGGGTGTGGCCACGCATACCAGGATTAGGCCTCGCCCACTTTTACCCGGGCCCGCCGCGGCTCTTGGCGGGCCTGACAACCAATGCAGGGAAATTATACTAATGATCCCATTTCCATGTATAATATCTCTGTATTTTATTTTATATAACAGCTACATTATGGGCGTAAGATGCAATCAGGGAGATTAATAAGACTCTTCAGGGAAACAGGGAGTTTGCTACTATTTCAGGGAGTCTCCCTGACAATCAGGGAGGGTTGGCAAGTATGAATAAAACTGAGAAAGCTGTTGGGAACCTGGATCCATGTCATCACTCTCCCTTCCTCCATGTTAAAGAGATAACAGAAGAGAAAATAAAAAGAAAAAAAATTAAAAAGTTTGCCAAGGGATAAATCAGCCACTAGTGCGAAAAATCGGGGAGTCTTGAGAACCTACACGTGTATTATACCATAGCGTATACCTAAAACACTTCTAAATCTGCTCCTTAAGTGAGAGGGAGAGGGTATCATATAACTCTCCCATATTTCAAGAAATCGTTCAGTAAACCTCTCCTTTTACACTGAATTTATTTCATTGATGTGTATTTGTAACCGTCATGCTTCAATAAAGAAAAAAAATTGTTTGGAATAAGTTTGCATTGTCCCACACGCGACATTCCCATAATACACCCACTGAACGGCCCATTTTTGCATGCACTACTAGCCACCGCCCAGTCACATTTCGGACACCACCTGAACCGATCGCAGCAGCTCCTTTGTGCGAACCTCAGCATTGCGTGCGGCTCTGAACCGGGCCCAATGTGGCATACAGTAAATGATTCCAAAAACACTTAGGGGTATATTTACTAAAGTGTGGGTTTTTAGAAGTGGAGAGGTGGCCCATAGCAACAAATCAGATTCTACTTAACATTTATCTAGCACCTTCTAGAAGATAATAGCTAGGATCTGATTGGTAGCTATGGGCAACATCTCCACTTCTGAAAAACCCTGCACTTTAGTTAATATACCCCTTAAAGTAAATGGATACAAATACTTAAGTGTAGGCACATGAACAGACGGAGCCTGTCCCAATAGGCAGGGGGAGGGGGGGGGGATGGAGGTTTTGTCATTATAGGCTGCGCTCTCTGCACGCTTCATCTAGGGTTTCGGTCCAAAGCCCCCCTTTCCCCAAAAAAATCTTATCTATATTATATTGTATGCTATGTGAAGCGGGTAAGAAATAATAGGGTAAGAGATAATAGCATTTTTTGCTGGTGTCCCTTTACTCTTTAAAAGAAACAGTGCCTAGCAAATGAAAGCAAAGGTCACTATGACCTAGTGTAGGCTCACAAAGGCTTCTCCTAGATGGAATGGATCGGAATGGGAGATCTGCTTCATTGTGTGTCCCCTGGTGAAAGCACTGAGCAGACAGCCCTGTATAATTACAGTAAAGGATAAAGAAGAAAACACTCCATTGTTTTTGGATGTAACTCTATAAAAATATAAAACTATATTTATTTGTTCATCCTGCCTTGCATGATCACATGAGTTTATATTTGCATCTATTCTGGGAAACCATATAGGAAAATCAGAATTTTATATGCGTCAGAGCCGTATTATTTATGTCTTCCTATTCCCTACATACAGTACATAATGCATATTTTCACTGCCACAAAGTATCAATCTTGCTGAGCCAGGGCAGCTCCTCTGATAATCGGCTGTCACAGGCCATTGTATCTAGCCATCGTAAATGCAAAAGACTTCACATTCTCACAGTGAGTTTATACATGCGCCATTATCCAGTGGGGCCCCGTTTCAGAGGTGGACGCAATGCCAGTCGCTGCTGCTATCCCATACGCAGCTGCTTGCATACAAGGACGCTCCATTGGACTTCTGAGAAACCCTATGGTCGCTCAAAATATCCATCACAAGTAAAACACCGGAGCCCTAACCACTGCATACTAATTTGCAGTCGCTGGCTGCGATACGCCCCAAAACTGTCGCGATACGGCTGCGCTTTAGTCACCAATCCCCCGTTACCCCCCCAAAATTTAACTGTCTATCAATCACTCTGCAACTTAATCCACACTACGACCGCCATACAAAGACCATCGCGGCACATGCACACTGCAACTCTGACACATGCGCAGACTGAAAACATTGGCCATTTGTGATCACACTGTGTCCACCTCTGAGTCAGGCCCACTGACGGAAATAACGGAAGAATGCTGTGTTCACTTGCAAAGAAGCGAGGTTCTACTGGAGGAATCGGCATGATTTACCGCCGGACTCCTGGCCGGCGGTTCAAATCCCGACAGCGGCAGCCCGACAAGGATGAAAATCCTGATCGTCCCCAGGTAAGTATTCACTAACCTATTCTACCCCCTATCCCTAACCCTCCCTTAGGGGTTCCTAAGCCTAATCTTCCCCCCCAGTGCCTAACCCTAATCCCCCCCCTTGCCCGCCGCCTAAACCTAAGTTCCCCAGGGGGGTGCCTAACCCTAAGCCTCCCCTCCCCCTAGCCTAACCCTGTCCTCCCCGGGAGCCCCTAACCTGAAACCTCCATCCCCACCCCCGCAGCTGTCCGAGCTCGGCATCACTGCGATCGGGATGCCGGGCGCCGGTCTCCCGGTGTCTGCAAAATGACAGGCTTCTAGATTTAGACGCCTGTCATTTAACCCTCGCTGGGATTAAGCAGTCGGGAAGCCGGCTGTCGGGATTAGGTCCGCCGGCTTCCCGACTGCATACCCTACTGGAAAGGTGGTCAGACAAGGAGAGAGAAACAAAACAATCCTGAGGTAACTAGAGAAATGATCAAACATTTATATGGTCTCTTTTTTTTTTTTCCAATAATTCTGTTATCATTGTCTGACCAAGGTGTCTGAATGGGCAGCATTTATTATTAATATTCATCTGACATAATGAAAAGAAAGTAATATTATGATTTTGGTGGTATGTAAGGGATGTCCGCTGGTTGTTCTGTTCAATAGGTGCAGTGTAAGATCCGGGTGTCCGGTGCCTGCTATGTTTTGTGCAGCGAGAGTGGAGGAGACCGGGGAGGAGATGCAGGAAGACGCAGGGCAGGGATCAGAAAACATTCTTCTCTGTTGTGCACTGCCACCAAATGAGCTGATTAGCTATTGCCTTAATGCTGCGCTGAAAACGAGCTTTCGGTGCGTCATATACCGAAACCTATCGGGATTCATTCATGAAAGCAGAGCGGCATTGATAGATATGCCAATACTACATCTATCCGAAAAACATATGACACATACACTTTCTGATTGGTTTACGAAAAAAAAAAAGAATATTGAAAAATATGCCCTAAAATGTTCTAGGACACTGACAGAACTCACGTGGCTTGTCAAGGCCCGCCACAGGTCCTACACCACAGAATTCAATTCTCCCTTTAGATACCTTAAAACACTATTCAGCAAAATCTGTGTGATCTGACAATTATTGAACGAAAAACGTGACTTGGTAGGTAAAATCCACTGCCAAGGGTTGAACTGAACACCAGAGATAGCCTCATACAAAGTATCTATGGAAGAGCCTCCAGACTATCCTCTCTGTAATCTTCATACATAGGGCTGACACCTCTGTCCTCGGCATCTATGGGGCAAGCCCACCCACTGCAAAATAGACAGCACACTCCGACAAGAGTTGATTAAACTGAAGAGTTGTATTTAGACAAGCAGGGATAAGAAATTTTGGTGGCTCGTAATAGATCCTCCAGACTCGAGGTCTCTTAGGTGGATAATCTGGCAAACTTTGACCATATTGTGTGCCTCGGCTGATACGCAGGCCTCAGGTACAGAACAAGCACTTTATAAGAAGAACTGTGTCTAGCGAAAACAGAGAAAAAACTGTGCCGCTATATCTCAAAAGGCTTTTAATCAGGGTAGACTGATGGCTGTTAAATATTTAGCCTTTAACCTGAGAAAATGGGTCCAAAATCATAAGACAGGCTCTAGAATTTAATCAGCTGGGACATATAATTCTGTATATACTGGCCACAGCTCTGATAGGTCCAGGGGTGCCTGGGGATACAGCAGCACCCCAATGGGAAAATACGCACGAATATATAAAAAGACACTATGCAACATTGTAACACAACACGACTGAGAAAACATAATTGTGGTCATTTTAGATGACTGTGAATGATACAATACATGTCATATAAATTAAGCTGCAATTTATGTGCAAACCAAGTAGAGCAAATACCCCACATCGGTGCATTTGTTTGCTATTTTGTTACACTGGATTGGCTCTGTCTTATTTTAACTACTTCCCAGTGAACCTCATAAGCCATATCCTGTGGTTAATGGCCTGTTAAGATTTTAGAGCTTCTGTAGGTCTACTGTAAATCACAGATCACTTCTGGAGCATTGAAAAGCCCCAATGAAAATGTTACCCGGATGGCGGAACATGAAACCTAACACCTTACCTTTCCAGGCTAATAAACTGGATACAGTTCTCACACTGAAAACAGATGTCGGAGATTTTTATCAGCTCCAAGGTCAAAACAAAGCAACGATATCCAATGCGAAAAGGCAGCATAGAAACGGGATTGATTAAAGCAGTGGTCGGGGAACAGGGGTAAATTACCCCACATGGGGTAAAAATGAAATTCCTTGGGGTAATGGACGGACAGCCAGGCATGCATATGAATCATTCTATAATATAGAATGATTCATATGTATGCCCGGCTGTGCCGCAGGGAGGCTCTAAGCCGGACGCCCGGCTCCTCCCCTGCAGCGCCGCGTTAGCCGGAGGCTGGAGTTCTCTCCTGAACTCCAGCTTCCACCTCTCTCCATGCGCACTATGGTCATGACGTCTCTCCCATAGTTCCGAGGAGCAGCCGGGCGGACAGGACAGCGGCGGATGCAGGAGTGGGGATTAAGGTAAGTGGGGGGTTTTTGTACAAGCGGCACTACAGGGGCATTATATGGGGGCACTACTACAGGGGCATTATATGGGGGCACTACTATATAATTTCCTTCCTTTCAAATCAAGGGGGTAACGTCGGCGTATCTAAATATATTTTAGGGTAAAAGGCAAAAAAAGTTCCTGACCCCTGGATTAAAGGGACACTATGAGGGGTGGCTGATGGAATCTGAAGTCTTTTGGGCCTTTGAGGTAAACACAGTGTTCTGTCTGATAATGATAAAGAACGCTGAACACTTCATCTCCCCCAGACATCTCACATCAGACACAGATCTGTGTTCAAACCGCGACTCTAGTGGTTGCCACTACCCAGAATAGCTGCCATTAAACGCACAGTCCTTACTTCAAAGAACCAATGTAGACAAAACTACATTGAATTAAAATGTAAGGAATTATTAAATCAACTTGCGATAGCCAAAGGGACATTCATTTACAGATTTACATATAACTACGAGAAAACAACTAACATTCAGTGATCGATACAGAAAAGAAATTAATGGGACACATCGCCAGCATATGATATATATATATATACACAGTCGAGTCACATTACTATGACCACTTCCTACATTTGACGTCGGCAGCACGTAGCCCATGAAGTACGTCACGTGCCGTGCACTGTCTTGGTGGGTTTATAACGTGCGCGATAGGCCGTCTGCACACATATCACTCGTTACTATCATGAGTAAAAGGGGCGATTTATCTGAGTCACAAAAAGGGATGATTATTGGCTTTCGGGCCAAGGGTGGCAGTATTTCTGAAACAGCGCAGTTTGTGAACTGTTCGCGTGCTTCTGTGGAGAAGGTGCACAAATGGCACCATTGTGAATAACCGATGTGGAAACTGCAGAGCACCACGTGCCCTTGATGTGAGAGGTGAACGCCGGATACTAAGGTGCGTGAGGGCCGACCGACACGCTACAGTGGAGAAGCTCCCTGTCAAAATGAACCAGGGGCCTCCAAACTGGTGTCTAAAATGACAGTTCAGCGAACCCTGCTGTGTATGGGGCTCCGAAGCAAACGGATGGTGTCGAAGCTGGATAATTGGCTGAGACAAGATCAGCGCCATTTTAAGATACAATTCACAAGCTCAGTACATATGGCAATGTTTTAATAATACTTTCAGAAACCATACCTCGCATAGAAAAAATACCAAAACAACTAGAAAAACAGCTTCCTGAGAAAAGTAATTAGAAAAGACAATAAACCAGGAACCGTGGGTGTTTTTGCATGTAAAGAGAGAGACCCCACATGTGGACAGCTGTAGCTGTGGCAACTGTAATATGGCCCAGACAACTGAATTTGACTGAATGAACAATGGTAAGAAATCTGCATGAAAAGAACTGTTTAAACTCACTGTCAGACAATATGGCACCAGCAATCGGCAGGGGGTCTCCACCCTGTTTGAGAGTGAAGCTCACTGCCCATAACACATTGCATTGCAGTTTAAAATTGTTAGTAAGGAGTGTGTATATATATATATATATATATTAAATCCATCATAAATAGAATCACATGCATAAACACCGCACATTATGCACAGTAGTGCTGTTAACATGTCGCACATTAGCGAATGCATGATACCCTGCATGCGAACGCTGTTTATTAGCTTCATGCGTACGCATCTGCCCCAAGTTAACTAGCGTCTTTTCCCAAACCCCTAACACTTACACACTGCACATTCACGTAAAAAGTTCCATAGTTTAAAGGTATAAGATTCAAGTTTTATCCATTTAGTATTAACGCTGTGAAATAAAGGTTATTTGGTATCTTAGGTTTAATACATGATAAGTAAACCGTGTTTGGTGTTATACTGATCTGCACTTTCTCTACAGCTTCCCGGTATCATCGGTGTGAAGATCGCAACATGCATTCTCAACTTATGGACCGTAGAAAGTTAAAGTACCAAAATGTACTTCGTAAAATTAACAGCTTAGGTTTGCAAGCAGGGGGAATTGAGGAGACAAAAGGCTGTCGGAGGCTGGTCTGTGTCCATTTGAATCGACCTGTTAAATGTCCTGTAACAGAAGCACCGTGATTGTATAGTTTATTTCTGTAAGGGTATAAATATGTGGGTTCTGACCTCAGTCTTCATGCTGATGCTGTTGATGGAGGTTTCTTGATGCCGGAATCTGGTCCCAGAAGCGCGTGCGTATGTATAACTGTATCCTGGGTCTGTATAATTTCTTTGCGCTAAATTGTACTTAGATCACAGTGTGTAACTATCTGTACTTTGCTTGAATAATATTTTGTGCTTTGGAAACACATGTTCAAGGTCTGAAGTCTTTATTTTACTGTATGACTGCGTACGCAAATAGCGTCAATTTTAGAAAGTGTAGGCAGGTTTTTAGAAGGTATAGGCAGGAGCGTATAGAGGTTTAAATTCAGTATCCTTAATGGTCACTGCTCCTATGCTAACGCATCGGTGGAAAAGGCTTAAATTTTTACGCTTGTATCGGAATAGGACCTTCACTGATTGGCGAAGGGTTGCGATGAGTCACGTTTTCTGCTTCATAGAACAGATGGATGTTGGCGTGTCAGCCAAGAAACATCGGAGAACAAATACCCTGCAACCATTGCTGGAAGAACATATGCTGGTGGTGGCAACGTTATGGTCTGGGGAAATGTTTTCACGGCATTCTCTGGGCCCCTCAACCGATTTGGTTATGAATCTATCCTTGCAGAGCACGTACACCCATACGGTATGCAGTTGGGAAGCCGGCGGACCTAATCCCGACAGCCGGCTTCCTGACTCTTATATCCCGGTAAGGGTCTAAAGACAGGAGTCAATATGCCGACGCCTGTCATTAGACATACGCCGGGAGGCCGACGTCTGGCTTCCTGATCGAAGGGACGCCAGGTGCCGACAGCCGCGGGGGGGGAGGCTTAGGTTTAGGGTTCCCGGGGGGGACTTACGGTTAGGCACCCCCCTGGGAGGTTAAGTTCAGGGGGGGTTAGCATTAGGCACCCACCCGGGGCACTTAGGTTTAGGCGGCGGGGAAGGGGGGATTAGGGTTAGGCACTGGGGGGGGAGGGGAAGGTTAGGGTTAGGCACTCCCAAGGGAGGATTAGGGTTAGGGGGTAGAAATAGGTTAGTATATAGTTACCTTAGGACGATCGGGATTTCCTCCTCTGCCGGGATGCCGCTGTCGGTATTCCAACCGCCGGGCATGGGTCCGGCAGTAAATCATACCGATTCCACCCATACATGTCGATTGTCTTCCCTGAGGTGGATGGGATCTTCCAGCAAGACAATGCGACATGTCACACGACTAGATATGTCCGACAGTGGTTGGACGAGCACGACCAAGAATTTCAAGCACTTCCCTATCTCCATAAATCTCCGGATTTGAACCCAATTTAACATCTATGGGACCACCTCGATCATTATGTTCGCTCTATGGATACTCTACCACGCAGCCTCCAGTAGCTGTGGGATGCACTGCAGTCAGCATGGCTCCGAATACCTGTTCCAACCTACCAGCACCTTACTGAGTCACTCCCAGCCTGTCTAGCTGCTGTCCGTGCAGCACATGGCGATTACTCTGACTATTAGCTGGTGGTCATAATATTGTGACTCGACAGTGTATAAGGAATCGGTATGTAATGCCGGCTGTCGGGATGCTTCCTGCCAAAATACCGACAGCGGCATCCCGATGGTTTGTATCCCAACAGGGGGTGGGTAAGTATACTTACCCTCCCTTTTGTAGCCTAACCCTCCCTCACCCACACCCTCCCCGTTAGTGTTTAAACCTAAGTTTCCCCCCTTTGTGCCTAACCCTAACCAAAACCTAATGCTAACCCCGCTATGCTACCTAAACCTAACCCTCCCCACACTAACACTAAGGGCGCCCCATATTTACCTCATTCGGGCTGGCGTCCTTCTGGATTCTGGCGACAGGATTAAGATAGGCGTCGGTATTTCTCCGCCTATCTTAAGTCCCTTGTCGGGCTTCCCTCATCGGGATTTAGACCGGCGGCATCGCGGCTGCCGGTCTCAAAACTACATCCAGTGTATAAAGCTTAGGAAGAGCCTGTAAATAACAAATATTGACTTCTGTTTTATATGAAAGAACAAATGTAACTTTTTCACATCTCTGCTTTGTGAATGAGGGAATTAAAAACAATAATCCTGCGTTTAACTCTTCCACTCCCACAGGTTAGAGGAACATGGTCGTAACTACTGGATAGGAATCAGTCCATTATGTGTATGAAAGAACTCAGCCTTGCGCCTTTATATGGTCACGAAGTTCCTGGGTAAAAATAACGTTTCAGTCCACATTAAAACCTTTATCAAGGCCTAGTACAATAAGAGATACATATAGCTGTATATAGAAAGAAACAAACAAAAATCAGTGGAAAAACAGGGTTACAAAATACAGATATGCCTCCCAGGCCCTTAATCTGGTTGCTAATGCTGAAAATCATCTCTAATGTAGACATCACATAGGTAGGTATATGGACTGTCAAACTATATTGCATGTGTTGAGAATCAGCCTCATATGGAGCTCAATAAAATTAAGTTCAAATTAGGGATGTGCAGGCTCGGATAGGTTCGAGTTTGCACGTGGAGTTCGGATTTTTCCCTCCAAAAAAACGGAACTCAGAACGAGGCAAAACGTCATCTTACATGGACGAACATCATCATTCATGGACAAAAGACCAGGAATGATGATGTTCGTCCATGTAAGATGACGTTTTGCCTCGTTCTGAGTTCCGTTTTTTTGGAGGGAAAAATCCGAACTCCACGTGCAAACTCGAACCTATCCGAGCCTGCACATCCCTAGTTCAAATATACTATATTTCTTGACACGTGATCATTTGATGTAAAAGCAGCTGAGCTAACACCGGTGGTGATCTATTTTGATCATATCAGATGTGCAATATTAGATTTCATCATGTTAAGGAACATATGGAACTTAAAAACCAGTAATGATATCTATATATGTGAGGGCTGTAGAGCACACAAATCACAGTCAGACAATTGGAACCAATATAATTTATGACTAACAAACATGCAACTTGCAGGTCATAATATAGTATAGAGGGGTGTATTATCAGCTAAATAGGCTTCCGTAATTATAAGTGCAGGCGACATTGAAAAAACATACAGGATTATGTGTCAGAATATATCAGCCCATTAGTACAGGGGCTGAGGTACTTAGAACATCAAATTAAATATTAAAACTAGTAATATATATGCAGCGGTGAACATACAGCCTTATTCATCTGAAAAAAAACGGGATGTTTTCATCAGAGTACTATGTTGTTATCAATAATAGTACTTCTATCACTAGAAATACTGACCAACATAGACATAAATAGGCTCATCATTGGTAGGAGGCATGGACATATTTTTATATATATATATATATATATATATATTTATATATATATATATAGATGCTGTAGTGAAATCACTACACTTCCCGGCGCTAATTGTGTGAAAATGTAATTAACCAACACCAGCTGCAGGTAAAAGGTCTAGTTGGGACCAAAAAGAAAAAAAGGAGCTTAAAAAATCTTGATTAACTGCGCTAGGTGATACAAATTAATCCCATTTAATAAAGAATAATAATTAATAAATCAATGTTTTCTTTCTATTTTGGACACAGGAGGCTTGTCTGCAATTCCAAAAAGTAGTTTAATCACATAAACATCTAAATAACAGGAATTAATAAAATGCAGATAAAAACACAATCAACATTTGGCAGCATGTTTTAGGAAACAATAATTAACCAATTAATAATCATATGGAATAGAAATCAATTGCTAAATAGGCTTTACATTCAATGCTGTTCAGTCACCACTACTGTGTGAGAATAGTCAATGTTCACAGCGGAGTATTTGATTGCTACCAATTAATGTATCAAATGGCTTAAAATAAAGTAACAAATTTGTTGCAATTGTAGTGTTCTCACAGACCAAGGGCCTCATTCAGACCCGCTCGCAAGTGGGTCGATGTTGAGGCCCTGCACACGCGCAGCGGCCGCACTGTGCGTGCGAAAGCCCTGGAGCGAAAAATTCTCTTGCTCCGGGGCTCACTACAAAAGGGGCGGCTGTCGATGGTGATCGACACCTCGCACCGTTTTGTAGGCAGGGTGGGGGGTGGCTGGCCAAACGGAGGCGTTCCCGAAGGAACGCCTGCCGTTTGGGGGCGGCCCCACTGACATCACTCGTGATGTCACTGGTGAGCTTCCGGCTCTATTAGAGCCGAAAGCTCACTGGGGCTTGCGGCAGACGAGACCCTACCACAAGGGTCTCGTCACAAACCCCGATGGTCTTGACCATCGCGACCATCAACCTGGCCGCTCGCTAAAGCTGTGGGAGGTCACCCACAGCTTAGCGAGCGGCCAGGAGGCCGCCTCTTTACAGAGAAGCGGCCGCCCTCATTCAGAGCGAGCGGCTCTGAATGAGGTCCCAAGCCCGAAGCTGGCTCTCCGTGGTTAGCAGTGATATACTGGCGTCCCAGTTAAAATCACATAAATCCTGCCGCTGAATAAATGCAGTATTACCTCAGTCCAAGTGGGCTGGTGTATATTCACCTTCTGAAGTCTCCAGCTCCCTGTATAATCGTGGCCACTCTGAGATGTTTGGAGCCGGATTATATCCCCTGTGCAGGGTAATCGACCTCCGCTAGTGGGCAGAGGTTGACGCTGTGTGCAATATAAAACAGCTACTCCTGTTCACACTCCGGCGGACTAGATGGTAATGTCCATGCAGAGACAGCTGACAGGCAGCGGGGGAGGGAGAGCGGTGCTTGCGGAAGTTCAACGTACATCAATTTGCTGAGCATTTTTTTCGCACTGCATGCTCTGAAACCGTACACACACACCAGTAGGGGCGATGTAGTCACACCCGTTCCAATCACTTCTCCACTTGCGAATAAGCAGGGGTAACTGGACTGTAATGGGGCAGTCTCATATAGGCAAAAGTGAGGACGTGTTGATGGAACTGCGGGCCATGCAGAGTTGGACCGAAGCATAAATATGCCTGTTTCTAGGAGTATCATTTACACCACGTATAGCCTGGTGCATGTGTGCACTAGCCTACAGTATACCAAGGGGGTATTTGAATTAGCCGCGGTAATGTACAGCGTGCTCATTTATCTCCTGGGGCTATTCAAGATGCCCCAAAGGCAGGCCGCAAGCTGCACTTAACAGGGATTTTTTTTTTTTCGGAGGCTGAAAAGAAATCCCCGATAAGAGGCATGTGAACGTTTGAAAAGACCCGTTATTGCATAAGTTCTTGAACTTTTCACGGATCCTATGTGTTAATGCCCGTTAACATGTTTTAAAGGCCTTTAACACGCTCTAGCTGAATAGCCCTTGGCGATAAAGCCGAGGCTACCACCCTTTTTCACACCCGTTTAAATAACGGGTTTAATTGCATTCTCCCCATAGCCTACAGTATACTTGGTGTAAATCAGGGGTAGGTAATCTGTGGCACTACACATCCCAGAATTCCCTGCCACCGTTAGGGCATGCTAAAACTGTGCAGGAGATGCAGGGATGTGTAATTCCACAGCAGCTTGAGAGCCACTGGTTGCCTACCCCCCACTGTAAATGATGCGACTGGTGAGGATTACAAGTAGCAAGCCAAGCATATGGATAGAGGGCGGGTGCGGTACAAGATATGTGCAAGCCTGTATACGGGAGAATATATGAATTCATTTCAGTGCACAAGAAGTGGGAACAATTACAGATGATTTTTGATCAACTCACAATTATGATAATCGTTTCCCTTCTCTGTATTTCACAAACATGTACACTCATCAGCCATAACATTAAAAACTCTGACAGTTGAAGTGAATAACATTGATTATTTTAATACAATGACACCTCTCAAGGGGTGGGATATATTAGGCAGCAAGTGAACAGACAGTTCTTGAAGTTGATGTGTTGGAAGCAGGAAAAATTCAGGCAAGGGCTACACGACTGGGTCATAGCATCTCCAAAACGGCAGGTCTTGTGGTGTGTTCCCGGTATGCAGTGGTCAGTATCTACCAAAAGTGGTCCAAGGAAGGACTCATCAATGCACGTGGGTAGTGAAGGTTACTCCATCTGGTCCGATCCCACAGAAAAAGCTACTGTAGCACAAACTGCTGCAAAAAATAATGCTGGCTTTGATAGAAAGATATCAGAACACACAGTGCATTGCATCCTGCTGTGTATGGGGCTGCACAGCCACAGACCGGTCAGAGTGCTCATGCTGACTCCTTGTCCACTGACGAAAGCGTCTACAATGGGCATATGAGGGTCTGAATTGGACAATGGAGCAATGGAAGAAGAAGGCCGGGTCTGATGAATCACATTTTCTTTTACATCATGTGGACGACCAGGTACATGTGCGATGTTTACCTGGAGAAGATATGGCACCAAGATGCACTTTGGAAAGAAGTCAAGCAGACGGAGGCAGTGCGATGCTCTGGGAAATGTTCTGCTGGGAAACCTTGGGTCCTGCCATTCATGTGGATGTTACTTTGACACCTACTACCTACCTAAACATTGTTGCAGACCAAGTACACCCCTTCATGGCAATGGTATTCCCTGATAGCAGTGTCCTCTTTCAGCAGGATAATCCCTCCTGCAACACTGTAAAAATTGTTCAGGAATGGTTTGAGGAACATAACAAAGAGTTCAAGGTGTTGACTTGGCCTCCAAATTCCCCAGATCTCAATCCAATCGAGCATCTGTGGGATGTGCTGGAAAATAAGTCTGAGCCACGGAGGCCCCAAGGTGCAACTTACAGGACTTAAAGGATCTGCTACTAAAGTCTTGGTGCCTGATACCACAGCACACCTTGTAAGGTCTTGTGGAGTCCATACCTCAAACAAACAAAACAAACTGCACCCGGACGTGAACCCCTTAGTGTTAGGGACTGCTAGTGACAGAGAAGCCGTGACGTGGCCTAGCAGCTTCCCATGTATTTCCAAATGCATGCAACTAATATCTCTGAATCTCTATTACCATATAGTCTTCATATATTGTTGCAGGTATAATTCAGTGTGCTGAGGAACAATAGAAGGTTAAACTCCCCCCCCCCCTTTTCTACAGAGTCCATACATCGACAGGTCAGAGGTGGTTTGGCAGAATGAGGGGGACCTACACAATATTAGGCAGGTGGTTTTAATGTTATGGCTGATTGATGTATATAATATAACGGAGTACACTATAACAACATTTGCTTTAGCAAAATGGAGAAGACTGTATGAAACATGAAAGTGTAATATAAATTACAGAAGTGTAATATAGAATCAGTTCAGGGTTAGGCAACCTGCATTGGATCATGTAGTGATTCTTCACCTACCCCATACTTGCCAACTCTCTCGGAAAGGCCTAGAGACTCCTGAAAATAGTTTGGGGTTCCCTGCTGCCGGGAAGAGTGGGCAATTCCCACGGGGCCGGCCGCCAGCCCCCGCAGCTGCCCACTTACAGAACACAAGTGGACGGGCCAGGGGGTTAAGGTGATTCACACTGAATTGCATCATCATAGCCCCACCCCCCACAGGGACACGATGAAGCAATCATGCTGCAACGCCCACCTATGCCATTTTACCTGCCCCCTGCTGTGGCGACCTGGCTGCCCCAGGCAGTGTAAAAATGTAAATGAGGAATACAAACAACAACAACAACAACATTATAATTAGACATTTAGGGCCCCATTTACAAACGAAATATAACCTCTTTAGCGCTCGCTAAAGGGGTTATGCCAGGTTTCTGTATTTAGTAAACAGCAGTAATCTTAGATTACCGCTGTTTTTACAGCATCGCTTTCGCCATCTTTTAGATGGTGAGAGCGATGCAGGCCCCACTGCCGGCAATGGAGACCCGACGGCGCCTTTCCGGCTTCAGCAAAGCCTTCCAGGCACTGCAGGGGCTCCGTGTCATGCACATGCGCAGACGGACCGCCGCGCATGCGCATAACACTGGAGGCCCGTCGGTAGCAACGTTAGGCTGCCAGCAGCCCAGTGGAGGACCTCGCTGAGGACTCCGACTTCGTGGGACCTCGCCTGAGGGGTACGTATTACTAAATACCAGTGGAATTTTCGCTGGTATTTCGTTTTGTTTGTAAATGGGGCCCTTAAAACTCGTTAGTAAATGAGGCCCTATCACCAAAACGAGTGATAAATGTCAGTGTGTGTGATAAATGGTGCTCCAGCCAATCAGCTCCCAACTGTCAGCTGATTGGCTGGAACACCATTTATCATAGACAGTGAAATTTATCACTCGTTTTGGTGATAATATTTGTTAGTAAATGGTTGCCTATATAACATATAAAAACTAAGTTATGAACATAGTTGTTCTGGGGGGTGGTCTGATTGGAGGTTAAGCGCACAATAAGTAGCTCAAATGTGGAAGAAGACCCCAAACAACCACTTGTGGATTCTGCAATACCACACAACAATGCTTATGAGCTCAGAAATGTGTTTCATTTTTAATGACTGTCACCACTGTGTGTGGGCGATGTGTACATTTTATATTTGAACCACTGAACTATTCTATCAGTTAGAACAGTGTTTCCAGGAACAAGCAAACAAGTGCTGAGAGCCTTTCACTCTAGATAAGAGGATGCTGACACTCTTCAGGATAAACCAATGAGTGGAAAAGATTAGTAGCATTTTCGCAGTGGTCCAGCGAGCGCTTTCAGCTCGCCGACCATTACAGGCGACATTACAGTGAATCTTTCATCATAAACTCATCAAGCAAACATGGTTTACTCCTCGAAGCAAGAGAATTAATAACATTTCTTGCAAAATAGCATCTGCATGTATATAGATTGTGAATAGCTTGTTCTGGTAGCAGTAAATACATTGCATGATGATAACATATAAGGGTCACTTGCAAAGCTGCAAAAATGAGACCAACCTGCACCAATTTTTGCACAAATGTGCACCATGCATTGTTTATACAGGGTAAGGCGGCATCTGTGGTGATGCAACATTGTGCATCATACAATGGATGATATGACAGTAGTTCTAGAGTCACATGTTGCCTAAACTTGACATAGGTAATTCCTGAAACACATTAGTATGAGAGTACATGACAACAGGTTTATTAATTCTATGGGTTTAGCTGGATTGTTCCGTGTTGTTTCACTGCTTTAATTTTGGGCATTAGAGGAAATAGATTACACTGGGTTCTGGACTATTACAGAATTGTGGAGGATGACTCCTGTTTTATGACTGGTCAGTAAAGAACCATCTATTCAGCAAGACTCTCCGAGGTCATAAACTTGGAGTCAGCAAGCACATGGAGGGAGGAGGAGGAGTTCCGGCAGGATTTATGTGCAGAAGTCGGAGTAATTAAATGTTATGACTGTTTTCATATCCGCCAAGGGATGAGGCAATGCAGCTGATAACATTGTTGATACTATGCATTAAGGCCCTCATTCAGAGCCGTACGCTCTGAGCAGAGCGCACGCTCTGAATGAGGGCCGGGCTCCATTTTCATGGAGCGTCCTCCTGGACGCTCGTATAGCTGTGGGTCACCACCCACAGGCTATACGAGCGTGCTTTGTGATGGCCGCGATGGTCGAGACCATCGCGACCATCGAAATTGCGAGCCGGAGCCTGCGGTTGAGGTTTTCAACCGCAAGCTCCGGAGTGATTTTGGCTCTATCAGAGCCAAAATCACTCCCACTGACATCACTAGTGATGTCAGTGGGCCGGCTTCTGACGGGAGGCGTTCCCGTGGGAACGCCCCAGTCAGGGAGGCACGCCCCCGGCACGCCCACCAAAGGGGGCGTGCTGTCAATCAACATTGACAGCACGCCCCCTTTGATCGGACACAACGAGCGAAGGACTTTCCTTCGCTCGTCGCGTCTGGCGCATGCGCACGACGGAGCTCCCTCCGTCGTGCGCATGCTCAGTGCATAACATCGACCCACTTGCGAGCGGACAGCCGCTCGCGAGTGGGTCTGAATCAGGCCCTAAGTCTCTTAATGTTAATGATATCCTTTTCATTCATTTAGTTGTGTTGTTAGGTGTTCATGCATAAGATAACCTGGTAGTTCTCGCTGCTAGGAACTGAGCTATATATACACATACATAAGTACTGTATATATAATACTGAAGCAAAAGGATACAATGAGGAGTTTATTTTGCAATGCACAGAATAGCTTGAACAAATTAAAACATATATACAGATGTGCCAACATGCATATTACCTCTGTGCGCTACAAGTCTCATTAAACATAATGTACGAGCACCATGCGACTTGGAAGCACCGAGCGTCTTTTCGTGCGACTTTTTACTGTCAAATGAGACTTAATCAAATACATCATCATCAAATGGAAAGAACATGGTACCTCAACAAACCTGACCAAGAGAGGGCTGCCCACCAAAACTCACAGACTCACAAGGAGGGCATTAATCAGAGAGGCAGCACAGAAACCAAAGGTAATCCTGAAGGAGCTGCAGAGTTCCACAGCAGAGACTGGTGTATCTGTGCATATGACCACAATAAGCCGTACACTCCATAGAGCTGGGCTTTATGGAAGAGTGGCCAGAAAAAAGCCATTACTTAGTGATAAAAATAAGAAAACATGATATGAGTTTGCCAAAAGGCATGTGGACGACTCCCCAAATGTATGGAGGAAGGTGCTCTGGTCAGATGAGACTAAAACTGAACTTTTCAGCCACCAAGAAAAACGCTATGTCTGGCGCAAACCCAACACATCCCATCACCCCAAGAGCACCATCCCCACAGTGAAACATGGTGGTGGCAGCATCATGCTGTGGGGATGTGTTTCAGCAGCAGGGACTGGGAAACTGATTTGAGTCGAGGGAAAGATGGATGGTGCTAAATACAGGGATATTCTTGAGCAAAACCTGTTTCAGTCTGCCTGTGATTTGAGACTGGGACGGAGGTTCACCTTCCAGCAGGACAATGACCCAAAGCATACTACTAAAGCAACACTCGAGTGGTTTAAGGGGAAACATTTAAATGTGTTGGAATGGCCTAGTCAAAGCCCAGATCTCAATCCAATTGAGAATCTGTGGTCAGACTTGGAAGATTATTGTTCATAAGCGGAAATCATCCAACATGAAGGAGATGGAGCAGTTTTGCCTTGAGGAATGGGCAAAAATCCCAGGGGAAAGATGTGGCAAGCTCATAGAGACTTATCCAAAGCGACATGCGGCTGTAATTTCCGCAAAGGGTGGCTCGACAAAGTACTGACTTTAGGGGAGTGGATAGTTATGCACGCTGAAGTTTTCTGTTATGTTGTCCTAAATGTTGTTTGATTCACAATATAAAAAAAAAACACAACTTCACAGTTGTAGGCATGTTCTGTGAATGAAATGATGCACACCTTCAAACAATCCATTTTAATTCCAGGTTGTGAGGCAACAAAACATGAAAAATGCAAAGGGGGGTGAATACTTTTGCAAGGCACTGTAGGCATATTGCATATCATTTTAATCAGCAGAAGCTGCTTCTGAGACCTATTTGCATCACTTTGCGAATAAGACGCATTTGATGGTAAAAAGTCGCACGAAATGATGCTCAGCACTACCAAGTCACTCCATGGCATGGCACAACTAGAAGGGCTCTTTAACGAGCAAGGATGTAAGATGTACGTGGACACATCTGTAACAGCATGCAGCTGTGATCAGTCATACTTTACATTATGTAGCTAAATATTCAATGTCACTCATTAACAACTAGAACAGCTCTTCTGTTTTTGTTTGGCTACTTCAGCCCCCTACTGTACAACAGCTCCTCTCCTAATTCTGCAGTTTATTTTCTAAAGAAAGTAGAATCTTTTAACAAAGTAATTCCAATCTGTCACTTCCTCCTCTAGATTCTCCTGTTTCTTTCCTCTAATTTGCTGAGATTACTAAAGTAAAAGTACAGCAACCCATTCCCTTGGATCTCTTGAAATCTGTATAACCAACTGTATCACCTATACTTGCTAAAATCTACAAATATTATATCTTCCTCTTGCATTGTTCCTAAACCACTCAAGCACACGACAATGCTACAAATACTGAAGGATAACTGGATGGATAAAGCATTTCCCTCTAGCTTCCGCCATGTCTGAAGCTTCCCCTTTGCTGGCCGCTCGCATAGCTGTGGGTAACCACCCACAGCTATTGCGAGCGGCCAGGTTGATGGTCGCGATGGTCAAGACCATTGTGACCATCGGGATTGCGACGAGACCCTTGTGGTAGGGTCTCGTGGCCGCAAGCCCCAGAGAGCTTCTGGCTCTATTACTGGTGATGTCAGTGGGGCCGCCCACAAACGACAGGCGTTCCTTCGGGAACGCCTCCGTTTGGCCAGCCACCCCCCCTGCCCGCCTACCAAACGGGGCGAGCTGTCAATCACCATCGACAGCTCGCCCCCTTTGGTGCGAGACCCGGAGCGACGGAGCACCCGTCGCTAGCTGAGTCTCGCGCATGCGCACAACGGAACCGGCTCCGTCGTGCGCATGCCCAGTGGGCAAACATCGACCCAGTTGCTAGCACTCAGCGCTTGCGATCGGGTCTGAATCAGGCCCAGTGGTCCAGCCTCCTCTGGCAGGTTCTCCATTCGCTTTGACTCCATGGTACTGCTTTCTTGGTTCCCGTCATGTCTCTTTAATTTATCATTTATAATCTTCTTTGAAAATGTATCTTTAGCCTGATCTAGTGCTTATGGGTCTACCTACTGTACCTCTGGAAGGTGCTCTAGGATCTCTGCTTTACTTCGCTTTATCTAACAGTTTGGCTCATCAAATCTTTTGGAGCCTGATGATACCCTGCTATATTTGTCAGCAGTAGAAATTACACCTTAGGATATAACGACAATCACCAAGTGCCTGACAGGAATGTTTAAGTGGATGCTCTCTGATGCCTGAAGTGTAATCTTTACCCCTAACCCTGGACATGAAGTTCCATTAATAGTCACATTTATAAACTCCTGTTCTATTGAGTCAGTTTCCCAGGCTCATTGTCTCGTTGTAGTCACTGATTAGGCACTCGCTTTCACCTTGCGCATTTAAAGCAATCATAAATCACGCTGCCTTGCCTCGCCCTAAAACATTGCTAAGATACACCCATTTCTTTGTTATATTTACTAATTATATTTGGTTTACAAGATTCCAAACTCTGGGGATAATTCAGCACAGGAAGGAATTGCAAAGCCTCACACAAGCAGCTTTGCAATTCCGTCCTTGCTCATATGCAAATACAGCAGGAGGTGTCTGACACCCCTTGCTGCATTTGTGATCCCAGCACTGCGACCAACCTGGCCGGGATAACCATCGTGACCATCGGTCGCGATGGTCGACGGTGCCGGACAGCTGAATAAGCCTCAGCTTGCGCAAGCTGGCTGGTTTGCGAGGCCAGGAAACTGCGTGTGGGCGACATGCCCCAGGCCCTGAAAGTGTGGGCGACATGCCCCAGTTTCCAGGAACGCCACCCGTCCACACCTCCACTCCACAAATGCTTCTGCCTGTCAGGCAGAGGCATTGCAGGGGCTGGGTGTGAACACACAGGACCCGTTCTGCACATGCGGTTCTGTATATAAAAGATAGTACTAATGTACATAGAGCCCCAGCTCTCCGCAGATGACACCAAAGCGGTGCCATATGTAATATTTAGGGATTGCATAAAATGCTTTGCTCAATAAAGCAACAAAGCTGTCCTGAGTGATGAGCATTTTAGAGCTGGGAGGGGTCTATTGGATGCCCTGACCCCTCCTCTCCCCCCACCCCCACACTCTATGGCCGATTGCCAAGTAAAGCAGCTGTCTGAAGGCAAATATGGAGACAAATAATATATTTACTCTAAAGTGTGCCCCTAGGCTGTCTAGATCAGTAGAACCAAGAGATGCCTTACCTATGTCTACCCATTGATCAAAATATGAAGATAAGAGTGGGAATGTGCTGCATGATGTACACAGCAGGGCCACAAGACAAATAATACGTAACATATCATATTAATCGGCACAGTCTGCTGGTGCATCCTAGTCGCATCGCATTGCGACTTAGATGCATTTTCGGCGAAAACAGATGCCCGATGCTAGAAGAGTAGCACGGGATCTGGCGGGTCACTCACTCCTGCGTGGAGTATTGAGGCCAGATGTATGCGGACACATCTGTAGTTAATAGTATTTTTTGCTCTACCCTGTTTGTTATTCTTGTCAATTTGTAAGGCTCTGCATTACCTTTGGCACCATCTAGATGGGAACTGCCAAATTTCTATTCATAGACATCTCTGTATACAACAGCAATGAGGAGAGTGTCATCTCTCTGTAAGAAAGGGTTACATCCAAGCTTAATTAAAGCAGTATAGAAAAGGACAGAGAGGGGGTCTTTGTCTGCTTAAGCATACCACGTTACATCGCTAATGAAAGCAAGATGACAACCAACACCACAGCTTGTTTAGAAGTATGGGCGATAAGACCATCTTTTCTTTTGTGACCTAAATCCAGCCTCTCTCTAGGTTTAATCCAGCTTTTAGCAGGGTAAGCGTAAGGCTTGTGCGACAGGTGGAAATGCATCAGGCTTTGTTACCAAGAAGGAACAAAGAATGACATGTGGACAGTTATCTTTCCAAATGGGTTAGAATCTTCCCAAATATCCCACCGATGATAAGAGGATTTCGCAGCATAGTTTTAGCAGCAAAATGTTAGAAGCATATGTTAGCATTCACATCTTAAGGTGCCTACACACATGGCGATATTTTACCCGATCTAGCCGATTCCGACGCATCGCGAGTCCCCCCTCATGATCACAATGCGATGCGCGACCTGTGGGGAGGCGCATCTTCAGATCTGCCGTGCTGTAGGGCAGATCTGACCATCTCCAGTCACGATGCACTGGAGTAGTTAGGAGGCACGATAGACAGAGCCGCCAAGAGCCAAGACGGGCCCCGATAATAGGGGGCGTGGCCTAATCTCGGGAGGCGTGGCCACGCCCCCTTGCCAAAAAAAAAAAGAAAAAAGATTTGCAGCGCCGCGCAAAGCCAGGGGGGGTGCGATCAGTGTGATTGCTCCCCCGCACAGGCATAGGAGACTGCTGTGGCTGCTGCTCAGCAGCCACGAGCCGTCTCCAACTGCAGCTCAGCGCACGCTGTGTGCTGGGCTGCTGTGAGGGAGGGGGGGGGCGGAGTCGGACCCGGGCCCCCGCCGGGCCCCTCAGGAAGCCCGGGTAATCTGTACCCGCTCCCGCCCCCTCTCGGCGCCCCTGACGATAGATCGTGTGTCACATCGGCAGTTTTTTCAGACCAAATCGTGCCCACGACTGCCGGGGGGCTCCCGGGGGAAATCGTACACATCGTGGGATTGTGAGCACATCGCTATGTGTGTAGGCACCATTACTCATTCTTCATTAATATGTGACACCGTGACAGATTCTGTAGGAATTGAAGAGCTAATGCTAGATACCTACAGTCATTCATTCTCAGAATGCCATATAACAAAGCTATGCTGAATACAGACAACAATGTTGTGCCTCTGAGGAAACTAACAAACAAGTTGTTTCATGACCACCAAGAGTTACTGCAGTGCACACCTCACATCTGATCATTAGATCTAGAAACAGTTATTCATCACATTTCCTGACTAGTCAGAGTAGTAATGAAATACACCGTATCCTGTACTGATTTGAACCTCTCCCTGTGTCACTAATGCAGGTGTTTTGGAACGTGCTATCAGTAGGGCTCGTTGGAACAAGGGACAGAAACGAAAGTATTCAGGCATTCAGCTATCAGACACTTAGCGTACAGAAAGGAAATATAAAGCAATGTGGAAAAGATAAAGCCTGAATGGACCTTTCTATTCTCCGCTTAATGTGACGACATGCTGGGTGACCTGCAGGTCTTCTGCAAACAAAGAAACCTGACCTCCAAGATCTCTTTTCTGTTTTACACTTTTCTTTCCTGTTTCTCATCCCAAAATTAAAAAGATGCTGAACCGGCTTTTTATGTGATTTACAGAGTGGATGAAAATTCTTCAAGTACTGTCCGTGTTACCATGAAAGGCAAGAATGCTCGAAATATCTGAGAAGCATCGCAAGTTAAATTTCAACTAGGTTTATAGACTGACCAGGCCCTCCTCCAGGTTCTGCAACAAAGGGTTTAGTGCTAGCATGTGTTGAGCGTGCAAATACACTGCCAGTATGCAGTAACACAAAACAGTTGTAACACACTCACAATCAGGCCACAAAAAGAGCCAAGCGAACTTTTCTCTTGCACTGTTTCAGAGTATTGCACCAAAAATGGATGGGTTTTAAAAAATGCCCTCTCTTACTGTACATTATCCATTTCTGGTATTGACAGAACTGTCAAGCTTATATAATGACATTTACACAGCGCTAAGATGTAACCCATAGTGACCAATCAGTTATTTGTTCTCATTAGTATAACTAGGATTAAGCTGGGTACACATTAGACCTGCCCACCTATCTGACGGTTGGTAAGTGCATACACACTTACCAATTCGTCTGCCCGATCTGCCGAGCTCGACAGCTCAAATGGGTGGGCATTTAAATTGCCCGTTCAATTGAGTTCACACGCACAAAAAAGCCCTTAGCGCTAACCAGTTAGAGACTCAAAGTCAGTGCAGCAGTATGTATAGAGGTGATTGCCAACCTCACTATATATAACAAGAAATAAATTATACTGCGCTCTGAAATTACTGTTGGGACAAAGAGCAACACAAACGTGTAGTAATTCAATATACCAGTTTATTATCAATTTTACACAGTACAAGAAAGTACTATGTATACACATAAAGATAATCACAAGTTGTGCCTCCGCTAAAATATATAGCACATATCACAATATCTAGTTAAAATAACTCAGTATGGAGAGACATAAGGAGTTGATCAGGCTCCAAAAAATCTCCAATAACGCTTGTTAGAAATAACAACAATATATGTAAAAAGCCTAATTAGGCTATAACATGCAGTATACTGATAATACCAAAAAAGGCATATTTAACTGGACTTCTCTATAATTGTAGTAGGACTTAGTGTTGTATGCCCATCACGTTAAATATTCCGACCAATTGTAATAGTAGAGTCACAAATATTGGTGGTCAGCTTGTTGTACCGGTGGAACTGATAAATAAAGTGACAACCAGGAACACTAATAAAAATCAATTGGCTGACCAGTATCAGTTGCAATATTGTAGACAACTTGTATCAAGGTCAATAATGTACCTGTAATAAAGGCAACACAGTCTCTATTGGTGAGACTAATGATCCTAGTGTGGCTCAATGTAGAAAGCCGGCAGCTGACACCAGTGATTGTACAGCCGGGCGCTAGCCTCTCTGGCCGGTATAAGCACTCTGTCTGGGATCCACGTGTAACACACCGCTCACTAGGAGGTCGGCAGTGGGAGCTGTTTAAACGGCGGCTCCGGATAGCGGTGAGGGGAATAGACCTCCCGTGTACCGAAGCCAAACACGATGTCAGAGTCACCGGCTGATATTGAAGAATAGTAACTTCCATCACTCCTATTATGGAAGGCGCAGTGGACGCTGTTTACTAAAGGCGTCAGCTGGTAGTGGGTAGATGTGTCTCCCGTCTGTTAAAACAGTGATAAACGTAGATGGTAAAGCCGCCAGCTGGCGGTGGGGGATGCAAACCTTTTTCCAAGCCAAGCTGTAGTCAGCAACAGGAGAAGTCACAAGTCCTTAGATAGTGAGAAGTTCCAGTAATAAGTTTAGAGACAGCACAGCAACGCGTTTCGGATACTCCTGTATCCTTTTTCAATTGAGTTGTCAATTGCCGCAGCATGTGTACAGGCGATCGCCAGGACACCCGTACACACCAGTAGATGGCCGATACAGTATATCTTTCAGACAGATCGACCACCTGCTGCACTGCACAGCAGATTAGATATGTCTGTTAACGACTTTGTTCACAGACATATCTCCTGTACACAGTCAGCAATGCACTATAGATATATCACTCGTTCAAACGAGCGGGTGATATATCTATTAATGTGTACCCAGCTTTAGACAATATAAACTAATATTTGATTGGTTGCAACTTGCTATAGATAAAGGAACGGCATGACCCTGTGACTAAGGGCTTTCAGCCAGGAATCTGCAGACCAAAACGTCAACTGCTGAATGTTTTTTCAGTGACTCGGTGACTAACGCCTGTCATACATATAGCAGCTGCTGTTCTAGAGAACGAGAGCACCAGGATCACTAAGCGCATGATCCCAGGTCCTCTGAGCCCGATTTGGAGCCCCACGCTATTTGCGAACGGTCGTTCAGAAAAAGGGGCCGGCTATTTAAATTGAGCGCTCACTCTTTGCGGTCTGTTGACGCCTCTATGTCTGAGCAAGCGAACGAAACATGCGCTCGCTATTTTGGAAAGACGCCCCCTGGCCGTTCGCATCATACGTCATCTCCGCTATTTATTAGATTAATCGAGTACATCGAAAGGCGTCTGAACTGCTCGCAGTGTTTGTGGTTGGATTTTCCTACCGCAATCATGCGAACAGTTCAGGCTAAGAGACAACCAAGTGACTTGGCCGATGACCCTGCTTTGTTAATTATGCACACCCTTAAAACGCCCGTTTTGACCGTTTGGCACGCCTGCGTTCGGAGCACCTTCCCCTGTTACCACCCACAAACGCCTCATCCTGTCACTCAAATTAGCAGGCACTCACTATTTTGCGAGCGCACAATTTCCGACCGCAATGACTGGTTGGCGCATGTGCATTACGACCCATGCGCAGATGTGCGAACATCGCTTGGAGCGAACGAGCGGCTCTGAATCAGGCCCTCTGTGTCCCGCCTGAGGGTTGGTTTGGGCTGGAACAGGCGTGGGAGGCTGAAGAGGAGACTTGGGAGGTGTGAATAAACCTGGGTCACTTGAGCCAGAACTTCCTTATGTATTACTGTGAGGAGGTAGAGGAGCTGCAGAGGATGATAGGCCTGAAGGCGAGAACAAGAATATAATGTCTTTATTAAACAGCAGGTTGAAATGAGAACTGGAGATGATAATGCTGAATCAATGAGCAGAATCGGATTGGGACCGATGATGCTGGATTGAGAGCTGGATCGGTTTAAGACAGATGTTTAGGATTTGAAGAATTTGATGGAATTGAGTCCGATGTTGATGAATTTATATATGTGACCGGTTTGAGACTAATGTTGATGAGTTGAAGAACTTAATTGATAAAATTCCGATGTTGGAAGCATTGGATTAGACCGATGGTTGGAGATATCGTCTGGAACCGATGGTGGCTGTAAGAGTGGTAAAAACAGGACTGGAGTGCAAGATGATATAAGGGACTTGTTTACCAGATAAAGGAACTGGATATAACGGACAGTTGCTTTTACGCACGCAATCAACCGATTGTTGTGTACTGCGCATGCATTGCAGTGCGCAAAGTAGCTATTGCGATTGGTTCTACAATCACAGAGCATACGCAGACCAATGGCAGAGTGATTGACAGGAAGTGCCATTTGTGGACGGTAACGGGGGGGGTGGTCGGGCGAACGCAGGCATGCCAGTGCATTGGGACGGCGTTGCAGGGACTAAATTAGCCCCTGTGCTACCATACGCAGCCTGAGGCCTCATCGCGTGTGCTGAAGTAAGCAATTCCTGAGTGAGGTCTGACCTGTCTTAACTGAGCGTATGGGTCCGATGTTACCAATTGTTTCACTATGTTGCCCAAGTATATGGATGTGAGTAAGGGGAAGTGGGTGTCCTTATGCCAGGCTTCGATCGCCATGGGGATGCAATATTTACATATCACCGCTGATATTAGCAACTGCGTTGCATGCGTATAAGCAGAATAGCGACCCATGCTGAATCAGGCCCTGGGACCATTCAGATGCAACCTGAGAGCTCAGCACTGAGCTGTAACTTCAGCAAGAAGCGACGTTGTACTGGCAACAGAGGCCAGTCTGGAAATGGAATTATAGGGGAGGATCCCCAGGGAGTGGATACTCCTACTGGTCTTGAAGCAGCGCTCGGAATGCGCCCATACTGTTGTTTAGGACGGAAGTCTGGCGTGCAACCTGTGTGCCATCATGCTGGGAAGACAAGCTGTGAGCAAGGGGCTGCCATCTCCATCAGGGCCGCCATCAGGGGGGGGACTGCTGGGCCTGTAGTCCCGGGCCCGGAGAGAGAGGGGGCCCAGATGTCGGAATTAATGTATTGGCCATTATTATAAGGGAAGTCAGGCAGAAGACCTAGCGCTGCGCGGGCAGCATTCCAAACAAGTTGCCAGCCGCGAGCCAGTTAAAGCTCGCGGAACGGCCGCTCCTGATTGGCTGCTTTCAGAACGACAACCAATCAGGAGCAGCTACTCCTGATTGGCTGCTTGTGGGACAACCTATCAGCAGCGGCCGCTCCTGACTGGCTACTGGTCCGCGAGCTGTGATTGGCTTGCGGTCAGTGACATATTTGAAGTGCCACCGACACCGACGCTTTCTAGCTGGCTGTCGGTGCATAACTGCACTGCTGCGGCCCTGCAACCCGAGCCCCCGCTCTCTCTGTACCAGCTGAAGCCAGTAAATAGGTAAGTTCATAAGCCCTCCTAATGCAGTAGCCTTTCACTGCACGTCCGCCAGCCCCCCAAGTCCAGACAGCCTCGCCTGCCCTCTGCCAGAGTCTGCCTCTCCCCTACTCCTAACAGCCCTCCCTCCCCTGTGCCTCCCCCCTACTCCAGACTTTCCTACCCTGCCCCGCCCCCCCCAATAAGGTCCAGCATACCCTGCCCTATGCTCTCCCACAGGGGGGCCCTGCCTATTTTATTAGTACCGGGCCTCACAATTTCTGGTGGCAGCCCTGATCTCCATGCTCAGTAACAGGACACTGAGTGGACTGGGCAGGAGCAGCACAGACAGACCTCAGCACCCAGCCAGGAGCGATGTGCAGCGTGAGCGGACCTCTGTGCTATCCCGGACAGGCACAGGAGCGGCAAGAAAGTGGTTTTAATAGTCCAGAGCGTGACACTCTGGGATCTATTAGTGATGTCAGAAGATGACAGCACACGCAGGCCGGTGGCCGTCATCTTCTGGTCACATTTACCAACATGTTTAAAAATGGTCATATAGTTAGGAAAGTATCCTTATTAGGCAGTGTTTTTATTTTGTGATCCTACAAGCTTCAATATCAGATACACTGCCTGTTATCTCCAGCGAGATATAGATAGATAGATAGATAGATAGATAGATAGATAGATAGATATTCAGAGTTGTATGCTAATGCCGTTCTGCGCGTGCGTAAAAGGACACGTGCCATGGGGGCAGGTGGGAGGGATTCGATTGGATCCCTCTCAGGGGGTGTGTCCTGATGAGAAGCCCATAGGCTCCTACTAACGCCATATGAAGATGGCTTTACCATCCGGGACGAAGCACAGTACATCTCAGAAATGTGGTAAAGCCCCCGAAAACTGCATTTTCAGGGGTTTTACCACATTTCTCACATTAATACATCCTGCCCTGAAACAGGCCAAGAATTTTTCCCTGTATTTTGCAGCACGGTCGTTACAATATCCCACAGAACACTTAAGGATCTTCCATCTTTTCCTATAATCTCAATGTACGATTCCCCTCCTTAGCAATCACGTGCTTCTGGCTTTCTGTATATCAGGTTTGCAGATTATAGCTGTGCATTTGGCCTGACTTTACCATAATTTTAAATGTAAAATCATGGAGCATTTTCCGTTACATATCGGGATTGTACTATTGCTCTGTACTATGCTCCTGGCTGTGGCGGAGAATTCTTTGATAGAACATGTTTTTTGTTCATCAGTGTATGTTTTAAATGACCCGTTCCCTTTTTCCACTGTACATGTGCTTGGGTCATTAGAGCTGGAGCATTCTTTGATGGAAACGAAGGTGGGCCACAGTATGGATGACAATGAAGAAAATATCACAGGTCCTTGGTGTGTGTTATTGTCATCAGTTTGCCTACTTGTGCACAGGTCTGTACTTTTGGTTGCTAGGAGGGAGGTGGAGTGTTGATGGAAAAGAAAAAAAAAAACACAACTCACAGGAGATAGTGGGCCACAAAGACCCCCAAATCCTTATTTAAAAGCAATAAACCCAAAGGATTGTTCATCAAGTTTTGCATGTACGTTAGTTAGAAAACCCATCACGTATCTTTGCTCGTTACTTTTTGCCTTTATGTTTTATCAAACATAAACACAAATTACTTGTTTAATGCTGATATATTATTATTTTTTTCATTTATTTTTTTCCTGTTGTTCATTTTTCAATCCTTGGCTGTGACACATGCCAGCATTTGCAAAATGTAATGCATTATGCAAAGTATGTGGACGGTTTCTCTTTACACAATGAAAAAGACAGAAGTGTCCTAATGCACAAGACTTAGGCCTGATTCAGAGCCGCTCGCTTGCGCTGTGCGTTTGAAAGTGGTCTGATGTCCTTCGTACGCTCATGCTTTGTTCTGCACGTGCGCGAACTACACACTGCGATTGCAACCCCCTCGCTCGCCCAGCAAAGGCAGCCCAGGGTAATGAGTAACAGGAGAGGCTGTTTGTGGGTGGTAACAGGGGCTGGACACTAATAGTGGGGGGTGGAGATGCGCACGCAGGCGTGCCTGAGTGTTTCAACGCCGTTTTAGAGGCGTGCATAATTAACAGACAGCGTCATAGTACACATCACTTGCCTTTTTTTTTACACTGATTTCCTTGCAATGCTTGCGGTAGGGTAAAGCAACCGAAAGCACTGCGTTAGCATCCGATGGTGCTCGATGTACCAATGTTTTAATACACTTCCTGGAGATGACGTGTGCTGGTGGGCGGCTCCGCCTGTGCGATTGGGCGTACGCTCAGACAAAGTGGCCGCTTGCTAAAACATGGTGGGCATGCTTAAACCTTGGCGAGCGTCCGCTTCCCATGGCGTCACTTTGACAAATTTGCATATGCATCCAGCGAGCGTACGCAGATAGTGAGCGGGTCTGAATCAGGCCCTTTGTGCAAAAAATCTCTCTGCATGGTGGAAATGGCTGCGTCATCCTATGCACTGCAAGGAACACCTTCAAATTCACAAACTCTTCACTCTATTATCAGATATAAAAAGGAGGTGCATTAGTTCTCCTATTCTAAACTTTCAAAGGAACAGTCCTCAGTCTGCCCAACTCCTACCATTTACTGGGGTAAACATATGCAAATGCTGCCATCTTGCTCCACATATCTACACGCTCTGGGGAGAACTACCTGCACAGCACCGCTAAAGAGTATTTTCTGCGCAGCATCAGCCATTCTGCACTTTGTTAATGAGACCAGGGCCTGATTAAAGGTTCTGGTCACCCTAGGCTAATGCATACACACACACAAACACATGCACACACACACTCGCACAAATGTCAAAGGAATGGTTTCCGAGACATGCCATCATGCAAGTGGTGTGGCTATCATTTTAGACAGTGCTCTCCATCATAGTGCCTGCTATACAATAAAGAGAGCATTCTAGAGACTGCCATACAATACAGACAGCGTTCATGTAACCGCCGTACAATGCAGGGGGCATCTGAATGACCGCTCAGATTGAAAAGGCTCAGCACAAGTGGTTAGTGACTGTGGCGGGATCGTAAGTGCTCATACCGCTTACCCATCCTACACTACAGAGGAGATGCCCTGAGCCCTGTTAGTAAGTAGCCAGCAGTGTACACACCTCTAGTGTCAGGGAGGAGGAGGAGTGCAGCCGGGGGCATGGGGGAGGCAGATCAACTGGGGCTGATACACAGCAAAAATGAGTAGATTTCAGATACAAATTCACCCTTGGTGGCGCCCACCCAAGATCTGGAACCCCAGGCTGCGGCCTAAAGCTTCTGTTTGAGACATGATCATGTGACTCGTAACCTGCCATTACAGAATCTACAGTATTTAAACTTGTGCAATGGTTTTAGTAAAGACTTTTACCATGCCACAGCTGTGGACAGAGTATATATATATATATATATATATATATATATATATATTAGTATATACATACACAAACACACTGAAATGCCAACAGTAATGGAATAGCAGTATGTAAAGGTAATGGTGTGTGGTGTCACAGTACTGTTATGTCTTGGAAATGCCCAGATCTGCATCAGTTGCAATCTCACATTTCGTGAGTCAGTCTGAACACCGACTGGGCTGCTCATGGCAAGGTGATGTAAATTGTCGGGAGTTCAAACAGAGCATCATCGTGGGTGCCCGACGGATGGGACATTCCATTTCCGAAGTTGTGCAGACATTCCTCAATTTCCAGTGTAATGTGTGTACTGGGAATGCCTCATGGAAGGCATTACCACCCACCGTGAACAGCGCAGTGGCCGACCATGGGTGCTTAATGATCAGTGGCATTCTGGAGAGTTCCGATGAATGGTGTGGCCACCACGTTCGCCCCGACATGAACCCAATCGAGCATTGAGCATTTATGGGATGCGGAGAAGAGGTCAATTCGCGCCCAGGAATCTGCACCTACAAATATCAGGGAGCTGAGGGAAGCTAACCAGAAGGTATCCAGGTCAACATCTCTCCAAAGGTCTTCCGTCCACTTCTGGAATCAATGCCACGTCGTATTACAGCATTGCGTTGGGCTAGAAGGGGGTTCCTATGCGATTCTAGGCATCTATCCCATGACTTTTATATACCCTTCATTGTGTGTTTGTATATACATACACATATACACACATATATAATATAGCCTTCCCGCTAGGATGTTTTAGAAAGCGCCCTTCCCATTTTGGCGGCTCCCCGCTAAAACAGCCAGTGTCCCGCAGGTGGGGAAAACTGCGATGTAGCCGGTGAATTCACAGAGAAGGTAGAGCTTGGGGGCAGCCCGTCAGTGCCAGGCATGCTCCCAAGAGTGATGAAAAGGCGGCGCGTCTTAAAGACATGCCCCCTATTCTCGTGGCCTTTTCGGGCGCACGCCAGATTGCCCTTTCTCTAGGTCCGGTGCCTTACCAAGAGTGAACACTATATACACTGAAGCTTGAGCGACATGGTAAAATGTTGTGGTGTCAAGCTGCTAGAGGTGGTTTCAAATAAAGTAAATCCATTTGTTATTTTGTATTCAGACGACATCTTGGGCTACATCTGTTACAGTATTCCAAAACGTTACATCAGGATCGGACAAACATCTATGATGGTTTTATAGCAATAGTTGCATGAATGGCCAACAGCTGATCAAAAAACTGATCCCCCAAAACCTGTCCAGAAAACTGGCGACATAACCAGATGTGGGAATGCCAACAGTTATGGAGAAAAAGCTCATACCCAGCTGTGTGACATGTACGACTCTCAAAATAAAAAAGCGGGATGTTTCTGAACTTTGCTGTATCCATACAACACACCCCAAATTTGGTATTCAGGGAACACCTAAGGCAATATTAATATTTGTAAATTGATAAATAACTTAAACATCTCTAGTCATTTAAGGAACAAATAGGCCCTGTGAAGTATCAGACAAGCCATAACAAAGTGCAAATAAGTTACAAGAAAGATCACACATTAACAGAAATATTAAGTTTATTTAAAGCCTGCCCTAGTAAGTGCAAGTCACTCTCTGCAATTAACAGCATGTAAGACTCTGATTTACATATTGTATTTAAACAGGTTTATTACAGATTAAACAAACAGGATCTGGTATTGGAGAATCTGTATCACACACAAATACAAAGCAACACACACAAATACAAATTAACATTAATAAAAAAAAAATCATAATTAGAAAACATATTGGGGGCCCATTTATCAACGAGTTTTATCATACGCAATGAGTTTTAAAACTCGTTGTGTATGATAATGGTGCTCAGGCCAATCAGCTCCCAACTGTCATCTGTTTGGAAATGATGTTGGGAGCTGATTGGCTGGAGCACCATTTATCATACGCAACAAGTTTTAAAACCCATTGTGTATGATAAAACTCGTTGATAAATGGGCCCCATAGTCGGCTACAATATTTGTTTTGTAAAGTTTTAGCTATGGTGCATTAGTAAAGTAGTTATGCGAACCCACAGGTTCTCAAACTCGGTCCTCAGGACCGCCAAACAGTGCCTGTTTTCCTGGTATCCTCAGAGAATTGCAAGTGAAATAACTGACTCCACCTGTATATCTCTTAAAATGTGTCAGTGAGTAATGAATACACCTGTGCATCTGCTAGGTGACCTGGAAAACGTGAACTGTTTGGGGTCCGGAGGAACGAGTTTGAGTACCACTGCATTAATGAAACAGTCCCAGTAATACATCTGCTGTGCTCAAATATATTGTAGCAAATGTGAGTCATTAAAAGATCATCTAAAACAACTGCTGTGGTTTTATAAACATTGTATTCAATAAAAGAGGCCATTATATTGATATTTGTCCATAAGCAGGCTTGCCATATCTTCGCTTTAATTTGGGGCACATATGAATTCTGTGGCTGGCTGACTTCAAGTCTCCATATCACCTGGTTTTAATCAGCCACAGAACCTGTGTATTTCACGTGTCCCGAATTAAAGGAATGATATGGCAAGCCTATCCATAAGGAGATAAAACTGTTTTCCACATATGCTATTTTTAGCTTACACTGTGTAAAAGTACAATTCTTACAAAATACCAAAATAAAAAAATCTCAGATTAATAGGGAGCTGTGCTGGAGGACGACACTTCATTCATCATGAATAATGATAATACAAAAATATAAATATTATTATTAATTATTATTATTAATAATAATATCAATAATAAAACAGAAAGGCACTTTAATAATTATGTTCTACGGCTTATAATGAAAGGTTATACTAGCTACACGTTATAACACAACTTTTCGCAATGACCACCAAACACGTGGCCGAACTGCACAAATCCAGCCATTCGTACACAGGGCCCGAGTCAGACCTGCTCGCTAGATGCGTTCGCTCGCAGCCGTCCGCTGCCAAAGTATGCAAATCCCGCGAACGCACGGCAAGACATTAGCACGCCCACTAAGTCTTGGCGTGCGATCGCTGTATGTTTTTAGACGCCCATCAGCCTGTCCCAAGACGCAGACTTTCCCTTTGTAACACACGTCATCTCCAGGAAGTGTATTAAACAATCGGTAACATGGAGTAACATCTGCGAGTGCTGCTGTGTGTAATTCAGCCATGTGACGTGTATGTTTATGAGGCGCCATAATTATGCACGCTCCTGAAATGGCGTTCCAACGCACAGACACGCCTGCGTTCGCACCACCACACCCCCGTTTCCATGGACCAACCCCTGTCACCACCCACAAACGGCTCGTCCTGTCACTCATTCTAGTGAGGCGTCTATGTGCAAGGGGCGATCGCTTTGCGACCGCAAGGACTGGTTCGCGCACATGCACTGCGACTTATATGCGTAGATTGCGAACATCGGTAGGCTACGAGCGAACGCATCCTAGTGAGCGGGTCTGAATCGGGCCCACTATCTCAAGCTACTAAATGTAAAGCAGTACACACACGTGCACCTACAACTTAAATCAGCCAATGACCTCACTCAGTTCTGTATCTGGGGGTCCATGACTTCATTAAGTAAAATTAATACTATGCTAGATTGAGACGGTGTTGTGCTGTACTTCAGGGCCACATAACATGGAGGCTCTGTGAATCATACCAGTGCCAAGAGCTCTGAGCAAAGGCAAGGCTGGGGTAACTTGTCGGGAGTCTTTCCCGGCCGTAGGCCCCAAGTTACAAACTTTCTAATAGATGTCAACACGCACTATTTACCATTCTGCCAGATCAAATCCCATTAATTTAGATTTTGATTCTACTCTTTGTGGTCGGTCATTTAGGTAAAAAAATAAAAACAGCCAAAATTGTTGCCCACATAATTACATTACTTGACAAAATGTAATTAAGAGCCAAGGGGTTCACCCATTTCTTCATTTAGTTATGGTTTTGCTCTTTTTTTTTCCTTAATCTCTCTCTATTTGTTGCCATTCTCAATTCACTATATTTAATTGTTATTGCAGGGTTACACTGATCACATCTAGACCGCAAACATCTCCAAAAGTTATTTTTGCGGCTAAATTATAGAACCATATTCTATATAAACATATATAATATAATATGTCCACAAAAATATATATACAGTATATGTGCATATATTTAGTTTTTATATATATTCTTTTAGAATTATAGGAAAAGCACTCACGATTAAGTAATAAACCAGAATCCAGCTCGCTATTTCACCTGAAAATTATTTCGCTTACGCATGTTCTGCTCCTATAAAATTTTCAATAAAAAAATAGCAAGCATTTTTCATATGCAAAAATGCAGACTACTCAACTGGCCGCTCTCCATGGTTTGGGAAATAAATTAGTGAATGTTATAACAGACATCCTATATTGGTGCCACAAAACACATTTCCTCAGTGAAACCTTTGAATGTTATGATTTGTATGACTCATAGGGAGATATAGTTTGTAGGAAGGTGAGTGACAAAAATCCTGCAGACATATTATTCATTCATATTCTCTCCACGTAAGTCATCCAGCTGAGCCTCAATGAAAATATGGCAAAATAATTCCAAAGATTTTAATAATATGGAAAAAAGTGCCCGCTGTCACCCGAGCATGAAACAGTCATCTATAATTAATTCTACATTTTATTTATAAATATTCTTTAATGACACCAAATCATATGCCCAACAAATAACTGATTTTTGTTTTTTAGAAACTCTGCTACTAAAAAAATCATAATTACCAAACAGTACACTATTATACAAAAAAAAACAATTTAGAGATTAAAGGTACACAGTATTTTATTTGTTACTGGTGAAATGTACCGTAGTGTTTCTGTACCCTATGGTGCATGACGTGACTAAGGCAGAGTCTTTATCCCACCACACACACAGAAAAAGATGTGTGTACTGGTGATTTAGGATTTGCACTTTTCTTGCAATCACTGTAGTGTAAACTTACACAATGCTGTGCGGCGGAATGCGCGGCGCGGCTTTGTTCTTTTGCCTTTTTCCTCAAATTAGTGTCTTTTCCGCACTGCTGTAGCACGCAAATCCATTTGTGGCGTACCGGGTATGCGTAACTTATGTTTTTGTCGTATCAGCAGTGCAAAAAGTACACAAATGATTGAGCATGGCGCCTCCTAATAGGTTTGTATACGATTACGTTCTGGTCTGCACAGGCCGCATTTGCATTAATACACACTAACTGAACTTTCCCAACAAGAAAACACATCGTCATGCCCCCTATTCTGCCTCTCTGGCAATAAATGTTGATATAATCAGAAGGTGATTAACTCTACATGCTTGCTTCTGCGTGCGTTCATTTTCTGAGCATGTACATTGCAAACTGACGCAAGATACAATATATTGACGCAGGTAGATGACTTCCCCAGAACATCAGGGAGAATCCTTTGGATTGCGCCAGGGAATGGGAGGGACAAGCCAGAGACGGGGAGGGGGAAGCATGGGAGGAGTGGCTACAGCATAATGTAAGACGTGCCCAGTACGCTTCTAGAGTACACTTAGAGGAAAGGAGGCAGTGCACTTAGAAGAAAGGAGACAGTACACGTAGAAGAATTATCAGTACAGGTAGAAGAGAGGAGGCAGCGCACGTAGAAGGAGGCAGTGCACTTAGAAGAAAGAAGGTAGTGCACTTAGAAGAAAGGAGGCAGTGCACGTAGAAGAAAGGAGGCAGTGCACGTAGAAGAAAGGAGGCGGTGCACTTAGAAGAAAGGAGGAGGTGCACTTACAAGAAAGGAGGAGGTGCACTTACAAGAAAAGAGGCAGTGCACTTACAAGAAAAGAGGCAGTGCACTTACAAGAAAAGAGGCAGTGCACTTACAAGAAAAGAGGCAGTGCACTTACAAGAAAAGAGGCAGTGCACTTACAAGAAAAGAGGCAGTGCACTTACAAGAAAAGAGGCAGTGCACTTACAAGAAAAGAGGCAGTGCACTTACAAGAAAAGAGGCAGTGCACTTACAAGAAAAGAGGCAGTGCACTTACAAGAAAAGAGGCAGTGCACTTACAAGAAAGAAGGCAGTGCACTTACAAGAAAGAAGGCAGTGCACTTACAAGAAAGAAGGCAGTGCACTTAGAAGAAAGAAGGCAGTGCACTTAGAAGAAAGAAGGCAGTGCACTTTGAAGAAAGGAGGCAGTGCACTTTGAAGAAAGGAGGCAGTGCACTTAGAAGAAAGGAGGCAGTGCACTTAGAAGAAAGGAGGCAGTGCACTTAGAAGAAAGGAGGCAGTGCACTTAGAAGAAAGGAGGCAGTGCACTTAGAAGAAAGGAGGCAGTGCACTTAGAAGAAAGGAGGCAGTGCACTTAGAAGAAAGGAGGCAGTGCACTTAGAAGAAAGGAGGCAGTGCACTTAGAAGAAAGGAGGCAGTGCACTTAGAAGAAATGAGGCAGTGCACTTAGAAGAAAGATAAGAGATTTGCAAACTTATTCACCATGCAGGGATGTAATAAATGACCCATAGCCTGTGTATTTTAACACAGATAAACAAAGTCATGCAATTCCGACTTTCCGGTGTGCCCCAGGCAGTGTTTACATAGGTGACCAGAGACAGATCTGAGAAAAAGTAGATGCGTGATGGCCCAAGGTTGTCTCAGGTGGACACAGGACACACCCATAGCAATACTAGCACTATAATTGTAGAACCTAAATGTACGGTTTAAAATTTATTGTAAGAGAGCGAGATGTAAGCTTCAGCAAGAGCTGTAATAACGTCCATGATTTTCTATAATTTTAAGGAAAAAATACACGGCAAATTATATGCTATTTACAAAGGATGTTTAAAATTGTGTACCTGATTGGGATAATTATAGTGCTTATAATAGCTGTGTGAATATACAACAAATAACAGTGGGAGATAAGAACTTTTTAACTCTCACTGACTGAACGAAGTATTTGTGTCTGTACGTTTATTCATGCCTGTGAGAAAGTGACTGCAAATCCATAAAGCCATGCCTGGTAGTCTCTGGTATCCTATAAGCAACTACAGAGGTATTACAGTTTATAGATGTACTGACAATAAAATTGTGCCTTGTAGGAAACCGCAAGATAGCCAGAATTGTGCTATTTTACTCTTTAACCTGATCCTTTGTAAGCAATACTGTGCATGAAAACATCTTGCATCAAGACTCTCTTTAGCCTAATAGCAATGACAGCGTCAATGTTGTGTGCACATACATTTGCTAAAAGCACAGTTCTGGCGTCCTGACCACCTCCATCCTGCTCTAACACAGAGTCGGAGAGCACAAGAACGCACAGCAGGAGAGTTGCATTATTTAAGTAAGAGAGGAGAATAAACATACAGTAAATGCTTTTTGGCTCAAAACCAAACAGAGAAAGAATAATAAATGATAAGAAAATAAAAATACAGAATTCTCTATTACTTTCCTCTATAAATCTGTTGTACACTGCATAACAGTACATCTGTGTCTTTGGTTATTTTAAATGAAAGGAAACCCCTTTAAAAATACAGCCCATTTATCCTTACAGGAAACTCATCAGGTGACCTAGCATCCTGGTAGATGACAGATACCTATTCTCACACATGTTAGAGAAAGTATCACACAGCCAATCGGCTAAACGGCAGACCAACTCCTACCTGGTGATGAGGACGGCATTGTCGTGGTGAGCGATGCCATTTTCTGGAATGGTGTTTCCGTCACTCTGGTGCGAGAGGATAGATTTCTGCCACTTACAGAAGCTGTCCAGGGACTTGTCCGCATGGTGGTTTATCTCCAAGTTTGGCTGCAATACAACACACATACCAGGAATGTTCCAAGCAAATTACTAAGGTCAGTTGTTAAGCCTTTTGAAGACTAAAATGAGACTATAATTAGAAGCAGTGGTTTCTAGGAATAATCTCTCCTTGCCAATATTTATCTCTATAAAATCTGACCCAGAGTTCAGCCAGCGTATTACTGAACAGACATGTTGGGTGTTCCAAATGTAATTGTGATTATGTCAATACAACAATTTCCCATTATCAGCTAAGGAACATTTAACACATCAATACGTCTGTAAAACCTCTACTGACTAAAGCTATATAAGTAGCAAGTGACATTCACACAAACACGATGTAACCATTTACAATTAAAATGTCATTCGAATCACATTTTATGAAGAGCCCATTAGACAATGTATAATGCACTATATTTTCATAGAAATAAAACCAGTAGGCAGATTAAAAGTTATATTACCCAGCAACAGTTGATCTCAGAAAAATGATCACACACTAGGGGCCAGGTATAAGGCAGAAGTAACTGCAGGTAAGATGGGGACTCCCAATTCAGCCACAGGTAAGTCAGCTGACCGCCTAGGACTGAGCTGGCGGCAGGCAATTGTGTGTAATCATTTACCAATGACCAGGCTTGTGAATCGGTCAGCTGTACAGTCAATAATTTTTACACAATGGGCAAAAATATTTAATCATGCGCTTGGTTTAGCCGGGTCGGGTATGCGATCCTGGCGCTGATAATGCTGGGGACCAGAATCCCGGCAGCGTTATCCCGATGGTGGAAATCCCGACGCATGCAGGTAAGTATCCTAACCCTTCCCCTACCTCTAACCCACCTTTCATGCAGCCTAACCCTAACGCTCCCCTCCTGCAGCCTAACCCTAACTCCCCCCCGTCCCGCAGCCTCACCCTAACCCTCCCCTCTCGCAGCCTAACCCTAACGCTCCCCTCCTGCAGCCTAACCCTAACTCCCCCCCCCGTCCCGCAGCCTCACCCTAACTCCCCCGTCCCGTCCCGCAGCCTCACCCTAACTCCCCCCCCCTCCCGCAGCCTCACCCTAACCCTCCCCTCTCGCAGCCTAACCCTAAACCTCCCTCCAGTGCCTAACCCTAAAACTCACCATCGGATTGCAGCCGTCGGTATTATCTGCGCCGTGATGGTGACTACATCCCAGTTTTGCCAAGTCACCAAACCTTCAGTTAAGCCCTGAATTCCTCACAGGGCTGCGGCCCTTGGTTTGACACAAACCAAGGTGCTATCTGTGTGTAGTTTGTACGTTATTAGCTTAATTGCGAAGGATTTAATGGGGATGCTCCTGGTTTACTCCCACAGTCAACATGTCCTCATCATAGTTTATTTGTAAGGATCCACAACCTTCAGCACCAGACAGTGAGAATGACAAATCATATAAAATACAAATCACACAAGCCTTACAATCTATGGGCCTGATTCAGACCCACTCGCGAGCGGCTGTCCGCTCGCAAGTGGGTCGATGGTCTGCACTGAGCATGCGCACGACGGAGGGAGCTCCGTCGTGCGCATGCGCCAGACACGACGAGCGAAGGACTTTCCTTCGCTCGTTGTGTCCGATCAAAGGGGGCGTGCTGTCAATGTTGATTGACAGCACGCCCCCTTTGGTGGGCGTGCCGGGGGCGTGCCTCCCTGACGGGGGCGTTCCCACGGGAACGCCTCCCGTCAGAAGCCGGCCCACTGACATCATTAGTGATGTCAGTGGGAGTGATTTTGGCTCTGATAGAGCCAAAATCACTCCGGAGCTTGCGGTTGAAAACCACAACCGCAGGCTCCGGCTCGCAATTTCGATGGTCGCGATGGTCACGACCATCGCGGCCATCAAAATGCACGCTCGTATAGCCTGTGGGTGGTGACCCACAGCTATACGAGCGTCCAGGAGGACGCTCCATGAAAATGGAGCCCGGCCCTCATGCAGAGCGTGCGCTCTGCTCAGAGCGTACGGCTCTGAATGAGGGCCTATATTCCTTATCACATAGACACACAAACACATTACAGTTACTTTTTAAGTCAATTAACTGACCAGTACGTTTTTGGAATGCGGGAGCACTTGGAGGGATTCCACGCAAACATGGGGAGAACATGCAATATCCAAACACATAATGTTTAGTCAGGAATTGAACTCATGACCTCAGAGCTGTGAGGCAGTGATGCTGACCACTACGCCAACCGTTCTGCCCGGGCACTTTGTGATATTTAGACTGTAGTTAATTCTTTTTTTTTTATTACACGTTAATTGCAGAATGGGAAAATCTTTTTGAATGGCTCTTGTGCAATCACCCTCTGAGACAATAACAAAGCATATTATTCTCCATCCGTCACCACACCAAACACAGGAAGAGTCATCGTTCACTCAGAAGCATATAACAAACTGGTTTAAAAGTGCAGTTTATTCATCGACCTGTGTTCTTACAAAGACATCCACATTCATTACTTTATTTTGGGTTCCAAAAGTTATAGATTTAGGGGTATATTTACTAAAGGTTGATTTTGGCTTTTTACTGTATTTATAGGTGAATTTTCTATGTGATTTGAAAATTTGGGATTTATTAGGAAACATTTACTATAAATTGACTATAAAACCGAATCCCGGCCAAACATTGAATACTTTCACATAGACCAATACAGGATTCTCTCATTTACTAACAGTCGGATTAAAAATCTACTACAAAAAAACGACAGAAAAATCCCCAAATAAATAGACTATTAAAAAACAGGTGATTTTAGCTTCTAAACACGATTATATTAGTAGAAAATTAATTATGACGCCTATAAAAGGAGACACAAGCATGTGGTGCACTGTGACATGCACGTTAACACCTGCACCCATCACCAGTGCTGCATGTAGAGCGCCTTTCTAGGGCCATCTTGGATTTGACACGGAGTCAGATGTGTGAAAAACACTTCACACACTGACACTTGTCACATTTTAAATGCCCAATAGAATTCACCCTCCTATATATACTAAACACTCCTCCCTCTTCACAAAACACCCTTTCAATTTGCTTGTCTGTGTGTTTCAGCCTTTTTATATTGCGTTTCTGTAGCTTACGGTACATGTGGTATGTTTTGGCCAATAGGAGAACATAAGGAAATGTTTGCCGATATTTGTAGGTGATTTTGAAGTGCACATTCCAAATCGACCATTTTTACACTCTTGAAAATCAACCCACATCGCATTTGATTTTGTAACAGATTTCAAAATCGAATGTCAGTAAATTAGGGAATTGGCCAGTGATTTTTACAGTCAATTTGGAGTCGATTTCAGTTGATTATAATTGACATAAAAATCGACCTTTAGTAAATATACCTCTTAGCCTTTTAATAAATAACCGTGTCTCAATTCCAGGTAGATTCTCAAATTTGTCCAAAATACGGCTCCTATGTTGCATGTTATTTTAGGTTTTGCCCCTGTGATGTTTTCACATGACGGATTAAATGTAATAGCCTGCAAGAAGCTGGCAGCTGCAAGAGGTCAGAGATTTAGCCAACTGATTTAAAGCGTCAAATATTTAAAAGGATGCCGCTAACTTTTACATTTACCCAGACATGTTTACTTTCCTTGAATTCAAGCACCTATATTAAATACAATAATATTTTAACGAAAGACTGTTTACTCTACTTGGAACCAGACACCTGGAAATATATTATATATAAATATATATTATATATATATCCGCGGATGGTTGAGTGCCGTGGATTACAGCCATAGGCGTGCACAGCACATTACATTAGCGATTAGCATGTGCACCACCGGAAAAACATGTCTAGCTCTGCTTTCGGGGGTGGTCTATTGAGATGGATGCTGTCTTCTCAGATTGAGGAGCTTTGTCAAAAAAGAAACTGCCATTGTTTGTTATAAAGTAAATATGTGTATATATATTGATAACATTCACAATATAGCTATATATCATATATCTCAATCTCATACACATCACATACATATACACACACACACATATATATTACACACACACACACACACACCTCGACAGGGTTTGGAGGCCCAGGGGAGGGTTAGTCACTGAAGGGCAGGCTGGGGGGCCGCCGGCCACCAAAGGGACCGGCCTGTACTCGGAACTTGGCTGACTTACAAAATGTCTGGTCTTGGCAGAAGGTCAGCGCCAGTTCATGAGTCCTGTGCTGTGCGAGCAGGGCAGGTGCCGGAGAGGGGCCAGGCGGCTGCAGTTAGACATACGCAGCAGCTTCCCCGTCTGCCATTTTTTTTTGTTTACATCAGTAAGCTGCCCGATCAGAGCTGAGCTCCAATCACGGCAGCCCGGCCAGCGGCCAGCGGTAGTGGAGCGGCCCTTAAAGGGAACAAAGGGACCAGGTACCCCCCTTGCACACGCCTATGATTACAGCTAATTGTGTATATATATTTATATATTATTTATTTATAGATTATAATTTTTTTAAGAATTTAAATGCCAGCTCTCACCTGATCTTCTGTGAGGACTATCAAACGGGTCACTATGATATTCACAACGTTTCCTAGGCTGGAATCACGGTAAAGTTTGGCAACCTGACCTCCAGAAAAGAAGAAAACACACAAAGTCAGACAATGAAACAATGAGCCCCTTATTTCTGTTGATTAGCGAAATCACATTTTACAAGGAACTTGCAGATAGCTAGAGGTCCCAGCATGAATGGTACCATACTCATTTCTCAAATGATTGTAAATGTTCTCATGGTGTTTTGATTAACATAAAAAGGGCCCCACTAGAAGTGTCCACTGAAAATATCCTTTGTCTTTGAAATATAGTGTCTGCAATTAAGCCAACGCCAAACCGAAATTTGCATATTTACCTTAATTTGTATAACTCTGTAAGTCTAGCGTAAACAGTTGTTATTGTGAATATATAGAGACCTAGGGCCAAAGAGTAATCGCGGGAGCCGGCACAGTTCAACAGAGATAGTCGGACCCAATTATGCCTTTAAACTAATTGCAGCTTTAAATCTAGTGATTATCTCACCGGCTCCTGCAAAACACAGGATGTACATTTAGCTACTAATCTCTCCTGTCCATTACAGTATCTGTGCACATTTAGGGCATATAATCTGGAATGGAACTGGAATAGTGACAGCATGGCGCAGGGTAGGTAGATCCTAAATTAGTGAGAATGAAAGCGTCCAAATGTAAACAAGCCCCAAACCAGTAAGTAAGATCTACTTGTTGATGAAAACACACTGATACTTTTCAGGGCTTGCTTATGTATTGTGTTTTAGAAGGGGTTCCATGTAAGTGGCCAAGGGAAAGCTTATATGCAAATGTATGCAGCCATAGAGAATATTGCGCCTTATAATTATAACCAATGCAGGGAAATGGCACGAATTATACCATTTGAATGTATACGAGTATCTCGGATTTCTTTTTATTTCCAAGTATATAATAACTACATAATGGGGGAAAGGTGCAATCAGGGAGATTACTAGACTCTTCAGGGAGTCAGGGAGATTGCTACTATTTCAGTAGTCTCCCTGACAATCAGGGAGAGTTGGTAAGTACGCATGGAGATCGTGCTGTGCTGTTCACAAGTGAAGCCATTAAAAATGCAACAGGTTTTGTACCGATAGACTATAATGGAGACCTTTTGCCCTAAGGAGTTGGAGGTGTAGCAGCAAAGTTACTTAGAATTGTAAGACAGCTAAACCCAAGCCTGCAGGGAACGTAACATAGTGGACAGTTTACAGATGTCACTTATTTGCTTGTCCTAATTAGACTCAGGGCCCAATTTTTTTAAATTTGCTTTACAGCCCCAAATATTTCTACGCCCGTGAAAAATAGGATTTGGAATGCATTTTTACATTATTTTATAGGGCAGATGCTGGAACATGGGCTCCAATAAGAGTCCATCAAAGGGCATTATTGCCGTCCCAATAGAACGGGGCATTATTGCCATCCTCATAGAATGGGGCGTTATTATAGAATGGGGCGTTACTGCCGACCCCATGGAATGGGGCGTTACTGCTGTCCCCATAAAAGTCATGGAAACTGCTGCTATGATTGTTACTGGAGGGACCGCAGCAGAAATCTACGATATTAGCTGCTGTACCCCATTCTTAAATAGCTCTGATAGCCTAAATTACAGCAATCCTCCTAAAATGATTGACCACAATTCTAAATAGACTGAAAACAAACAGAACAAACAAAGTTAATGGTTGTTGCAAATAATATTAGGCCTTAGTGGGTCATATGGGGCAGACTAGATGGGCCAAGTGGTTCTTATCTGCTGTCAAATTCTATGTTTCTATGTTTCATATCCAGTCGGTAGAGTGTCATTAAGTGCACAGCTTTTAGCACAAAACAGAGACAGAACAGAGAAATCACAGCACAAGTAAATAAACACAAGGGCATTTGAAATTAACATCATGCAGAACCAGAAAAGGATTCATATCCTAAATCAATGACAAAGAGATTGGAGAACCCACAGGGAATCTCTTCATGATCTTACTTCCTTTCATCACTTGCTAGATGACATTTAGTGGTTGCAGACTATACGTTCTTGACTTTGATTGCACAGAACAAGAACACCTACACAAGGCAGGAAACTCCTTCCATGTGGAGGTAACTCTAGCAAGCATGATAAATGACAGGATGACGTTAGTGCTTCTCCGGCCACTAGAGCAGCACAATGAAGGAAGTATTCAGGATGATAAAAGAAAAGCAACAGGTAATTGACACTTGTAAAAACTAACAGAGGAGTCAGTGTATTGTACAGAACTAGCTCAGATCTGGCAGACACTTGATGTTACAAGCCACAGAGTTCTGTTATAGATAACATCAGCTACTGATCTGGAAATGGTCCAAATCTTCTCTTGCATTTCTTAAAAGCAACCAAAATAATTATATTCAAATTATACTTTATTTCAATATAAAAGGGGGGGTGTATGTTTGCATTTAGTTTTGGTCCCATGTTATATAGACAATATATTATATTTAAGACTGTATATTGTACAAAATACATTGTTTAATGTTTCAATCTTTGCTCTTGAATTCAGACTACAACATAGTTTATGTTAGGGGTAGCCATTCCTAGGCATTAGCACACACGAGGTTTTAAGTGGCCCCCGCGGGATCAGGTGTGCTTCTCCTCCAACACCTTTCCTCACAGAGGAGACCTTTCTGGCACTCTAGACCAGTGGTGTCAAACTCGGGCCCTCCAGCTGCTGTGGACTACATATCCCAACATGCCCTGCCACAGTTTTAGCATGCCCTAATAGCCAAACTCTGGCAGTGCATGCTGGGACGTGTAGTTCCACTGCAGCTGAAGGGCCCGAGTTTGACACCACTGCTCTAGATCCTCTCCAAACAGAAGAACCCAAGCCTGGCCTGCATCTGCAGCGAAGCCTGGGCCTCTGGTGAGTCAGTGAACCCTGCTACAGTCAGCTCAGAGTCGAACAACAGTACAGAATTCTGAACCATCTTTCCGTTTCCAGATTTCCAATTATCCACCTAAAATGAGCAAACTAGCTTCAGGAAGGAAGGAGAAGAAAGTCACTGACAGTTTTAGAACCCATTGATCACCATTGTAAATGTTTGTACTGTATAGTTTGTTGTAGTGGTGGTGGCACTCAAGTAGCTATCTTGGCTTGTAATGTTGAATGTCTGACAGCCAAAGAGAAAAACATTGCCTACCCTTGGTCTATATAATGCTGTGAGAAATGGTAGTTTTAGATTAATATTAGTAATAAACAATGTATTTCTATAAGTTGCTTTAAATGCTATTACATGGTGCAACCTCCTTTTTTAAGCAGCAAGATTTTTTTTATCACCCTGATAGTCAGTGACCATTTTCGATCTACAACACAGCACTACCTCAGGTTGTCAGAGGTACTGCAGTACATAATACAGAGTGTAGCGCTCCCAATAAAGTACCTATAAAATAAATGCCATAACCAACAAAGACGTATTAGGGGAAAAAAACATTAAGACTATGGCTATTGTGGGATGGTCATCAGACACAGGGCGGTTAGATTTAGCATGTAGTCAGTGATGAAGGGGTCAAACTTACAATATTCATTACGCTCAGTATGTAGTGTTCAATATCTTTGCGGCCATGATATCCCACCATCATTTTGTCAGCCACTACTAGTGTCTCCACGAATCGTTCAATGCTGACCGATCTCCTCTGCCGGCGAGGACCATTATCCGTGTCATTATCCCATGGCACCGTAGGCTTAGACAATGTATAGTTTAGCCACCAAGGCTTGTGGTTTCCAGTGAGATCTTCTAGGAAAAATGGAACATTATCAGATGTAATATCATGTAGTCTAATTACTGCCTACTAAGAAATTCAGTTTGCTTTGAAAAAAAAATAAAAAATTTAGTCTTCTATTAGTTTTACTAATAATTCTAATAGGACCACTATGTGCCTCAGCTATGCCAGGAAGAAAAAGGTTTTGCCAAAGTAAATATGTCCGTACAATGCGAATATTCCTACTTATATTGCACCTGGAGCATGGGGTGGTATTTTCCTGATACAGAAGAGTTGAGCCCAATGTAGTGAGAACATGACACCCCAATGATGACTTCTCCAAGGGCAAACACGCTATAAACCTAGATTCAATTCAAACATTCAAAAATTCTATTTACTAAATAGTAAAAATGTCCAAATATAATAAAACAAACACAGAAATTCATAATAGAAACCATTGTAACATAACATTGAAGGGGGATGAAGACAAGATCCCTTTATTACCCCCCATATGACATGCAGAATATAATAAAACTATACTATTCTTTACATTTGTATAAACAAAGCTCCGATGTCCAATCATTTATCACATAACTTGCCATTGTGGTTGTATTCATGGGTACTGGTGTGTGTAATGCACCCCTTTACTCTGAGCACTATTTAGTGGACTGAGCTCAGTAGTTAGCGGTATTGAGAGTACCACGCTTGGGACATTACAATGAGTGGCAGGATGAGAGTACTTACATTGTTCCCTCTAACACAGACACTGGGTTCAGACTGGGTCTACTGCACCCGAGAGGTCTTACTCTGACTGAGAAGGGGGTCCCATTGTGTAGCACTAGAGTCAGAGCAGAGTTCAAGACATAGTCAAGACTCTTCGTAGTGGTTCATCATATTGGGGAGCTTGAGAGAGCTGCTGTTGAATGTGATCTCAAAACTAAACTGTTTTTCAAACTTGCGTGTGCAAGGGTCCCTCTTTAGCACTTTACCCCACACAGAGCCCAGGCACACAAGAGAAACTAATGCGGGGTACACACTTGACCGACACAGTGACCAGGCGACTATTCTGCCGACAGATTTGGTAAGCATACACACTTACCAATCAGACGCTCTAAATATCTGGCCAGACAACAGCACTGGGCGGGCAGTTGTGATATTATGGTCGCTTGTTGGTGCAGCCAGAATAACGGGTCGGTCAGTCTGTCGCTCGTGCACGCCGACAAACGTGCACAATATATCATTCAGATATATTGCATCTGCTGTGCTGCACGGCTGACGCGATATATCTGTAAACGACGCTGTTCACAGATATGTTGTGTGTACTGAATGATATAGCGGTCGTCGGCTGTACAAACAATATATTGTGCATTATGTACCCATCATAAGGCGTACTGCAGCCAACAGGAAATAGGGCAGATGTACCGACAGTCGGAGAGCCTCCATACACTACACAATGTACGGACGCGATCCACAGTCACAGCCTGAAGTTGGATGGACAGGTTTGACAACTAAACCGAACAATCCGGGCCATGTTTCAGCTGTTTTCTGGATGCCAACGCTCATCCTTCAGTGCTATACACAGAACTATAATCATTCAAACCAGTTGTTTGGTCGGGTGGTTTGAATGATTATCGTGCAGCGTATGGGCAGCTTTGGGTAGTCTGCAGAAACCTTGCGTGAGAGACAGCTGCAAGCGTGAGAGTACCTGCAACAAACGCCACTGGATAAAGGGCTGAATGGGCAGTATGCCAGAGCAGATATCTGCTTTCATAATTAAGGCTAACGGCGGTGGGATAATGAATATCTACACTATGCCCTCAGTAAGTAGTGATTGTTCTTGCCTGTGTTTATCCAGTAACAAGAGAAGTAGGAGAGCCACTGGCCCTGTACGTTCTGGCATTTTACATTGGAATTTCATCTGAGGGACTACAAGCTCCACACGTATCTTACCTTTCACACCGCAGTGCCCCTGGTTGCTGGAGTACCTCTGATGGATGGCAGACTTTCTGTAAATAACATGAGGATGGCCCCTTTCGGAGTTAAAGTGATCAGAGTTTTCTGTGACGTTGTCTAAAGGCTCAATAAAATACTCTTCATCTTCAGTAGCGATTACGCCATGCTTGGATGGAAAAGAATAGGAAAAAAGGGATTTAGACAAACTGGAGAGACTTGTGCTATTTGCATTATAGCAGATGACGTCTGGGAAATGTAACGTAAATGTGGATATTCTTACATTTTTCTTATTACAGAACAATTGCATTAATTACCCTGCAGTCTTTTCTGTAATTAACTGTTTATTCACCCTCCCAGTGATTACGTGGACATTGCCAAAGCTTCAGATTTCCTCTCCGTGCACAGTGGCTGGCCTCAAGTACTAGTAACAGGATGTGCTTTTTAACAGCCTGCTTAAAGTGCACACATGTACCCTCCACGCATGAAAGCGGCCACTTTATAAGGCGACCCAATTTTCATGGAGCTTACTGATTCAATGCATCCTCATGATTAGCGCTTCAGCAAACAAATGGCAGCATCCACTGCGTCTAGGTGATAGGTGCACTCCAATCACTATTTATAGAGCGCACACAAATTTCACAGCGCTTTACAAAATATTTAGCCATTCATTAGTCCCTGCCCTAGTGGAGCTTACAATCTATAAGCGCACAACCATACACACTAGGGTTACTTTTCTGTTGGGAGCCAATTAACCTATCAGTATATTTTTGGAGTGTGTCAGGAAACCCGGAGGAAACCCACGCAAGCATGGACAAAATATACAAACTCCACACCGTAAGGGCAGTCGCTGGAATCGAACCCAAGACCTCAGTGCTGTAAGGCAGTAATGCTAACCATTACACCATCTGTGCTGCCCTTAGTTGTGGATTATTATGTAAGGCTATACAAAAATCCTGGTCTGTTGCTGGCATTAGAGGCATGGGGTTCTGCAGACCTAACTTACATACAATGGCGCTGAAAATTAATGTTTAAATTTGGCCTGTCACCATTAATTTACATTCTCTGACCTTACAACACATTATGTAGCTATAAGTTAGGGTGTAAAGCTGGGTACACACTGACAGATATATTGGCCAATCAATTGATCGGCCAATATATCTGGTACCCGATGGCCAGTGTGTACCAGCGATATGTCTGTGAACGCCGCGGCATGCGGGACTCGCGGATGCCTGGAAGATGATGGCCGTTCAGTGTATATGAACGACCATCATCTACAGATATATCTGCAGATCATTCGATTTGCAGATATTTTTGCTAGGTGTGTACACACCATTAGCGTCTATACGCTGCAAAATGCCCTGCGTGACCGAGACGCTTTCTCTTAGCAGCAAAACACCACTCACAGTGCACTACAGACAATGGGATGCAACTTTTCCTGCACAGGAATAAGTATTAAACGGTATGCGGTCAGGAAGCTTCCCGACTGTGAAATCCCAGCATGGGACTAATGATAGGCGCCAAAATCCCAACACCTATCATCATCCACCCGCCGAAATCCCGACGCCCGGCATACCGAACGAAGGTAAGCCGGGCGTCGGCAGCAGACAGCCGCGGGAGGAGAGTTAGGTTTAGGGGCTACCGGGGGGACTTAGGGTTAGGCACCCCCGGGAGGATTAGGCTAGGGGAAGGGGGGTTAGCACCCCCTGGGGGAGGTTAGGGTCAGGCACCCCTCCGGAAGGGTTAGATTTAGGGTGCAGGATGGGGGCTTAGGTTTAGGCACCCCTAGGGGGAGGTTAGGGTTAGGCACTAGGGGGGGGTTAGGGTTAGGCACCCCTAAAGGAGGGTTAGGGTTAGGGGGGGGAGAGGGTTAGGGATAGTTAAAATACTTATCCTGTCGGGATCTTCAGTCTTCTGCGTTCCGGCGTTGGTATTACATCCGCCGGGATTATGTCCGGCCATATGTCATACCGAATCCGTATTAAACACGTAAAAAGTCGGAGGTGAAGCACAATGGGACTTGGCGTGAGAAAAAGCCGCAGCATCATAGCACTTCATATGCAGATTCGTACTCAGTCGTCCACAGATATACAAATGTTGCACATCACATTGATCAGTACAAGCCATGTATGCAACTTAGTCGCTCCGAGTTTTATCTATGAATGATGCTCGGTACGGCTGTCATGCAATAGTGCATGAGGACACATCTGTACCCTGCATGCAAAAATATCTAATAAATGTATGTCCACCCCTTGCACTGCAACATGGTTTGTCCAGGTGCAAAGTTCCTCCTTTTTTATTGCTATGCTCCCACCTCCGAATTAGCCCCTAAATTGTCTGGAGCTTTGTGTGGGTTAGGGAAATTAGATTGTATGATCCTCTTTGACCAGGTCGGATGTGCTATGACATATGTCGGCATGCTGACTAATTAATAATTATAATAAAGCACAATAATGTCGTTAAGCAAGATAAAAAAAATTAATCCCCTAAATTGTGTTACACTGTGTGGATATCTGTTTCATTTATTCACATCACTCTACTGTCAAGGGATGAATACTCTATATCAGGAGTATTCGACATGCAGCCCTCCAGCTGTTGTGGAACTACACATCCCAGCATGCCGTGCCACAGTTTTGATATGCCGTAATAGCAAAACTGTGGCAGGTCATGCTGGGATGTGTAGTTCCATAGCAGCTGTAGAGCCACATGTTGGGTATCCCTGCTCTATATACTAGATTTGGTTTTGTACAAAACATACTTTATTTGGTACATGAATATATTTTGTACAACAACTTTTGATTCAAAATATAACTAATCCCAGAGTTGTTGTTTTGCAAAAAAAAAAATTGCTTTTTAAAATGTATTAACCCATCACTCTCCTAAATAATTAAAGCAGACGTTCATTAATAAAGAATTATTTTATCTAAAAGGGAAGAAAAAAGTCTCGAGGCGGAATCATCCATGAAAGGGAAAGGAAGCAAAAATATGTGCTAAATAGGATTAGGAACACACCACTGAGCAAGTTTAATGCCGTGCCCCATTCATTAAGCAAACTGTAGTGTACTTTCAATACATGACAATTTTAGCATGACTTGGAGTCCCAAGAATAGCACGCAGCTTACTCCAAAAGGTGCCGCTGTGCGAGAGGATTAGGGCACACAGTATGCTATGTTCACATCATCAGCTTCGGAAACCTATAAACGGCTGCTGAAGACTTCATTTCTCCATTCTGTGCACACTACGTACTCTAAGCCAAACACCCTGTTCATCCACAAGCAATAAGCACAGAATGATCTGTGGGGTTACAGTCAGTCACTGCAGAATAAGCAATGATCCAAGGCAAAGGATTAGTGGTAGCAGTGATTTAATTACACCTGGCTGGGCATCATGGGAGATATAGTTCAGCGACAGCAAAAGTTTGTATACTAGTCTTCCTTATTGGCAAGAGTGTTTCTACCACTGATACTGTATAGGCCAATGTAGGGGGTATAAATAACACAAGCACACAGTGCAGTGGAATGAAATCAGATCCATGCACAGATAACACTGAAGAGATTACATAAATAAAAAATAATATGTACAATTAAATTCATATTAAATACTTGCTGTCTATACAGGTAAACATTTTAAGTTTCCACCTGTAGCTTTTGCTAAAACACATTACAGGCAGGAGACAAGGACTTAAGCTCCCTGGGGGATACAAACTTCTATGCATGAGAATGCAGAAGTGGTGGGAGGCGTGTTCGTGAGAGCAGTTGCTGATTGGATGGCTGCTGCACCTGTCCTATAATCAAATCAGGAGCTTCTTGCATAGGCATACCTCCTATTCATAGATAGGTAAGAGAGCATAGAGACTTCAGCTCTGGGGGACTGTATGAGGCAGATCATTCACCTTTCTCCCCAAACCTATTTTTTTTCTAAATTTTATTTCAGTTTCATAGACACAATAAAGAACCAGTGAAATAGCACAAATGTGCATTACAAACATACAACATACGAGACATAGAATGAGCAGCAGATACCCAGTTTTTATAATAGGAAACTAAATTAATTTTTTGCATGACAGTCAAGAGAGGGGAGTGGAGGGAAAAGGGGTGGTAGCAGCATGGCCGATGGAGGAAGAATGGGCGGGGGTTGATAAAGTGATCCAAGGGGAGGTAGTCGGGGAACAAATGATCTTAAGAAGTAAATGTGAAAATCCAGAAGGCTAGGGTTCAGAAAAAAGGGATTTGGAGAATATGGATTGAGTCTGAATGTTCTCGATCATTCCTTACAGTAACCAGAGATGTTCTCATAATACATTCCATCTGGTATATGTGCCAAATCCAGGGTTTGATGGCATGTAAAGTAAGGGCAAAGAGCTGTTTCCTGGCAGAGCGATCTGCCAGGTGGTGGTTGATACAATGGCCCAAATGTAACGTGCTGTCATATTCTGTTCCCGTATTACGGCAATATAGCAGCAAGTTTTAAAGTGGAAATTAGTTTTAAGGCAAGAACAACCTATTCTTTTTGCCATAAAACAAATTGACACTTTAAATCTAACATCCTATATCGCCGGGTCCAGAAGCCCAATTTTGGGGCAAAGTCTAAATAACTGGAAGAGACATTTTAGGAGCAGATGAAATGTTTGGGGGAATAACAGGATATCCATGTCCAGAAGGGTACTAAATGGACCTCACACCTTCCGCCAGGGTGGTGTGAGTTTGGAGAACTCCACCATATATGAATAATTGAGCCATCTGGAAACATTGGGAGATACTCTAGGTAAACAAGAGGGGGTATAGTACCATCGAAATTACAATTTGTAGCTGTAAAATTTCTATTTTGACACAGATTAAACGCTTGACGGTCCAACTCCTTCACAAATGGTAAATGTATAGTTTACAACATGCATTCCATATAGACTACAATTTAAACCTTAGGGCAATTAAATGTGGGCAATACATGATTTCATTAAGGTTCAAATAGTAGTTTAGGTCATAAGATAGTAGAAGAAGTACATGTAACCTACAGTAGGACAGCAGTGTAATGTGTGACAGCTGCATGTGATAACTGGTAAATATCGCAGTGTACTGGGTGATGGCAGCATGGGCTAATTGTTACAGTCTAGTTGTGGTTGATGGTGGCATCATGGAGTAATTATAATGGTATTTTATATTATTTTGCCACACTCGTCTTTAAACAGAAATAGTCTTTAAAATGATGATAATGATAATAATAGTTTAATTCTTACTAAAATATGTAATATGACTACTTCTACCAACAAGTAATTGGTTACTTATTTAGAGTATATGCTCAATGCTAATACTTATCGATTCTCCACCAACATTAGGGTCACAACTCACAGATGGGTAGTGGATGCTAGCCTGTATTTCGGGATTGGCGAAACCTAGTAATGAAACGTGGAATCTAATGTGCTGGCAGTAGTCACCAGGGACCACCACAAGGAGGTTTGGACTTAGCTGTGTCCGACACACAGGTCTCGGTCCTCGGGCTAGCCTGTCCCTTAAAATCCTCTTGCAGGTCGGCGAGCGCCCCTGTACTGCAGTCCCTGTGATGAGAGAGAAGGAGCCGGGCGCAGGAACAGCAGCGGAGCGCCGGGGACTCCCCGTCTGCTGACCACACTGGCTGAGACCCCTGCGCTGCCGGACCCGGTAAGTGGCCACCGGGCTGTGACAATTATTTGAGTACTCCACACCTATTCCTGGCCTGTACTGCTCCACTACCGACATTATTAATATCATGCAGTATTATGTGTTACTTACTTACATTCACATAGATCAGTGTGGACAAGGCACACTTCAACTTCACTTCACTATGCGGCTACACAAAACGTTATTGTTTCCAGAACACAAAACAAACACAGCTGTGCTGGTCTTTGTTTTTATGGTCTTGGTCAAGAACACTTTATTGGCTTGCTCCTCCTGCCATTTAGATTCTTTTTTCTGCAAGATAATGATCATGGTCGGTCGTATGTTCAGAGATGTTCAAGACTAATCTGGAGGAGTGCCTGGGAAACGGGGAATGATGAGACAGTTCTACAGAGTACGACACTCCACAGCCCTGCATGGCTGAGTTTTTCCTCCCACTCAAGTCACATTGCCAAGCTAGTTTGTGTAAATACAGATGTGTCCACATACATTTTAAGGGAAAAAATTGCACAAAATGACACTCAGCGCTACAGAGTCGCAAAGCGTTCATGCGTTGCGTAACGTGACTTGTAGCGCACAGAGGATAGCTGTATGTGGACACATCTGTATCTGGATGAAAAATTGGTGGAGTTCAGGAAATTACAGATTATGTAAATAAGGCTTTTAGTGGAGGTTTGGTGTATTCTGGGAGATTCTATAGTGGATAATGGTCTGTCATTAATATGGTCCACAACATAATAAAAAAAAAAGGTTAACAAGCTGAATTTGATATAAAAAAAAACTTGGATGTCTGCAAAAGAAAAGAATATGAGATAGATCATGTAAATATTTGGTGTCTGGAGGAAGTTTTTGTCATATAGGGCAATGACGAGGCAAGAGGAAGGTTAAAGCCTGTATCATTAGGGATATATTGTTAAGAGTTATCTCAAATGAATAAGGAGTGCCAGATGACTGGAATAGAGGACGTGCAAAAGCCAGAGAAGGACAGAAGTCAAGGTCATCTAGGCTTTGGACCTCTCTATCAGCGATCAGACTCTGTAGGAAACAGGGTCCATAGAATGCATAGAACTAATTGAGGTAATAGTATTTAAACTGGGGGAAATCCACGCCCCCGCCTCGAGATAGTGGTTGTAAAAGTTTTATGCAGATTTTAGGACTCTTTCTTGCCCAACTTAATAGAATGTATGTTTGAGGAACCTGAAGATGCATGGAGAGGTTCAGATTGGCACTTGAATTGGTATAGAAGTCTGGGAGAGGACATTCATTTTGATAGTATTAATACAACCTATTCATGAAAAAACAACAACTAGTGTAAAACATGGTGTTGATGTAGGTGCTTAAATATATGATTCAGGTGCCATATGAAGGGAAAGGCCTGTAATAATGATCTCAGACACTAGACTATGTGTACCCAGCCCGACCTCGGCAGAAACGGCACCCAGCGGAAGAGCCGGCATCGGCAAGTGCATACACATTTGCCAATGCGGGCAGCGATGGAGCGGCGGCCGGGCATGCTGCATTCAGCAGCATGGCACTCACTAATGACATCCCCCGTCGAAGCTGCATATAGGGCAGATGAAAGATGTAGCTGACGTCGCGCGGGAGCACGCATAGTCAGCGATATAGCGGGTACACACCAGACGATTTGCCCAATATGTCGCTCTAACCCGCTGGTTTGGACAATATATCATCTAGTGGTACCCAGTATTAGAAGAACATCGTCTACATAAAGGGCATGTCTCTGCAATCTTCCCTACTTTAATACCGCAAACTCTGCAGTGCCCAATCAGCAGGCAGGGCCAGATTAACAATAGGGCGGATGGAGCTACAGCTCCAGGCCTCCAGATAAAAATAGGCCCATCAACATGACAGAATGATTACCAGCTGCCTAACTAGCCAAAAATGTTAAGTATTTAAATAGTTTTTTTTAGTCCCCCCTAAAAAATTAATTATGCCATTTTTCCATTTCAATGTAGTTAGGGAGACATAGTGTTCATAGTGTAGGGGGTGTACCCACCAAGGTGACTCTGAACACACTCACACAGCACCGATCACAGCTATTCCCCTTCTCAGTATAGGCCTTTGAACATTTTTAGCTCCAGGCCCATGTGGGCCTTAATCCGGCCCTGTCAGCAGGTAGGGACGATCTTCAAAATTGGTCCACTTGACTTGGACAAAATACAGATTTTGTCTAAGTCAAGTGGACCAATTTCGAAGATCGTCCCCACCTGCTGATTGGGCACTGTGGAGTCTATGACAGTTGCACCCACCCCAACTTTGAGGGTTATAGTTTCACTACTATTGCATATTGTGCACCAAAATTTTCCCACAGTTAGATGTAAATTTACTAAATTGATAGTTTTTAGAAGAGAGTTTTAAAAGTGATGTTGCCCATAGCAACCAATCAGATTCTAGCTCTTATCCTCTAGAAGGTGCTAGTTAAATGTTAAGTAGAATTGCATTGGTTGCTATGGGCAACATCACTTTTAAAACTCACTTCTAAAAACTCTCACTTTAGTAAATTTACCCCTTAGTCTGACATATATGACAATATTCAAGTAAAATGTTAGCAAAACTGCAGATGGTCAAGTGGGGATCCCTGATCCACTTGACATGGAATGACCCAAAACTAAATATATGCGTGATACTGGAATAATATTGGTATAATAAAATAAGGTCACAGATAATGTAGTTAATATTGGGTACTGCTGATTTTGAAGGGACACTAATTATGTAATTATGTAGGGAATAGGGGCATGGTGAGTACTTTATAACCCCCCACTGAACTTCTCCTACTCCCTCTCCACACTGCTGTTTCCGGCTCCCCCTCTGAGATGGACTCCAGCTGAACTCTGGACAAGGAGACGGTGATTTCCGGAGTCGGGGGTCAGCTGCGATTGGATGCTGCAGATCTGGTGCCGCCTTCTCAAGTTCCTGGTGAGACACAGAAGGGCTGGGTTTGCCTATTTCCCGCCGGCTATGACACAAAAATGTTATCTGGAGCAATGCAGATGCTGATTAAGGACAACGAAACTGGCCTCACTGGGGCAAGAGCTGCCAGTCTCCAGGATAGTGCTAGCGGAGGTACTCTCAGTTATGGCAGGTGGGTTTCTGGATGAAATCCTGTGGCGCAGACCGTGCATCCTCCTGGCTAGCCTGCCCTTCATTGCCAGGGCAGTTGTGATGGCTGCTGTCCAGGACAAGGAAACCCTGGCTGGGTGGGCATGTGACAGTGGGTAAGCTTTCTATTTTAGGCTTAATAACAGGTTTGCTGGCATATTAGAAATTATGGACAGATCTTTGTAGCATTATATTTGTTTATGCCACTTATATGTGGCATATTATATGAGCAGTTCTGTGTGGCACAATAATGTAATTTAACTAGAATTTTAAAATCCTATTTTTTCTTGTGAATGTAAAAAATATATATTATTAGGCTGTAGTGTTATAAATATTGCTTCAGATCACAAATTAATTCCCCTAGTATCTATAGGCACAATGGTAAAAAGAGGAAAACAATAACAAACATGGGAATAGATTTAGAACACATAACAAATAAGCATTTCAACAAATAAATTGCTATAAAAATACATCAAAAGATTCTAATTTTCTTAATCAAAGGTAAAAACTGACACTGAAGAAAAAAAAAATTCTTGACAATTTTTAACAATTCTCAAAAACATCTGTGCCTCTACTGGACTTAAAGAGCCGCATTCAATTATCGATTAGGAGTGTTTGTGCAATCTACAGTATCAAGAACAAAAAACACAATGAAAAGCTTTCTATGGGTGACCATCCACAACCAGGGAACCCAAGGAAGATGATGGAATGTGAAGATCAAGATCTTCGGCATATGAAACTCGCAGATTGGCACCTCACGTCCCCTGAACATCTGTCACAATGGACACCAAAAGTAGAGGTCAAGCAGCTGGTCTGAGAGGAAGTATAGCAGCAAAGAAAAAGCCCAAGTTCCAAAGAATTTGCTGGCGCACTTAGGATAAAAAACATAAGTTGTGGACCAGTCAGCAGGGGAGAAAAGTTTTTGCTTAGTTGGAAAACCAAACAACCCCCTACATGAAATGTTTTCTACATGAAGAATATCAACTGGAGTGCCTCGATCTGACTGAAGCATCCTGTGCAGATTATGATTTGGGTCGTCAACAGCTGGTGTCGGTCGTCTTGATATTGGTGATGGAATCATGAATGATGAATGAAAAGTTCTTGTAAGCAGTAGGCTTCCTTCAGTTAAAGAGAGGTTTCCGGAACATGCTATTATGCAAACCAGATGGCGAAATGTCCAGCATATTTAATGACCAGGGCAAACACCAGACTTCAACCAGATTGAGACTATTTGGCATACAATTAATACAGGATCTCTAAAATCAAACCAGCAACCAGAATAAAGCAGATTGAAGCTGTTATAGAATCAAGGAATCGGAATTTCACGATTGATCTGTTGGAAAACCTTGTACAGTCTATGCTGAAACTTTGTGCCACAATTATCAAGGTTAAAGTGTGGTCAATTAAATATGAATAACTTTAATATGAATTTGCAAGTAATGTATTTCATTTGAATAAATGCTATTTGGTTTGTATGACTATTTCATGACCCTGCTATTCTATTGATACAATATATTTTCTCAGTTTGTAGTTGGTCATAGTCCTTGGCATCGGTAAGGGTCAAATCAAAAATATGCCTTTTGCGGTTCTCCTGACAGGAAGGGTGCAAAAAACCTGCCCACTCATTTCTTGGCTAACTTTCCATCTCAGCTGTTCTTCTGAAAGTTAAATATGCTTCAACATCATCACTCTCATCTTTTGCAGAAAATGACTAGCCGACATGGAGCTGAAGCTACTTGTGACATCCATAGAAGCATTTCCATACAGGGCTGCTACATGCTCCACCACCTCTTTTAAGAACTTGCAGTATTGGTGCTGTTGCACCTAGATCTCCTCAACATCTAATTGCTGTTCTCGTCGGGCCTCCACAATGGCCAATTGCTGCACCCTAGTGGCTTCCTGCTGAGCCCTGATGGCTTCCTGTTGTCCCGATGTAGCCTGTAACAAGGCCTTAACTATGTTCTCCATGTTATCTCTTACGACAGGCGAGAAACATAATCTGGCTTCCCTATATGCAACAGCTCATGACACCACCAAAAAGTTCACAATATTACAGACTTTTTCCTCAAAAAGAAAAAACAAAAAATGGGTGTCTGTCACTTTAAATTTTCCACATAGGTTTTTATGGTAGCAATATAAGTCCAATGCTTGCATTCTCTACCATGTGTGGCAAGATCAGGGTAAGGGTACCATCTCCTGGCGTAAACTGTTGCACTTGTCATGTAGCAGCCAAGTAGTAGTACACTAGTCCGTGGCCTTGGTACAAGTATACGCAGCTAGTTTTATTAGCGACACAAAAAATATAAACAAAAATATAAAAGTAAATTCTGTCTTATCTGGCTATAACAAATTGATTCCCTCGATCAGAATGGAAAGTCCAAACACCCCTCTAACAAAACAGTGTATCTCAACAGGCCTCCGATTTGTTCACCAGGCAGTGAGAGACCAACTACAAAAACTGCCACACCCTTTATCAACCTCTCACAGGTGGTCTGGCAATCAAGACTAAATCAGCTTCCGTCTACCAGGCGGAAGTTAAAAACATATTACAACTTTTCCAGCATTTTTGTCACAAATATACACGCACCACAGAGCTCAAATTATATAGTTGATAATACCACATTGGCCTTTTCTGTTCACATAGCTGTAGAGAGATTTATCTTCAGTGATTAGTTCAGGAAAGGAGTACCCCTTGTTGAGCACTAGTTTGTGATATTGTAAATTGCATGTGCACTTCTCATCCCTTAGCTCAGATTTACCAATTTATAATTGAGATGAGGTGGTGGTCTGGATTTGATAGAATTATTTTTTAAAGGATATGGTGTTTGGCTAAATCCTGAAACATGATTTGATGTAAGCCTGATAGGTGCTATGGTTAGGCGGCACCTAAAACACTGATTGAGTGATGTAATGGTAAAGATTATATAAACACACACACACACACACGTATACATGCACATGTATATATATACACTAGAGATGTGCGGTTCGGTTTTACTCGGATATGTTCGAATCTCAAAAATGGCATCATATTGGCTATCCAGCTGTCACGTGTTTTAGATAAGATAATTCCGAACTAATCCGAACTTGCGCTAATGTGGCGAAAAGAACTAAGTAAATCCGAACCCGTAAATCTCTAATATACACACACATAATGATCGGAGGAGAAATCTAAATCAAATCATTATATTTCAATATTTGGTGTGACCACCCTTTGCCTTCAAAAAAGGTTCAATCCTTCTAGGTACAATTGCACACAGTTTTTGAAGAAACTCAGCAGGGAGGTTTTTCCAGACATCTTGGAGAACTAACCACAGATCTTCTGTGGATGTAGGCTTGCTCAAATCCTTTTGTCTCTTATTGTAATCCCAGAAAAGACTCGATGATGGGGGATCTGTGGGGGCCATATCATCACTTCCAGGAATTCTTGTTCTTCATTACGGTGAACATAGGCCCTCATTCAGAGCCACTCGCTAGCGGCAGTACGCTCGTTCCGAGCGATGTTCGCACATCTGCGCATGCGTACGGATCGTTATACGCATGCGCGAACCAGTCAGTGCGGCTGAAATTCATGTGCTCGTAATATAGCGAATGCCTGCTATTTTGAGTGACAGAATGAGGCGTATGTGGGTGGTAACAGGGGAAGGTGCTTGAAAACGGGGAGTGGAGATCAGAACGCAGGCGTGCTTAAAGGTCAAAACGGGCGTTTTATGGGTGTGCATAATTAATACAGCAGCGTCATTGACCACGTCACTGGGTTATTTTATAGCCAGAACTGCTCGCAAGATTGTGGTAGCAAAAACCAACCACAAGAATAGCGAGCAGTTCATACGCTGGTCGATGTACTCGATTAATCTAATAAATAGCGGACCTGACGTATGGTGCGAGCGGCCAGGGGGCGTTTTTAACAAATAAACAAGCGTATGTTTTGCTCGCTCGTTCAGACTTAGAGGTGTGAACAGACTGCAATTTGCGAACGGATCATTTGAATAGCCACCCCTTGTTTTTGAACGAACGACCGCAAATAGCGAACGGCTCTGAATCAGGCCCATAGTTCTTAATGACATTGACTGTATGTTTGGGGTCGTTGTCCTGCTGCAGAATATATTTAGAGCCAATCAGACACCTCCGTTATGGTATTGCATAATGTATAAGTACCTGCCTGTATTTCTCAGCATTGAGGACACCATTTATTCTGACCAAATTCCCAACTCTATTTGCTGAAATGCAGCCCCAACCTTGCAAGGAACCTCCACCATGCTTCACTGTTGCCTGCAGACACTCATTATTGTATCGCTCTCCAGTCCTTCAGCGAACAAACTGCCTTCTGTTACAGCCAAATATTTAACATTTTGAATCATCAGTCCAGAGCACCTGCTGCTATTTTTCTGCATTCCAATTCCTATGTTTTTCTGCATAGTTGAGTAGCTTGTTTTTTTTTTCCACGTCGAATGTATGGCTTTTTGATGGGTGTACCTGGGTCCCACTGGTTTCAGCCAGTTCTGAGCTGATGGCACTGCTGGACATCTTCTGATTTCAAACAGCAGTAAGCATGATGTGTCTTTCATCTGATGCACTAAGTTTCCTTGGCTGACCACTGCGTGTATGGTCCTCAACATTGCCCGTTTCTTTGTGCTTTTTCAAAAGAGCTTGAACAACACATCTTGAAACCCCAGTCTGCTTTGAAACCTTTGCCTGGGAGAGACCTTGCTGATGCAGTAAACTACCTAGTGTCTTGTTGCTGTGCTCAGTCCTGCCATGGTGTATGACCTGTTACATGAAACGGTCTCCCACAACCTCACCTATGTAACAGAATTTGGCTGTTCTTCACCCAGTTTTAAGCCTCCTACACAGCTGTTTCAGTTAATGATTGTGCTTCAACCTACATATGAAAATGATGATCATGATCACCTGTTTGGTATGATTAACCAATCATACACCTGACTATAATCCTACAAAATCCCTGACTTTGTGCAAGTGTACCTAGAAGAATTGATGCCGTTTTGAAGGCAAAGGGTATATTTATTTGATTTAGACTTCTCTTCTGTACATTCACTTTGCATTTTGTTCAAATACATACACAGTATATATCGCAACACTTTGTTGTATACTACTAGCAATCATCCTCCAAAATTGAAGGACAGTCTACCGGTCTCTTAAGAGTACTGAGGAACAATACGGATCCAGTGGTGGGTGAGCAACAATTACTTGAGATGAAGGAACGATTCCTGGAACGGGGCTACAGGAGAAAGACCGTGGAAGGATGTCTCATTAGAACACACCGCATGCGGTCAAAGACACAAACGTGTACGAAATCGGATGTTATTCGTCACTCAATATGATGGAGTTTCAAACTCTGTGGCGAAGTTCCTCCGTAAGCATTGGCCCATTTTAATGTCTGACCCTACTTTGTGTGATGTGGCACAGGAACCACCTATGATGGCATTCAGGACGGGTAAGAACTTGAAACAATTATTGATGCATCCTCCCCAGTTGAGGGCATCAAATGATAACACCTGGCTTCTAACCCAAAAACCCGGATGCATTAAATGTACTGGTTGCACAACGTGTAGACAAAGGATACCTAGCTTGAGTTTTCCTCATCCGCATAGTGGCCGCCCCATTCCTATTCGTTATGAACTGCAACGTCTACTAGACTCTGTGATATATCTGCTTACGTGCCCCTGTGGGCTTGCATACGTGGGTTTGACATCATGCAGATTCCATGACAGGATGGCCAACCACAGGTGTACCATCAGACAAGCATTATCTACCAGGAGTTCTGATAAACCGGTAGCTCAGCATTTTCTCTTTAGAGGACATCAAGTTTCCTCATTACGTTGTCGTATTATCGATTGGATCCCGCCTCTTACACGCGGTGGTGACCAAATGATGCTTTTGAAGAAGTTTGAGGCAAGATGGATTTTTCGCCTGGGAACAGTAGCACCGCATGGATTGAATGAATGCAGATAGCAGACTTATTTTTGTATGTTTCCAATTTTTTATTTATAATTTTTCATATATTATTTGTGACCAATACACCTTTGTTTATGTTTTATTTTTTCTTGTTGTCATTATTATTAGGTTGTATTTCTATTATGCATTATTTTGATTTTGATATATTTGTCTGATGATCATATTTATATTAAATGTTTTCTCCCATATTTACCAGGTCCCTATAAATACTACAGCCATGATTATATCCCTGTTTGTGCTCCATGCTGGAGCAAGTACATTATTTGCTATGTTTATTTCTCACATTTCATCAGTAGATGGCCGTTCCAGTACCAGAACTTTGCGTTCCAGTCAGAACGTTGGCTTGTGTTTATCATGACCACAACCCGGGTTTTGCTGTGTTGGATGCAGGCCAGCTGGATGTCCTGGAGATTGGCTGGAAGAATGGCATGAAGCACGTGATTAGAAGCACGTGTGCCAACCGGATACTTGTGCCACTTGCCGGATGTGAGGCGGTGTACCCGGCATGAGGATTGGATCATGGCTGATTGGACTTAACGCCATTAGGTGAGTGAGGAACTTTGACCTCTCGGTCTATTGTGACGTATGACATTATGCGCTGAAGCGCAATGGTTTTTGACAACTTCTTTGGATAGTAATAGGAACCTGGTAGACGTGGTTAGTGTTACGTTGCTTCTGGGTGGGCTATATGCCCTGATGCATATTGCCATGTGGTTGTGCCTCCTGAGGATGGCCCTATATGGACCGAAACATTGAGATACCTCCTTGAGCTTTATATCTGTGGTATGACGAATATGGAATAAATACTATTATTACTTTTCTAAAAAGAATTTGGTGTGTGCTCCATTCTTTTGCTCTATATATTTGGACCCCAGTTTGGAAGTCCTGGATGCACCCCAGTGGATGATGACTGGTGGAGAGGTTGCACTCTGACTGAACTGGTTAACTGTATAAAAGACACCTGTCCATACCCTCAAACAAACAGGTGCCATTAATACAGGTAACGAGTGGAGGATAGATGAGCTTCCTAAAGAAGAAGTAACAGGTCTTTGAAAGCCAGAATTCTTGCTGGTTGGTAGGTGTCCAAATTTTTTTTTTTCAGAAAGAATATACAAATAAATTATTTAAAAATCATACAATGTGATTTCCGGAATTTTTTGTTCTGATTCTATCTCTCACAGTTAAAGTGTACCTATGATGGAAATTACAGACATCTCTCATATTTTTAAAGTGCAACAACTTGCACAATCGGTGGCTGTCCAAATACTTTTTTGCCCCACTGTGTGTGTGTGTGTGTGTATGTGTGTATATATATAATATATATATATATATATATATATATATATATATATACACACACACACACAATACACATACACATATATATACACATACACATATATATACACACACAAATACATCAGTGATCCGGCACTCACTTTTTGAAAAACAGATGTAATGCTTGCTTAGGTGCCCTCCTTTACAGGGAACGGCGTCCCCACCATATACATACGGTAGAGGCGGCACTCAGAGTTCTTTCAATAAAGGTGAAGCAGTGCTGTGCTTTATTCAATAATTCATCTCATCGACGTTTCGGGGCCATCTGCCCCTTCATCAGGATGTCACAGATGGATATATATAAAATTTGAGTAAAGTAGTGCAAGGAGTATTTATATGGCGCTATATCTGCCTTTGTTTGATAGATCACGTCATCTAGTATAAAGTTTTGTCTAAAATTTTAACAGCTGTTTGTCAGCATCAATGTTTACGAGCTCTAATCCTTAATGAACATAATTATACATTTCATAAATGTCCTTACATAATCAGCATTCTCCCCAGAATCAATTTCACCAGCGCTCCAACCTGCTTATTTTTACCTGCCACCCGGCGCTATCCTGCTCCAGGGGTCTGACGGACAAAATCAGCATTGCACTGCGCATACGTTACCTTCTTTTAGAGGCAGGGCGCAGTTTGGACGGTGAGAACATTGCAAAATGGTAGATGGAGAGTGCAAACGTGAACTGCGTCTCAGCGTACAGCACTGCCCCTCAGCATACAGCTCTGAGCTGTGCCTTAGTGTGCAGCACTGTGCCTCAGCGTACAGCTCTGGGCTGTGCCTTAGTGTGTAGCACTGCCCCTCAGCATACAGCTCTGAGCTGTGCCTTAGTGTGCAGCACTGCGCCTCAGTGGGCAGCAGTGTACCTCAGCGGGCATTGCCAGCAAGTGGGCTATATCTGCAAGAGTCTTTAAAAATTATTGAATTATTTACTTTAAAATATGTTAATCTCGAGGTCATATCAATATAAGCATTTCAACATTTTCCATTATTACAACGTATTACACCCAGCTGCTATTGTGAAAGCCATGCTCTAGGGCAGGATGCTCCTAGTCATCACTGGAACGATTTGCTTACAGAATGAATGAATCGGTTTAAATTCAAAACAATAAAATACAGAAAACACTTAAGAGTGCGGCTGCAGAACTCAATCAGGTCACCGGCCTGCTATGTGTTATTAACACCCAGGATGTGGCATTTTCTAGTGCAGCCTCTTCCTGTACATTGCTGAGAGCAAGAGTGAACCCTAAAACTCTCTGCTTAATATTACCAACAGGTCATTGTAACACTTGCTTAAGGGGTGTTTAGGTAAATTTAGCACACCACAGAGTCCCTGTCCAAGAATGCCATTGCATTTGGATAGCACAGACAATATATTTAATGTAGTTTGATGGGCAAGTTACCAGTTTAGGGATTCATTCAATTGCGAGTGATGCAGGCAAGGCGTTCTAGTGCACGCATATGGCACACTTGCAGAATCCCCAAGATTTTTCTATGCACTCCTAATGGAAATGGGGACGATTTAATGTGCAGTTGCTGCCGTTTCTAAGCTGTCACAAGGTCACATTGGGGGAGATGTATGAACCGCCGAAGCAGCATCAGCGCACGTTATGTGCTCTGATACCGCTTCTCCCCCATGTATGATTGGGGGTCTGGGAAGTAAATGACAGGGGCGCTATGCGCCCATCATTATCGGCACTGCTATCTACAAGATAACAGCGCCGATAGTCTGGGCTATGTATGAATGGTCAGTTCCCCTGACCGTTCCACCCGCTACAGCTGTCGCTATTGACAGCTACAGCCTAGCGATGCCCTATCCTCACAGCAGGGACAGAGCTGCCGGCTCCAGGGCTGCACGCGGGATCTCGCGATGCTTGCGAGATCCCGTCATGCTGAGTTATCAGTCCTCTGCTCCGGCTGATGAGATGTTAATACATCTCATTGTTAGAGCTTCCTGCTTCACCTCGGCAAAGAGGCGAAGCAGAAAGTGTTATAGCAGCACATTAATTGTCGCTATAATACATCCCCCCCATTGTGAGAATCGACCCATTAGAGTCTTAAAAAAATAACATAAAATGAGAGTTTCAAACAGTGAATATAAGAATATACAATTACATCACAATACTGTATTGTTTCATTTATACTTAAACATGATATTCATAAACATTGCAGCAACTAGTAAAAAAAGCCGTTACTATTTTCTATACAGTATAATAAGCGAGTGTGTGTGTGTGTGTCTATTTGTCCTTTATGCACAGCCAGAATTTGGCATGGTGGTATAGTTTGACCAAGATTAGGTTTTTGGCTATGTTTGAAGCTCATCAGGGCCATGGAGGTCTACATGGTACCCACCAAGTTTTTACATTTTGGTTTAAGCAAGTTTGTCTAAATGTGCACTGATCTGAAGGCACAGGCTGATATGTACCAGTGGGAGGCAGGCAGAGCTCCAACAGAAGAGCAGCAAGTCGCAGGATCAACTGTCACACTACACCTGCACTGACAGTTACTAATTTCCTCCAAGCACATTTTCATCTGCCATGGTCTTCAATGTTGGTCTGCAGAAATTTCTGCTCGGCAATGATTTTCTGCACTGATTTCTGAAACCACAGTGATTTGGGAAGCTATGCTGATTTCTGTCCTGTAAGTCACTCTGCTCCTGATATACCCCATTCCAAACAGTAATGGATAGATAGGTCCTTTTCAGGGTTAAAACCATGTCCGCAAACAGTGGGGTCCTTTTTAGGATCAATGGAAGGGGTTATAGACTAGAACAATGTAGACAAATGAAGGCAATGCATGTAATTCAAGATCCATTCTACAACCCGGGCAATGCCAGGTATCCGAGACGTAGGCAAAACAAATATCAGGTCCATACAAAAAACAGACAATTATGTAATCAATTTTATATTATAACTAGAGAGAGAGAAAGAAAAAAAAAAAAACAGAAGGGAAAGAGAAAGTAAGGAAAAGAAAAAGAAAGAGAAGAGAAAAGAAAATCCTCTGGGGTGGGTCCTAAGGATAGAAACATAAAAAAATTACTATATATGGGTGGCTATTACAAGGCGAAAGGTTAAGGGGCGTTTTGAGAGGCTAACCAAGGGTTCCTTATTCTGTTGAATGATTTAGAAGGGCGATTGATAATGCTAGTCATATACTTCAATTGGTAAATACACCATATTCTAGATAAAATAGACTTCATAGATGGGGGGGGGGGGCAGATTCTTTCCACCCTGCCGCCAACTGGCAGGTCGTAGCAGAGACTATGTAACGCAGTTTATTTGGATGCCTAGTCAACATGCGGAGATCTGAGGATGGAGAAATATTTAGGATCATAGGGAATGGAAATATTAAGTAAACGTATGATAAGACCAACAACTTCCTTCCAAAGAGGTACTATCTTTGGGCAGGACCACCATATATATGAAAAAAGGTGCCTTCATTGGTACATCCTCTCCAGCATCTATCTGATGTATCGGGATATATTCTGTGCAGTCGAGAAGGCACATAGTGTCCCATTCAAGAGCCTATGCGCTCGCAAGCGGGTCACTACAAAAGGGGCGGCTGTCGATGGTGATCGACAGCTCGCACCGTTTTGTAGGCGGGGCGGGGGGTGGCTTGCCAAACGGAGGCATTCCCAAAGGAACGCCTGCCGTTTGGGGGTGGCCCCACTGACATCACTCCTGATGTCAGTGGTGAGCTTCCGGCTCTATTAGAGCCGAAAGCTCACTGGGGCATGCGGCAGACGAGACCCTACCACAAGGGTCTCGTCTCAAGCCCCGTTGGTCGCGATGGACTTGACAATCGTGACCATCAACCTGGCCGCTCGCTAAATCTGTGGGTGGTCACCCACAGCCTAGCGAGCGGCCAAGAGGTCGGCTCTGAACATAGAAGCGGCCGCCCTCATTCAGAGCGAGCGCTCGCATTTTGCGAGCGGCTTTGAATGAGGTCCATAGTACCATCTGTATAGTAGTTTATAGGTATTCTCTTTAATTCTGATGCAAACAGAGCATTATCCCAGACCACTCCCCGTCGTCTAAAAGGGGTACCCAGATCCACCTCCCAGGCCCTTTTGTGGGAATTACGTTGAGAAGGCTAGCTTATTATTATATTATTAATAAATAAATAATAAATTATATTTATTTATATAGCGCTCCAATAGAGCTTTAGGCTAGTAATATAATTCTTTACATGTTGATATAGGTTATAGGGCCCTTTCACACAAAGGTTAAGTACTTGTGATTGTATACAGAGACAGGAGAAAGATCACTGATCCCCTTTAAACTGTAGACTGAAGCCTAGTACACACTATATGATTTTTCGGACGGTATGCCCGATTCCGATGGATTGGAGCAACATATCGCCCAAATCGTGCAGTGTGTACACACTATGTAGGCTGTTGCGCGCTCCTGTGGGGTCTTCAGCCGCATCGTCATGTCGTCCCTACATGCAGCTCGCCCAGTCGATGCGACTGATGACCCCATGCAACGGGTTGCGGCAGGGGCCCACATATCAGACGGTCGGGCACCAGATCATCTAGTGTGTACCGGCCGCCCGATATGTCGGCCTATCGGCAGGTGGGGGCAGCAGTCGCATCGCTGGGTACACATATCGTATAGTGTGTACCCAGCTTCATGTAAATGTACAAATAAGTAACAAAAGAAGCACAATCTTTATTTTACTGGTTAAAGTAAAAATTAATGACTAGTATTATTTAAATTAAAATCTTGTGCTTGGCTAATACACTGTTGTATGCCACAGGACGTTTTCATACGATATGAAGTGCGGCAGCCTAGATCCAAATAAATTGTATACAGACAGTGCGAGGAATTATTATCCAACACATTAGTTAAGCAAGTTGCACTGAATTCAAAGCGGATGATGGTAGATACTGTATTTCAGGGTAGCAGGAAGAGTATGTCTGCATACTGCGTAATATACATACTGTATGTATCCTTTTATACCTAGTCACAATACGCCATGTGGTATGATTTAATCTCCCTACTTGCAAATGTAGAAGATCCATTTTATTTGGGTATCATTAATGGATCTGCATCTATCTAGGAGGGATTATCCACAGGGCCCAATAAACAGTGGGGTGCCTTCAAACTATCTGAAGATAGTCTCAAAAGGAAATTATGAATTCTACGTAAGGACATTCTAAGAACATTGTGTAATAAAGACTACAAATGTATTTCCTAATGTATAAAAAAAATTGAAATAACTGGTAAGCTATGTGTCAGTCCTGATGAAATTCTTATTCTAAATGCATGGGCTATCCGATGCGTTTCACCACTATACTTCCTGAACCACTTGAATGGCACAATTTAAATAAAATACAGTAAAATACATTTCTTGCATTATATCGTCACCCTTTAAATTGCAGGACAAAAACATGCAGTAATATGATTTAACATGGAATGCTATAAGCCGACAATGACATTTTGTTGTAAAGTGAAAAAAAAATACTTACCAAGCCATTGCAGTTACTAAGAGCCACTTTCGTTGTGGTGTTTTGGTCCTGTAAATATCCCGTGTAGTGACAGTTCTCTATGAAGTCGTGCTTGAACTCAGGCCCATCCTTCCCCCAGTACTCTACCGTAAAATGTTTAGAGACCAGATCCGTATTTAGAGTCAGGTTTAAGTGAAAGTGCTTGCCATAGGCAGAAATTTTAAAAAATAATTTAGAAGCTTCCTGCTCATGGTCTTTAGGGTCCGTACTCCTCTTCCTACGCGAGTGTTTCTCATTCTTCACAGTAAAACTGATGAAGGCCCCTTTGCGGTCAACCCTTATAGGAACCGTCAGCTGGTAGTGTTCAAGGTAAGACAGGAATTCCCCTTTGTGATCGCAAGCCAGGACAATCCATAAAGGGAGCATGCAAAGGAAAAGGAGAGTAACAGGGAGTAGTACATACTAGACCATTACAACTACTAACACTGTACAACATGTGTCCTCAGTCTCATAACTATATTAAACAGAGAAAGTTCAATCACAATGAAATAAGGCATATTATTAAATTGACCATGGCTTGTCCGACTAGCAGTGGCGAAACGCGTCTATTCTTTATATGCTGTTGTACCACAACTTTTCTTTAATGCACCTTGTACAAGGAGGTTAAATGGATTCTGAATTAGAAATTGCATAGGAGCCACAAAACTAATTTGGGCAAGATACATTAATATGGTACTAGACACCTCCAGGTCCTTTGTATGCATACGTTTTATTAAATTAAATGTTAAAAGGTGCTCTGTGAATACTGTAAGCACACATGCATTGTACTATAAACATATTTCACTGCTCATGTCTAATAGTGGAACCCTACCTTGAGAACTAAAGGAGAGTCTGCTGTCCCTGTGAGATTCCGCTGAAACCATGGCAAGGCCCAATATCCAGGTCAACGTCTTCCACAAAAGTTCCATAATTTGGAAGCAAAGCAGATGGGCAATTCTCTCTCTTTGATGTCAAGTTTTTCAATTAATTTATTCCTTGTCAGGCTACCTCTGTCCTACAGCATTAGCTCTATCCCAGAAAAGCACCATAACCATGTACCCTTCGTCCTTTCTTCAAACGCCACCACCCCAAGGAGAGGCTTCGCCGTTTATCGTGAAGGAAGAGATTACTTTTTAACACAAGCTCTCCTCCTGAATGTTGTTCCCTCTCGCTTTTCCACTTTCATTTTTTAATCCAGTTAAAAATGATCAGAAATGAAAAAAAAATAAAAATTCACTTTTGGAAGGAAGCGTAAAATAATCCTTCATGCAACTTGTCAAGTATCAGATGGGAAACTTATTAAGGTTGGGCCATTTCTGTACCTGCAAGAGACAAAAATAAAATACAGAGATGAATGTAGGCCTAAATTTCCTTTGCACATTTTGCAGCATTTGGGAGAAGGCAGGCAGACACACAATACATGATAATCTCCGGCACTGTCTTTAGTCTATATAAATGTGACTTTGCGTAAACATCTTAAAAGGGGAGAATTCAATTAACCAGGCAAGAAAAAGTGCTAATAGCCTCTGACTTTTATGCCCGAGGCTATTCAGTTACACAGTAAATCTGAGGCTAATGCGTGTTAACCCATAGATTCCGGGATAAGTACCCAGAGATATGGGTTAATGAGTTTGCGGTACCTGCAATAAGAGCACTTACAGCGGATTTCTATTCGAGCCTTCCATAGGCTCGAAAAGAAATCAGCGTTAGGAGCAGCCTGCGGGCTACAATTGAATAGCCTTGGCCACTGTGGTTAATTGCCAAGGCTAATTGAATCCAGCCCTAAATGTGGAGAAATAGTACCCTGTATAATTACAAATCAATTAAAAGAAAAAAAAGTAAACATGAAATAATAAAAACAGAATGAGTCTCACTTATTTGGAATCTGACAACATGTTTCACAGCTCAATCGCTTCCTCAGGCAGAATGATCAAGTCTCAGTGGTCGTAGCTTAGGTTACAAAATATGGGGGTAATTCAATTAAATCAGTGTTGTTTTTCATAGCCTAAATAAACATTTGAAAGACTAAACATAATAGGCTAACCTAAATAATGTGTCAAAGCCAGACATCTCATTTTTCATTAGCTGCAAAAGGAAAAATTACAAAATTAATTTTTCCTTTTTTTTTTCTGGAAAGGAAAGAGATCTGATTTCACAACACGATAAAAACCGAAACCGTACACTCTAAGAAAAAGGGAGGATTAAGATTTCCAAATCTTCATACTTTTTTTTTTTTTAATGATGTAGATTCTTGTGCTGGCTATAGATTTTTTTTTTTTTGTTAAATCTAGAGCACAGTGTGGCGGAGATCTGTAAAGCAGAATCAGAATTCTCTTACTTTGCATAATGATCATGTAATGTCAGCAAATAAATGATATTTGCAGTGGTTCACTGCATAGGGCTGCTTTGTAGCTGCAGTAATTGTTCACACTGTGCAGGCTGGAGAAATCAAACCTAGGTAAAGTTAGGCTAGTGAGCTCTTCAAAGAGGGAGATGAAAAGGATTTTTAAAATAGACTATTAATAAAAAGAGTTGACTGACTGGTAGGAAAATTGTGAATATCTTTGATGCTGGCAAAACTTTTTGAGGAGCACAACCTCTTATAAATGAGCTACTTTCAGTAGTCCTATGCATATCTTTATTGTATATGCTGTCACTTTTTATATGAAGAGGCTATATAGTCAGCTGCATATAGTCAGCTGCAGTTTATGGGGTAAACTTACTAACGAGCAGTGTGTCAAAACCCGCTGATCGCTGGCGGCTTTGTCTGATTTATTTAAAACGACAATAGAAACAAATGCTAAGCCTGGTTTAGCATTTACTTCTGTTGCCACTTTAAAACTGTCTGTCAAAGCCACTGATGACCAGCGGCTTTGATAAACCCCTAGTTAATAAATGTATACCCCTTGGGCTCTATTTATTAAATAGAAAAAAATAATAAATTAGTCAAGGCACGACGTGAACTGGCAAGCTGGGTCACATAAGCTTCAAGAGTGGCCCAGCGAAGCGGTAAGAATATGTCAGTAGCCAGTAATTAGTATTACATTTTCTTAATGAATCATGGTAATAGGAAGTTATCTATCATTACGATACGTAGCAACAGGAAACCAGACCTATCCCCACTTTTTAACAAATAGACGTTGAAAGCTATTTCAGTTAGATTGCTTATATAGTAATTAGGAATTAATCAGAAGCCGATGATTAGCAATTACTGATGTTTACAGTTCCGATTAAATGATTTTTCCATAGAATAGTGTGTTTCTTTTTATTTTTGACAGCTTTTTTCGGATGTCTATTTATCTGTGGACACGGAAGTGGTGTTTGCGGCAAGGCTCACATACACTTGCACAAAGCTCCGGCTTCTTCTGCTTACAGTAGAACCATTGATGGTATACCATTGACTGATTTAGATGCGATATTAACTAGCCAGCACATCGCGTGATCTGATGTTGGAAGCCCGAAAACCATTCAATGCTGAGCTTTCAATGTCCATCCTTAATAGTAATACATAGCAACATAGAGCCTGATTGCGAGATGTACACTAGCCCTATGTTAAATGTACATCTCCGATCGTTTATAGTCTGCACATGTGCAGGAACCATTCTGTGCATGTTCAGAACGGGTCCTGCGATCTCACGCGCAGACCATAACCCCCCCCAAGATGTTTCCTAGAGACACCTCCTGCTGTATTTGCATTTGAGATGGACGGCATTGCAATTCCATCCATCTCTGAATCAGGCCCATAATTCATAAACTAAGCAGATGTTCACTACCTTAAGGTGAGAGTCACAAAGAAGGTGGCACAGCCAGTCTGCAGGTGGGGGTTCTGTTATGGCCCATATTGCTCAGATTACTTGGTGGATAAAGCACTGTACTCTAATTACAGACTCAGAGCTGACATCTCCTGCAATGAACAGTCACGAATATTTAATTAAAACTTTAAAAAATATATTTTAGTGTTTGGGAAGGAGGTCCCACCCTCCTAATGCTAGATAAGAAGTGTTGTTAGGCACCTTGAATAACTTGGATCATAGGGGAGATGGAGATAAAGTGGAGAGAGAGAAAGTACAAACAAATCAGCTCCTGTCATTTTTCAAACACGCCTGCAAAATGGCAGTTAGGAGCTGATTGGTTGGTACTTTATCTCTCCACTTTATCTCTCTCTAAGTTTTGACACAACTCCCTCCATGTGATGTATGGATGGAAGTTGGCTAATAGTGTCATGCATACTTGCCTGTTCTTCTAGAAAGAAGTGGGAGACTCCTGATTTTTTTGGGTAGCCCCCCCGCACCCCAAGAAGAGTGGGTGGGTCTCCCGCATCCTGCCCATTTCCTAGTGAAGTGGGCAGGATGGGGAGAGAATACCGGGAATTGTGGCTCCGAAGAGAGAGTGCGAGGCTAAAATGATGCAAATGAGACCATTTTTGGCCAATTATGTGAAGAACCTGGCCTTGCCCCGCCCCCAAAGTGATCATTTGCATCTCCTATCTGGGCTTATCTCAGAGAGGAGAAGAGACAGCAAACCACATACGGAGGAAAGACAGGAAACCTTTGTCATTGTATGGACACTTTCACAGATGTAATTATATTAATTAAACATGTCAATCATACAGGATGCCCTTTGAGGCATAGGTGCCCTCTCATATGCATGGGTGCATTCCTGTTTAATGCTTGTATATAGGTAATTACCACCAAGCAAGAAGTTGGTCAAAACAAGCGAATAAATGATAACGTTAGACTTTTTTCATATACAGTAGCAGCAACATGGCCGATAATACATATGGGAAATCCGGTTCTCAGTATGTACTGTATGCATTCAGAGAGAGTTAGGAAACACCCCCAATGGTTCTCATATAATGGTTTCAAACGCTGTTTCCTGGGTCTTATCATCAATTACCGGCCACTAAATCAATGCGCTCTGCAGAAAACTGCTGACATAACTTAGTGCATAGGTAAATAGATAAAACAAAAATAGACAGGCTACACTATATAATTGCATAGGTGCACTAGTGTAAGAGTTTGCATTTTTTAAATGAATAATCAGGCTGCGTTGCTACGTAATAAAACCTTAGCTCCAAGACCAAGATGATTTTATTTTACGGCAAAGATTGTATTTTTTTTTCTCTTTCTGTAAATTTCATCCCCACACGGTATACTATGAAGTACATTTACAATGTGCTGTCTGTGACTGCAGCTAAGGGGTTTAGCAGCTTGCCTTACACACCAGCGGGAGTCTATTATATCACCGGCAAAGCTGGGAATAGCATCACTGTATTGTTCAGTCTGTACACTAGGCAAGATCCCAAAAAGCAATAGTAATCATTTCACGCTCATTCTGCTAGCTAGAGCCTTTGTACATGAATATACTGAATGGGGCTCATGGCGTTTCACAGCTGACCTGGTCTCCTCTCTCCTCCCATTGGCTGGGTGACATCAGGACCTTTTCTAAATGCAGTAGCTCGCTTACGTGCCAGCGTGTGCAAGTTTCATCTACGTTTTTGAAATGACTCCAGATTCCAAATTCCCTTATTCCTTTTTTACCGACTGCTCTTCTCAAATGGATGCGGTTATTCCTAAAGAGGGGGAGAGGTTCCTCCTTGTTAAACAAAGAAACAGAATTCTGAAAACTAATCCTAAACCCTTGACGAGATTGACAAGGTATCTAGGACCTGGGCTGGAGAGAGAGTAATGCATTCTGACCGATATCCTACCTAGTGTAGGAATCTTTTTAGAGCTGGAAAACAGCTACTGAGTTAAATGACGTTTTTAAGGTCTTCCTGTTGAGGCAAGTTTTACGTGACATAATCAAAGGTTTCGTTTCAACAGAGAAACTGTTCCCTAATGCATACCCCAGCGGTTTATTATAATAAGTTGAGCTTCTCCAGACATTATGGCCCATTTTTATGAAAAAAAAAAAAAATGGGATATTATATATTTATGGGATTTTCCTTTATTCTTGTTCATATTTTTTATTTCAAACAACCATCCAGCATTGCCATATTATGTCTCTATATTCGGGGCAAACAACAATTGCATGATTTGCAAAGCACAATGAGAGGGATCAAAACACATCCAAAACTACATATGCATGTGAAAGCAATTATGAGACAGCAGTCGAATGTATAAGGGTATTACGTGTGCACAAGCTTTCATTTTAATGCTTTAATTAAAACACTGCGATTGGAATCTGAAGACACATCTAAATTGTATGTATTACAGCCAGGTGGTGCCTGTAGTGAGTCAAAGCGGCACAGCCGGCTTAGGTCATCAGTATTGAGGGGAATCAGTAGAATGTAGAGAATTAATGGAAAAAGGTATTTTTCTTGCAGAAAAAGTCTAAATTGTTGCCATCAAACTTCGCTGTTGGTCTAATAACAATCAAAGGGGCTAATTCAGCCCCGCAAGCAGCCCCAATTCGGTCGCTATGTTTTTGGGACTGCCCGTGTGCCAAAGCCGCTGTACGCATGTGCCATGGAGGCGATGTGGAGCATTGCAGAGAACAGGGGCGTGTCGGCCCCGCTTTCTGGGCGTACCGAAGCCAGTGGCTACGTCCTCAGACGCGGTTCCACTGGCTCCAGCAGCATAGTTGTGTCAGCCACTTGTGATGTTGCTCCGATGCTGCGTCTTTGGACGCAGGCAGCGGATAAGAGAAGCCGGCTGTGGCCATCTGTTTACACAAGACGCCTCCTACGTAGATATGAGCGGATCAGTTTTACTCCGTTATGTTCGGATCTGAAAAACAGCAACTTGTGGGCTATCCGGCTCTCACGGATAGTCAATGAGATAAATCCGAACTTGCGCTATATTGGCGAAAAAAATCGCATAGAACCCAACCGCTCATCCCTACTCCTGTGGCATTAGCATATTTTCGCACAGCCGCTGCGTACGGTGACGCAGCAGTGGCAGCATTTGCGTTCACCTCTGAATAAGGCCCTAAGTTGGAGATTTATCATACGTTCTAAAGAGGACGAGTGGAAGTGTTGTCCATAGCAATAATGCACATTCTATGAGATGACAGCTAGAAGCTTATTGGTTGCTATGGGTAACACCTCTACTTGTCTTCTTTAGAACATTTAATAGATTTTTCTCTGAGTTATAACACTTTTGTTTTCTACTTTTTTAGGTTGATTGGTGAACGGGGTGCGAGGAGCATTTGTTGCCTCAGGCAGCAAAATGTTTAGGCAAATCCCAGAATTGTGCTTTAAGTGTATTTCTTACGATCTCATGCACCAGAGTGGCAAAATGCAAAAGAAATGGGGACAAAATGAGACTTACAGTATGAAACATCATCTCTCCAACATACTCCTATACTATTATATAACATACTATTCTCCTCTCAGCCATATAAGTGCATGGGGAAAGATTATGCGATTTTCGTCATCACAGTCCACCCCCCCAATGGGCAATGGCGCGTTTCACATCATCATGCAGTGACAGAGTCATGATGAAATTAGTTTGTACGCATCAACATGGCCCCACAGCGTCGCCTTCAGGAGGGAGGCCTATTCTGCTGGAAAATGACATGTCTACAAATCTGCTAATTAAACAACGAAATAAAATTAACATAAAACCCGTATGTAAACATTAAATATGTCACACAAAAAAATAATTTAGGTATAACTTTACTTCATTGTGGTACATCAAATAGGGGTTACCGATTAGTAGTAATTCACTGTAGACAGTAGACATGAGCACTGAAAGTTACTGAAAATGGATACAAGAGAATAGGACTTGTCGGGGTATGGTCAATCCCGCGAGTAGAGAGACCACTCTATACAGTTCCCATTTTCCTCAAAGGCTTCAGTGAACCTCATCGGTTAAGCCGGTCTAATTAGACCCGACAAGCGTGATAAAAAAAGCTGAATATCACCCCGTCTAAGGCGCGACCGGGCATGTAAAGTAGCATTTCTGTTTCTGCTGTTCAATACGTGATAGAACTGTAGGACTTCTATTGCTTGCTAAATAGATCTGTAGGGCTACTGACGTTGACCGGGTAGGTAATGTGGAAGCAGGCATCAGGAGGTAAATACCAGAGGGGGAGGGAGTTGAAATCCCAGCCGTTGGGATGCTGGCGGTCAGAATCCTAACACCAGTCAGTACCCCGGTGCCGGCATCCTGATGGTAAGTAGTGGGGTTGGGGGGAGAGTTAAGGGTTAGGCACTAGGTGGGGAGGGCTAGGGTTAGACACTAGGGGGGAGAGTTAGGTTTAGGCACTAGGGGGGATGCCTGCATCGGGATTCTGATCGCTGGGATCCAGAGTGCCGGCATCCCGTAACCAACTCACCAGTGGTGGTGGGTGTCAAGGTGGCAGGTGAATAATGGAAAAAAGGGGAAGGTGGCACAGACTTCAGTAATGGAGATGGGGGAGAAGCAAGTCATGGTCAGTAGTCCAAGAGGAAAGTGAAGCCTGAAGGGATGAGAGGTCATGGCCATTGGACTGAATTTTGGAGGAAAAGTGGGTGGTTAGATTAAGTGCATTTAGGAAGATGGGGAGGTTGAAAAGGAGTGAACTGATGGTGGTGCAGAGGCTATGGAGGCTGGTGGACTGGTAAGAGATGTGAATTTTACATAATGAAGTGAAAGAGTGGAGGTACAGAAGAAGAAAATTAATTTGAAGAGGTTGGCAAGAGTGTGCGAATTCCTCCAGAGGTGCTCAGCTGAACTTTTGAAGAAAACGGGTGAGAGTAGAGTACCAAGATTGGTTAGAGGACTGCCGTGGGCATGACCAGAGGGAGACAACTTAGTCCAGCAGGAGAGCATGGTAATGGGGGAGAAGGGAGCCTAAAGAGAAAGAGGAAATATTGTTTTAAGATTGTGCCTTGTAAGAGTGCCCTTAGGGGATTAGTGGAAAGGAAAATGCTAAAAGAGCAGAGATGATGGCCGCACATAGGCAGAGGGGTGTTACATTGCACCCTACAGCCATCGCCAGTTTTAGTACTTAACAAACTTCTTCCAGTCTACTATACAGACCTGTTCCTAGAAGCTAGAATACAATACCCCTATCCTGATGGTTAGCATACAATACAGACCCAATTCACGGTGCATCACAGCAACCATCACAGACTGCTAGTACCCCAGACCAAGTAACAGCGATAGTGGGGAAATGGAAGTAGTAGGCCATTATACCACTGTTCTAAACAGGATAAGATATAATTTATCGTCTTGGAGTCCAGCTGAGCACATGGAAATAACATTAAAAAGCAAAGCAAAATCAAAACATGTACATGAGTTCTTCTGATGCTCTAAACAGGACTCCATTCATGTATTTGAAAGACATCCTGCTAAAAGCATAAAACAAGAACGCTTGTTCCGGGACATGTGCAGTACAGTAGTGGCACTAGACATCTAAAGTACCTACACTAGAAACAATCTACAGACAGAAATAAAAAGTTAGCCTCCACAAAGAGCAGGAGGGGAAGTGATTGAAGGGTCACTGTCAGATTTAGGGTGTCATGTCTTTTGAAAAACTTTCATCTGTTCTTTGAAACAAGTTATGCACCTTACCTAAAAAATCTTCAACGGGAAAGTGCTCTAGGGATATGAAATGGTGAGTGAAATAGATGTGAGAGATTGAGAACTTCCCCATGAAACGTTCAGTATTTCCAGCTTCTGTCTGTCTCTCCCATTAATATGAGGCAACCACACAAAGCCACTTGGTCAAAGATGAGTGTTGAAAAGGTGAAGGATACCTACTGGTAGATTTATGTCCACTTGACACCGCAAAATTATTTTCTAAAGATATGGAGCTCGGTAGCCCAAAAATGTACTGATGGCACATACTTATTGGAGGTGAACTATACAGGTCTCACTGGATGCAATGCATATTTTCAGGTTCCTTGTGATAAGCTGCCCTATAGTTTAATATTGATTAAAGGCCAACACAAAAAGTAGATGATCGTATTATGCTGTTGATTATGTATCTTTATGGTGTTCCATTTATTGGGCCAAATGTAATAGCCCCGATTTGAAGTACTGATTTTCCAGCAGGATTTAAAGCAGCATTTCTTTTTTTAGAGACAAAACCAACCTGGGCTTGCCTTTTAAACAAACTGGCTTTAAATCCAGCTGCAAAATCGTCACTTTCTGCAAATTGAAGGTTTAGACTTTAAATATAGATAATAGATATTCAAGCCAAACTATAGCCAAATGAATCCATTATAGCCAATGCACAAATATATAGGGCTTGCGTACAAACCTTTCCATTCTTATTTAATTGCCCCTTTAGCTGGTTGTATGCATGGAATTAATTCTGAAAACGAAACCACAAAATGCAGTTTTCTGAAGTTTTTTACTTGTATGAACTAATATTTCATTTGGAAAAGTTCCTCCTGTTCAGGTCAGTAAGATTCAGGTAATTCATTAGGATCAGATTAAATTTATGGAGATTCATTTACAGTATTATGGATGAATATTTAGGGGGGTATCCAAGCAGCAACGCTAAATTAGTGCTGCTAATTGATCGTGGTAGGGCAGTCCAATGAACCACAAAGTGGCGCTCGACGTCGGCATTTATCGTGGATATTTTTTTTGGACCTGATGTGCCCTGAAAAATAATCCACGATAAGTGCAGTTTTTTTCACTGAAAACACATAGGTCCGCAAGCTTATCGTGGATCCAATGTGTTTTCGGGAGAAACATCCTATTATTTCGACCAAAATAATAAGATAGGGGGGAAAAAACATTGTAGAAAAAAAAAGGATAAAATCGGTGAAAAAATCCCCGTTTTTTTACCGAACGCGGCTAATTGGATAACCCCCTAAAAGTTTTGTGAAAATAACAACTTGAAATCCCTCTCCAAAGCTGGCCAATCAGATCAGTTACGGACAATGGAATGTTTTGGGTAGAATGTGGGGCCCGATTCAGAGATGTACACAATACAGACTACGCAGTAGTCGATTATCGGTGGTCTGTGAATACATCTGAGTCGCAATGCGCATGTCTCAATTTCCATTACTGTCATCGCTCACAGTGAGGACTGATTCGCAGTGCGATTGACAGGCAGGGATCATTTGTGGTGTGGGCAGCAACGAAAACGCAATTGTTCCGCAACCGTCTTCACGGTGTGTCTCTGTCTGCGACTATGATCGCGTATGCAGACCATAGGGATACTCAGAAGTCTGATAATTGACTGATCACAGTCATTTGGATTTACAAAGCCACGGTGGGTGTCAATAGAAATATCGGCGGCTGCGACATTTGCATATTTTTGCACAACCACTGAACTGCTGCAAATTCGCAGCTGCATCACAGTACATTCCTGAATCACTGAACACTGCTCCAAGATGCCTGTCATTTTGCTGCTTTGTGCTTTTTTCTATAGTGTTCATTCTCAGCTGATGCAACTTACTGTTGAGAATGGATACAGACCAGAGTGTGCTAGAAGCACCAGAGCAAAGAGCGACACCCCAAGCAGGAAAGAGGAACTGCACAGGTTGTGACAGATGCAGGGTGCTAGAATCAACACTATATACAGTATGCACTTTTATATGCAAAAACATTAGCAAATGTACAGTGAACTGCAATATTGAGGACATATTTGGAGTAAACTGTATATTTTTGTACAAATAGTCACAAATGTAAAAAGTATGTCACCTATTAGCCTCCTTCCTCAACTGATGATTTATAGAATAACAATGAGGGCAACCTCTGTTCAACCTCCTAAAGTGAGAGCATGACCTTCATAAAGCACGGAATCATACTTAAGGGGAAATGTATTAAACCTTCTAAAGAGTAGAGTATAGCAACCAATCAGCTTTAAGGTAGCATTTATCGGGTACAATTTTTTACATTTTATGTAAAAGCTGATTGGTTGCTATTGCCAAGTAGAAAAGAGAGGGGGTTTTAACCCCCTATTGTTCCTCAGCACACCGAATCATGCTAGCAACAATACATGTACACTATATGGTAATAGAATTTCAGAGATATTGGTTGCATGCATTTGCGAATACATGGGAAGCTGCTAGGCCTCGTCACGGCTTCTCTGTCACTAGCAGTCCCTAACACTAACGGGTTCACGTCCGGGGAACAGAGCACACCAAAAAGCGTCCAGCCCAGGACCCTCCCAGGGCATCACATGAAAATGGAAAAAGAGTGACAGTGCAGTGTAAAGTATAGATGTGTGCAAGTAATTAATGAGTGAAAGAGATTAAAATATATGTGAAAAATTACATGAATAAAAAACAAACATATAAGGTGATGTGACCTGAAAAAAGTACTACCAGATTGATTGAGCAGCTGCCATTTTTTTGTTTGTGGTTGCCATTGCCAACTCTGACCAGAGCGCTCGCTCTGAATCAGGGCCCTCCTACCTTTTTTTGGAGCGTCCTCATGGACGCTCGCATAGCTGTGGGTTACCACCCACAGCTATAGCGAGCGTCCATGATGATGGTCGCGACGGAGACCCTGCGGTAGGGTCTCGCTGCAGCAAGCCCTCTTTCAGAGCCAAAATCACTCCCACTGACATCACTAGTGATGTCAGTGGGGCCGGCTTGAGACGGTAGGCGCTCCCATGGGAACGCCTCCGTCTGGCAGGCACGCCCCCGGCACGCCCACCAAAGGGGGCATGCTGTCAATCAACATCGACAGCATGCCCCCTTTGGTGTGAGACCCGGAGCGATGGTGAGCCCGTCGCTCGCCGGGTCTCGCGCATGCGCACGGCGGAGCTCCTTCCATCGTGCGCATGCGCAGTGGGGAACATCGACCCGCTTGCGAGCGTCCTGCCGCTCGCGAGCGGGTCTGAATGACCCCCTGTGTCTTCATAGTTTCGTACAAGAATAATAAACATTAAAAGCATGCATATATCTCCGAAGAAGAAAAAGGTTAAATCCTTATATAGATTATACTGTAGTCAAGAAAAGATTCACATCTGAAAAGATGTATCCCTATAGATTGTAAGCTTGCGAGCAGGGCCTTCCTACATATATATCTGTCTGTTATTACCCAGTTTTGTTCTATTAATGGCTACAATTCTAAAGCGCAACGGAATATGTTGCGCTATATAAGAAATTGTTGACAAATAAATAAATGTCTCAGAACTTCCATCGCTTTCTGGCTGACATGCTGAGAGTGCTAATACATATTAGCTATTGAGGAGGAGATTTAGCAAACCTTCTACAGAGCACAATTGGTGGTGTTCACCCTAGAAACCTATCAGAATGTACCTATCATTTTATAGAATGTACTAGATAAATTATAGCTACAATCTGATTTGGTTGCTACGGGCAACAGCTCCACTTGTTCGAGAAATCTCCCCGTATGCAGGCCTTTAGTCAATTAAAACGTTTAATCAATGGCATTATGGGATAAAGATTTTCAAGTATGAAGCAAGGCCAATGTGTTGAAATCCCCATTAAGCACAACAATATGTATGCTATAGCTTTAGGCTACATTTCTTATGCAGCCCCCCAAGCGTGGATGAGGGCTCACCTATGGACAAAGGGAAATTTCCTTTCAGAGCCATTGCTATAAATGCTATAAACAGCTAACCGATATAGACAACCCTACAGCCCCAAGTAGCATGCCCTGTAATGTCATGTGTCAAAACTTTTTGTTTCGGTCCCACCATTCGTTAGGCCGGAAACCGGCCCCAAATCCATGTTTAGAATGTTCTTTTATAACACAAACTAGACCCTCAAATATCACCAATGGTTCTCAGCAGCCAATCTAACGCTACGGTCTTTTCATCTGCGCGGAGGGAAAGTTTAATGATGTCAGGGTGCATTTTCAGTGATGTGCCTAACTAAAGTAATTAGTGGTCTACCGAGAAAGACAGAGAGCCATGAAACGTAATTGGTCAGGGGGTGCTAGCAGAAATGGATTTTGTTTGTAAAGCAAACAGCTAATTTGGGATTCAGGGACATCTGTGCACCAAGCCAGTTATTCTGAAATAAAATGCAAAAACATACGGTAACTGTTAGAAATAAAGAAACGGGTGGGGGGGTGCAAAAAAAAAATAAAAAATTGGATGGAACAGGAAACACCAAATAGCTGGCTGCTGCAAATTATTAGTGAAACATCTTTTTGTCTAGCGCAGACTTTGTAACTTGATTGGCTACAAGGGAAAACTGGTTACCTCATAGTTAAAGCACCACCAATAGAGTTCAGTACTTGCAGACCCACAAGGGGTTTAATGTATCTTAGTTCCACCTTGAATTGTCAGCCGTGACAAATGAGAATTTAAAAAGATTTGCAATGTTAGGATCTCACACTTTAAGTGAGAATGGGTTAATGAACAGTGGTGATTTACTGCCAAGACATTCTCTGGCAGGTATTTATCTCTACTGACAACCAAGTGGAATACACCAAGGGTGAACGAGGGTCATGTTTGAGTGTCCCAAAAAAAAAAATAGGATTACCTTTGAAAAAGAATGCAAGAAAGACACCACCTGTTCCCATAGAGGTTGCTGTCCACATCTGTATGCATTTACCATTCTGCCTCCAAGGTAAATATGGCTTACTATGCCCCAGTGTACAGATACCGTAAACCATTCTTTGTTGATTCACATATATACATATATTTTATTTTCTATCTATGTATCCATCCAGTACTATCCTCGTTCTCTAGACATACGTCTGCTGCAAATGCTTCTGTTCGATTAAAAAAAAAAAACATGAAGAAAATCTAAACCGAACACACGTTTTTTTTCTCTCCTCTCTCTCGCACACTGTAGTAAATATTGGAAACAGATTCCTTCACCAAGCTCCCCCTTCTTAAAGCACTGCCAAAAGGAAGTCTGGGGAAGCACTCAAATAGAATGGATATTTAGGAGTGGAACACTGTTCTGGAAAAGAACAGAAGAAAACAAGATCGGGCAGTGAAGTGCATATTAAAAAAAAAAAAGGTAAATATACCCAAATGATCATGATCTTTTTCTAGAAGTGGTTAGTACAGTATAATTTTTAATTGGAAGGCACTTTGTTGTACACAAAATATTTGCATTTTGGGCATCGCTGGATCATATTTAAGCCAAGTCTAAAACAAACCCCAATAGAACAGTGCCGACTGGTGGCCAACTTCTTCTGGTGTAAGCCAGACGGGACGCATCATTCGCCCAGAACACCTGATGCCTGGATCTCATTCAATCTGGGCAAATTGTAAAGTATCCTAGTGACAGAGCAGGCAATATATACTCCTAATGCACGTTCAACATTTGATCTGCCTGCTAATAATAAGGGAGAAATTCAATTATCAGCAGTGTGGCTATGCAGCTGTCCCAGAGGCACTCTGTGGTGGCGTATCCTCACTAATATCTTTCCTCTCACCCCTTAGAGGTGTGAATAGAAAAGAAGTGGATTTCTTACAGTAAAACCAGCAATGTGCGCATATGAACATTGCAGTGACACATCAAGGAGTATTAAAATTGCTCCATAAAAGTTGTACGGTATATTTTGCTACAATCTGAAAATATGACTTCTGTTTAGCCAACTTAAAAGGGACAGTATATGGACAAAAATATATATATTTTACATATGAGGTTATAGGCTTAAGCCGAGTACACCCTGGAGCGATATCCATATATTTGGCCAAATCGGAAGGTAAAATCGGACATTTCGTGCAGTGTGTATGCCCAATTTGCACGCTGCCGCGGTCGTATGCTATTTCGCGTGGTTAATCGTGCTGCACATCCAATCACATGATATCGCATGCGGCGCCATAAATATTAACGATGGACGGCACGTCATTCATTAAATCGGGTAGTGTGTACCAACTACAGATGTGTCCACATACATCTATCCTCCATGCGCTACAAGTCGCGCCGCACATAACGTGGGACCTCCGTGTGACTCAAAAGCACCGAGCGTCTTTTTATCTTCAAATGCATCTTATTCACACAGTGATGCGAATAGCTAGCACAATCAGCTTCTGCTGATTAAAATGATATGCAGCATGCCTATGTTCTTTGTGCGTCTGCATCTGCATGTGATATGCTACGTTACAGTATTAGCGGCTGTAACACTGTAACGTAGCATTTCGCATGCAGATACACCCACAGATGCACAGAGAACATAGACATGCTGCATATCATTTTAATAAGCAGAAGCTGATTATGCTAGCTATTCGCATCACTGTGTGACTAAGACGTATTTGAAGGTAAAAAGTCACACAAAAAGACGCTTGGCGCTACCGTGTCACACCACGGCGCGATTAGAAGTAGCGTTCCCGCTAGGCTGGTTTAGCGGGGCGCGGCACCCTGCCCTCCTTCTGGAGGGCAAAAAGCACCCTGCCGTCCAGGAGGAGGGCAAAAAACAACCTGCCCTCACAGCCTGTGGGTGCCATCTTCACCCGCGGGTCACAGTGTCCCGTGGGTGGGTAAATGTGCGGTACCCGGTCCCTGTCGGCGGCGCTTGGGGACTGCCCGGCTTGTCCGTAGGTGCCGGGCATGCCCCCAAGAGTGACGTAAAGGGGACGTGTCTTATAGACACGCCCCCTTTTCAATCACCACGACCCCTTTTCCGGTGCACGCACGGAATTGCCCCCTCTAGCTCCAGCGCCCTGCCTACCGCCAGAGCTAGAGTGAACACTATAGAAGGGCTGTTTAACGTGCAAGGAGGCTCGATGTATGAGGACACATCTGTATCATGCGATGTCCAACGCCCTCACGTTGGACCAATTGCCGGTCGCTCCAGTGTGTAGCCAGCCTTATTCTGACTTTCCAGATTTGTGGTATCAAGCATGATCTTCCCCGCCCATTACAAATAAGCAAACATACATATCACGGCTCTTAGATAATCTTCAAAAGACTGGGAACATGGGTCAACGAGGCTTAAATAGCAAATCATAGCATTTGAACTATACTTTTTGCACTGCCGGCACTACAGTCCTTGCCTCACAGTGCTGCAGCATAGATAGGCCTCATCTTCCCTTTTGCCGTTTTCTAAACATGGTAGCTTTCAGCAGTGTGATAGGACAGATGCGTATTGAGTAGACCTAGTATAGCTATCTCCATTTTACAGTAATATTCAATAGTACAATTCCTGGGTCAATGTGTTGTTTAACCCCTTCTCTGCTGAGCCTATTTTGGCACATACTGGCCTGTCACATTCCACTTTTGCATAGCAGCTGCGTCTTTGGACCCATATGCTGGGCACAAATATGCTAATGCCTGCAGGAGGCGTCTGAAGGAAAAAGACGCCTCCTGCAAGCATCTCAGATCCTATGCCTGCGTCCGAAAACGCAGGATTGGATTAACATCCGCCATCTGAGTGAGCCTAAGCTTGCACAGAATGGCCACCTCCTGCATGCTTGTGAAGCCAGTAAATGTGCCTCGGTAGAAGCAGATCCTGGCCTCAACACTCCCAGAAACCCTGGCCAACATGCCCCTGTTTTCTGGTTGATATTATCATGCTGCGGCTTGGGGACACTGCGTGCAGGCTCACCAGAGCTGTTCTGCACATGCGCTTAATGGGTCATCCGCAGTCCCCCTGCCATCGAATGGTTTGCGCACGTCTGTGAATCAGGCCTAATATCAGTAATTATTTATGGGAGTACTCACACACATATCTTTTCTTTTCAGAAGACAGAACCAATCTACCCCAAATAGTCCAAAATGCGAGTGAAGTTTTTTCTCTGTTCAAATTGCAAGAAAGTGAATTTAAAGCAAATGTGTCCAATTTTTCTTTCCAACTACTATAAAGAAATACTGTGGTTCTTGCTTCGGCATTAATTTACCTTTCCAAAACTTAGAAAAGCTGGATTCTACCTAGAGGATTTCAGAATTAAATCTGCACTTCAATATTATAATACTATTTTTTTTGTTTATTTTTTAATTTTTTTTTATACACGTTTGAAAGAAATGCATAAAGGACCTCATTCAGAGTCAGTCGAAGCGGCCGCACGGTCGTACGGGAAAAGGTGCCGGATATGCAAATGATTCCCTCGCAAGTTGCGTCCCCAAGTTCGGATCGGTAGCTGGCCAACCAAGGGGAGGAAGCGGTCGGAATTCAAAAAAATACGCCCCCTTCTCGTACGCATTGCACGTCATCTCCGGGCATATAAGGAGACCATCGGGAACCTTCGGAACTGGTCGTAGAGCTTAAGGTTGACCATACCCTCTCTTAAGCTCTATGATCATGTCAGTGTAAAAACCTCCCATGTCACATGTGCCATGACGCTACTTTGTTAATTATGCACTCCCATAAACCGTATGCAGTCCCATAAAACGCTGTTCGCATAATTAGGCACACCTGCGTTCGGATCTCCACTCCCCCGTTTTCAAGCACCTTCCCCTGTTACCACCCACAAACGCCTCAATCTGTCACTCAAACTACCGACCTGGCTGTGTTCAAGGAGAGAGAAATTTCTGATCGTAGCGGCTAGTTTGCGCACGCGCATTGCGAACTTTACGCATGCACAGTATAGCGAACATCGGTGGCGTACGACCGTGCGGCTGCTTCGACCGACTCTGAATGAGGTCCAAAATGTGTAGGAATCATATCATAGCCCAACAAGGTATACCATTTTGAAAAATAGACAAGCAACCAAATGAGCAGACTTTTGTGTTCACTGAGGCCAGGACGGGAAAGATCTAGGCATTAGAACCCCGTTCCCTGGATTTCATGACAATTTCTGTAGTATAAAGGTACGATATCTATGAACGAGAACGATATCGTTCAATGCTATATCGTTCATTTTTAAGCAGTGAACGTCTAACGATGCGCGTTCCTGCATGAACAATAACGATATCTATGATCGTCCGTGCATACAGGCCATAAGTTATTGTCTTATAATCACCAGACAATGGCCCTGATTCAGAGCCGGACGCTCTGACCAGAGCGCTCGCTCTGAATCAGGGCCCACCTCCATTAAAATGGAGCGTCCTCCTGGACGCTCGTATAGCTGTGGGTCACCACCCACAGCATATACGAGCGTGCAAAATGATGGTCGCGATGGTCTTGACCATCGCGACCATCGGAACTGCGAGTGAAAGCCTGCGGTTGAGTTTCTCAACCGCAAAGCCAAAATCACTCCCACTGACATCACTAGTGATGTCAGTGGGGCCGGCTTCAGATGGTAGGCGTTCCCTTGGGAACGCCTCCGTCTGGCAGGCACGCCCCCGGCACACCCACCAAAGTGGGCGTGCTGTCAGTCACCATCGATAGCACGCCCCTTTTGATGAGACACTCCGAGCAAAGGAAAGTCCTTCGCTCATCGGGTCTCGCGCATGCGCACGACGGAGCTCCCTGTGTCGTGCGCATGTGCAGTGGGGAACATCGACCCACTTGCGAGCGGACTGCCGCTCGCGAGTGGGTCTGAATGACCCCCAATAACCACTAAGGGGGCACATTGTTTCAAACCAGGATGCCACTATGTGTACCCTCCCAAATCAGTCGGTTCTACTAGTATGTCTGCAGTGCAGGTTGATATTATCTGGTGATTACCAGACAATAACCCCTAAGAGGTTACATAATATGAAAGAGGGGACTCTCCTCTATCAAATAAGCAGGCTCTTGAGTTTATTAGAGGCAGAATAGGGAAATATTCACCTATACCTGGAATTCATAATGATTTCTGCAGTGTGTGATTACCTTCTCAGGGGGTCTTTCACACGAAGGTAACCCTTGAGGCTATGGGTGCCAGGATGGGTGAGAGAAGGTACCTTTAATTCTCTATCCCATATTTCCTGGCTTGTAAAAATGACCTCAGTGCCTTCCCCTGGAAAGGCGGGGCTTACTGACGACATCATGTTACCGTAATTATTATTATCATCATCATCATCATCATTTATTTATATGGCGCCACAAGTGTTCTGCAGCGCCTTACAAACTACATAGACAAATAAGTAACCAGTGACTTACATTACAATACAATACAATACAGGACATGGATAATAAACATTGCTATATTAGCGACCTTTAATCCCACATAAGCAGCCAAGTGTTAGTTGCCCTAGTGGGGAGTAACGTAAATTAAATTACAGTAGGGAGAAGCACAAGAGGGTAGAGGGCCCTGCTCAAAAGAGCTTACATTCTTTAAGGGAGGGGCAGACAAACAGGAGTGACACAGAATGGGGTAGGCGGGGAGGAAGGAAGATGTAGCAGCAAGTTAATGATGACAGTACCAAGCTGCACACCCTCCAGGAACGAGCAACTATAAGGGGAGGGGGGGCTAACTAAGTAATTTTCCACCCCTTTTGAACCCCTGCAGTTCTTCGGGCGAGTCCAATTGCCATGGGATCCCACTTTTTGCTCTATATACCAAGGTCCTGATATTTACAATGTACCAGGATCTCTGCTGGTCATCTTGTGATTAGATTTCAAACTGTGTGCATCTGATCATTGTGCATCTGCCTCCCCCGGGTACCCATACCTGAGCAAAGAAACCGATCAATCCCAAATACTTTAAAAAAAAATAAAAAAAAATTAAAAAGTACAGAATAGAGGGCGGGGAAGGTAGTATCCCACTAAAATAGAAATATTGAGAATGGGTATGCTTTCAGAAAATAAAAAATCTATGATTGTAGAATTACAAGTTAATTTATACATAAAGTGAAAAAAAAACACTTTAATTTTAATCCAACTATTTGCTCATTTGTGGGCACAGCAATAAAGCAAAACACCATTACGGAATCAATTGTGTCTTCCTGATTCTCTCACCCAAGCAACATCCTGCACCCTTCTTAATTCATAAAATGATGGCTCCAGAAAAGAGTGTTACAGAGCGGCGCTGGACGGGGAACAGACTGAAAGAGCACAAAAGGGAGACATAAAAGCTGCTAGGCATAGCTAAACCCATGTGGTAGAGAGGATAACGTCACCCCCACAAAAAGCTAGAGGAGCATAGAGGATAAGGGATTCCCGCAGCGCAACAAAAAAGGCCGCTGGCTCCTTGCCAGAGCTGGTAGACAGAATCTGCACTGATCCATATATAATATTAAATTAATGATGAGAAACCCAATATGAACTTGCAGATTTCTGGCGGAAACATAAAACCCAGTTATGATTGTTTTTCATTATGCTGGCTGTATAATTTATTTAAAGGCACATTCACTGTCACAAACATATGCTAAAAATTACATATACTATTCAGTCTCAGCTTAAGCAAAATGTCTTTAAATTATATTGTTGAACATTTCAATAAAATAAACCCTGACATCTTTATGAGAATATTTTACATGTCTGACCCAGATACTGTCCTTCTAAGACCACCTCATAAATCACAACCACAGCTCTGGCATAAGGCTTTGTTTAAGTGGACCAGTCACCTATACACAGTGGGGGCAGACATTTTGTGGGCTAAACTAATATACAGGATATCTATTCACTGGGAATTAGAGACAGCATCGAGGGATGAGGCACAAAGTTCCTAGTGACATCACCAAGGCATGAAGTACAAAGTGATCATGTGATAGCAGCGAGGAATGAGACACAAGGTTTGTAGTGACAGCACCGAGGCATGGAGTTCCTAGTGACAGCAGCGAGGCATGAGGCACAAAGTTTGCAGTGACAGCACCGAGGCATGGAGTTCCCAGTGACAGCACATAGGCATGAGGTACAAAGTTCCTAGTGACAGCACTGCGGCATTAAGAACAAAGTTACTGAGACACAAAAGGGGGAATTCAATTGGTGTTTGGGTGCCCGTTAGTAATGGGTGCCAGACGGAACAATTCAATTGCTGCTCCGATCGGGCAGGAGCATCGCAGGCAGATAAATATCTGTCCGCATCCTCCTGAGGTGCTTAGCACAAATCCGGGAAAAAGTCCATCTTGGGCGCTCATTCCGCTCAAACCAGGACTTTAGACGAGTTTAGCCGCTTTACACGGCAAAACATGGTATATTTGGGCGCGATAAGCGTGATAAGTAATGGGCGCAGGGGCACTCGGGACCTATCAAAGCAACAATTCAATTGCTCTGTCGGGAGTCCATTACTTATGGGCGCGCAAAAAACATTTCACAAAGTTCTTAATTTATAGGCTGCATTCTTTTCAATATACAGTACTATATACTTGCTTACTAGTTACTAGTGACAGCACCGAGGTCTGAGGCACAAAGTTCTTACTTTTAAAGATGAGTCTTCTCTCTTGGTCTCACAGATTTTGGCGACTTCTTCCAGACACCATGGGAGAGAAAACCAACCTCCGTGATTCTGCCTATTTCCACAATAAAGTGAGCGCTGCTTGCATTGAATTGTGGCCCCTGCGTGAGGCTATGATCCACAGCATTTCATCACGTGGGCTGGCTTAATGATGCAAAGCAGGTCAGCAACACACACACACGCGTTAAGCTGGGTACAGACAAACTGTGTAACCAACCGACCCACGAAGCGATGGACGACATGTCGTGTGGTATGTAAACATCACACGATCTGGTGAACGACCGCACTATGGCCCTGATTCAGAGGCGATTGCTATTTGCGAGAGTGCTCGCTCTGAATTAGGGCGGGCCGTTTTTTTTTCACCGCCCTCCAGGCCACTCGCTAAGCTGTGGGTGACCACTCACAGCTTTAGCGGGCGGCCTGGCAATGGTCGTGATTATCGCGACCATCGGGCTTGCGACAAGACCCTTGTGTTAGGGTCTCGTACACCGCAAGCCCCAATGAACTTCCTGCTCTAATAGAGCAGGAAGTTCACTACTGCCATCACTGGTTATGTCAGTAGGGCCGCCCACAAACGGCAGGCGTTCCTTTAGGAACGCCTCCGTTTGTCCAGCCACCCCCCCTGCACGCCTACAAAACAGGGCGAGCTGTCAATCACAATCGACAGCTGCCCCGTCTTGTAGTGAGTCCCGCAGCGTGAGGATTCACTTGCTACGGGGTTCGCGCACGCCGCACGGCCATCAACCTGCTTGCGAGCGCTATGCGCTCGCGAGCGGGTCTGAATCAGGCCCTATATGTCATTCACCAGTCGCATCCAAATACATGGGGTCGTTCATCAAATTGACAGATTGAGCAGCATGTATGCTCAATCTACTGATGCGATGACAGACCCGGCGGGAGCGTGCATTGAATGACTCGTTCATCAAATTGACAGATTGAGCGTACATGCTGCTCAATCTGTCGATGCGATGACAGACCCCGCGGGAGCGCGCATTGAACGACAAACTTGTGTACACACTTGCCGATGTGGACGATATGTCGGCCCAATCCGCCGGATCAGACGACATATCTGTGTACCCACAGTATTCTTGCATTAATTGAGACCAACAAGCAAATTGATCCCTCGCTCCCTGAGCTCAACTCTCTCTACAATTAGTAGTGGACAGTGAAACAAACCGTAGGAGTGTGTATATACAAAACCGCAGTGCAGCTTTAAATTTGACAACAGTGTGATGTGATCTGTGTCCTCCTAACAGATAAAAAGTCTGATTAAACAAAAACACACACAGTGTGTTACTGAATGCACTGACCCAGCATTCACCGTCTTTGTTAAGAAAGATATGAACTCTTATATTTTGTATTTCTTGGCAACTCCATTACCAGCAATGACATCAGCCAGATATTTCCTGTACCTGTTCATCAATCTCACACATCGTCTTGAAGGTAATTTTGGCCACTACTCCTTTCTGAACAGCGGTAAGTTACTCATATTTTCAGACCGTCAAGCATGAACTCGCTGCCTCAGGTCATGACACAATATTTCAGTTGAGTCAAGGTCTGGATTTTCACTCAGCCATGCTGAGATGCTAAATGTTCCATTCTGTTGTAGATATACACGTGCCTTTATTCACATGCTTTTAAGGTTCAGCCCGCTAACAGATACCCTAGCACCTGTAGAATGGTCTGCTCCTGTAATGATTCCAAGATACCCGGGGTGTGAGGACCAGAAGGCATCTCCACATATGTTAGACGGCTCTTTTGTCTGAAAGTCTTTTCTTGCTTTCTCCAAAGTTTTTTACAAATGTAATAGTAATAATATTACTAATAAAAAGTATATTGTGAATGACCTTTTCTTATCCGTCTCATCCATTTTTTTCTCTTGCGTGTTATTCTTATACATCGGACCTAAGTAATTACAAAAGCATGTCGTTCGCGCATTAGTGTCACGTGGGCATGGAGACATAATTATCGGCTATTCAGAGAAGGATGCACGCAGAGATCCATCCAGTTTTGGATACACCCAAGAGAGGCCTGGTGTAAATATGTCCTGATAATAATGATTATCTATAATGTGCTGAAGACCACTTAAGGTGCGTATCCACTAGCAGATAGTGGAACGACAGTACGATTACAATTTACAGTCGTTCCTCTTCACCTGCAGTGCCTACACTGAACGATATGACGCTCATCCCTGAACATGGTCAATCTGTTGTGATGAGCAGATCGACCAGCATGTTCAGACGATGACTGATGTCGGAAACAACCAGCGAGAGCGAGCATTGTTGGACGTTTCCGACATTTTCATGCCCGATTTGTGCACGATTAATGAGCGATTGAACGATAACGATATCGTTCAATCGCTCATTTTAATTGGTAAGTGGATACCCGCCTTTAGACATGGCCAACTACGTTTAACTTTAATATTAGCCCCAGTGTGTTCCCTACAGTGGCCTCAGAAGGCATACATCTTGCAGATTACAAGTATAATGCTGGGCATACATGGCCAGATAAAATGCCCGTCAGATCGACAGACGTCAGATGTTTTATCTGGCAGCCTGCCAGCCCGCAGATATATCGTGTGAGATAACTCACAGTCTATTGGCCCCGATATCTGCGCTTCGCCCACAGGGCAGGAGACATTTCCAAGTTCCTTCCATGTAACGATCCGGCATGCCCGGCCGATCAATATTTAACCCTCGGCCATCCACACACACACTACAGTTATCGGGGAGATCTGCGGATATCGGCCCGATAATTGTAGAGTGTATGCCCAGCATTAGTAATATGGACCCGACATATGCCAGCTCATCTCAGCCCAACCCCGTTCCACCCCATACCGACACCCACCGCTATACTTGTTCCCCTGTCCTCACTTGGTAATCTGTCTCATCTCCATCGCAGCGGTGGGAACTCGCTGCACATGACCGAGAAGAGACAGACCACCATTATTATAGAGATATCCTTGTCCTAATAGAGACGTAGCCTACAGGTGAACTACAATAATGGGGGAGATTTATCAAAGCTTGGAGAGAGATAAAGTACCCACCAATCAGCTTCTGTCATTTTTCAAACACAGCCAGCAAAGTGACAGTTAGGAGCTGATTGGCTGGTACTTTATCTCTGTTCACTTTTCCTCCATCCAAGGCTTAGTAAATAGATCCCTTTATCTCTCTCCACTTCACTACAAGCTTTGATATGTCTCCCGCAATGTTTTCAAGAGAAAACAAAAATATCTAAGCTTTTTGTATAATCTATTCATTATTGTGACTTTGACATTGGTTTACACATTGCATTCTCATGAATAATGGCTCCGACTCGGAGATAACAGGTGCATGTAAAGCGTACTTTTCTAAACACAAATTTGTAAAAAAATCTTTATTCTTGCGTAGCCCAGCAGCGTTGGTTCAGCTTTATCTACTAATGCATACAGATTATACATCATAGAGATCTGCAAACACAATTATTAGAAAGTAAAAAAAAAAGCCGCAGACTCAGTACTTCTATAATGATCCCAGAAGTCCAGTCGGACTTAGATCATTTATATAATCTACATTAGGAAATAGGTTTTCCTTATAATACAGGAGTGTCCCTTAGAAGTGATAAAGTAATTTCAAACGATTTCCATTTCTTGGGAGATCACCAAATGTACAAATTTGATTTACATGCACTCAGCAGCCAGTTTATTAGGTACTCATGAACTTTACACGTAATTTGACTGCTTAAGGAGTGACAAGACCATATGTGCAGACTATTTGGAGTCGCTGATATAGGAATGAGTGTATGGGTATGTATGCTTCTGTCATAGTAATGGGCGCCAAACAATCCAGCCCAATTATACCAAAAAAAATCCAAACTGTTCTTCACACATTACACATTTACAACATAAATAACTTCCAGTAACCGTGGTCCCGTGGTTGGTAGACGGACGATAAAACCCGACATGTCTTGTACAAACAAAGTACAGTCAGTCATCGAAAATCTGAGCACTAAAGTGGTGTTGAAAGAGGTTTATCAACGCATTGTAACAGAGATACTCATTAAGGCGTTTCACTGCTATCAGAGATAGGATGCAATTGCAATGGCTCCAAGAACACAAACAGAAGGATTGGAAATACATTTCCTGGTCTCATGAATGGCAAATTCTGCTTTCGCTCACTGACAGAAAGACCATACACAAGACAAAAACAGTATGTCCATGGTTCCATCCTGTTTGACCTCACCAGTGGTAGTGGCCACAGTGTATGGTTAGGTCAAGTCCAATAATATCCGGCAGGTGCTCTAAGGGTGGTGATGTGTTACATTGGGACACAGGAGGTTATAAGTCTTATTATTGCTCAGTTTTTTATAGAAACAGTAGCTGGTATATACTGAATTGTGGTTTTGTGTTAGTAGAGTCGCTATAGTGTTCATTCTAGCACCCTGCACCGGTCACAACCCGTGCAGTTCCTCTTTCCTGTCTGTGGTGTCGCTCTCTGCTCTAGTGCTTCTAGCACACTCTGCTAATGCAGCAAACTGCTGAGATACAGACCAGCATGTGCTAGAAGCACCAGAGCAGAGAGCAACACCCCAGGCAGGAAAGAGGAACTGCATGGGTTGTGACAGGTGCAGGGTGCTAGAATTACGGAAATGTAATCATTTCTTGAGGGGCACACACTGGTGTAATCATTGCAAAGGTGCTGAAGGCCACACAGACGTGGCCAAAACTGAACACAGGCGGAGATCCGTATCTATTTTGAAGCATGCTGTAAGTGCCAAAGTGGCAGAATTGTATTTAGCTCTGATACCTGCCCCAGTGTGTTCCCTACAGTAGACTCAGAAGTATACATCTTGCAGATTACTAGTATTAATAATATGTACCCGACATACTGTATGTATGTATGTCAGGTCACATAAATCCGACCTCGCTCCACCCCATACCGACCCTCCCTGCAATACTTACTGATCCTCCTGTCCGGTTACATTTCCTCAATTTAACGAGTGACAACTAATTCTCCAACACAATGCTGAAATCGGGGAGGATCAAAACTCATTTGTCAGCAGGCTGGACTGTGGCATACAACAGGCGCAAGTGCACCTCTAGCCCATGAGATGTAGTTATAAGTACCGTGGCCGTGACGCCGCCAGTCTCAATACTGACAGAGGAATCCCGACAAGAGACTTAAGTTAGGCGTCGAAATACCACAGTATCGTCATGGCTGCACTGCCTTGAGGTCCAAACACTGGGGATAATTCAGACCCGCTCGCGAGCTCTGAGCGCTCGCAAGCGGGTCGATGTTGCCCAAGTGCGCATGGGCACGACGGAGGCGGCTCAGTCGTGCGCATGCGCGAGACCCAAATAACGACGGCCAAGCCGTCGTTATGGGTCTCGCACCAAAGGGGGCGTTCTGTCGATGTCGATTGATCGTGCCGGGGGCGTGGCTGCCTAGACGGAGGCGTTCCCATGGGAACGCCTACCGTCTGGGGCCGGCCCCACTGACATCACTAGTGATGTCTGTGGGAGTGCTTTTGGCTCTGATAGAGCCAAAGGCACTCCAGGGCTTGCGGCAGCGAGACCCTACTGCAAGGGTCTCGTCGCAAGCCCGATGGTCGCGATGGTCTTGACCATCGCGACCATCATTTTGGCCGCTCGCTATAGCTGTGGGTGGTCACCCACAGCTATGCGAGCGGCCAGGAGGCCGCTCCAAAAAGGAGGAGGGACGGCCCTGATTCAGAGCGAGCGCTCTGTCAGAGCGTCCGGCTCTGAATCAAGGCCACTGTTTTAATGGAGCTGGGCCTTTGAGTCAGACTTCAAGCACCTTCACAGTCAGCGTTTTCTGCTCAACTGCTTCTGGTCTGCACAGTTGAAAAGGTTCTTCAGTAATCGATCTAAACGTATGTACACACGAGCATCAATGTGCATCTAACACCAAGTACAATACACTGATTCAGAGGTGCACGAAGAACAGGTGAATCTTCATGATAATATTGTGACCGATGATCATCCTACTGAGCCGCCCACTGGCAGCGGCACTAATCTGTCTAGGTGCATCTTTAGACGCACCATCGATCACAATTTCTCCCTTTGAACATGGAGTCATATGCCAGCGCTACTGGTCTTTAGACAAAGCAGTTATCTGCGACAACTGTGGACACAGTTGTCTGACCTGGCTAGCTACCCCTGTTACCTCCATGGATTGCCCACTGGCATTCACTTTCCCTGCATCCAAATTTCTTCTGCGTCTCTGAATGCTGACCATCGGGATGCATGCGTAGACATGAAAGATGCAGCAGTAATGTGACCTGCATCCTTCTCAGAACATGTCTCTATGAAGCGTTTAGAACGGGTTGGGTATGAAAACCCGACGGCTGGTTCAAATCCCAACCCTGGAAGCCCGAGACATCATAATCCTGGTACCGGCTGGTAAGTATCTTTAACCTTCCCCTCTGCCCCCCTAACCCTCCCTGGGGATGCCTAACCCTAAGACTCAGGGGGTGGTGCCTAACCCTAAGTCCCCCCCTCCGTGGTGCCTAACCCTACTCCCCCCCCTCCCCATTCCCTAAACCTAATCCTCCCATGGGGGTACCTAACCCTAACCTCCCCAAGTTGGTGCCTAACCCTAACCTCCCCTTCCCTAGCCTAAACCTAAGTCCCCCCAGGAGTGCCTAAACCTAACCATCCCCCCCTGAGGCTAACATGTCACAACGCCAGGCTAATCTACGTTCGGTATGCCGGGCGTCGGGATTTCGACATGGGGCTAATGATAGGCGTCAGTATTTAGACGCCTATCTTTAGTCCCATGCCGGGCTTTCAGTGTTGGGATTCTGGCGGTCGGCATTTCGACCGCCGGCATCCTGATTACATCCCGTTTATAACACCTAAGGTAGAAGTACATGTAGCAGGGGTATTCCACATACGGCACTCGAACAGCTGTGTAACTTCACATCCCAGCATGCACTAATAGCAAAACTGGGCATGCTGGGATCTGCAGTTCCACAGCAGCTGGTATGTTGAATACCCCTGCCTTGTTTGCTCACACGCATGCTAAATGCTTGAGTCCAAAGTGTTGATTTATGTTTGTAATGTGTTTTAATTGCTCCTTTGCAAAAAAAAAAACGTAATGCAGCGCATTTAGAACACAGGAAAAAGCATTGGGGTGTTTTACCTGTTCTTCCCCTCACAAGTCTACCGAAAGTGATGGACATCGCAATGTTCATTTTAGGGTGTACTTCTGGCTGCTTCTACTATTGCTCTTTAAAGGACTTATCACTATTGTTTTTTGTCAGAGTGGAGAAGGTATTCATGGCAACTAATCAGCATCTAGGTAGCATTATCAAGTACATTCTATAAAATGATAGGTGAAAGCTGATTGGTTGCTAGGGGCAACATCTCCACTTGTCAACTTATTTGAAGGTTCGATACGCTTCCTCCAAGTACTTCTGAGACGTGTGTCCTGTTGCACACGTATAAGGAATGATTGACAACAGCAAAAAATTAACGCCCATGTGTACAAACCCTAAGTCGCTTTCTCACACACTTATGGTAACCAGGGAGACCCTAGGAGGGGGGAAAAATAGGTCAACATAGACAGATGCTAATGAAATATTCAGGTAATAGGCTGGACATGACGATGCATAACTGCATACGATTATGCAAAACTTTTGATGCTTCCTGCGAGCCATGCAAATTAAAGCGCCTGCACACGCATTCTATTCAAATATAACAGTCTTGATTAACTGACCTTTGTAGTCAGAAGGTCATCCTGCTGTGTCATAGAAGATACAACTTATACGAGGTTCCCAATAAATGTATCCCCATATGTAATGTATATGCTAATGCAGACCTTCTGTGGACTACACATCTTAAATTAACTGACTGATGTCATATTAAATATTAGGCTCGACATGCATCATCGTATTCATTGTTAGAGGATGACCACTCACAAACATTTATGATGACATTCAAAAAGCATTAATTGCATAGTGACAGAAACAGTACTTTCTACTTCTTTACTGCATGACGGCTGTACATCCTAGTGTTCATTTCATATTATTTTTTAACTATCCTACTTGTTTAAAACTTTACTATATAATAAATAAAATGCGTAACTAGCATTCTGAAAGATCACTGTGGTCGTAAAAGTATCAATTAAATCAATTTGTCCAACATCACAAGGTTCTTGCAAGCAAGATTGCTAAGCACCCAACAGTAGACGGGTCTTCTGTCATACTCGCAATTCAGGAGCAGGCAGTTCTTAGAATGTTTGCTTCAAATTTGTCATACATGATGTAACGATATCACTAAAAGACTGTTTCCATATTAATTCTTCTTGAACTCCCTTATTTTCATAAAGTGTAGAAAATTGCAACCACATAAGCGGGGTAGGAGTCTAGCCTAGCTCCAGCTGATCTTCCCTTTACCATCCATCAGCAGTGCTAAATCTATTTGGATAAAACTCGTGTGACCCAGACAGCTGGCACCATCCCAAACTGCCTTACACACCGGCAGCTCAGATAATAACAATCCTTCTCTATGTTCCCTCACCCTTTACCGTGTAAGACTGGAAGAAATGATCAGCCACAATATTGGGGGGGGGGGGGGTGGGGGGGGTTGGGGCAATACATACAGGTATGGGTTTCTCGGTACTTGTCTACTTTACGGACTCATTGCAGAGAGAACCCAAGTGTCCTACACTCATTATTATTGTCAATCATGGTAATGTCTAAATCCCCTTCATGGAGAGGAACCTGACGTCATCAGCCAGTGTCCAGTGTCAGTCCCTACCATCCAAGTGGGCATAGAGGGGGAATATAACCTTGTGGCAAGCGTAGCGAGCCCATAAGGTGACAAGTTTCTTCTTTAGGTGGTGACAACTTTCGGTACTTGTGTACATAAATACACAAGTACCATTTAAAACATTCATTGGGTTCTCTCTGCAATGAGTCTGTAAAGTACACAAGTACCGGGTTCTCTATTTGAATTGAGTTCTAAATTTAGGCTTAGGCAATCAATAAGTCTGTTGGGTAGAACTACAACTCTCAACGTTCCCTAGTGAGCCTGTGGGCGCTAGTCTGACAGCAGCCATGCAGTCAAATCGTTGTCAAAGACTGAATTAATCAGCTGTCAGACAATTGGAGCAAGCAAGTTTGCATGCTACCACTGCAGGCGACCAGGTTACGTCAATGCACTGGCAAGTATGGCACCTATAAATTGCCGTTTAAACATACAGCTGGAAAAGAGAGAATTAAAAAACGCTAATAACCCCATAAATTATTCTTTACAGTCACAGCAGGGCTGGCTGGGTTTGTAGGACCTGTAGAACGCTGGCACCCAGGGAGCTTGTTTCATTGAAGAGAGGGGGTGAGTGTGGGGGTTCAACCTCACATAACCCCTCCAATGCAGCCCTAAACGGCCAAAATCTGCGCTCCCCATGATGACTGAACTCTTACAGTACAAATACATCTGACTCTCTGGTGTTAAAAGGCTCATAGATCCCAAGTGGCCAGAAAGAAAAAAAAAACAAAAATCAAAACCACACGCTAACATCTCTTTGATTAGTCTATTAAGAGCTTAACATATCCTAGAGCAGCAGACTGAGCGAACATATTAATGCTGCCCCTCTGAGTCCAGACACAAACTATGCACTTGTCTGCTTTTTCTTTTTTTTTTATATAGAGCATAAATGTTGGCATTATTTACACTTCTGAAGTACTGATAGATAGATAGATAGATAGATAGATAGATAGATAGATAGATAGATAGATATACTTTACTATTGCTGAATGCCGATTAGATTGCAAGCTTCCTGACATTTGCTTTTTGCAATTTGAACAGTATTCAGCATTCAATTTTAAGGCTGACCGCCAATGCAGAATTAGTAGTCATTCCAGCAACACCAATGTTAAAACAACCTAGAACACCTAGTGCAAAAGATAACAGAACACATCTGATAGGGCAATAAGCAAAACTGACATAACATACCATTGCCACCTGATGTGTCTCCAAATGACTGGTGCAATACACCAATGCCATGGTAGGAACTGAGTGTAATACACCAATGCCATGGTAGGGACTGAGTGCAATACACCAATCCCTACCAAGGCACAGAGGCAGGTGAGTCCATTGGAAAAGTTCCCCAGCAAATGTCATACATAGGGATCAGATAGGACATAATAAAACAGATCAATGGGGCAGGGGTGTATATGATGCATATGAGGCAATTCTCTCTTACCGTGTTCATGTTCTATTAGCAGGCAATAAGCCGGTTCCTGCCCATTCACTGTGCAATCCCTGTGCAGGCACCAGGCATATCCTCCAGCAGCATCCACCAGCCCTGTCCTGGTGCCACCATCCTATGGGACTTATGCTGGGATAATAATGATAATAAAGAAAAATAAGGATCAGAGCAGGGGTGGCATTATGCCTGCCTTATGCGTCTAGCTGGGTGTCAGTGTGTTTCCTTAGCATGAGCAGCAGCTTTCAGGGCAAGTGCATGTGTGTGTGGAGGGAGAGAGCAGAGAGCCCTGTGCAGCAGCAGCAGCGGGAGCAGAGCTGGGCTTGGAGCGGCCACTCATATCTCACTATCGGCCCCCGGCCAACTTTTTTTCACATTAGTTTTTTTGGCAGCTCAGCAAGTGGGAGGGGAGGAGTGACGTCACCACTGTGCTTCCCCCCTACTTCCCTCCCTCTCCGCGGCGCGCATGCGCGGCGCTACACGTGGAGGGGGATGGGGACGGAGGGGTGCAGTCAGGGGAGCAGTTAGCTGTCCTCTATATAGGCGCATGGAGGGGAGGAAGTGGGACCGCTGTCCGTCGCGGTACCCCCAGTTAGGAGCCCCGCTGTGGGTAACGCTGAAAGCGGATTCCGGGGCTTTGCGTGGACTGTGCGCCGCGTATCTGACTGCCCAGGTCTAATATATATATATTCCTATGTATCATGTTGTAGTCTAGTTCTATACCCCCAGCATCTAATGTAGTATCTAATTTATTGCATCTCTCTCAGTATTTCTGTCTATCAATCCTAATTAACTTGATAAATTCTTGACTCATTTTGTAAATGTTTATAAGTTTTTATTGTTATATATTAAAAAGAGATCATTGTGGTTTTTAGACATTATTACAGCAGTGTGGGAGAAAATAAGTCCTTGCAGAAGTCCTGTTAGAGGTAGATGTGGGTGGCTTTGACGAATGAATTAAAAGTGGCACCAGAAATAAATGTAACATATTTCTGGTGGTTTCATAATTATTTTTGTTGCAGTTTTAAGTCCATTGGTCAAAGTGGCTCTGGCAAACCGCGGGTTCTGCATTAATCTGCTTTGGCAAACTGCGGGTTCCACATTCGCCTACATTGCAAGTTTTGCGGAAAATTAGTGATGCCGAGGATTCTGTAACTGACCAATATGTGCGCATAATGGTATTACATTTCTCTCTCACTTTCTTTATATATTTTTTTCTATCTGTCTTTATTTCTCTATGTCCTTTCATTATATCTATAATTTCTCTTTATGTTCTTTATATCTTTCTAACCTTTATTTTCTCTATTGAATAGCGCCGGGAATGAGCTCCCAGAGCGATTCAATTCTGCGCGCGGTTAGGTCGGGGGGGAAGCAATCTGGAAGCCGACTGCCTATATACCGGCAGCCGGCTTCCCGACTGTCTTATCCCGGCAAGGGTGAAATGCTGGGCGTCTAGATGTAGACGCCCGCATTTCCCCGGCATCACGATCGTAGTGATGCCGGGCGCCGCGAGCGGACAGCCGCGGGGGGGGGAGGGTTAGGTTTAGGGCTCCCGGGGGGGACTTAGGGCTAGGCACCCCCCCCCGGGAGGGTTAGGCTAGGGGGAGGGAGGGTTAGGCACCTCCGGGGGGAACTTAGGTTTGGGTAGCGGGAAAGGGGGTGGTTAGGGTTAGGCACTTAGAGGGGGGATTAGGGTTAGGCACTTGGGGGGGAAGTTAGAGTTAGGCACCCCTAAGGAGGGTTAGGTTAGTGGATACTTACCTATCCACGATCGGGATTTCCAGCGCTGTCGGGCTTCCGCTGCGTCGCACTCTGCTCCTGTCGGGCTGCCACTGACGGGAATCGAACCGCCCATACCCATTCCGGTCGGGGAATACCAGTCCTCATGCCTTAAACAAGGTATTTAGTTGCGAGAACGGGCATTCTCCGACTAAACTTTCCGCTTTGATGCTGTTTCCGACGCACTAAGGCCAGAAAACAGCATCGCGCCTGTACTTTTGTGGGATATCTGCTCGCAACCCAGGAGGGATATGAGAAGAATTCCTTAGTCGGGCTTAGCAGCGTGCTGAATTGCATAGCTCCAGGAGCTCATTCCCAGCGCTATTCAATTCGCATTGAATTGAGCCCTTTGTCTATCTGTTTTCCTTAGCAGGATGCACTATTGCATTGTTTGCAGTTAAGCCTTCGAAAATGATGTATTCAGAGGTTGACTGCTCACCATATATGCAGCAAGCCCCGAAATGCGATACATTCCGGGGCTTGGATGCGACTGGCAAAGACATCTTTTGATGGCATTGCCCAAAAGTAACCCCTGCTGCCACCAGAGGGTGTTCTGAGTCATAAACCTGGAAATCCCTCTATCGCAAAGGGCAGCTCTTACCGTGAGAACTGTCCTTTGTGATTTTAGTCATGCATACCAATGTTATTTATGCTGATATGTATGCTTGATGCATTCTGCCCCCTGTGTTTTTCGCTATCTGGATGGCATGTATCAAGCCCAAAATGTGGTTGAAATTCAGAAAACTGCAGTTTTTAGAGGTTTGAATGCATTTGCCATATGCACCAAGCTCTGGAAATCAAAACTATAGATGTTGTTGCCTAATAGAAGCCTATAGGCTTGTTACTGCACTCATTCCCCAAGTTGATCCAATAGGATTCCTCCCAGTGACCCCGCAGCTCACACATTGATAAAGACTCCCAGGTCATAAACCCAGAAGTACTCACACTGCAAAGGAAAGCTCTTATTGGGAAAAAAAAAAAATATATATATATATATTGTGAAAGGATCACTGGTAAAGTGGTCTGTGGCAGGTACATTTGTCCCAGATTCCTGTCTTTTGTGTTTTAAACCCCCAGGAGAAAGTCTGCAGTGTAGCAGGCTTGAGTTTCGGCTTTTTGAAAAGCCGGTTTGGGACCTGGGGATTGTGGGTGAGAGGAGAGGGAGGGCTCCACCCACGGCCACTCCAGGTTTTGGTTCTCGCAGCTTGGCAACAGGATTGTTAGTTTTCCACCTGAGAGTGGCCAATATAAGCCTAGTTTGTTTAGGGCTGATTGTCTCACCTGGGAGAGCAGGCAGGGAGTTTGCTCAGAGACACTTGGAAACCTAACCGTGAGTGTTGTGCTGTGCTTTTGTTGCTGGCGAGGGCATTAGGCCCTGCCAGGTTCTGGTAGTGAGGGAACTACCTGTGAAGTTAGTGCCCCGACAGGGCTAGGATTTATATTTATGTTTCTGACATTGTACAATAAAGACTGGCGCCGACCAGCTTGTACTTGCATCCAGACTGGTGTGCTGCTTCCCTGCTGCTGTGTGTGTGTAAGGAAGGAGTCCTCTACTCAGGAGAGGTCCCCCTAACCTAACTGTGTCACAATATGGTGGAGAATGCGGGCACCCACACACACTGAAGTTGCAGCAAGAGGAAAACTTTCCATTTAAAAATTAAAGGGACAGACACCCAATTTGTGAGTGTGGAAATAACACTGTGTCCTTGGAGTCCCATAGAGGAGGCGTCAGCCAATGCTCAGAGAGGCAAGGTTCAGCTTCCAACCTACGCCCCGGGATAAAATGGAGGACATTATTAAAGCCTTGCTCCAAGCTACAGCAGCTCAGCAGGAGACAAACAAACTTCAGCAGGAATCTACCACGGCTCAGCAGGAATCCACCAGGGTGCAACTGTTGGCCTTGGAGACAGCCCAGAGGCAACAACAGGTCGCCATTGAGGAAACCCGCCAGGCCATAAGAGAGGTGGTACAGCACCTGGTCGCCCGGCCCAGAGATGTTAATACTGGTCCTCCCACCACCACTCACTCCGTACGAGCCAGTCACTTCCTCCAAAAGATGACTTCGGGCGATGATGTGGAGGCCTATCTCGCTGCATTTGAAAGAATAGCGATGGATTTGGTTGGACCCTTAATGAAGTCTGCCAGGGGACATCAGTATATTCTGGTCATAATGGATTACGCTACCAGGTACCCGGAAGCGATCCCGTTGCGCAATATGTCAACCAAGACCATTGCCAGAGAGCTAGTTCATGTCTTTAGCAGGCTGGGTATACCTAAGGAGATACTAACTGACCAGGGTACACCGTTTATGTCCAAAGTCATGAAAGAGTTATGCCGCCTGTTCAAAATCGAACAGTTAAGAACTTCGGTTTATCACCCCCAAACCGATGGGCTGGTCGAGAGGTTTAACAAGACGTTAAAACACATGCTTAGGAAAGTGGTCGACAAGGATGGTAGGGATTGGGACTACTTATTGCCGTATTTATTGTTGGCCATAAGAGAAGTTCCCCAGTCCTCCACCGGGTTTTCACCCTTCAACTTGTTGTATGGGAGACACCCAAGGGAGTTACTAGACTTTGCCAAAGAGACATGGGAGGGGCAGTCTAGTCCTTACAAAACGGTGATTGAGTATGTTTCTCAAATGCAGGAGAGAATTGCTGCGGTAGTGCCGATAGTGAGAAAGCACCTGGAACAGGCTCAACAGGCACAGCAGAGGGTATACAACCGCAATGCTCGGTTACGCAGCTTTGCTCCTGGGGACAGAGTGTTAGTATTGGTTCCCACTGTGGAAAATAAACTTTTGGCTAAATGGCAAGGGCCCTTTGAAATCTTAGAAAGAGTGGGGCAGGTCAATTACAAAGTTTACCAGCCGGGGAAAAGAAAGCCGGAACAGATATACCATATAAATCTGTTAAAGCCCTGGAGAGATAGAACGGTACTGTCGGCCGTCCGAGACCCTCCAGTAAGTCCAGGGCCCTTAGTTCCCGAAGTGACAGTGGCAAAAACCCTGTCGGCAATTCAACAACAAGAGGTCAAGGAGTTTCTGATTAGAAATAGGGTGCTGTTCTCTGACGTACCTGGGAAAACCTCGGTCATTAAACATGACATCATCACTGACCCAGGGGTTAAAGTTAATCTAAAGCCCTATAGGTTACCAGAAGCACAAAGAGAATCGGTGTCGAAAGAAATAAAAAATATGCTAGAGTTAGGGGTTATTGAAGAATCACATAGTGAATGGTCAAGTCCCATTGTGTTGATTCCAAAGCCCGACGGGAGTGTGCGTTTCTGCAATGACTTCCGAAAGTTGAACAGTGTTTCAAAATTCGATGCCTACCCGATGCCAAGAGTGGGTGAACTGATTGAGAGACTAGGGACGGCCAGGTATTTAACCACTCTTGACCTAACCAAAGGGTATTGGCAAGTCCCGTTAACCGAGAGCGCCAAACAAAAGACAGCTTTTTCAGCGCCAGAGGGCTTGTTTCAGTACAAGATGTTGCCCTTCGGGCTACATGGGGCACCTGCTACCTTCCAAAGAATGATGGACAGGGTTCTAAGGCCCCATAGACGGTATGCGGCTGCTTATCTGGATGACGTGGTCGTTCATAGTCCCGATTGGCAGTCTCACTTACCCAGGGTGCAAGCAGTGTTGGACTCCATCTATAAGGCAGGTTTGACAGCCAACCCAAAAAAGTGTTGTCTAGGCATGGAGGAAGTAAAATATCTGGGATACACCATTGGCAGAGGCCTGATAAAGCCTCAGCTCAATAAAGTTGATGCCATACAAAACTGGCCAAGGCCTCTGAATAAGAAGCAGATGAGAGCCTTCTTGGGAATTACGGGGTACTACAGGAGGTTTATACCCAACTTTGTCACCATGGCAGTCCCACTGACTGACCTGACCAAAGGCAAACAAAAGTCATGGTAGAATGGAGTCCTGAGGCAGAGAAAGCTTTTCAGGAGTTGAAAGTAGAGTTGTGTTCCCAACCAGTCCTGATGACTCCTAATTTTGAAAGGGAATTCATAGTACAAACCGATGCATCAGAAGTAGGTATAGGAGCGGTCCTGTCCCAGAACAAGGAGGGTGAGGAACACCCTATTTTCTACCTTAGCAGAAAGTTGAATATACATGAGAGAAACTATGCCACAGTGGAGAAGGAGGCGTTGGCCATAAAGTGGGCGTTAGAGGCTCTCAGGTACTACTTGGTCGGAAGAAAGTTCAAATTGATCACTGACCATGCCCCTCTGAAGTGGATGTCTGAAAATAAGGACAGTAATGTGAGAATTACAAGATGGTTCTTGGCGTTTCAAACTTTTAAATTTTCAGTGGAACACAGGCCAGGAAGCCAGCTGGCCAATGCTGACGCGTTGTCACGCGTTCATTGTTTGGGGGCTTCAGTTGTTCCGCCCCACAGGTCGAAACAAAGGGGGGGGATATGTGATAGGATCACTGGTAAAGTGGTCTGTGGCAGGTACATTTGTCCCAGATTCCTGTCTTTTGTGTTTTAAACCCCCAGGAGAAAGTCTGCAGTGTAGCAGGCTTGAGTTTCGGCTTTTTGAAAAGCCGGTTTGGGACCTGGGGATTGTGGGTGAGAGGAGAGGGAGGGCTCCACCCACGGCCACTCCAGGTTTTGGTTCTCGCAGCCTGGCAATAGGATTGTTAGTTTTCCACCTGAGAGTGGCCAATATAAGCCTAGTTTGTTTAGGGCTGATTGTCTCACCTGGGAGAGCAGGCAGGGAGTTTGCTCAGAGACACTTGGAAACCTAACCGTGAGTGTTGTGCTGTGCTTTTGTTGCTGGCGAGGGCATTAGGCCCTGCCAGGTTCTGGTAGTGAGGGAACTACCTGTGAAGTTAGTGCCCCGACAGGGCTAGGATTTATGTTTCTGACATTGTACAATAAAGACTGGCGCCGACCAGCTTGTACTTGCATCCAGACTGGTGTGCTGCTTCCCTGCTGCTGTGTGTGTGTGTGTAAGGAAGGAGTCCTCTACCCAGGAGAGGGACCCCCTAACCTAACTGTCACAATATATATACAGTCAGGTCCATAAATATTGGGACATTGACAGAATTTTCAGATTTTGGCCTCTATTCACCACCACAATGGTTTTGAAATGAAACAAACAAGATGTGCTTTAACTGCAGACTTTCAGATTTAATTTGTGGGTAATTACATCCAAATCGGGTGAACGGTGTAGGAATTACAACGGTTTCAATATGTGCCTCCCACTTTTTAAGGGGCCAAAAGTAATGGGACTATCAACTCAAAAGCTATTTCATGGACAGGTGTGGGCTATTCCTTCGTTATTTCATTATCAATTAAGCAGGTAAAAGGTCTGGAGTTGATTCTAGGTGTGACATTTGCATTTGGAATCAGTCGCTGTCGACTCTCAATATGAGATCCAAAGAGCTGTCACTATCAGTGAAGCAAGCCATCATTAGGCTGAAAAATCAAAACAAACCCATCAGAGAGATTGCAAAAACATTAGGTGTGGCCAAATCAACTGTTTGGAACATTCTTAAAAAAGAACGCATCGGAGAGCTCAGCAACACCAGAAGACCACGGAAAACAACTGTGGTGGATGACAAAAGAATAATTTCCCTGGTGAAGAAAAACCCCTTCACAACAGTTGGCCAAATCAAGAACACTCTCCAGGAGGTAGATGTATATGTGTCAAAGTCAACAATCAAGAGAAGACTTCACAAGAGTGCATATATACAAGCAGGGCCCTCTTACCTCTATGTCTGTCTGTTATTACCCTGTTTTGTTCTATCAATATTTCCAATTGTAAAGCGCAACGGAATATGCTGCGCTATATAAGAAACTGTTAATAAATATAGAGGGTTCACCACAAGATGCAAACCATTGGTGAGCCACAAAAACAGGAAGACCAGATTAGAGTTTGCCAAATAACATCTAAAAAAGCCATTACAGTTCTGGAACAACATCCTATTGACAGATGAGACAAAGATCAACTTGTACCAGAGTGATGGGAAGAGAAGGAAAGGAACTGCACATGATCCAAAACATACCACCTCATAAGTGAAGCATGGTGATGGTAGTGTCATGGCGTGGGCATGTATGGCTGCCAATGGAACTGGTTCCCTTGTATTTATTGATGATGTGACTGCTGAAAAAAGCAGCAGAATGAATTCTGAAGTGTTTCGGGCAATATTATATGCTCCTATTCAGTCAAATGCTTCAGAACTCATTGGACAGCGTTTCACATTGCAGATGGACAATGACCCGAAGCATACTGCAAAAGCAACCAAAGACTTTTTTAAGGCTAAAAAGTGGAATGTTATGCAATGGCCAAGTCAATCCCCTGACCTGAATCCGATTGAACATGCATTTCACTTGATGAAGACAAAACTGAAGGGAAAATGCCCCAAGAACAAGCAGGAACTGAAGACATTTGCAGTAGAGGCCTGGCAGAGCATCACCAGGGATGAAACCCAGCGTCTGGTGATGTCTATGCGTTCCAGACTTCAGGCTGTAATTGCCTGCAAAGGATTTGCAACAAAGTATTAAAAAGTGAAAGTTAGATTTAGGATTGTTTAGTTTGTCCCATTACTTTTGGCCCCTTAAAAAGTGAGAGGCACATATAGAAACCGTTGTAATTCCTACAACGTTCACCCGATTTGGATGTAATTACCCTCAAATTAAATCTGAAAGTCTGCAGTTAAAGCACATCTTGTTTGTTAAATTTCAAAACCATTGTGGTGGTGAATAGAGGCCAAAATCTGAAAATTCTGTCAATGTCCCAATATTTATGCACCTGACTGTATATATAACCAATCCAAAATAGTGGCACTGACAGGACTTAATACAGCAATAAAGTCATGGTGTAAAAACACCTAGCTCTCAGCAAGTACCTCTCTGCGGTCAACGTTTCATTTAATCAAAAATTTCATCAGGACGATGACATTTTTGATTAAATGAAACGTTGACCGCACGGATGTACTTGCTGTGAGCTAGGTGTTTTTACACCACGACTTTATTGCTGTATTAAGTCCTGTCAGTGCCACTATTTTGGATTGGTTGTGTATTACGTACATTGGAGGCACCCAGATGGGATGGACATGTCTAAGTATTGAGTGCCAGCAGTTCTTCATTTCTGTGTGTGTGTGTATATATATTAGAGACGAGCGGTTCGGATTCTGTGGAATCCGAACCACTCCGAACATTGGGGATCCGAGTCCACCCGAACCCTGTTCGGGTGTTCACCGCCTGACTCGGATCCCCGTTCGGGGCCGAACGGCGGCCGCCTGATGTGGGATTCTCACTAGAGAATCCGACATCAGGGCTCCTATTGTGTAGGGCAGAGCGCTGTGATAGCGCTCTGCCCTACACAGACACAAACACACAGCCGCCAGCGGCAGCTGTGTGTTTGTCACACACTCTCATTGGCTGCTGCACGGAGGGAGCCGGCTGGAGCTCACACATGAGCTCCGTCTTCCGGCTCCCTCCGCAGTGTGTGACAGGCTCAGCAGAGCGGACGGCGCGGGAGCGGGGAATCAGGTAAGTTTTTTTTTTTTTACTTGTGAAAGTTGTGCAAGGGCCGGGGGCACTATTGGGGGGGGTCTGCTACTGGGGGGATCTGCTACTGGGGGGCTATACAACTGGGGGGGTCTGCTACTGGGGGTCCATACTACTGAGGGGCCTGCTACTGGGGGGGCTA